>OW240921.1:14771908-14813645 GCA_933207985.1 Pelobates cultripes
AGTATGGGGGGCAATGTGTGTGTATGGGGGGCAGTATTGGTGTATGGGGGCAGTATGGGGGGCAATGTGTGTGTATGGGGGGCAGTATTGGTGTATGGGGGCAGTATGGGGGGCAATGTGTGTGTATGGGGGCAGAATGGGGATCAGTGTATGTGTGTGATAAGGGTAGGGGGGGCTTTTTTTTTTTAATATATCTTTTTTTATTTAATTAAATGAATGTACTTTATGTCCCCCCTCCCTTCTTACCTTTACTGGGGGGAGAGGGGACATATTTCGATCCCTGGTGGTCCGGTGGGGGATTCCCTGGTGGTCCCAGTGGGGAGAGTGAACTCTAGCCCGCGCTCCAGGGCTAGAGTTCACTCTCGCGAGATTTGGAGCGTTGCCGTGGTAACTGCGGCAACGCTTCAAATCTCACGAGAGGAGGACCCGGAGGAGCTGCAGGTAAGAGCTCACGGGTCCTCTCTCTCTCCCTCCCTCCCCCGCCGGCCGCCAGCACAGTGCCTGCGGACCGGGGAGGGAGATCTCTGATCTACCCCCAGTCCGCAGGCACATTGCAGGGCTGGCAGGGGAGGGAGACCGGCGGATTTCTCAGGGGGGGGCAATTGCCCCGTTGCCCCCCCCTGGATCCGCCACTGCCGTGTAGTAGGTAGTCCATATATGTGAAGATAAAAGACAAAGAGAAAAAGCTGCCAATGGTGAAATATTGTATATCCTGATGTTGTATATATTCAAAGGAAATATATTTCACTCACATTTTGTGGAGCTTTTGCCAGCTCTGGGAGAAGAGACACTAAGTGGTTTGATCCCCACTAACGGATATGCTTGGATGGTCCTTTTATCCGGCTCGGAGTTCCTGTGGTGTCGGCAAGGATCTACTCCAGATGTGCGTTAATTCCTTAATACTTGGAAGATAGGTCCGCCTTTCCGGTATCGGATAATAGGTGTCCACGGAGTATATATAAAACAGCAAATAGTGCTCTCAGTATGAACAAAGTAATATTTAACTTGAAGTGAGTTATACTTACAAGAATAGAGCAGACAGGTACTGCTCTATTGCCACAGCTCTGGTGGAATTATCCCCACCTAAGGATTTCTTTGGACGGAATATACTTTCAAGTTTAAAAAATAAAATAAAATAAAAGTAAAAATAAAAATAAAAATGGGATGGATAAAACTATAAAATAGTTGAGATGATACAAAATATATATATATATATATATATATATATATATATATATATATATATATATATATTTGTGCTCGGAATTTAAATACGTAATGGATAGTATCTGTGAGCAAAGTTGGTTGTGGTGTGCCGAAACCAACGTACGAGTGGGCCTGTAAATAAAAGAGGGCCCACCAAGGATAATGTAGTTAAAACAGGGTGTAGGTGGGTGGGGACAATCAGCTGAGCGGCAGCGGTGAGTAGGGGCTGGGAGCTTAAGTAGGGGACTTACTCCTCCCACAAATTCAGGCCTAATGGCCTTTCTACTTGTGCTCGGAATTTAAATACGTAATGGATAGTATCTGTGAGCAAAGTTGGTTGTGGTGTGCCGAAACCAACGTACGAGTGGGCCTGTAAATAAAAGAGGGCAAAAAGATAAATTCGAGAAAATACACACTTTATTGCATTTTACAAGACCAAGTTCCTGAAAGCTTGGCGAAGCTCTTTCTCTGGTTGCGGAATATAAGCGTTATATATGGAGGATTTCCATCGCCCGAGCCTTTTGATGATGTGGACCGGTGCGTTTGTGCTAGAGGCTGCTGAGGCGGCTCCTATGCGGAAGGAGTGCGCGGAGAATGCAGCCGGGTTGTGTCCGAGTTTAGATAACAGGGTTCTGACATGTAACATCAATTTTGCCGTGGTAAGCGGGTGCCCTTGTAATGTTAAGAACGGAGAGTCTGGCAGGTGAGTGTGAAGAGTTGACCGTAGTTGGTCGAGAACTTTCACCGGACACCAGGCATTTTCAGTAGGGAAGAGAGGAATTATTGTAGGATGTATTGACCGGTTGGTTTTAGTGGTAGGGATAGAAAGGAGGTAGTGATCCTCTACCTTGGTGAGGTGTGAAGTTTTAAGGCATCGTGCGATATCTCCTTGACAAATCACGGTGAACTCTCTAGGTCTGAGAAAACCGTAGAAAGCGAGATATATGGCAGATGTTATCACCGTATTGGTGTAGCTATCAAATGGGGCTGTGTCAAGGAGATTGCTAAGTGACCTGAAGATAGGCCCGTCTATGGGTAATCTAGTGCTTGCGAGTGGTGGTGAAACCTTTGATATACCTTTCAAGACCTTTTTTATGGGGTATGAAGACAAAAAGGGAGTGCTGTTAGGAAAATTGGTGAGGCTGTGGTGCTGAACCCCGGTGAGGTAAAGTTTAATGGTGTTGTGTGACAGATTAAGGTGTAGGTGGCAGAAAGATGCAAAAGACACCATGGTTTGGATAGAAAAGTCACCTTGTAGCCCGAATTCTGCAGTGAATTTGTTAAATATGTTAAGTGCCCTATTGTAAGTGATAGCAGTGTTGGGTGATAATGCTTGGTGAGTGAGTGATCTAGCGTGAAGCAAGAGTGTGCTTAATCCAATATTAGCTAGTGAAACCATGGTGTCCTGGATGGCTGTTGGTGAGCTGCTGGGAGTGCCTGAGAAAATGCCTGGAATCGAGAACGAGAAAGAGCGTCAGCGGCGGTGTTGTGAATACCCGGGATGTGAGAACATACTAAGTGAAACTGATTGGATGCTGCCAGCCAGGTCAACTTGCGAATCAGCCGCATGATGGTCAGGGATGATGAGCGCCCTTTGTTAATGATATCGCAAGCTGCCGAGTTATCTGAGTAGCATTTTACTGCCTTGCCGGACCAGAGATGACCCCAGGTGTGTGCGGCCGCCACAATGGGGTAAATTTCAAATAGGGCTGAGGTCTCCCTGAATCCTGGCAAGGCATCCGTCTCAGTGGGCCAGTGGCCCCTAAACCAGTGGTTCCCGAAAATGGCTGCGAAACCGGTGTTGGCTGCTGCGTCTGTGTGGATGATGGGTGAAGAGGTGGAGAGAGGGGGGATAAACATGGAGATACCATTCCAGTCTTTCAAAAACTTCCCCCACATAGCTAAGTCAGCCTTGGCGTGGGGGTCCAAAGAAACTGTGCCGGAGTCCGGGACTCCATGGAGCAGGCAAAGAAGTCTGGAAATGAAAGACCTTCCCTGCGGAATGATGCGCATGGCGAAGTTCAGAGATCCAAGAAGGGACTGAAGTTCTCTCCTGGTGCAAACGTCATTCCGCAGGAACGTGTCTATCTCCCCTCTCAATCGTGAAAGTTTGTCGTGTGGAAGGCTAGCTCTGAGTTTGACAGAATCGAGCTCTATACCTAAAAAGGTCAACTTGGTTGTGGGTCCTATAGTTTTGGCTGAGGACAAAGGGACTCCAAGTGTGGAAAAAAGTGCGGTAGTACTATTGATTGCTGTTGGTGTTGATGACCCTGGCTCTATCAGTAGAAAGTCATCTAGATAGTGAATAACGGAGTGACACCTGATGACGTTCAGAAGCAGCCAGCATAGTGACTCTGCGAAAATGTCGAAAAGTTTGGGGCTGCTTCGAGAACCAAAAGTGAGTCGTGTTGAGAAGTAATAATACCCTCGCCATTTAACACCGTGTAAGTGCCAGAGTGAGGGGTGTATGGGCAGTAATTTAAAGGCGTTAGTGATGTCTGTTTTGCTGAGCCAGGGTCGATTACCAGATGTCATGATGGACTGTATGGCGTCGTCGATGGTGACGTACTGCAGAGAGAATTCGTCTGCTGGAATGAGTGCGTTTATGCTTGGAACAAAAGAGGAGTGCGGTGCCGATAAATCGATAATGAGACGTTTTTTATTAGAATATTTGTGAATAGCAATACCAATAGGGTTAGTGCGCCAGGAGGAAAACGGTGAAGAGGTGAAAGGACCGATCATGAAACCGTTTGTGGTTTCTGCGGAAATGAGAGTGTCTACAGCGACTGGGTCTAAACGTGCAGACTGGAGATTAGGACATTCTAGTGTACCTGGGGGAATGGCTACTATGCCTGTGTGAAACCCTTGTGAGAAACCTGTGGTGAGAAAATCCACTAAGTGCCTGCTGGGGTGAGACCTTAGATAAAAAACCAGGTTGTCGATATTTATGTCGGTTAGTCATTTGTTTGGTGACAACCTGGCTGGACACATGGTCTTGGTATGTGCCCTGAAACATATGGAGCAGATGTGCAATAATCTACAGGCGCTGAAACTGCAGGAGCCTGCGTTGAAATTATTGCACACCTGTGCTTTACCTAAAAAGGAGATGGGCCTACCCAGCTTATCCCGGAGACCACCCGCTGGCTTGTTGTGAGGGGTGAAAGAGGAGTGAGGTGTGAACGTGGGGTGAGGGGTGGGAGTGGAGGTGGTGGGATCTGGTTCGACGGGACATAAGTCCGCCATGTGGGATGTAGAATTACAGATGGCACAAGCCGGGGGCCTGAGTCCAGCGAAGTGGCGACAGAAAAGTTCAGTGTCCATCTGACCCCAGTTCATTCTAATGTTGAACTGCTTGAGATGGGTCCCCGCCTTCGCTGAAACTGACTTGTGGTAGTCATAGAAGGAAGAGCCCCCGTACTTGATGCCTAGATCCACTACCTTGTGGAGATAGAGATCTAGCTCTTCTCTCCTATGGGGATACACCGTGCAAATGACGTCGCGGTATATCCCAAAAGCTATCACAAACTGTGGGATAGACAATTTTTTATTAAGCCTGGGATCCCTCGTTTTGAGCACAACTGAAATGTCACCATAATTGTATGCCTTGTTCTCGAGTACATCCTGAGAGGCTATGAGTAAAGACACCAGACACACATCCTTCCCGTCTAGGATATTGTAACGGAGTCTTACCTGATAGGGAGTCCAGCTCGCAGAGTTATACGCTCACCCTTGCAAAGTAGACACAGACCAGGGTGACCAGGTAAGACGCCACCTGGCCTGTGAGTCTGTGCACGGGGGCTTTCCAGGAAAAGTGCTCCAAGACTCAGTACAGCAGGGATAAGCAGAAGCGTGGTCAAGGGAAGCCAAAATCAGGGAAGCCAGAGGTCAGAGTAGTCCAGGAGGAAAGCCAAGGTCAGAAGCCGGAATAGACAAGAATCACTGGAACGCAGGTAGAGTAACAGGAACCAAACAAGAGAACCAGAGTCAATGAACTGACACCCCTCCCAGGGTGAGGCAGGCTTTTATATCCTGTTAATTAGGATCAGATTCAGCTGGAGAGTAACTGACAGATCAGAGCCTTAAGTGAAGTCCAGACCCCTAGTGCTGCAGGCAATACAAGAACAAACAGGAGTTATCCAAAGTCCTGAAATGGCTCAGAGGGAGACTAGCAGGACACGGTCCAGAAGGACCACAGTTCAAATCCCCTATCGGGCGCTTCCGGAGCGACCACGTCTGGCAGACTGGATGTCACGGCGTGAACCGTGATAGTACCCCCCCGTCAAGAACACCCTCCGGGCGTGAACAGGCTCTTCCTGGAAATGGTACTCCTCATCTTCGGTCTCAGTATCGCTAAGATAGTCTTTATAATTAAGGTATCCTTTTATGACCTGGGATTTTAGGGTACCAGTTTCGGGTGCTATAGGGAAGGCATTTGCCGCTTTCAAAGCTTTTTCGAAGACTTCTAAATCCTGTTTGCACACAACTGTGCCATTTGAGGCATAGGTGCAGTCAGGTGGCAGAACTGTTTTGGCAAGGCAGGAAGTGGTGATGGTGCTTGCTTGAACAGAAGTGTCATCAGGAAGAGGTCCAACTGTTTCTGGAGCAGGAGGTGGAGATTCCACAGGGGTACTGGTAACATTAACTGTAGTGGTTTGGGTACCCTTTTGTGTCACAGGACGGGGACAGGGCTGGCAGTGTCCAGGCTGTCTTGCTGGGATGACAGGGTAAGTCCAAATGGCACCAGATCGAAGGGGTCTTGGCCTAGGTGGACGAGTCGGGCAGAGCGATATGAAATGCCCTCTTTTCCCACAGTATAGACATAGACCATGGGCTCTCCTGCGGTCTTTTTCCTTTGGGGGCAATCTAGTTCTGGTGAAGCCAATCTCCATGGGTTCCTCCATGTCGACTGGAGTTTCACTGCTAGCGCGAGTGTAAACAGGGTTACAAGGAGGGTCCCTGAAAGTGGGTTCATGCTGCAACATGATGGGATTTTTGTATCCATAAAACAATTCCTCTTCTCTCGGCAACCGGGTTCTGCGAGAACCTGAAGTAGGCTTGGAAGTTGCTTTTCTCGCTGCAAAACACTGAGAATCCATTGCGGACATAAACAACTCCCAGGAGTCCAAGACAGTACTTCTCTCCTGCAACTTCTGGTGTGCCCACGCCTTAATCCGCCCGGTACATAGGTTAATAGCGGAGCGTACTTTGATAAAGTCGGTGGCGTAGGTTCTCGATTTCAGGGCAAATAGTAGCTCACAATCCGTCTTGAACATCGGAAAAGCAGAACGGGAACCGTCGAACCTGTCAGGCATAAAGACATACGGTTCTGGGCATACATGTTCCGGGACTGGAAGCATTGCTCCTTTAAATGCCAATGAATGTCTCTGCAATTCTGTAACATTCTGGGACAGGTTGGAGACTTGCTCGGCCAGGGAGGTGAGTAATTTGTGTAACTCTGCGGACTCCATTGGTCAGTTCATCTGTAACGGAGTCTTACCTGATAGGGAGTCCAGCTCGCAGAGTTATACGCTCACCCTTGCAAAGTAGACACAGACCAGGGTGACCAGGTAAGACGCCACCTGGCCTGTGAGTCTGTGCACGGGGGCTTTCCAGGAAAAGTGCTCCAAGACTCAGTACAGCAGGGATAAGCAGAAGCGTGGTCAAGGGAAGCCAAAATCAGGGAAGCCAGAGGTCAGAGTAGTCCAGGAGGAAAGCCAAGGTCAGAAGCCGGAATAGACAAGAATCACTGGAACGCAGGTACAGAGTAACAGGAACCAAACAAGAGAACCAGAGTCAATGAACTGACACCCCTCCCAGGGTGAGGCAGGCTTTTATATCCTGTTAATTAGGATCAGATTCAGCTGGAGAGTAACTGACAGATCAGAGCCTTAAGTGAAGTCCAGACCCCTAGTGCTGCAGGCAATACAAGAACAAACAGGAGTTATCCAAAGTCCTGAAATGGCTCAGAGGGAAACTAGCAGGACACGGTCCAGAAGGACCACAGTTCAAATCCCCTATCGGGCGCTTCCGGAGCGACCACGTCTGGCAGACTGGATGTCACGGCATGAACCGTGATAGATATCTTTCCTGATAGAATCTGGGACGGAGTGTGCTGGTGACTCGAAAGGTGTGATGGCTGTGCCAGGTGCTGGAGGGGGGAGTATAGAGGGACATGTAGGTATGGCAGGTACAGCCGTGGTAGAGACTGGGACTACGGTGTTAGTACCTGAGGAGGAGATGGCGCTCTCCACCTTAGACAGCCTGCTATTGAGGGTCTGTAGATTGGCCAAGATATCTGCCAGGGTATCCTGGGTGGCCATGCTGTTTCTTGGTGGTTGTCCTTGAGAGCTAGTTCCTGGCCGAGGCTCGGGGACTTGGTGGGTAAGCAGCCTGTAAAGTTCTGCCTTTCTAGCTGTGGCCGGAAAGGGGATTCCCCTGAGCCTAAGTGATTTTGGGAATAGTCCATGCTCTCAAGGACGTGGGGGTTGAAAGAGTGAGTGATTTGCCTGGCGTGAATGGTGTTTCTTCTGTCAGTTCTTCGGTTGGAATTGGTTCTTGGGACATTCTAAAAAGGAATGATTATGTGAAAGATATATTAGAAGGGGAGTGAGGTAAGAAGGGGGGGGGGTATGGGGAGTGGTGTGTCTGGAAGAACTGGACTTTAATGCTAGATGCCGAGGCGAAAAACTTAACTATTGAATGACTGGATAGGTGAGGCCCTGCTAATGCCAAGTGGCGGTGAGAGGCTCTACCTATGATTTGGCTTATGACGTAGGTGCCACAGACGTGGTGGCGGGATGTTGGCCTCTCGGTGACGATAAGAGAAATCAAAACGTGTGGCCGTGACAGGTGAGGCCCTAACTAGAGCCCTGTAGTAAGGCATGCAAGGCTTATAACTATGATTTGGGCGTGGGGCCGTACCTCCGTGTTGAGGTGGGGTGGGGGTGGTAGGCCTCGCGGGGTCAGATTTCCTGATAGGGTGGGCTAAGGCATTAGCCTGTGCCGTATAGCCAGTTCGATTGTATGCTTAGGAGTAAAGTTAGAGGACTGGAGTGGTGTGTGGATACTAACCTTGACTGGTCGCAAATGGTATCTGGAGCCTCCTGATAAGTGTAGAGAGTCTTGTCTTAATGTCTTTGAGGAAGAATCCTGGGGGTTTAAGACAGATGTTGATGTGTTTATACGTATCGTGATGTCGTATGAATAGTATTGGGAGAAGGTTTGTTAGGGGCACCACGTGAGATCCTGCATTGAGGGATCTGGGAGGTTTAGGTGTAGGAATGGGATGATTTTTGGATATGAGTGAGAAGGCAGAATGAGGCCTTGGGGTAGCGAATGGACGTACTTGAGTAAGGATGTAAGTACCTGAAGGTATGGCTGAGTACCGGGTCAGGTTTTTGGTGTCTTCTGAGCCTGATGGCCGTATGACCGAAAGTCTGTGTAGACAAGTAGTAAAGAGATAACGTATCCTGGGCGTAAGCCTGAGGGAAGGTAGTAATGGAGTTGAGACCGCGTGAGGTCTAGTATTGAAAAGAGAGTGAACTATACCTTGATTTTAAGTACAGAGATTGTTTAATCATGGCAGGTTAACTGCGTAGAAACGGTGGAAGCTTAGATTAATACAGGATCTAAGGGTTTAACCAAGACAAATTCCATATTTAGCAATAGATGTGAAGATAATTGATAAAACCTGATAACTCAATGTGATAATAAACCATACCTGTTCCTGTAATAAAAGGACCTTGAAATAACAACTTTATGCAGAAAAGCAAGAGACCGATGCAATCTGTAAAAGCCAGAAAATGTGACAGCGTGATTTATGTGCACGGAATAGTACGGATTATGTGTAAAGGGTATAACTTGTAAATAGTGTTTAAATGACTTATCTGAGTGTTATTTGGAAAGAATGGTATAGCTTATATTTTAGACACGTTTGAAGTTATGAACCGTGGTAAAACATTATGTTTGTTACAGAAAAATACTTTAAATGGTTTAACAAGGTAGGAAAACACAGGGCTGGTAGTTAACCAGATAATGTAACCACAAACTGATATGAAGGAATAAATAATAGTAGGATTGTGTGATTAGAACTTATGCATGCTTAGCTTAAAAGAAGAGAAATAACCGAATGTAAATTATTAAGATGGTGTTCGTGAATTTAACCATAGGTTGGTGCTGAAATGACCGAACGGAAAAAGTGAATACAGATAATAATGAGCTTAAACATGAAATATATATTCGTTTTTTTTCCGTACGAAAATGCTTTAAATGATAGCGAAATGAGCCGAACGTTCGTGCGTTTTTTGGCGCGAATGGAGATATTAACGAAAAGCGTGTATTCGTGAAAATGCGAAAGAGGGAGCCTACTCCTACGTTTTTAGGCCCGAACGGCGGGGAAATAGCGAACGCTAATTCCCATGCCTTGCTTACGTGAACGCGCTGGTCTCGTGACCGGAAAACGGGTACCTCGACCGGAGAGAAACAGAGTGGAAGGACCTCGGACGGACGGAGGATTGCACAGGGCGTCTAGCTGCTGGAAACAGGTACAGTTCTGGCGGGAAGCTGGACCGGAAGTGACAATCAGCTGAGCGGCAGCGGTGAGTAGGGGCTGGGAGCTTAAGTAGGGGACTTACTCCTCCCACAAATTCAGGCCTAATGGCCTTTCTACATATATATAAAAATGCCAGGAGTAAAAGGAAGTGTATAAAATACAATAAAAATAAGTTTACAATTGGTCCTAGTATAAAAGGTAACCAAAAAAACTTTTATTGATTTAAAATACACTTATTAAAACCATTTACGCGTTTCACCTTTGGGGTTTTCTCAAAATGGTAAAAGAACAGTACACCTGGCAAGGAACTGAATATATAAGTTTACAGAAATTGAATTTGGCGCCAAAAATTTTTTGTCCACCAATCACAAACAAGTATTAAAACCAAACTTTATATACATTTCAAAGTAACATTACAACCTTATAGGTATATTTATATGAGCCTTAATAGGCTTGAAAAATTAAAATTTTATTAAAACAAAGCTTTAAAAAGAATTTAAAAGGGAGTTTCATTACTATTAATCCCGATCACGTGACACATCTCAAAGTAATATAAAAACCATATAGATGCCTTTGTTAACGCCTAATAAAGCTCAAGGGATAAAAATGTATTTAAAACGAAGCTTTTAAAAAGATTTAATTGTATTTTGTTCCGATCACGTGATCGGAACGCGGCGCGCATGCGCAAATCAATTAATGGGCGAAAACACTTCCTGGTTTACACGGAGTGCTCAATGGCCGGCTGGAAACACAAAGCTCCATGGGAAGTAGAGTCCTGCCGGCCACTGGGCGCTCCTATAATAGGATACATACATTAGATCACATTAATAGATAGAAAAGAGCACTTTATAATAAAAAAGAACATGTTAAGATATAAAAACATTTAAAGGTATAAAAACATTTGTTAAACTGCCCCACAAATTTATACATAAGGATAAATATAAAAGTAATAGCTAAGAATGATGATGCAGATATTATTAAAAAAATAGGAGGATAATCTTCTAAGTAGAACATAATAATATTACAAATATAAGGATAAAATGAAACATAAAATTAAACTAAAAAGTTAAAAATAGGAAATGTTAGTAATTAGACATATCATAAAAAATTATGCAAATCAAATTCTGCATTAAGTCCATTTGGTGTTAGGGTCTGTAAGTTATAAACCCATTCCATCTCGGTTTTACCTAAGATGTTTTTTTATATCTCCTCCTCTCCAGGGTAGGGAACATTTTTTTATTCCCATATATTTTAGCATGTTAGGGTCTTTATTATGAATTAAAAAGTGCTTTGATAGAGAGTGATTTAAATAACCATTTTTTATATTCCTACAATGCTCACCTAATCTGATTTTTAAACATCTTGTAGTCATCCCAACGTATTGGAAGCCACACGGGCATTCCAATAGGTAGATGACATTCTTAGTATTACATGTAATAAATTCTTTGATTTTAAAAGTAGTTTTGGTTTTATTCACGTATTCACTTTTTTGTCTCCCTACTCAAGCGCAGCCCTTGACCCCCTTTTTTTCTTGCATTTCTTACATAAGCGTTTCTTGAGGGATTTCCCTTTTAGGGTTGCTGCTTAATTGAATTAGCGCAGACTCTTCTTTTTGTTTTACACACACAGATACGCATACTGATAACATACAAATACACACACTGACAATATGCAGATATACAGACACATATACACAATGACACACGTGCAGATACAGAAACACCGAAACACATACCGACCAACATCACAACCTGATATGCATGCAGATACAAAGACTCACAGATACAAACACTGACACACATGCAGATTCACAGATACACACACTGACTACATACAGATACACAGATAAATACACAGATACACATATTGACAACATAAAGATACACATATATACACTATGACAACATACAGATACACACACACATATCCTGTCAGACATACTGACATACTGACACATAGGCGTGCGCAGCCTATTGCATTAGGGTGTGCACCCTAAAGCACAAACACACGCCGCGCGCGTGTGTGTGTGTATATATATATATATACATATATATATATATATATATACACACACACACACACACACATATATATACATATATATATACGTATATATATTCACAGACACACACACTCACACTCACAGAAACACACACATACTCACACACTCACACACTCACTGACACACACACTCACAGACACACACTGACACACACTCACAGACTCACACTCACACTGACACATACTCACACACTCACTGACACACACTCACAGACACATACTCACACACTCACAGACACATACTCACACACTCACAGACACACTCACAGACACACACTGACACACTCACAGACACACTCACAGACACACTCACAGACACACACACACACACACTGACACACACTGACACATACTCACTGACACACACTGACACACTCAGACACACACACACACTGACACACACACACACTGACACACACACACACTGACACACACACACACACACTCACTCACTGACACACACTCACAGACACACACTGACACATACTCACACACTCACAGACACACACACACACACAAATTATTATATTTGAATTTTTTTTTTTTAAATGTCCACCCAGCCTCCTACCTGGAGTGCTGGTGGACTTGTCCCTGGGGTCCAGTGGGGGCGGGCGCCTCTCTGCAGGTCAGCGCGCGGCGAGGGAGCTCTCTGCTGTCTGCTCCCTCTCGCCGCGCGGGCTGTCTGCTGGAGCTGGGAGCCGGAATATGACGTCATATTCCGGCTCCCGGCATCAGCGCGCGGCGAGAGGAAGCAGAGAGCAGAGAGCTCCCTCGCCGCGGCTGAGCTGCAGGGTGGGGGGGAATCATCACCTCTTGCCCTCCCATGACAGGGGCAAGAGGTGAAACAGGGGGCACTGAGTGCCTGCAGGAACAGCGTTCCTGCTCAAAAGAGTGCAGGAACGCTGTTCCTGCAGGACTCAAACCATAGGCCTGCGCACGGGGATTAGGGTGTGCCCAGGCACACCCGGCACACCCCGTGCGCACGCCTATGTACTGACACACACACTGACACACAGGGCCAGATTAAGAGCCGATTGGGCTTGGTGCTGACAATTATGATGGGCCTAATTACAAAAATTTCGCGACTAAACACTAAAACAGTCATACCTCCCAAGTGTCATGTATCTAATGGAGATGGTGCTGGAGGGAAACTTATAGGATGCAGCTATACGAAAACACATACCCTATGCTAATCTCTCTCTAATTTCTGCTTTAATCTTTCAAGTAAATCCATACCCTCTAACAGCAGTGTCCAGTGAAGCAGAATGTCGATTAGAGGGGTAAAAGGGTGATGCAAATCACGTAACCAGAACTGCCAAAAGTGGCGAACATGCCCAAAAAGAAAAATAAATTGGAAGGCCAGCCTGGCATGAATGCATATCAGGCTGCCTGCCAATCGTGAAGACTGGCCAACTAAGGGCATACTTTGCAGACAGCACCCTGAGCTTGGTATAAATGCATCTAATGATGCGCTCGCTCCACGCTTTCTAAGGACTGTACCCTAGCACTCACATGTCCACTTGTCTTCTTGCCTTCTTACTAACAGGCAGAAGTGAGTGAGTGCATAAGAAAGGGGACATGCCACAGTGTTAGAGAGACCAAAGTCAGCATTACCTTAACTAATTTCATTGTCAGCCAGTCCACATAAGTTTTGTTCACATACACCCCTCTTAAGTTTCCATACTTAAGCAAGAGTATGTGCAGAATACTAGTGTGTAAATTTTCCTATTCCAGGGGCATGGGCCTGGAGCTACAGCTCCATCAGCCCCTATGTTTATCTGGCCCTGATGACACACATACAGACACATACACTGAAAGACATACTGACACACACACAGACATTCTGACACACACACACACATACACATGTAACCACAGCTGCTTCCCCTATTTACCACTATAAAATTTTAAAGCATAGAATTCAGCAGGGTTAACTGTACAGATATCTTATATTATATAGTTAGTGAGTTCCTCTATTTGAAATATATAAATAATTGAGAATACAATATAATAGGGATTGCCTTCGAAGCAATAGTTTTGTCTTTTTAAATATTTTATTAAATAAAAATATAAATATAGACATATAAAAACTTAATAATCAATTACAATAATTTATAGCAGAGTTCATAAGATTAAAGTATATGCTTGTAATATCAGTAAAATAGAATAACATGCCCTCCTGAAAATGTCAACCTCTCAGTCATGATAAAATGGAGCAGCGTCTGTCTTCAAAATCTCTCCTCTATGTCCCAATAATAATAAGTACACATTGTAGCGGGACCGCTGCCTGTCTGGGAATTTCACTTCTTTATATTATATATTCTCCCCATCTTTTTCATTATGCCCGCTCCCCATTCAAGAGTGCCTCCACGAAGGGAATTAATTCGCCTCAAGAACGGGGACCACCTTAATACTCCCATTTAGAATGTTAGTTTAGAACCTTCGCACCTCGTAACACAGATATCAAACCACAAGGGAAACAATTAATGAGCGCTCCCCTGGCCGGCCACCATTCTTACAGACCAGCCAGGGGGAGCGTTTGTGGATTGTTTCCTGACTCGTTCGTTTCCCTAGTGCCCCAATAGAATGTTCACACCATTTAATCAGAACGTTCTCACTTGCAACCAGAGTGTGAAACCACAAGGGAAGTAATTATTGAGTTCTCCCCTGGGTGGCCACCATTTCAAATATACGAACGCCATCCAGGGGGAGCATTCGTTCCCCAGAAAGGAGACACTTCCCTTTTCTGGGTTTCACACCAGGACCTCGCGAACAGAGACGAGCCGGTTGAGGGGCCAAGGTGAGGATACCTGAGATTGGTGTGGACTTTTCTGTGCCTGGGAGACATAGGGATGGTCCCTTTTTTCCACGCCTAGACTCCCAGGCACAAAGACTCTTGGGAAGAAGACCCCTGGCAATTGGTGTGGGGAAGCCCAGAGATTTAGTGGCGGGCTTTGGGGACAAAGAGAGTGGAATCTCTTCCCGCGTTGGGACCTCGGGGAGGGGGAGGATTGTGGGATGTGTCTTTCTATGTGTGTGTGATCCATCCCATTGCATGGGGTATGCATAATAGCCATGTGTGGCCAATAAAATTGTGTTGTACCTCCAGAACTAGGTCTTGTCCAGTTACTGGGGGGAAGTGGGTCTCATTGCATTTTAAGTGGTTCCTGACCGGCTGAATGAAGGGAATCAGTGGTGGTGAACGGTCGGGTTACCCGGAGGCCGCTACACACATATTTATACCTTAGATGTTCAATTAGGTAATTTAAGGACCTACCTTAACTTGGCAAAGATACAAGGCCATAACTTGGTCATTTCACATGGGAACATCTTATCTATGTTTAGACTAAAACGTAAGGGTGCACATGACGTGGGAAATTCCCAGACTTGGAGAATTACACTAACCTAGGACAACATGACGTCCTAAAGTCTGAACACCATATTCACTGAATATGGGTAAGATATCATTTATGAAACATTGTATGAAAAACAATATGTTCCATTTATAACAACTTGTCAGTTTGCAAAATATCTTAAAGACAGAGTATACAGTTTAATAAATACAACTTTTCATTCTAAAACTTGTAATATTTGCATATGCCCATAACATACGGAAAGACATACTGACAGTGGAAACTCTAGGAATAATATATAGGGGGGCACATAAGATACCACAGTCAAACCTGGAGTGGCACTAATAACATCCACCACTAAATTATACAACTAAAAAAATGAGTGTGTGTGTGTGTGTCTGTGTAAGTGGTGACAGTGCTATGTAGGGGGTGACAGTGTATATGGGGTGTAACAATATGTGGGTGTGGGGGAAGACAGAGTGAGTGTGTGTGTGGGGGGGTGACAGTGTGGGTGTACAGAGGTGACAATGTGTGTGGGGGTGTAACAATATGTGTGTGGGGGGAAGACAGAGCGAGTGTGTGTGTGTGTGTGTGTGTGTATAGGAGTGACAGTGTGTGTGTGTGTGTATGTGTGTAGGGGATGACAGTGTGGGTGTAAAGGGTGACAGTGTGTGTGTAGGGGGTTACAGTGTGTGTGTAGGGGGTGACCATGTGTGTGTAGGGGGGTGGCCATGTGTGTGAAGGGGGTAACAGTGAGTGTTTGTGTGTGTGTGTGTGTGTGTGTGTGTGTGTGGTGACAGTGTATGTGTGTGTGACAGTGATTGGAGGATGACAGTGTGTGTAGGGGGGTAACAGTGTATTTGTGTGGGAGAGTAACAGTGTGTATGTGTGTGAGGGTAACAGTGTGTATGTGTGTGGGGGTAACAGTGTGTATGTGTGTGGGGGGCTGGCAGTGTGGGTGGCAGGTGAGGAGGGTATCGGTGTGTTTGTGTGTTGGGGGTATACTGTGTGGAATCTTTGTGCTCCTCCCTCCTGTGCCCTCTTTAGCCCCCCTCCCCTACTGTGTACTCTTTAGCCCCCTTCCCTCATGTGCCCTTATGTAGACCCCCTTCCCTCCTGTGCCATCTTTAGCCCCCTCCCCTAATGTGCTCTTCTGTAGTCCAATCCCCTCATGTGCCCTTACAAAGCCCCCTCCCCTCCTGTGTCCTCTTTAGCCCCTCTACCCTCCTGTTCCCTTATGTAGCCCCTCTACCCTCATGTACTGTAGCCCCTCTACCATCATGTACTGTAAATTGTCTCCTCCCTTTCCTGTGCCCTCTTTAGCCCCCTTTACACCCATGTCCTTATGTAGCCCCCTCCCCTCCTGTGCCCTCTTCATCCCCCTCCCCTCCTGTACCTTTATGTAGCCCCCTCCCCTCCTGTGTCTTCTTTTGTCCCCTCACCTCCTGTGCCCTCTTTTGCCCCTCTCAGTGCCATTCTTGTGCCCTCTTTAGCCCCTCACCCCTCCTGTGCCCTTATGTGGCTGTCACTTCCTCGCAGGCTGCTGAAAAGCAAAGAGGCCTGGTCACATTTTTAAATGGCCACAGTGCCTGACCGGGCCTCTGCTAACACATGCCCACTGGGTGGTGCTAAGTTTATGGGCCACCCAATATGCATCCTTAGTGGGCGGCACCAAGCTGCAATGTAATGGCTAAAAAGAAATTGTTGAGGGCAGCAGGACCCATGGGGCAGCTGCCTTGGGCAACCCAGGAGTAACTGGGCTTGCGGCAGCTGCCCTGTTTGTCCCATGTTATAGAGAGCCCTGAATAGTGGCCAGATTTATTGGGAAACCTGTGGTAGGTAATACCAAAAGAATAGTCAATATACAAGGAAGTTAAAGGGACACTCATTAGAAATACATATCCATTATCCTAACGCTACAATTTTAACGTCCCTACTTACGTTTAAGCCCCTCTACTGTGGTTATTGCAAAAACTAAATTTAACCAAAAAAAACAAAAAACACAATAAAGTTATTTGCATTCTCTTCTGTGCTGAGTATCCATTGGCACTGCCTTGGCCTCCTCCTATGTGATGTCATCCTGTAGGTATGCCTCCAGGATAAAGGCCAATCCAATTCTCCTGATATAGATGCATTGGGGATATAGGCGAATGTGGTGGCACTTACCGCAATGCACCTATGATTCTGCTGTAGAGAACCATTGAATACATTGATACACCAACATAGTTTTTTGTAAAATTTGAAATTCAGCTTTGAATTTGCCTTGAATTTTTACTTTTGTGTAAGTGTCTGGATGTTTCTTTTGCAAGATTCACAGAAATCCTATTTGCTTCTTATACCTCAGTGCACGGCCTTCAAAGGACAATTATTGACCATAGACAAGTGAACTGTCTAATGGTAATCGAAAGAAAAGTGCATGGGTATGCAACAGAGACACACACATCGGGTTATTGACTAGATTGTGAATTATCTGGAATTGAAAGTGAATTGAAAGTGAATTTTCAGGCCAAAGTACGTGAATTTAAAAAAAAAATTGTAAAAAGTCAACTACCCTTCCAATTCAGCTATTCTGATCTTAATTTTGAAATTCACTTTTAATTAACTTTGAATTCCTGACAATTCCTACTTTAATCAATAACCCCACAATGAGTAAAATAATAATGTGTGTAATGTTTGTGTTGACTAAAACTGAAAATAAATAGTAAAATTGCTAAATGTAGGAAAGATTAGCTGATGTGGAAAATAAATCAGCTATATTTGCAGCATTACCATTTAGCCTATATTATACAATTCCGTTTTCAATATAATAGAAATCTCTATATTTCTAAGTGTAAAGTACTAACTTAACTCATTTCCATTGGTGAAATTAAAGCAAAGGACTTTAATGCACTGGAGGCTTAACATTCTGATATTGCTAAAGGAAGATAAGTCTGCCAGGTAAAGTAATCCCTAAATTTATATGCAAATAATTTAAAATTGGATACATGAGAAATAAAAAAAAAGAATACTGACACAAAAATATTATTTATAATTATTATATAATTATAAAAAAATTTATAATTATCATATAATTATCATTATTATAAAAAATATTTATAATTATTATATAATTATCATTATTATAAAAAAATATTATCTATAATTATTATATTTATATATAAAAGGTTAGCCTTAAGTAAATTCACAGTGAGAGTAAGACTTCACAAAGGTAGAAAAAAAAAGCTTCCCAGATACCGTATGTCTAATGAAGGTGCTAGGCAAGAAACCGTACAACTATGGAATGTTTTTTAAAAATATATGATGTATTATTTCATACTTTTGATAAACTAATTAACTGATTTTTTTTCAAAATATGAAAATATCAAAAACAAGTCATACATAAAAACACATATCAATATACAAAAAAAATACCAAAATAGTTTTTCTAAATATTAAAATGTCTTAAAAGTGTATTCAAAAATAATAAATCATTTGAACAGCTTATCAAAAAATATTAAATTGAGGCCATAGTTAGTTCTTAGACACACATGAAATGTTTCCGAGCAATGCGGCAAGATTATAAAGTTCACCAGACGGAATACAGGGAAGCCGTCAACTCCTTTTCTAAAAATCCCATATCAGCTATGTTATTTTTTATTTATGAGATGCTCTGTTTTCTTTTAAATTCATATTAAAGATTTTGAAAATTACGTCACAACCCAGTTCAGTCTGGCACAGACTCATGGCACACACTAAAAATGAGTAGTGGAAATTAAAACATTGATTTATTTATTTTTTGTGGGGTTTGTTTTATTTTTTTGTATATTTTTGTTATATGCATTCTCTATGCTGATTTCCAGATCCAAAGGACTTAACCTATAAAATTAATTGACAACGAGCTAAATTGAAGGTGTTCAGTTGTAGGACAAAGATAAGCAGATATTAACAATTAACGAATTATTTACAATTCACAAATACAATTAAGATTAAGATTAAGGTTAAATCTATTGAGCTGTATATATGGAAATTATAGGAGAGGAATGTGATCCCAGGCTAGGGTAGCAATGGGAACACTAGGGGGAAAGTACTGCAATGAAATATGCTAAAAGAAATAACTTTATTGAGGGTATCTACTCAAAAGTATGATCCCAATTAGAGAAACTGTTGCAAATAAAACTTGCTACACCATAACCACTAGGAATATATAATAATAGTAGTGATGGACTCAATCATCTAATGTGGAAAAGGAGCTGGAAGGATAGAAATCTATAGCCTTGATAACTAGACAAAGCAGCCTAGATAGAAAACCTGTCCTAAATGAAGACAGGTAGTGGTGATCTAGGTGATCAGATCAAAATTCTCATCTTGTGGTCAGATAGACTAAAATACAGAATGTGTCTGTGTCTATCAAGTTGCCATCTAGAGGATAGGATACTAAAACAGTATCAAAGAGATAATAGTTCCAAAGATGGAAACAAAAACACAATATCTCATCTGCCTGAAAACAAGTGACTAGTAGCCATGCGCACTTCTATTACCTGCAAACAGCCAGGTTTGCAATAAAAATAAGAATGCTGACTGCTGCCACTGCTAATATAAGGCAATCCCGTCTGATCCTGTGGAAGAAAAGAAGATTCTACTCTCACAGTCTGCTGCAAATTGTCTGCGGCTACTAACAGCTAATAAAACAAAATCCAAATAATAATGAGTCCATAACCCCCACCCTGTGGTCACATCTAGGTGCTAAAAAAATAAAAAGAAGAAAGGGACCTAACGCACATTTCGGCGCTCCCAAAGCGCCTTTGTCAAAGGTAAGTTTGATACTGTTCCTAGCTCCGTTTAAATATCCCTCCTATTCCTCCTCCAGCCAATCAGACCAAGGGGCGTGTTTGGTCCGTGCGCGCCGAAAAATGCCGACGGCATAGAACTATCAGTCAGCATCAGTCACGCCCCGTGGGTGTGAACGGGGGTGGGTGTCTCCAGCCGTATCATGCTTAACACTAAGCATGTCGGCAAGGAGACCAAACCCACCCACATTGTACCGAACGTGTGAATTGTTATTTGGATAGAGGGCAGCGCATCTGCTCCAAACGAAAAAGACCCCCCATATAGCCAGGCAGGCGTCTGGCAGATCAAATGCATACATATGTATACATCCCTGACGCTCCAATAAACGTTCTGGGGACTCCAAATGGTTAGATACAATGTATCAATAATTATGAAGTCAATGCAGAGTGCTCTTTGGGACATATTTTTTGTGTATTTTTATATAATATATATGTATGCCCTATTGAGCTGTCCTGGTGATATAGTTCAAAAAATAAAACCCAGAGGACACCCCTATACATTGTGAAGGGTTTCAAAATATCCTGGGGTAAAAAATACAGATGTTGCCCCTGGTCTAGATTGGATGGGGTGATAGGAATGGACTGCTCCAAGGTGGAGAATGCCTAGGTAATTAACATTGTATCAAAAGAACACACAAAAGGAATACAAAATAAATCTCTAATGATAACATAAAATTGCTAAAAAGCAAAGTGTAATTAGTAGCAAAATAACACATATCTATTTACAAAAATACATAACTACAGTACATCATGTCTCTATGAATGGGGTAAAATTAAAACCCTCATTTAGTCCATTGGGGGCTAGTGTATCTAGCCTGTATATCCAGTAACATTCCCTCCTTTTTAGGAGCTGATCTAAATCTCCCCTTCTCTTGCCTAGTACTACCTTTTCGATACCTGCAAACTTGATGCAGTTGGGGGTCTCAGGGTGCTGCAATCTGATATGTCTGGCAACCCCTGGTATCCCTGTTAGAGGTTACAGAATGAACATGTTCCATAATGCGTTTCTTGAATGGGCGTATGGTTTTGCCTACATATTTGAAACCGCATTTGCATGTCAGTAAATAAACCATTCCCTGGGTATTGCAGTTAAAAAACTGCCTTATATTGATTGTGTCAGAATTGGTGGAATTGGTAAGAGTTTTAGATCCTTTAGCAATGTACGTACATGCAACACACCGCCCACATTGATATGTGCCATGTACATTCATCCAGGTGGTGTTTAATTTCTTAGGACCAGAGAAATGGCTGGGTACAAGTAATTCTTTCATGTTCTTGCCTCTTCTGGCTGTGATAGAGACCTTCGTTGAGATTATATCTTTAAGATGGGGATCTTGCGATAGTAGTGGCCAGGCCGCCATCAGGGCATGACAACCGTAACGGTTGTCATGGGCCCGGCGGTCCTGGGGGGCCCGGACTGCTCAGGTCATCCGGGCCCCACATTCAGTGGGTACATACAGGGTCGCAGGGGGTCCTGCGACCCGGTGTGTACCCACAGGGCCAGCCTCTTCTCCTGGGGGGCCCAGGAGGCGGCCAAGTCAGGGCCCCCCCAAGGCTGGCCCTGCTGACACCCGACGGGCCGGCGCGTGAGGGAGCACTCTCTGTGTGCTTCCTCTTCAGCTCCCTCGCGCACCGTACTGATGCCGGAGCCGGAAGATGACATCATGCCAGCAACGAGACTCCCGCACGCCAGTAATGCCAGAAGTAGGAAATGTAATTCGAGAGTAGGGGTTTAGAATGAAATGGGAGGAGAGAAGGAATGAAATGGGGGAGAGGGGAAGGAGAAGGAATGAAATGGGAGGGGAAGGAGAAGGAATGAAATGGGGAAGGATGAAATGGGAGGGGGGAAGGAGAAGGAATGAAATGGGGGAAGGAGAAGGAATGAAATAAAAGGAGAAGGAATGAAATGGGGGTAGGAGAAGGAATGAAATGGGGGGAAGGAATGAAAATGGGGAAGGAGAATGAATGAAATGGAGGGGGGAAGGAAATACGAACAGGGGAAGGAGAAGGAATGAAATGAGGGGGGAGGAGAAGGAATGAAATGGAGGGGAGAAGGAATGAAATGGGAGGGGGAAGGAGAAGGAAATTTGGGGAAGGAATGAAAATGGGAGGGGAGAAGGAATGAAATGGGAGGAGGGGAAGGAAAGGAATGAAATGGGGGGAAGGGAAGGAATGAAATGGAGGGGGAAGGAGAAGGAAATGAAATGGGAGGGGGGAAGGGGAAGGAATGAAATGGGAGGGGGGAAGGAATGAAATTTGAGGAGAGGGGGAGGAAGGAATGAAATGGGGGGGGAAGAAATGAAATTTGAGGGAGGGGGGAGAGGAATGAAATTTGAGGGGGGAGAGGAATGGAATTTGAGGGAGGGAGGGGGGAGAGGAAGGAAATTTGGAGGGAGGGAGAGAGGAAGGAAATTTGAGGACGGGGGAGAGGAAGGAAATTTGAGGGACGGGGGGAGAGGAAGGAAATTTGAGAGACGGGGAGAGGAAGGAAATGAGAGGGAGGAGGAGAAGAAGGAAAGGGGGGAAGAAGGAAATTGGAGAGGGAGGGGGAGAAGAAGGAAATTGGAGGGAGAGGGGGGAGAAGGAAATTGACGGGGGGGGGGAGGGGGAGAGATTGACATCCATCACACACAATGCACCCCTTGCACACAGAAAAACACACAATGCATTACACACAGATACACGTACACAAGCAATGCATCCCTTACACACAGCAACACACAATGCACCCCTTACACACACTCAATGCATCCCTTACAGACGCACACACTGCATCCCATACATACACAAACTCATCTTGCAGCCCTTACACAGATTCACACAATGCATTCCTTACACACATCAGGACATCCCCCACACACACACTCCACTCCCTGTGAACAAACTCATTGGTGGAACATGAAGGTGGACCCTGGGACCCAGACATTGAGCTGTGTAAAGGGCCCTCAAAAAAATGGAGCTGCTTCCCGTTCTCCCAGAACAGTGATTTTTGTGACCAGTTACAAACCGCCTCCAGAGAGCCTGTTGTACACCAGACCAGTGGAGCCAGACGGCAGCTAGAGCCCATCTTCATCATCCTCATCTGGTTGTAAGTAGGCAATCTAGTATATTATTCGTGGCACTAATCTCTAATTTACCTCACATTAAAGGGACACTATAGTCCCCAGAACCACTGCAGCTTAATGTAGTGGTTCTGGTGTCTAGCCTGTCCCTGCAGGCCTTTTAATGTAAACACGGCGGCACTGCAGCACTGCTGTTAGTTAACATGGCAGATCACATGGGTGGGGCATTGTGATGTCACATGGGGGGGCGGCAAACTTTACTTTTGCCTAGGGCGGCAAAAATCCTTGCACCGGCCCTGTAGACACTGCATCCCTGTGGGCGGATTCGGGGGGGGGGCAGCACTTTGGGCGGACTCGGGTGCAGGCACCGGGGGGCCCAGACCTTGAGCTGTGTCAGGGGCCCCAACATTTCTGATGGCAGCCCTGGTAGTGGCCAAAAACGGCCAATCACATTTCTCATTCTACTCCAACCCGCATCATAGTTGGCTACACATCTAATGAGTTTCTTTGATTCCGAGACACGTTTATCTTGCAAAAGGTCCTCTCTATTGCAGTTTTAAGCTCTCTGGTAGGCCTGTTTTAGACATCTAATCGGATAAGATGTCTTAGTTCAATAGCTCTATATTTGAAATCCTCAGTAGATGAGCAGTTCCTTCTTAATCTAAGGTATTGACCCACCGGGATTCCTCTCTTTAGAGGGGTGGGATGATGACTTTCCCATCTCAGTAGACTGTTTGTAGATGTAGATTTACGGTATAAGGTAGTCTCTATTTCACAGTCCTTCGTTATCCTGAGTGTACAGTCAAGAAAATTAATTTCCTGATCCCCAAACTCCATAGTGAATCTAAGATTGAGATCATTCATATTAAGTGTTTCCACAAAGGTTTTAAAATGGGTTTGGGTACCCGTCCAGATGATAAGGACGTCATCTATATATCTCTTCCATAGATATATAAAATCAGTAAACTTTGAATTCTGCTCCGAAAAGACTATCTCTTTTTCCCACCATCCCAGGTGCAGATTAGCATAAGATGGGGCACAAGACGTCCCCATCGCTGTTCCCTGCACCTAGTGATAGTACTTATTCTGAAAAAGAAAAAAATTGTGTGTCAAGATAAACCTCAATAACTCTAGCACAAAAGCCGTGTGTGTATTGTGTTCAGCACCCCTTTTCCTGAGGAAGTATTCGATATGCTCAAGACCACTTGCGTGTGGTATGGAGGAGTATAAGGCTTCTACGTCCAGACTGCAGAGTACTGATCCCAAAGGTACCTTAAGTGATGTTACACATTTCAGAGTATCTTTGGTATCCTTCAGGTATGATGGCAGGCTTTCTACAAATGGACGTAAAATTCTGTCCACATAAACGCTCCCTTTACTGGTGAAATTCTTTGTACCTGATACAATTGGTCTCGCTGTCAGGTTTGTTTGTTTCTTGTGTATTTTAGGGAGGGGTGGGATCAGTACTCTGCAGTCTGGACTGCAGAGATAAACCTGTCTCGGAATCAAAGAAACTCATTAGATGTGTAGCCAACTATGATGCGGGTTGGAGTAGAATGAGAAATGTGATTGGCCGTTTTTGGCCACTACTATCGCAAGATCCCCATCTTAAAGATATAATCTCAACGAAGGTCTCTATCACAGCCAGAAGAGGCAAGAACATGAAAGAATTACTTGTACCCAGCCATTTCTCTGGTCCTAAGAAATTAAACACCACCTGGATGAATGTACATGGCACATATCAATGTGGGCGGTGTGTTGCATGTACGTACATTGCTAAAGGATCTAAAACTCTTACCAATTCCACCAATTCTGACACAATCAATATAAGGCAGTTTTTTAACTGCAATACCCAGGGAATGGTTTATTTACTGACATGCAAATGCGGTTTCAAATATGTAGGCAAAACCATACGCCCATTCAAGAAACGCATTATGGAACATGTTCATTCTGTAACCTCTAACAGGGATACCAGGGGTTGCCAGACATATCAGATTGCAGCACCCTGAGACCCCCAACTGCATCAAGTTTGCAGGTATCGAAAAGGTAGTACTAGGCAAGAGAAGGGGAGATTTAGATCAGCTCCTAAAAAGGAGGGAATGTTACTGGATATACAGGCTAGATACACTAGCCCCCAATGGACTAAATGAGGGTTTTAATTTTACCCCATTCATAGAGACATGATGTACTGTAGTTATGTATTTTTGTAAATAGATATGTGTTATTTTGCTACTAATTACACTTTGCTTTTTAGCAATTTTATGTTATCATTAGAGATTTATTTTGTATTCCTTTTGTGTGTTCTTTTGATACAATGTTAATTACCTAGGCATTCTCCACCTTGGAGCAGTCCATTCCTATCACCCCATCCAATCTAGACCAGGGGCAACATCTGTATTTTTTACCCCAGGATATTTTGAAACCCTTCACAATGTATAGGGGTGTCCTCTGGGTTTTATTTTTTGAACTATATCACCAGGACAGCTCAATAGGGCATACATATATATTATATAAAAATACACAAAAAATATGTCCCAAAGAGCACTCTGCATTGACTTCATAATTATTGATACATTGTATCTAACCATTTGGAGTCCCCAGAACGTTTATTGGAGCGTCAGGGATGTATACATATGTATGCATTTGATCTGCCAGACGCCTGCCTGGCTATATGGGGGGTCTTTTTCGTTTGGAGCAGATGCGCTGCCCTCTATCCAAATAACAATTCACACGTTCGGTACAATGTGGGTGGGTTTGGTCTCCTTGCCGACATGCTTAGTTTTAAGCATGATACGGCTGGAGACACCCACCCCCGTTCACACCCACGGGTGTGACTGATGCTGACTGATAGTTCTATGCCGTCAGCATTTTTCGGCGCACACGGACCAAACATGCCCCTTGGTCTGATTGGCTGGAGGAGGAATAGGAGGGATATTTAAACGGAGCTAGGAACAGTATCAAACTTACCTTTGACAAAGGCGCTTTGGGAGCGCCGAAATGTGCGTTAGGTCCCTTTCTTCTTTTTATTTTTTTAGCACCTAGATGTGACCACAGGGTGGGGGTTATGGACTCATTATTATTTGGATTTTGTTTTATTAGCTGTTAGTAGCCGCAGACAATTTGCAGCAGACTGTGAGAGTAGAATCTTCTTTTCTTCCACAGGATCAGACGGGATTGCCTTATATTAGCAGTGGCAGCAGTCAGCATTCTTATTTTTATTGCAAACCTGGCTGTTTGCAGGTAATAGAAGTGCGCATGGCTACTAGTCACTTGTTTTCAGGCAGATGAGATATTGTGTTTTTGTTTCCATCTTTGGAGCTATTATCTCTTTGATACTGTTTTAGTATCCTATCCTCTAGATGGCAACTTGATAGACACAGACACATTCTGTATTTTAGTCTATCTGACCACAAGATGAGAATTTTGATCTGATCACCTAGATCACCACTACCTGTCTTCATTTAGGACAGGTTTTCTATCTAGGCTGCTTTGTCTAGTTATCAAGGCTATAGATTTCTATCCTTCCAGCTCCTTTTCCACATTAGATGATTGAGTCCATCACTACTATTATTATATATTCCTAGTGGTTATGGTGTAGCAAGTTTTATTTGCAACAGTTTCTCTAATTGGGATCATACTTTTGAGTAGATACCCTCAATAAAGTTATTTCTTTTAGCATATTTCATTGCAGTACTTTCCCCCTAGTGTTCCCATTGCTACCCTAGCCTGGGATCACATTCCTCTCCTATCATAACTGTATATATACAAGGGTTACCCCCTAGAAAGTTCTGCTCACACACTCTAGTTGGGATTCTCGGCACCTAGGTGCCTTCCCTTCTTTCTACTTTTTTTACTACTATATAGAAATTAGCAAACCAATCTAGCACAAAGCTTACATAAAATCAATGCTAATATTTTTAGGGCGGGGGGGAGTTGTCATATTTTAAGGGAGGATCTGTCCAAGTTAAACTATTAATATATCAAAAATTATTTTGTGTCTTTAGGATCATGGATACATTTCTAGAGCAGAGCCTGATGGTCGTTGGAACACTTTCCCTTATTTTTGGTAAAAACAATCATTGTTATCAATATGTCAGCAATACCGGAAAAAGTTGACCTTTTATTTACGCAGCACATTTGACCATTTATTGAAGAAACCCCAAGACATTTCTATTCCTCTCTAAGGGATGTATTTGGCTTAAATGTTGCAGTTTGTTGGGTTTTTTATTTAGCTCACAAAAAATTTGGAATAAGACTTCCTCCCCTCTTATTAGAATTGGGGAAAACTGAGAGGGATCTTTATGTCTGTAAGATGTCTGTTGCTCAATAAATAAAATTGGGTAACAGTAGTGCACTCTGCATTTAGTCTATTTTGCATAATTTATTGTTATGTAAAATTATATTTTTTGCCACACCATTTTATAGCATCTTTAAAGCGGCTCTATCACCCCACCTCCAAAATGAGTTTTTCAAAGAGATAATATATGAAATGTTCACATTGACTGTTTTGTAATTTTACTGAAATTCCAACGCAGTCAGAAGATATACTAAGGCAAAGTAGGGATTCCTTTATTTTAGAATAGTCCTTATGCTTGATAAAACTTGATGGAAAAAAAAAAGCAGAGCTACCGCCATCTCCTGGCAGATGGAGCTCCACAGCTAAAGAAGAGCATCAGGAAGACCATGGCGGCAACCACAAAAGACTGGTAAAGGTAAGCAAAACTCCCCTTCTCCTGCACCACTAGACACCAAGCGGAGCAATCATCATCAGAGTCTTTGCAAAATATGCAGAGATCCCAGAGAGTGACAGAGCCACTTTAAAAATGCTTTAGAGTTCGGAAATTATAATGCAAAACGTATTCAGCAACACAACGTTTATCAAAGCTTAAGAAATAATTGGTTTCCCCTGTTTATATAAAAATATGTTTTTAGTTTCACCATAAATTTGGAATTCATATGTATGGTATATTTCCATACAAACTTAGACTTTAGAAGTGGCAATAAGCTAACCTCCACTTGGTTAGTTTCATCATAATTGTCCAAACAATTACCTTCTGTCTGCTCAATACATGTAAAGTTTCTAAAGGTAACAGTAAAAAAATTAAAAAATAATTGTCAAGACCATTAATATATTCTTAAATGTTTTGCAGGCTTCCTAAATTCAAATGCTCAATATTCAAATATGCCAAAAGTAACTTTTTCAGAACAGATTGTAGCTTGGAATGATTCCTGTGTTCGAATAGACTGTAAAGTAATATTTACTGAAACTTTAAAAACATACGTTTGGTTCCAAAATCCAATGTTTAATGAAACAATTACAGAATTTCAAGGAAATATAGTTTATAACAGTAGTATGGAAAATACAGTAAATTCACCTTTCCAAGATCGGGTGCAGTATGTTGGAAAAGTATCCGACGACTGCTCAATCCTTATCAAACAGCTTCACCATGAAGATTCTGGGATTTACCAGTTAAGAATGTGGACAAACGACAAAAAATGGATGTCAATAAATAAGTTGGATCTTACAGTTTCTGGTAAGCTAAATGTGATGTTAAGGATATTTAAAAAAAAAAAAAGTGTTTAGAATCTAATGTATGCTACCTCCATCCATTAGTAAATAGAGATGGCCATTAAAATGTTCACCATAGATCTGTGTATAGCACTTGGCAAGGTGAATAACATATTATTTTACTTCATTCAATAGTTTTCTGTAGCGTAACTGTGTTTTTTGTTTTTTTTATGCTTTTAATATATATTGGATGCGCAGAAGACCTTAATAGCAGCATAGAATTTGCCGCACCTGCAGTGTTGCCGTTGAAAACAGTGCAATTTGTGCAAAATGCCCCTGTTTACATTTTGACGTTCCCATGCCCTGATTCACTGTCAGATAGACAGTCTCTAGGGGCTCCAGACTAGAAAATATTCAATGATTAAATATATTTCACCCCCTGTGTTAGTATATAAAGTTTAGAGAAGCATTGGATTGACAGACCGTGGCAACAATGACACATGTCTTGTATGTCTCCAATGCTTGTCTATGAGAGTATTTCATTGGACACAGATGATCATGCTATATGATCTCACAGTAGGAGGGCCAGGCTGCAGTGAGGTGTGGCACTCCTGGCAATGGATTACAGGTAAATTTAATTCAGTTGTTAAAGGTTTTTTTTTTAATAATAAACAAATAAATGCATTTTGTTAAATTAAATCTATAATTTATGAAGCAGTGAGAAATGACAGGAGGAAAGAATTTTTTCAGTGAAATGTATTTTAAACATAAAAATGTAATAACAATTATAAATATATATATTTCCTTTTCTTTCTCTGCTACAAAAATAAACCAGAGAAAAACTCTCCATACTGTGCTCTGAAATGTAGATTTTTGTTCTGTTTATTCCCAAACGATCGTCATGTTGGGATATTTTAAGGCTACAATCTCTAGAGCAATTAAATAGCTGTGCTGTGTGTATAAATAGTGTTTTGTCTCTTTCAGTTGGATCAGATTTAACTGTTATCTGACTAACAGATGCTCAACCTAACTTGACTGATGCTGCAGATCCACTCAGAGCAATCAGGCATTAAAGGCCGAGCAGTGTTTGGTCAGATAACAGAAGAATCTGACGCAATGTGGCTGCTTAGCCAAATAAAAAAAGTGACATTTTCTCAAAAAACAATATATAAGTTTCATCAGCTGTAATAAACTTTAAAAACAAAACAGTAAGTGTAAATTTAATGACAGACACAAATACACATACAGACACAACTATGCAGATTCACATACAGACATGTGCAGAAAAACAGGTACACATACAGACACAAATACACATACAGACACAACTATGCAGATACACACATAGACACACATGCAGATACACATACACACTTAATGACAAACAATTAGATACACAGAATGATGTGCATACAGACATAAACAGTGACACACAAACATATACACATGCAGACACAGATATAAATACAGACAAATATGTAGACAAACATATACACATACAAACAGATAAACATACAGACACAGAATACACAGACACACATGTGGATACACAGACACACATACAGACAGATACACATACAGACATGCATGCCGATACGCAGACACACTTAATGACAAACATTCAGATACACAGAATGATACACATACAGATACATAGGGGCACACACTGACACACATGCAAACAGATACACACCGACATACAGATATCCATACAGACAAACAGATACACATACAGACTCACATGTAGACAGATACACATACAAAGATACACATACAGACACACATGCAGACAAAGAGATACACATAGAAAAAGATATGCATACAGACAAAGAGATACACATACAAACACATATGCAGAAACACATATACAGATATTCACACATGAAGACACACACACATACACACATACATACATACATACATACACACATATACAGCTACAGCCATTCACACATACATTCACACACACATACAGACACACACACATGCAGACACACACATACAGGCATGCACACACACAGATATACAGCTACAGAAATTCCCAAACACACATACATACATACATTCATTCATTCACACACACACACACACACATACAAATACACAAATATACAGATAGAGACCTTCACCCACAGACTCACACATGCAGACACACATACACACACAGACATTCACACACATACAGACAGACATACAGATACAGACATCACACACACACACACACACACAAACTGTTAAACATTTTAGTCACCCTCCTGCCTAATGCTTAATGATGCAAATAACAGATTTTTTTTTTGGGTACTTGGAGAGATTGATCAATAAACTCCAAAAGAAACATGTATCCTTCAAAGTAACATGTTTCTTGTAGAAATTGTAGTAAGACATCATTTACTATTTTGTTTACTCAGATTCTGGTCCAACTTTCAAAATAGAACCACAGATATCAAAAACAAGGGAATTCCAATATGTCCAATTGACTTGTTCTGTAAACCATTACTGCCCGGAAAATCATATGAATTTGTCTTGGACTGGGCACATGACAAGCAAAACTCAAACATTCACTGCAGGTGTCTTGGGGATGAAAAACATTCTGTCATTTCAAGCATCTTGGACAGATCATAACAAAACCGTAACATGCCTTCTCGAAAGACCTGCTAAGGAAGTAGAGAATCGAAGTATACAGTTGAATGTTGAATGTGAGTATTCCCAATATTCTTCTATAATATGCTCCTACTACAAGTTTGTTGGGATAACTTGTGCTCTTCTGACAGTAGATATTGTTTATAATAAAATATCTAAATGTACTAAAAATACCCCAAAGTACTAATAAAGTAACTGCTGGAAACACACAGTCCCAATTTATGTAAGGGTCTTTCTGGAACCCTCTGTCTCCTGCACAGTAAATCTGTCACACAACCATAAATCCTCAACAGTGGTTATATTTGTTAATCCATCCCCTCCACTCCCTGCCCATACGGAGCTGTATCAAAGAATAACATGTCCATGTAATAACAAACAAATATAGTGGCAATGTAACTAGGGTTATTCAGTGAGAATTCAAACTGAATTTCAAATTTAAGGCAAAGTAGCCAACATGGGAGCACAGCTGGACTTGAGAATGTTCCTAGTTCAGCAATTTTTACTTTAAATTTTGTGATTATATTGCCATGTGTGTTGGTCGACCATATTATTATACATATTTAATTGGGTTATATTAGGTTTACAATTCTTACACAAGAAAAGACGGGAAGGAGTGAGGTGGAAAAAATAATATTAAGATGAATGATATACTTACTATTAAAATAACTAACAGTTTAATTTGTTTAATATTCACAAAAATAGATAATAAATGAGACAGGTGCTTCAACAATTATTTGAAACTACACCCTTTCGTCTTTGTCCTACAAAATTACATATGGTGCTTTCTATCTGCAACACACAAGACTTAGGCATAGAGAAAGATGTTGATTTATACAAATACATTCCAACAAAAAATAAAAATTTTTGGACAAACTGAATATCAGCTGATGTTTCATTTGGTTTGATCAAAATTAGATCAATATTTTTGGTTTATATTTTATTTAGAATGGAATACCACAATCGATGCTAAATCTTTCAGGAGTTTAGCTAAGTAAATAAGTCCCTTATATGGTATCCTTATGTGGGGTTGCCATATGTAAGGGTCCAAATTAGCGAGGGTACTATGCTTAGTAGACAAGCCTGGGCTGACCATCGGGCCAAGATGGCCAAGGTCAGAGGGCAATCAGGGAGATCAGAGAATCGCCATGACCCTTCCATACAGAGTCAACGCTCAGTGAGTCCATCCAAACAAATAAATAAGTATTAGTCAGATATCTCCATCACTGACCCATTACAAAGACATGTTTAGTGGTGCAGGGAGCAACTAATGTCACCTCCATCTGAAGGCAAAAGACCTATAACCTCATAAGCTCCAGTTACTAAAAGCATTGCTGCAGATTACCATGGAAATGCTCTCAGTAATGCCGGAGTTCGTCAGGCAACCAATTAGAGGGTTATAAGTCGAATTACACAGCATGGAAAAATTTCAGATAATTTTTCCACGCTGTGTAAAATGACACAGAGCACTCTAATTGGTTGGATTTCAAGCCAACCAATCAGAGTGCTGTGACAGGTAAATGAAGAGGACCGGAAGCTGATATTTGCCTCTTTTGTGAATAAAGTCGTACAATATATATAAAAAGATATCGAGAACAGAATAAAAACACAGATTTAATTTGAATTAAAATTATATATAAAATATCAGTACATTCCATAGGAATGTTCATCTAGCTTTCATGTAATGATCCAGCTGTTCTTTCTTTCCTTAATAAAATTATTATTCTCGCTGTACCACTATCCTGCCCGACGGGCACCATCGGCGGACCCGGTCCTAATTCCCCCCCCCCCGGACCAGAGGGGTGATCCCTGTCCAAGCCGTGGGGCCACACTCGGAGGCACAGGAACTATAACGCAAAGCCTGAGTCACCTGGCCCGGCGCACAGGGCACTAAGTAGTAAATGACCACTACCAGGCAGCGGTCCCCAAGTCCGGAAACTCACCGGACACATGGCACTCGTCACTCACCACCCACGTGAAAACTGCAGCCGAGAAATCCGCTCACCCTTTGTCTGAGCTGGGTTCTCACCAGGAGCAACCCCTCCACAGCCTGCCATACCCCCAGGGAGAAGTTTAGGATCCGGCAGAACCCTGGGCCCACGATCCTGGTGATGGGATCAATGGCAGAAGGGCGCGAGCTACTATTAAGGCCACAGCAGCAGGAACAACGCAAAAACCCCGTACCAACAGTGCCCACCAGAAGAACCAGCTGAACCGGGAACCTCGTAAATCTGGTCGGCAGGAAGGGCACATGGACCGACCCACAAAAGCTGACTGGTGCTGCACACTCACAAGCTAGATTGTATAGCTAAACGACACCTGACTGCGCCATACTACACTAGGACAGACTGGTAACTTACACAGCCTCTGTGATGAGCTGATGAGACCTGATCCCGTGCTACCTTTATTGCTGTGCACACTAAGCCTGATGCGGAATCTAGCCTGCATAGCTTTACTTGATGAGTACCCTCGTTACTTCAGAATAATGTGTTTTGTTTTATAACCTATAATTTGATCATTAAATACTTGAACCGTCAAGCGGATATCGTTAGTGCTAGCCTAAAGGAGGTATACTCTGTTGTGTCTCTAGCTAGTAATGTGAAGTAAATAACAGAGGGGTCAGATTATACATATGCTTAGCACATCAGTCACTGAATTTAGCTTGCACATGATGTCACATGCCACACCAGCTCAGCTCACACAGATCAGCCCAGCAGCTCTCATGGTCACTAGTGCTCTGCTCCACTTAAATAGCACGTGAACACCTAGTAATTCAACAAAACGAGCCACAACTAGCTCATAGCAACTACTGACACACAGCAGCGACATTATGCGGAACAACGAGACCAGCCAGACTATAGTTAAAGCTATCTACTGCCACCGACGCGACGACCTATAAATTGCTAACCTGACGTGGGTTCGAAACCTTATATAGTCTTGCATTACTTTAACATCAACTCACCTAGACAGGCATCGCTTCTGAGTGGGCTCACATTATTACGGCTTTACCACAAACACACATACCAAGCTAACCAGACATAGTGACATCACTTAAAATATCCTTTAAGCGACTTACAAAAACATAAAAATGAGGCACCGATAATCTGGAAATGTACTTAAAGGACCACTATAGTGCCATGAAAACATACACTATAGTGCCCTGAGGGTGCCCCCACCCTAAGGGTCCCCCTCCCGCCCGGCTCTGGAAAGGGGAAAGGGGTTAAAACTTACCTTTTTCCAGCGCTGGGCGGAGAGCTCTCGTCCTCCGATCCTCCTCTTCTCCTCCCCGTCGGCTGAATGTGCATGTGCGGCAAGAGCTGCGCGCGCATTCAGCCGGTCACATAGGAAAGAAACATAGAAACATAGAAACATAGAATGTGACGGCAGATAAGAACCATTCGGCCCATCTAGTCTGCCCAATTTTCTAAAAACTTTCATTAGTCCCTAGCCTTATCTTATAGTTAGGATAGCCTTATGCCTATCCCATGCATGCTTAAACTCCTTTACTGTGTTAACCTCTACCACTTCAGCTGGAAGGCTATTCCATGCATCCACTACCCTCTCAGTAAAGTAATACTTCCTGATATTATTTTTAAACCTTTGTCCCTCTAATTTAAGACTATGTCCTCTTGTTGCTTTCCTATGGACGCTGGCGTGCTCTCACTGTGAAAATCACAGTGAGAAGCACGCAAATGCCTCTAGCGACTGTCAATGAGACAGCCGCTAGAGGAAATAGGGGAAGGCTTAACCCATTCATAAACATAGCAGTTTCTCTGAAACTGCTATGTTTATTAAAAAAAAGGGTTAATCCTAGCTGGACCTGGCACCCAGACCACTTCATTAAGCTATGGTGGTCTGGGTGCCTAGAGTGGTCCTTTAATTAAATTGTGTAATGCATGTGGTCCTTTAACAATATTATTACTGTATTAACCCTATGCTGGACTACCCATGCATGTCCCCCTCTTTATTCTGTATCCTCATATTTGCCTTAATAAAAGAAAGTGTTACAAAAAAAATGATTATTCTTATTCTTTTTTGATTTTAGTAAATGTTCCCTTTTTATTAAAGCCATTTTGATCAATGGCCTCTCGAATAAATCTTTTGAATAAAATTATTCATAATAAACGTATCTTCTAAAAATATAAGCTTTTTGATTAACTTCAACATTCAACATCATTAGAGTTTTAACATGTGTTAAATTTGCACTTTAATTTGATTTTGTGCCAGAGACACATTCTTTGGTATATACTTGGTACTTGTAATTGAGTGAGGCAATTCTGTCTTTTGGTAGTATTTTTTCACTATTTATACTATTGCACTTCACCAAGTCTGTATTTTGTGGTTTTTCATTGTTGATGACATGACACAGCCCTCTTGGTTCCCCACCCTGTCCCCTGTCCTCCTGCTGGGCTGCTCTGGCTTTTAATGCCAAGGCTGATTTTAAATATTGAAATTCCACATAAGGACACCAAATCAGTGAGCTATCTATTAAACAGCTGAAAGAGCAAAATACAAAACGGTTCTTAATTTTAGCTTTTTGCTGTTTAGTAGATAGTTTCCTAATCTGGTACCCTTAGGTGGCACATAGATTCTGCCCCTGTAATCTCACTGCTCAATTCTCTGCCATTTAGGAGTTAAATCCCTTTGTTTATACAGCCCTAGTCACACCTTCCTTCATATGACTTCACATCCTTTCTAAACACTTCCTATAAAGCATCATCTAATGTTTCTACTTCCTATACTGCCCAGTCTGGGTAATGTATCATTTACTATGTTTTGCACTGTTAATAGCTTGTTAGACCTTGCAGGTGACTCCTGTGTGTGATTAAAGTTTAATTTAGAGAGAAGGAGATAAAAACTTTTAAAATTAGTTACATCTGATGAAAGTGAAACCATTTTTTTCATGTAGTCTGTGTCAGTCACAACCAAGGGAGGTGTGGCTAGAGCTGTATAAACAGAAACAAAATTGATTTAACTCCTAAATGGCAGAGAATTGAACAGTGAAATTGCATAGGCATGATCAATACACCAAAACTGCTTCATTGAGATAGTTATTTTGTTGGCTATAGTGTCCCTTTAAATAAAAAAACAGATCATGCAGTACATAACTAAATGAAAGATGTAATGGAACTCCCTGTACTCCGACCGAGTACCTTCCGTTAATGGACGCTTCCTAGCTTGCGCCGAGGACCACAAGCACCGCACCGGACACTACAACCACTGCAAACTCCACAACCGCCTTAACTTAACTGGAGTCTCGCCGTCTTCCTTCCACCCTGGATCAGCTTCTGTCCTCCAGGACCATGTAGGAAAGACCTCTCCTCCAGGAGAGCGTATCAGGAACAAGCTCTTAAAAGAGCTAAGTGATTAAAGCTCAAGGGAGTATGCAGAACATAGCAATCCGTAATGTGAATATAGCTGTCCCCTCAAATCACGAGACAAAACTACGTGTTGAGGGTCAAGAAGATCTGTTTTATTGGCACCAAAGGGCCTTATTTTATGCAGGTTTTCCTTACATAGGACCACCCACAGGGTTTTACAGAACAACCAATAACACACGTACATTACAGAAAACACTCCCAGCAATTACTCACAAAATCCTTTCCTCTGCCTGTGATGTAATTATGGCACACAATTCTTAACATAATTAACACAGACAGGAAAAACACAGTTTTTATACATGTACTATAACTTTAAAAATATACGTCTAATCTTCATAAAAAAAAAAAAATATATATATATATATATATATATATACATATATATATATATATATATATATATACATATTCAGAATCAGCACACTTTAAATATAAACACTCTCAAAAATCAGACAAATCCATCCAGTAGATAAAAAGTTAGCCGGAAGTCCTTTATGACCGACCGCAAGCACATTTTCCTGCCCAAAACAGTTCCATAGATTTGGGCTGTGTGATCGGTCTATTTCAGGATGAAAAAATTACTAAGTCCCATCGCCGAATGGGACTTGGTCTCTGCGGCTGAAAGTTCAGTATGGGAGAAGGTACAGGTCAGCGGTGTTCGCAGAAATGTGCGGCCGATTTTTGTTCCATGAATTTGCCTGCACACACCAGCCTGGGAGGTAAATTGCCTGCACACTTCCACTTCTGGGTGGTCCGCCTGTGTGGTACTTGGTTCAGTAAGCCCCATTTACTGAACCAAGTGGGAAATAGCCAGCAACAAAGGGTTTTAACCAGGTCTGGGGATACTGGGGACACAGGCTTAAAGGGGCAGTGTTCCAAACAAGGCTGGGGACACCGTCTTAAAGGGGCATTGTCCCAATTTTCTCTATGTCCCAAAAATGTGCTTAAAGGACCAGCACCAGTCCCATAAAAAGTCCATAAGCCCCAATATGCTCAAAGACTGTTCTTAAAGGGTCATACACCCGGTCCATAGTCATGGTGGAGGAGGTTGGCAAATAGGCTCCTCCATAATCCAGGAAAGCAGGGCAATTTGTCATTTAAAGGAACAGTTACAAAAGGCATTTTGTAACAAAAGATATTATGCAATCAATGCTTCGTAGTGATTTTTGTGAGCCATTTTGATGTACATTATGTCTTTTTTTGTAATTTAATCTTTCAGATGCCCCAAAAGGTGTTCAGATATCACCTAACAATTCTAAGATCACAATTAAGAGGGGAGACAAACTAATACTGAACTGTATAGTAGAAAGCAGCAATCCATCTGTACACGCCTTCAAATGGTATAACATGAACACACAAAAAGCAAACAAACAGTCTTATCAGGTTGTGGACCCAGGAAAGTATAAATGTGAGGCCGAAAACACAATTGGGAAAAAAGAGTCAAATACGGTAGAAGTCCAAGTGCAATGTAAGTAAATTGTAAATATTGTGCGGAAATGGTATTAAGTTAAAAACCAAATAAAGAATCGAAAAAAAATGAAAAATATTAGACTCAGGTACTATTTCAATAATTAAAGGATATAAATATATGCAGTAGGATTCCGATGTATAAATATATATAGTAGAACGGTGTGTAATATTTTTAATGTAGCATTTTATCTCTTTATGATTTTAATTTGTTATACAAATAGAAATAAATGTGCTGTTTTCACTGTGCTTTGTCATGTCATGATTATTCATGCAACAGCTTGATGTTTAGGAATTTTATCAGAAATAATCAAGAACTTTGGAGAAGAGAGGGAAGAGAAATGGAATTTGATTTTTGTATAAAAAAAGTGTGCTTTTTTTTCTCAATTTGAAAGACTATCTGGATCCGCTGTGAATCAAGATGCATGCACCGATACCAGCAAAGCCTATACAGGACCGAATCCCAAAAAATCACCAAAATAATTCACTAAAAGCGTCCTCTACAAAGAGATAGTGTCAAAGGATTTGCCTAAGTATTTACAAAATATCCAGAAGTAACTTTTATTAAATGTTAAATAATTAATTAAAAGCAACACACAGTGAAATCACATAGTGTATAGTGAAAAGGTAGGGTGGGTGGAACGATGAAGGAGACGTATTGCTTGGAGCTAGAAAGTAATAGATCAAATTCAGGATGGTCAACGAAAGGGTTAAACATCTTTATTCCAGAAGACTCCAAGCCTCTGTATCAGGGATATGCAATCTTTGGCACTCCAGATGTTGTAGACTACATTTCCCATGATGATTTGCCAGCATTATGGCTATAATAGCATTATGGAAGATGCAGGCCACAACATCTGGAGTGCCATGTGTTACCTACTCCTGTGGTTCCCACAGGGGCGCTGCAAGATATTTTCCCTAGCCTTCCTCTCCCCTGCCAGCTCTGCAGGACCTCAGGGGAGATCAGAGATCTCCTTCACTGGCCCGCTAGCCCTGTAGCCCTGCAGCCGGCAGGGGAGGGAGGGAGAAAGGACCAGGGCGAGATCTAACCTGCAGCTTGGCCTGGGTTCTTCTCTCGCAAGCTTGGTTACCACGGCAACGCTCTGAATCTTGCAAGAGTGAACTCTAGCAGCTCCTGAGGTTGCTCAAGTTCACTCACACCACTTGGACCACCAGGGATTACTTTGTACTGTCCCCCCTCCCAGGCAAAGGTAAGCAGGGAGGGGGGATGTGAAAATAATTATTTATCTGCCCTCCTACCCCCACAGACCCACAATAACTCCCCCATTAACATAATTATCTCCCCATATACACACACTACCCCCATACACACACTACCCCAATACACACACACGTCCCCCATACACACACATTACATCCCATACACACACACACTGCCCCTTCATACACACAAAGTATACCCCTCACACACTGCCCCCTACAAACACTGCCCCCACATACACTGCCCTCTCACACACACTGCCCCCCCACACACTGTACCCCTCACACTACCTGCCCCCCACACACTGCACCCCTCATACAACCTGCCCCCAAATACACAATGTATCCTTCATGCACAAACTGCCCTACATACACACAAACAGCACCCCTCACACACACATACTGTATCCTTCACCACACACTACATCCTTCACAAACACAATGCACCCCCGAACGCTCACTGCACCCCCCCCCCACACACACACAGCACCCTTCACACACACTCTGCACCCCTCACACACACTCCACCACTCACACACACACATATTTCACCCCTCAGACACACACTATCCTGGCAGATCCCAGGTAAATTTTCAAACTCTTACTTAACAGTTTGACTACTTACTCTGAGAGGGCACTACTGGTACCATAACCACTAGAAAGTAATACAGTGGTTATTGTGCCTGGATTGTTTCTTTAAATAATCTACCAGTGCCCCTCCCAAGATTAGGTTCTGGAATTGTGCTTGAACAGCAAGCATTTCTGCTGAACAGGGGCCCAGTATATGGTGCAGTGCTGTATATATATTCAACCTAGTGAACTTTTTAACTTGAAATAATATCGAAATATTAAGGGTGCTTTTAACCTAAAAAGTTTGGGAACCAATGCTATAGCCTGTTCAGGGGAGGGCTGGCAGCCTTAGGCCTGGAGGGCAAAACCAGTCAAGTGGCCCATTGCACCACCAAATCAGTTCACCATCCATGCCCACCTTTTCCTGGTTTTATAACGGATATTGATGTTATGCTAATCAGTAGCTCTTTGCCATACCCGCTCCTTCACGGCTCCAGGCACTGCTTGTTGTGAGTGTGAGCCACTGTAAATTAGGGGCAGAGGGCACTTGCACTGCGGTAAAGATGGGGCTGGACAGGAGGAGAGTGCAGTGCAATCAGTGCACTCCCCTCCTGTGGGTCACCAGTAGACTGGTGCACCTGCCCAGGATCAGTGCCGGTGCAAGGATTTTTGCCGCCCTAGACAAAATAAAAATTTGCTGCCCCCCATGTGACATCACAATGCCCCACCCATATGAACTAACGCCAGTGCTGCACACAGTGTGTGTTTACATTAAAAAGCCTGCAGGGACCAGCTATAGACACCAGAACCACTTCATTAAGCTATAGTGTCCCTTTAATGTGAGGTACATTATAGATTAGTGTCACTAATAATATACTAGATTGCCTACTTACAAGCAGATGAGGATGATGATGGGCTGCAGTTTGGCTCCACTGGTCTGGTGTAGAACAGGATCTCTGGAGGCTGTTTGCAACTGTGGTCACAAAATTCAATGTTCTGGGAGAATTGGAAGCAGCTCCATTTTTTGGGGGCCCCTTACACAGCTCAAGGTCTGGGCCCCAGGGCCTGACGGTGAGTATGCCCATAAGGCCCACTCATAAGTTCCACCCACCCATGAGTTCGCTCACAGGGAGTGGAGTGTGTAGGGGATGTGTTATGTGTTATTGTAGAGGATCTAATATGTGTGCTTATGGTATGTAGTGTATAGGGTTACCAGTTTGTGCAGGTGATGTAGTGTGTTTGTGTGTAGTGGAAGCAGTGTGTATTTGTGTATAAGGGATGTATTATGTGTTTCTGGTTGTGTGTAAGGGATGCATTGTGTGAATCTGTGTTTGTATGCATAAGGGATGCAAAGTGTGTGTCTGTATGTGTGTGCATTGAGTGTAAGAGATGCATTGTGTTTCTGTGTGTATGTAAGAAAGGAAGTGTGTGTGTTTGCATGTGTGTGTACGGGTTTGCATTGTCTGTTTCTGTGTATGTGTGCAAAGGATGCATTGTCTTTGTGTGTAAGGGTTGCATTGTGTGTGTGTGTGTGTGTAATGGATGCATTGTGTGTTTCTCTGTGTGTAAGGGAAGCATGTTGTGTTTCTGTGTATGTATAGGGATGCATTGGGTGTGTGTGCAGTAGTGTGTGAAAGAGCTCCCTGTCTTGGCCCCTGTCCTATAGAGCTGCCCCTTCTGTCCCGTAGAGCTCTCCCCTGCACCTTAGTGGTCTCTCCTTTCCCCCACCCTCCCCTAGCGGTCTCTTCTCACACTCACCCACCCTCCCTGTGCTCTTCTTACTCCTCCCTCTATGTGTTCTCCTCACACCCCCTGTGTTCGTCTTACCCCCCTCCTCCCTGTGTTCTTCATACTTCCCCCCTTGGTAGTCTTACTCCCCCACCTGTTCTTCTT
>OW240921.1:14815635-14874402 GCA_933207985.1 Pelobates cultripes
CCTGGGGGGCAATTGCCTCCCTGCCCCCCTGGCCCAGCCCGCCCCTGAGCCTGTTCAATACTTGACTTTATGATGGAATGATTACTGATGGAATTGCAGTACATGGCTAGCAAAGTCAATTTATAACAAAGTATCTGCCAAAAGCAGTGTTTGTTTCAAATGTATAAAATGTGAGTAGGCCGCAGTTGCAGTAGCTCTCCAATAAAAGCTTTACTTCATTTAAGAGTGTATCCTTTGTATATAGTATAAAATATGTTTGAAGTCAGATTTCAATTTGTATATTAGTGGACTTGTATCATTATATAAGTTTATGTGATGTCCAGTGGTGTATTTTGGATCTGTGCTGCCCTAGGCATGACGGAACTCGGGCACTCCCTAAGTTATATTTGCCCCACCCCTTTCTGTCAATGCCATACCTATTCCTGTTAAAGGCTAACACACACACTTTAAAACAAGAGGGGGTTGGCTGCACTCACCTTAACATGCATAAATGGGGGTGCTGCTGGGGGCCAAAAGAAATAAACATTAGGCTGTTAGTGTAGGACCTGCCAAAGATGGGGTACATTGACGTTGTGGCAGGCTTATGCAATGTATGATCATATAATGTAACTAAACCCCCATTATTTTTGCCTAGATTAGGTGTTTTTTAAAAAAAACAATAAAATCTTTCAACATTGAAGTTGCTGTTTAGTGGATAGGTGAGTGCGCTGGATCTTGTGTATTAACACACACTTTGACTGACAGACACACACTCTCAGATACACTGACAAAAACACACACTGATCTGACACAATCTTACAGACATACACAATCACTGACTCACTCACAGACACACACTGACAGACACACACAATCACTGACATACACACATAATGACGCAAACACACACTCACTCACAGACACACACTGACTGACATTCACAATCACTCAGACACACACACATTCACTGACAGACACACTCACTCACTGACAGACACACACTGACTCACTGACAGACACACACAATCAATCAGACACACAGGCTCCCTCACAGACACACACACTCACAGACACACTTACAGACACACACACACACACAATCACTCAGACACACAGGCACCCTCACAGACACACACAATCACTCAGACACAAACACACATTCACTGACAGACACACTCACGGTCACTCAGACACACAGACTTCCTCACAGATACACACTGACAGAAAGACAGACACACTCACTCTCACTGACAGACACAAACACTCACTCACAGACACACATTTACTCAAACACACACTGACAGACATACACTCACAGACACACACTGGCAGACATACACACATTCACTGACAGACACACACATTGACAGATATACACACACACTGACAAACATACACACACTGAAAGCCAGACACACACACACACACACACACAGCCAGACACAGACACAAAGACACACACATTTCCCCCTGGAGATTTGGTATCAGATATTACTATAGGTGAAAGTTTAGGATCCAGTAATCATCAGTCAGTGTGGTTTAATATAAGAACAGTGACTGTTCTTATATTAAACCACACAAAAACAAAAGTTTTAGACGTTAGAAAAACAGACTTTTCTAAAATTAGACCTGACCAATCAGAGCCCAGAGAGGAATATTTAAATCCCTAATTCACTCCAGTTCCTTGCCCTGTCGTGGTTTCCTGTTCCTGGTTCTCGAGAGTGCGTTTATCCTTGTGATTCTGATTTCCTGGTATTCTGATCTTGGCTTTTCCTGGTTTTCCTGGTTATTCCGATTTCTGGTTCCCCTGACTTTGGCTTGTTTAATCGGTATTTGAGTATTTCTGGCTTCCCTGGCCTCGGCTTTCCCTTTGACCATTCTCAATTTCTAGCATATTAGTCCGGCCATTCTAAGGACCGGTTTATGCTCTGTCCTTTTAATTTTTATGTATATGTTTACATTGTTTCTGCATGTTGGACCACACTAGCAGTCATGACAGAGTCATTATCAGACTGGAGCAATTTAAATGGAGTCCAAGAGAAATGGGATTATTTAAAAGTTGCACTGCTGAAGGCAACAGAAAAAATTTGCATTAGGCTTGTCAGTAAAAGCAAAAAATTCAAGAAATCACTGTGGTACTCCGCTGATGTGGCCAAAATAGTAAAAAACAAAAAGTTAGCATTTAGTAATTATAAAAACTCCCAGAGTGAGGAAGACAAAATGATCTATAAAATTAGGCAGAAAGAGGCTAAGCAAGTTATAAGAGCTTCCAAATCACACACAGAAGAGAAAATAGCACAGTCAGTAAAAAAAGGGAACAAAACATTTTTTAGATACATAAATGAGAAAAGGAAAGTAAAACAAGGATTAGTTAGATTAAAAACAAAAGAAGGAAGGTATGTAGAAGAGGATAAAGGTCTAGCTGACTGCCTCAATGAATATTTTGGTTCAGTATTTACAGATGAAAATGAAGGAAAAAGGACAAATGAGGGAGCCCGGCGCTGGAGAAAGGTAAGTGTTTAACCCCTTCCTCTCCATCCAGTCTGGCGGGAGTGGGACCCTGAGGGTGGGGGCACCCTCAGGGCACTTTAGTGCCAGGAAAACAAGTATGGATTCCTGGCACTATAGTGGTCCTTTAAGTTTGGATTCCAATATTGTTGAATGGGTAAGGCTGAGTGACAGGCAACAGAGGGTTGTAGTCAATGGAGTATATTCGAAGCATGGGCTTGTCACCAGTGGGGTACCTCAGGGATCTGTACTTGGACCCATTCTCTTTAATATTTTTATTAGTGATATTGCAGAAGGTCTTGATGGTAAGGTATGTCTTTTTGCTGATGATACTAAGATATGTAACAGGGTTGATGTTCCAGGAGGGATAAGCCAAATGACAAATGATTTAGGTAAACTAGAAAAATGGTCAGAATTGTGGCAACTGACATTTAATGTGGATAAGTGCAAGATAATGCATCTTGGACGTAAAAACCCAAGGGCAGAGTACAGAATATTTGATAGAGTTCTAACCTCAACATATGAGGAAAGGGATTTAGGGGTGATTATTTCTGATGACTTAAAGGTAGGCAGACAATGTAATAGAGCAGCAGGAAATGCTAGCAGAATGCTTGGTTGTATAGGGAGAGGTATTAGCAGTAGAAAGAGGAAGTGCTCATGCCATTGTACAGAACACTGGTGAGACCTCACTTGGAGTATTGTACACAGTACTGGAGACCGTATCTTCAGAAGGATATTGATACCTTAGAGAGGGTTCAGAGAAGGGCTACTAAACTGGTTCATGGATTGCGGGATAAAACTTACCAGGAAAGGTTAAAGGATCTTAACATGTATAGCTTGGAGGAAAGACGAGACAGGGGGGATATGATAGAAATATTTAAAAACATAAAGGGAATCAACACAGCAAAGGAGGAGACTGTATTTAAAAGAAGAAAAACTACCACAACAAGATTACATAGTCTTAAATTAGAGGGACAAAAGTTTAAAAATAATATCCGGAAATATTTCTTTACTGGGAGGGTAGTTGATGCATGGGATAGCCTTCCAGAACACTGAAACAAGCATTGGACCTATTTTATTTTATGTTTCTATTAGAATTTTAAGGATCTGTTGTGAGGTTTACTATTGGAAGTGTAGGTTCCTGCTGAGCTTGCTCTTGAGGACTGAAGTAACTTTATGTGAGCTTGGCATAATGAGTTCTTTGTCTGATATTGTGGGTTTTACTAGCCATGTACTACAATTTTATTACAGACCTCTTTTAAAGCCAGATCTTGAACAGGCTACAAAATAAGGGAAAAAGTACATATACATCAAAATACTTATAACCACTTAAGGTGCAGTGCATATGTGACAAGAAGAAAAAAGGAATACAATATTACACCTTCTACATTATATTTCTACAATATCCCGAGACAAGATTTGGTGACCATAGGACAATTATTTGATGGGCATTTCTTTCATTTTTATCTTGTGAGTCTAACCCAATAAAGTGCCTGTTCATTATACATACAGTGTTGCACTATATTTTTTGTTTTTGTTTCCTTTAAATATGCCATTCATCTCTTGACAAGGAACCAATACTACATTGATGGGCCTTAATGTTCAGTTATTTTGTGAGTTTAACCTTGAAAACTCACTTTATTTGGTGTCTATACTCTATTACCCTATGAGTTTCTTTTTTTATATATTTTTCAGTTGTATTTGAATACACCATAAAGGGAGTCTTCTGGAATAAAGAGGTTTAACCCTTTAGTTGACCATTCTGAGTTGATCTATCACTTTCCAGCTCCACACAATATGTTCTCCTTCATACATCCGCCCACGCTACCATGCCACTACAGGGAGTGCAGAATTATTAGGCAAGTTGTATTTTTGAGGATTAATTTTATTATTGAACAACAACCATGTTCTCAATGAACCCAAAAAACTCATATCAAAGCTGAATATTTTTGGAAGTAGTTTTTAGTTTGTTTTTAGTTTTAGCTATGTTAGGGGGATATCTGTGTGTGCAGGTGACTATTACTGTGCATAATTATTAGGCAACTTAACAAAAAACAAATATATACCCATTTCAATTATTTATTATTACCAGTGAAACCAATATAACATCTCAACATTCACAAATATACATTTCTGACATTCAAAAACAAAACAAAAACAAATCAGTGACCAATATAGCCACCTTTCTTTGCAAGGACACTCAAAAGCCTGCCATCCATGGATTCTGTCAGTGTTTTGATCTGTTCACCATCAACATTGCGTGCAGCAGCAACCACAGCCTCCCAGACACTGTTCAGAGAGGTGTACTGTTTTCCCTCCTTGTAAATCTCACATTTGATGATGGACCACAGGTTCTCAATGGGGTTCAGATCAGGTGAACAAGGAGGCCATGTCATTAGATGTTCTTCTTTTATACCCTTTCTTGCCAGCCACGCTGTGGAGTACTTGGACGCGTGTGATGGAGCATTGTCCTGCATGAAAATCATGTTTTTCTTGAAGGATGCAGACTTCTTCCTGTACCACTGCTTGAAGAAGGTGTCTTCCAGGAACTGGCAGTAGGACTGGGAGTTGAGCTTGACTCCATCCTCAACCCGAAAAGGCCCCACAAGCTCATCTTTGATGATACCAGCCCAAACCAGTACTCCACCTCCACCTTGCTGGCGTCTGAGTCGGACTGGAGCTCTCTGCCCTTTACCAATCCAGCCACGGGCCCATCCATCTGGCCCATCAAGACTCACTCTCATTTCATCAGTCCATAAAACCTTAGAAAAATCAGTCTTGAGATATTTCTTGGCCCAGTCTTGACGTTTCAGCTTGTGTGTCTTGTTCAGTGGTGGTCGTCTTTCAGCCTTTCTTACCTTGGCCATGTCTCTGAGTATTGCACACCTTGTGCTTTTGGGCTCTCCAGTGATGTTGCAGCTCTGAAATATGGCCAAACTGGTGGCAAGTGGCATCGTGGCAGCTGCATGCTTGACTTTTCTCAGTTCATGGGCAGTTATTTTGCGCCTTGGTTTTTCCACACGCTTCTTGCGACCCTGTTGACTATTTTGAATGAAACGCTTGATTGTTCGATGATCACGCTTCAGAAGCTTTGCAATTTTAAGAGTGCTGCATCCCTCTGCAAGATATCTCACTATTTTTGACTTTTCTGAGCCTATCAAGTCCTTCTTTTGTCCCATTTTGCCAAAGGAAAGGAAGTTGCCTAATAATTATGCACACCTGATATAGGGTGTTGATGTCATTAGACCACACCCCTTCTCATTACAGAGATGCACATCACCTAATATGCTTAATTGGTAGTAGGCTTTCGAGCCTATACAGCTTGGAGTAAGACAACATGCATAAAGAGGATGATGTGGTCAAAATACTCATTTGCCTAATAATTCTGCACTCCCTGTATACACTGTGTGATTTCACTGTGTTTTATTTTTAATAAGTTATTTTACATTTAATAAATATTACTTTATTAACTTATAATAACATAGGTAAATCCTTTGGCACTCTCTCTGTGTATAGTATGCTTTTAGTAAATTATTGTTTGTGTGTTTCATAGTATTGTGGTGTTTATTTATTTATTTATTTATTTATTAATGTATTTACTTTACTTTTTAAACTGCTCTGTCCCAAATAGCAGCACATATTTACCTGTGACAGAAAAAGTGGGCAAGAGAGTCAGCGTTTGTTTGACATATTTACCTGTGCTTTATAATGAACATATTACGCCATATATAGTGTTTGCACAATCCATTATGTTAAAATTTTGTTTTTTAATGCAAAAATTTGTATCCCTTAATTCTACCTGAGTCTAAGGTTTAAGGTGCGCTTTGATGACAGCATAAGTTGTGTTTTATGTGCTCTTTAAATGTATAGTCAATTTACTCATTATTATCTGTGTGACTAATAGATATTTATATATACACACACATTTATATTATGTTAAATAACAAGCAAAATAGAATAAAATTGTCTAAATATACAATATATTTCTAAACATTTCTAAATAATGCTGCCTTCATAATTAATTAGACTAATCAATTCAGTGTAGTCATCAATCTGTGGTTTCATTTGCGTTCTCTGACATATGTACATTTTAAATAAATCTCGTAATGTATAGATGATGTGATCTCTCTATTTAACACCTTGGCTTTCTGTTGTTTGCAACAAAGATGCAATTTGGCAATGATGTCTTGTACGAACGAGATAAGAATCTAAATCACTATATGGAATCAAACAGCAGTCAACAAATATTTTTCTGCCGACAATATTATTGAATGAATTTATTAATTACAGTATTTTACAGGGGAACTCTAAGCAAACTAGTTTGGTGTAGTTTGGTAAAAACGTGACTCTAGGACTCACCCCACAGCAACCACATAATGTAAAACTCACACATCTGTGTAATAAATTATGACTTTGTTCATCATCGGATGCCATTGATAGGCTGAGAGAGAAATTGGCAGGTTTGGCAAGATCATTCAGCCTATCGATGCCATTCAAATTTGGACAGATTCACACCAGAAGTATTGTTTTTGCATTATTAGTGTGGTTACAGGTTAAAAAGACTATGGTAAAGCCATGTTTTTTTGTCAAACTGGTCCTTTATGGTTCAGAATGAAATGGAACCCATAGACTCATATCATTGGAACAACTACAATCAGGTATATCTGTTATGGTGCTTAGAGTGCCCCTTTAAAACTTGTTAAACTGGTGCGTTTCAGAAGTAAATAACATAAAATACAGTAGTACTAATACATTTCCAGATCAAAATGAGTGCAAAATATGTTTCTTAACTTTTCAGATCCTCCAGAATTAGTTGAAATTAAAATTGTAACTGGAAGTATAAAAGAAAATGAAAATGTTATCTTAGAATGCACAGCTAAAGCTGACCCTCCTATAATTAAACACAAATGGTACAGGAACCGAATATTGGTTTCCAATCAAATAAAAAAGACATATCGATTCGATCCTATAAACGAGTATGATTCAGCATCATATGTATGTGAAGTTACCAATGCACTAGGATCCAGAAACTCATCATCTAAAGAGCTGGATGTCCAGTGTAAGTATAATTTTATTCTAACACCAAGTATCAGTATAATTATTACTGTAGCCCCCACCTTCTGCAATAAATTATACCAAACATTTTATAGAAGGGAAATGCGTGAGACAGTATTTGGAGCTAGGTAAAGATTTGCATGGATACGATATCCCTCTTATTTCCTGAAATTTCCTTACATTTAGATGGCCTCTTTAATACCATAATCAGCCATCTGTTTTTACTTTTGTTTTGATTTTTAACCATTTTTTATATCATTTGACAAAAACTGGAACTCTCCCAACATCAGTAGCCCGGCCCTTCTGCAACACATGTTCAATGTGGAAATTCTACTTCTGTATTATCATCTGTAAATCTATCCAACCTTGATGGCAATTATAATTGGAAGGCTGGTCACAGCATTTTCTTAGTATTTAGTATATGTAGTACTTAGTATTACTGTTCGAGAATGGCCAGATACATAATGATAAAGTGCATATATGTTCTCTATTATCAGAGTGGCTGACATAGGTGCCAGGGAGATTCCAAAATGGTTTGGTTAAAAAATAAATAAGTCCCCATGGACTCGTAACTCTTTGTCTGCTCTGTATGAGTCAGATACACATATGAGGACCTCAAATATATAATAACCTATTCAAGCCAAGTCTATTGCAGCTGGAGATTTCAATTCCCTTCTAGATTAATATTGGATATAAAATATCCTTTTACCATAATTTATTTGTTTCCTGTATCTACGTTCCAAGAACTTAGAACAAATCTACATACCTAGACAGAGTATCAACCTCCAGGTGGGAAGAATCTTATGCTCTGTTTATTAATGATGAGTTCCCATGGAGAAATGACACCTAATAATTTTTGCATCATTTTGGTCACTATTTGCAAGGGAGAAAAGTTTAGCGTTAAAGAAGATTTTAGGGCACCTCTACTTTATAATGTTGATATCTTCTTCCAGATCCTCCCAAGTACCCAGAAGTGGTACTTGATCCTGACGGAAGATCCTTCATTGAAGGAATGGAAGTTACGTTTACCTGTAAGGTTAATAGAAGTAATCCACACATAAAATCGATCACATGGTACCTGAACAGCAACGCGATCTCTATATCGTCACCTGTTAGACTAACACCAAAATATTCTGGAAAATATAAATGTGGAGCTAGGAATGAAGTAGGCCAAACCTTCTCTCAAGAAATACCCATTACCGTCCGATGTAAGTATTCTGCTATAATTCTATTAGTGTAAGCATCATTATAAATGCTACATCATCATAATAGAAACAATTATATATGCACAGCCTTATAACTGGTAATTATACATTAAATGAACAGTACAGTCACCCAGACCACTTCATCTCAATGATGTTCAAAGAGAGACAAGAACTTATAAGCGTTGGGATTACAGATTTGATAATGTAGTGTTCCTTTAATAACATAACTATCACATCAAGAAATTGAATCAACGGCACGGCTATTTTTGGTAGCAATAAAAAGCAATATACCATGCATACAATTCTTCTGAAAACATTTAGCAGATTTTTTTTTTATAAAATAATACAAATTGCATTGACACTACAAATAATAAAATAATTAGATAATGCCAGATTAAAAGAGACACCCCAGACCCTAAAGCAGGGAAGCATGCAGAAGTGCTTTATGTGTGAAGAGTGTGAACTCTTTTTAAAAAAACAATTCTACAAAAAGTGCAGATTTAAATAAAAATTGGCACTTTTATGAATTAACCATGTTACATCCCCTCTCCCCCGGCTGTCAATCTGACAACTGGTCCTGTTACTTCCTTGTCGTTTAGCTCAGTGAAGCTAAATACAAAGACTTCTCATTGAGCTGCATTGGAAATTCGTGGTTAGACAGCTACAGGGAGTCCTAGTGGGGTTAGAAGGGGAGGGCTTGCAAAGGCAGCAGACAATAGATCTGAGGTGTAGAATTAAAATATAATTCCTCTTTGAAACGATATATGTTTGACTGCTGTTTGATAAATAAACATAGTAGTAACTAAAAACTCATAACTAGGATTTTACCTTACTTCATTGCTGTATACAAGAGAATGCCTTGGTCTATACATAATGTGATCACACAGTGTAAACCTAAAGGACTGTTGGACTCAAATATGTTAAAAAAAAATATAGTTATACCTTGTCTAGTCAAATCTAATACCAACCAATTAAAATCCATACCAAGTACACATGTTACCAAACAAAAAAAAAAATCAAAACATTGAGTATCACAGGGGGTATGATAAGTTTATACAGAAATATACAGGGACTGTAAAAAAAAAACAAAAAAAACAGCTCTCTCTCGGCTCTCTAGCCTGTTCATTAATAGGACAGTACAAAGATGTAAAATTGTGAAAAACAAATCTCTGTTTAGAAGACATATCCCAATGCATTTTTCATGCATGTATTAATTAGGGGTATATCTTAAAAGAGCTTATAAAAGCTGCCTTTGCAAGCCCTCCTTTATTTTCCCTGAAGAGATTTTTACAGGGTCACTCACGAAAGTGAGAATTCAAAGTTAATTTTAAAGTGAATTTCAAATTTAAGTTTAAAATAGACAAATTGGAAAAATTATCTAATTTAGTAATGCTTCCGGTTTAGCTACTTTGTTCTTACATTTGAAACTCACTTTGATTTCATTTTAGTAAATAACCTTATAGCATTCTGGAATCCTGGAACCGATCAGGTGAGGAAAATATAAATAAAATCTAATCTCAAGCCACAACTCAGATGAAGTAAAATTGTTCCTGGCTAATAACGCTAACATATAAATAATGATTTCCCTGAAAAAAACAAAAAGGTCCGTAATATATGAACTTTTTGCAATGTAAAATTTCAATGACTTCACAGCGAAATGATGGAGAAATGATGCAGATTGTGTTACAAAGTAAGTCCGAAAGAGTTGCCATTTTTAACTTATTAGACTTAAAGTTTTGCCTTTATGCATGACTTATAAGTCTTTTAAACGATTGCCTTAGTTCAAAATTTGACTGGTGTGATTGTCATAACAAAGCAAATTATGCATTCATTAACAATTTATATTTTATGCATTGTACCGTTAAACCATTAACCATTTTTTATCTACTTGGAATAAAGCGTTATTTTCAGACTGATGAAATTCATGATAGGTGATTCAAATCGATCTTTCTATGTCTTAGCACAATCACTGAGGTTATGAAGAGTTTACGAAGAGTTTTAATGTTTTAATATTGTTATTTTTGTTGTGTTGATGATCCACAGAATTAAATCTATTATTTTATTGTATAAAAGTGTAATAAGCGAAACATGTGCTTATTTTACTTTACACTGATGTAATCTTTATCCGTTCCTCAAGATCCTCCTGGGGAAGTCAAAGTTGAAATCTCTAATAAAGGACAAATAACAGAAGGACAAACGGTATCGCTGACATGTACAGCAAGTCAGTGCGAACCCAAAGTCAATGGCTTCCAGTGGTACAAGGATGGAGCTCACTACGGCAACCTCAACAATGTCATTACTTTCAAAAACATCAAATGGACAGATAGTGGGGATTATTTCTGTGAAGCCAAACATGACATAAAAAATATCAGATCAGTACCTATCAACATTAATGTTCTTTGTAAGTATAGATCATTGCCCTCTTATCCCTGCAAATATGTAAAGACATAGAGCACATGTTATCACTGGTATAAGAGATGCATTAGGCAATTGGTTGGTTTCCAACAGCAATGTAAGTTTTGAATAGTATAGACATGTAGAGCAAGGAATTAGGCCAGGGTAGGCAAGCTTCGCCATTCCAGATGTTGTGGTCTACATCTCTGATAATCCTTTTACAGCTATAATGCTGGCAGAGCATCATGGGAGATGTTGTCCAAAACATCTGGAGTACCAAAGGTTGCTTGCCCCTGAATTAGACAATGGGTTACCATAGATTCATCTACTCTTAACATTTACTTTAAAGGTTATCAGAAGTTTAATTTCTTGTCTAGAACACTTTTCTTTAGAGGTAAAAGACATCCAGTTAGCCTATTTTAAATCTCATAATACTGCTGTGATCTTTCAGACACACATTAGGCTTTTATCAAGGCTATTGTGTAGACAAAACATGATATATCTTTATGGGTACCAAATAAAGCATCACCAGATATGGTCGGAGTTTATGCCGGACTATTTGTTTCTTTCTTCCTTTACCTTTTTGAAACACATTCTTAGAAATGGGACATGACTTAGTCATAGCTCTAAGAAATTAATATAAGACCTACGTATTAACAAATAAACTCCACCAATTTCTTCTCCCCAATTTCCAGCTACATTTAGACAGATTGTTATACTCAAACGTATTGTCCTCCCTTGGAGAATTGTAATGTAATTGTTTATAAGATTGAAAAACATAGGGTTTGTTTCCAATCTTTTTGATACTTTTTACTGGCCAGTCTTTACTCATTAAAGTACCTGTCACTACTAGTAGCGAGAAACGGGCTTCTAAATTTCAAAAGGGAGGCTGTAAACCTGTTGGTAAATTGCAGTCACTACGAAATGCCATCTTTTGTTATATAGCTTGCAACTGCTCTATACCCACAAAGTTGATCCCCTGTCGGAAAAATCTTGTTGTTATAATTATTATCGTTAACATAGCACTTTGGCAATGGAAATGATACAAAGAGTACTTACTGATCTGTAAAGATTAGGACATCTTAAATAGTACTAGTGACCAGTTTTGGCCATGTGCTGCCGAGCTCTATTTGAACAATTTTGTTTGTATTCTACCTTCTTTATTTGTACTGCAGTCTTTCGATTTATATTACTTATAAGAAAATCAAGCTGTTAATTTTACCATATGTCCCTTGTTTACTTACAGATGCCCCCTGTAATCTAAGCCTTTCAATTAATCCCTCTCTACCGGCCACTGAAAACTCATTAGTTGAGCTGACATGTAACACCAAAGCCAACCCAATACCAAACAATTACCAATGGTATAAAAATGATGTTCCAATAAGTAATGAGTACTACAAAACATTGCGGCTGGTGAAAATTAAATTGGAAGATGAAGGAAAGTATCACTGCACCGCAACAAATAAGGTTGGGACTGGGAAATCAGACACTGTGATTATAGAGGTAACATGTAAGTATGTGCTACATCAAGGCTGGCCAATCAGCACTCTACAGCTCGTATTAGGACAGCAGTAGTTGTTTCGGAAAAGGTACTTTGAAGCAGCATTGTGGGAACCATAATAACGTAATCTCAATGAAGTGGTTATGGATCCCGGGGTCCCTTGGGGTTATCTTGCCTTTTTGTTTTAAATTATTTTTTGAGAAGTTTAACACAGTGGTGGTGTTCCGAGGCCCTAGTCAGATGCCTGTCCGCTCGTGCTTAGGCTAAAGTGGAAGATGACATGCTCAGCCTATCGTTGACCACTCACTGGAAGTAAGCATACGTACTTTTTCTAACGTGCACGTATGATGGGAGGCCAGTGAAAAGCCGAGAGTGTCAGGTGCCCCATTAGTCCAAGGTAGAGGAGAGGCAGCTGACTGCTTCTGTGTTAGGCCATTCTAAGGCACTAAAAGGTAGAGATCATTGAGATGATGCAGTTGTGGTAAATAGCGTTCCTTTAAAGTATATTTTCAGAGATCACTAATGATGTCCTCCTGCAAGATATAAAGGACATGATTTGAGTGGAGATTTAACCGAATCTTCTTATATTCCTTTAACTCTGTATCCTACGACTATTGATTTGACTATTTCATAATAATTACAAATGTCTTTAAACCATTTTAACAATGCCCTGCACCAGTGCATTCAGATTGAGTGATTTGAATATTTCTTTTGTTTCCATTAAGACAATACACAACTAAGTTACTGTTTGCCCTCTGGCCCACGGGAGATATGTTAATACAGATTTATTTATTGTATTATTTAGACTTCCACATTTGCAATGAGGAAGAATTTAGTTTCACATCTCTTTTAAATCTCTAGTTTGAATATAATGTATTTAAATGAACTGTTATTGTTTGAATTATTTTTAGACAGCATTCACACCATAGCCAAATACTCTTCAGGAGCGGCTGGATTATTATTGCTACTCATCATTCTTATTGTCTTGATCATCCGGTTTAAAATTTGGTGAGCTATTTCATTTATTGAATGCATATGACTTGCTATAGATTATGGGCATCATAGAAAATAAAGATAAAAATGACTACTATTCAAATTGTATATGAATGTTGCACCTTGGTATCTCTCTAAATGCATTGTTGTAACTTAGTCACTGCTTTCTTAAACATAAAACCCAGTGTTTGGAAAGACACCTGGTGGCTTGTTTAAAGGGATACTCCCCCTCACTGCCTTTCCTGGATTAAAAATGGTTAATAAACCCTTTCTGTACTCACCAGTTTCTAGTGCCAATGTCACTCGGTGCTGGGTCTGTGCTCTGCCTCCTCCGACATCATTCGACGGGGGTCAGGGGCCGGGGCTAATGCGCATGCACAGCGAGCACTGCAAACGTATTAGGACCTCCGCATAAGAAAGCATTTAACTGTTGCTGGATGTTCTCACACAGAGCGTGAGGATGTCCAGCATCAGTTAGGCAGCCAAACATTGCCCAGCAAGTAAGAAGTGCCTCTAGTGGCTGTCTGATTAAAAATCTCTAAAGGCAGTCTTAGTCCTTCAATGTAATCATTCCAGCTTCTCTAGAACTAAAATGATTTACATTGCAGGACTAAGGAAGACATGGACACTTCAATGAGCTGAAGTAGCCTATAGTATCACTTTAAACACACACTAACAGACAGAGACACACACACTGACGGACATAAAGATACACAGAAACACAATGACTGACATACAGATAAACAGGCACATACGGATCCAGAAACACACACAGACAGACATAAAGATACACAGACACATAAGAATATGGAGACACACACAGACAGACTAAAAGATACAGAGACACACACTGACAGACATACAGATAAACACTGATATACAGACACACACAGTGATAGACATCCAAATACAAAGATAGTCACATACACACTGATACATACACATGCTGGCAAACATTTTCACTTTTATAGCCACCCTCCAATTTCATACCTTATGCTGGAGGGTGGTTTCCTTGGGGTCCAGTGACAGGCTGAGGTAGTTTGGTTGATCTGTCTCTCCCATCCCTCCTGAGCCTTGAAGAGATTAAGGAGTCCTTTTTATGGCACATTATTGTGATTGAGGAAATTCATCCAGTTGCTCTAAGTATTGTTTTCTAAATGATTATGTGCAATAAATAGATTCTAAATAAATGCAAGATAACTCTTAAATTTCTTGAAAAGCCTATATAATTTTTTTAGCTTGATAACATGCTGTTTTTTTTCCTTTCTTTATTTTGGGGGTGGGGGAGTCCATGAGAATGAATATCTATAATTATAATTAAAAACATTTTTATAAATAGTGCATAATTTTTCTCTTTCAGGAATAAATGCAAAAGGCAGTCTTCAGATGATATAAGTGACTCATCTTTCTTTGTCCTTAAAAAGGTAAAAAAACTGTCCGTGTTCGTAAGAATTAGTGGAATTGGTAATAAAAAGGGCAGAGAGGTAAGATGGAGCAAAACAATGGAGGGGTTTATAAAGAAGGTTTATCAAAAAATGTGAAAATTAATAAATTAGTTCTTATAATAATTTAATGAAATAAAGATCAAAGTGTGATGAATTTATATTTAATACAATATGTTGCTACCATCAGAAATGTCAGAGCCCTTTAAAAAAACATGGGCTGCTCACTTCACACCAATCAAATGCATGGATATAAACACACACACAGACATACACAGCCAGAAACACACAGAGATACATACAGTCAGCCACATGTACTCACAGAGACACGCACTCCCAGACATGTACACAGTCACACACAAACTGCCAAATACACACATCAACATATTTGTATACTTTGTATCTTTTATTAACCTTCCTGTTTACCTGCCTATTTGTGTTAGGAAATTGGCATTTCTGGTTTCCAGTCCAAATCAGAGGCTGGTATGCACTTTTAATCATGCCCTCAGCCAATCGCTGGTGCCCAAAGCTTCTTATTGATTAATTCACTTTTCTGCTCAGTACGATGGGCGAACAGAGATATAAGAGAAGAGAACTTGGGGAGCATATTGCGAAACTTTGACTGGGAACAATGGCTCTGGAATCTGGAGCTGATGACGCTAGTGTTAGGTTGGTGGAGGGTTGTTTTTTATATACTATATATTGGGTGGGGTAAGTGCACTGTGATTTTTAAGTGCATTTGTACACTGAGAAAGGGACAGGGTTCCCAAAACTTTTTTCTTTCGTATGCTCTTCAAATAAAAGTGTGGTTCCAGCAGTGTCTTGGGCAAGAAAGACCCTTTAATGCTCATTGTTTCATTTTTCTCGATAGTCACATAATGAAACACCCGAAGGTGGAGTTAGACAGTGTCCATCCATAGACATCTCTGAAGACCAGATCAACTATGCCAGCATTCAGTTTACTTCCTCTGATGAGGGAGATTACCAAGTGCCCAGGTAACTGTTACTAAGACTTTAATTTTTAATTTTTAAGGTAAAACATCATTGGAACACCAACCTTTGTTTTAACTTTTACATAAGCTTATTTGCCATCAACCTTTCTAATCATAGTTCTCATTGGCTCTATTGTTAATATTAACGTAACATAATATTGTACTGTTATTTCATTTTGTTTGCCTCTTGTACAAGTTTACACTCTCCTGTTCTTTCAAATCTTTTTGTACACAGACCTGTCTTTTTTTTAACTTTCCAGTGTTTTCACCCATTGAAGTTAGACAAATAATATTTCAATGTGTTTTCATATTGCATTCCTAAGTAGTGAAGTGATGTTAGTCCTAACAGAGCCATGGAATCACTATCTGTTTTATATGTGGGAGTGGAATGAATTTTAGCTGGTTAGATAAAATTATTTTCTTAATAATTCTAAATATACATCATATACCTCATTATGTAGTTTTATTTAATGTACCTTTTTCTTTGTCATATTTAGGAAAAATGCCGACTCTCAGGATATCAATGCAATTTACAGCTTAGTGAAGAAATCCCGCTGTTCTACAGAGGTAAATCCATAATTGCCAATCACTTAATATCCGTCCCTTTCTTACGAAAGATGCTACCAAGGAGCTTGTCCATGCTCTAGTCTGTAATGAATTCTGACGACTGATTTTCCTCTCTAGTCGATCCTCTCACACCTCACCCCTCTGGCTTCCTTTATCCTATAGGAGTCAATTCAAAGTGCTAACCCATACCTATAAAGCATTGAACAATTTTAGCCCCTTTTATATCTCTTCACAGATCCATAGGTATATCCCTTCTCTGTCTCTCCGCTCTGCTCGTGATCTTCTCCTGTCCACTGCTTGCACCCGTACGGCCAACTCACGCTTGCAGTTCCTATGGAATAGCCTGCCTAACGCCACAAGACTCTCCCCTAGTCTTCAATCATTTAAGAAGTGCTTTAAACCAGATACACAGCTTATGGCCTCCCAGAGTAACCTCTACCTCACATACCTGTCTCTTGCTCTCACCTAAAAGGCAGCACTCTACTCTCACCTTCAGCTCTACTTCACTCCCACTTTATTTGATTATTTCCTGCTATAATGTGTTTTATACACCACCTCCTATCGACTGTAAGATCGTTTGAGCAATGTCCTCTTCAACCTATTGTTCCTGTACGTTTTCTTGTAATTGTCCTATTTATAGTTAAAGCCCCCCTCACAATATTGTAAAGCGCTATGGAATCTGTTGGCACTATATAAATGGTAATAATAATAATGATAATAATAATGCAGGAGATATCGGCAAAATGAAGATGTCCTGATTGTTTTAACTACAACAATTATGGTATTCTGCTAGACCGATTCAAACCATTGAAGTAAGGTTCTTTGTAGAAACCTTTTGATTCTTCACCTTTTCTTTTGCAATATCGACAGAAATTAATTATACTTACCTGAGTTGTGGCGAATCAACGCCCCATCCTCTCTTATTCCGGTGCCCAGCCGGTGCAGCGTTCTTAATGAAGACGGTCGCTGCGGTTCCAGTATTTAAGTACAATACTTACCTCCATCCACAACAAAGATGGCGCCGACGAGCATGCAACATCATGTCATCGACCCGCACGCACATTTTGGGGTCAGAGGTCATGATCTGGCCAATCAGTATATAGAGAGGCATATTTAAACCCTGAATAGCTTTTTATCAGTGCCCTGTCATGGTTTCCACTAGTTCGTTGTCAGAGAGTGTGTTCTTGTCCTAGTTCTTTTTGGTATTTGACTTTGGCTTGCAATTTGACTTTCACTAATTCTGGTATTCTTGACCTTTGGCTTGTTTCCTCGATCTATCTCTTTTCCTATGTCCTTGACCTCGGCTAGTATTTTGACGATTCTCTTTTACGTTAAGTCCGGCCATTCTAATGCCCGATATAGATTGTTTTGTTTATTTATATGTTACATAGCTCTGCATGTTGGGTCATATAGCAATCATGACAGAAAGTGGAAAATCATAATGTGTATTTGGAGTTTCCAGCATGTTTCTGTAATGTAAGGATTTTAAGATTTTCCCTATGGTATCAATAGCAGTTTATGATATGTTATGCTAGGCATCAGACCCATGATTCCCTGACAGATATGATGACGCTCTCGTAACCTTTCCTAGGTAAAATAGTTTTCTTTTTTTTTTATTTATTTTTTTATTCGAGTTTATACAGATAGTATACACCTTTTCCAATATATAGATGTATTTAGAAGCATACAGAAAAGAGCCACCGGTGGTTAGTGTCTCCTCTGGATGTGGTCAGCAGCGATGTTTTTTGCATGACGGGGTTGACGGAATTCTGTGGAGAGGGTGCCTCTGTCGGTGGCACTGTCAGCAGGCCCAATCTCTTCAGGAAAACCTCTGGGTCCTCTGAGGTCAGAGTGAGGTGGTCTTCCCCAAGTGTCGCCAGGAGTGAACCCTCCACTCCCCAGCGGTATTTAATGTATTCCTCTATTAGCCGCCTGGCCACCGGGGCTAGTCTCCTCTTCTCTGCCAGTACCACGAATGTGATGTCAGCGTAAATCGCTAGAGTGTAGCCACCATCTCTAGTGCCTCTAGTGGTGACGATGGTGTCTTTGGGGGCTCCACTGAGCGTTGCTGAAGACTTGCGCACGTGAAATGTTGAGGTGATCTGTGGGTGGTCTATACTTCCTTTGACACCCATAGAGGCAATAAGGTTTCTGGTGAACTGCAGCAACTTCTCATCGCTGACAGACTCTGCCCCTGATGCATACATTTCGTCGTCTCTGGCGCATTTCTAACGAGGTCACCACTCGGCTTAGCTGTTGTACCTGTGAGGTAAGTTCTGTTATCTTGGTTGTATTTTCATGGATTAATCCGTCTCTGACTTCCTCCCTCTTTTCCACTGCTTTGACTTTTTTGTGTATCACACCCACCTCTGTTTGTACTTCCCGAATGTCCTCCTTCCAGACTTGCCTAAGGTCTACTAATAGTCTTTTTATGTCCCTTTCGCCGATGGGGAGATTCTGAGGACTGGTACGCTTTCCCAGGCTCAGGTGAGGCAAGAGATCGCTCTTCTTCCTGGGAGTCCTCTGATGCTTCCGACTCAGCTGGGGCCACTGGCACCATCTTTGGAGGCACTGGCAGCATAGGCCTCTCGAAGGAGAGCCTAATATCTTGCTCCCGGTGTGTTTCTGGGCGCTGATTTTTCTTATTCCTGCACCCCATCGTGTCTCCTGTGGGTACGAGTATTTTTGGTCTCGGGAAATCGATTTGATTGCGTCCAGGTTTGTTATATTGTGGGGACTGAGCAGAGCTCCACTAACACAGGTCTATACAGATCTTCTGTTGGCCACGCCCCCGTCATTTTGAGTCTTTGAAACTCATCTGTTTCCCTGGAAAGGCCCCAAAACTCGTCTCACAAGACACATTTAGTATTTCTATCTGTTTGATGGGATAACACATAAATATTAAGAATATAGTTCTCCTATGCAAGTCACACACTCACTTCCTATTTTTAAAAGAAACTATCACTTTTTGGGACACAAATCTTCCTTGCCTATTTTTCTCCCCTCCTTTGAGATTTTTGCATCCATGACCTTATAACAGAATCTCACAATATTAAACTCAAATGAATGGATAGTTGTTGTGTATGAGTGTATCACATTTGTGGTGCACATGAGAGTACCATAAAACTTCACAGCAATAAATGTCATGGTAATGTGCAGCATGTATCAGAGTTTTACAAAGCTCCACAGCAATAAAACTCAAAAATGTGTGGTGAGTCTGTCAAAGAGATCCATAGCAATAAAACTCAAAATGATATGTGGTTACTGAATCACAGAGCTTCACAGCAATACATATTATAGTATTAGATGAGTATCCACATTCATCACTGTTTCATAGTGGTAAAACACACGTTATTGTGTGATATATGAATTTATCACAGATATTCACAGCAATAAAACTCACTATGCTATGCATTGTCTATAAGAGTATTCCAGAAAACCACAGCAATACAACTCAGTAAACAGCTAAGTATATCCATGAGTACGTCATGATTAATTCCAAATAAGGTTATCAGAAGGTCACAAAGTAATCTACAGTTCCCCAAGAATAGTCATAACCCAATAATGTTCAATAATGTTCTACGTTTACTTTTGTAATTTTGAAAATATGTGATTTGTAATCACTTGCTGCCAGCATTAGTAAATTAAACATATTTCTAACTTATATTTCTAGTTAAATGAATATGAGAATGTTAAATCATCCAACAATCCCACCAACAACAAAGAGGAACTTCACTATTCCACAATCACCAACCTGCCCAAAGGAGGTTCAGTACATCAACCAGACCCAGGGGTGGAATACGCAATGCTCAAACAATGAAGTCCAACTGTGTTATATGATAAGCACAACCAGCAAATATATGTGGAAAGTCTCAACTGATAATCACCATTACGAGTACAGATTTACAATTTTTTAACTGTTTTGGGAATCCTGTAATCCAGAAATTATCCCTTAACTCTTCAGCAACTGTATTTGAGGATTATGGGTCATCAAACAGTTAGACTCTCCGTGATAGCCTGTGATGCAGTATTTGTCATTATAACTTTACAATGGTGAATTCATGACGGGTGTCACTTTTAGCTAAGTGTGCCCTTTTTGGGACATGTCATCAGAATAACTGATTTGTGAAGGTGACAGGTTATAATGAACGTGTTTAGAGAAGCCAAAATCAGTTAAAATAACTGCTAGGTTGTAATGGAATAAAGGACTATCTGAATTGGAACTAATGGGTTAAAAAAGATTTTGCTCAAAACGTTCTCTTTAGATTCTATTCTGTTGAGTTGTGTTTATTTTTAATGTACATTAACTATCTAGGTAGCACTGGACTATGATAACAAGATGGGAGCAGATTTTGCATTGCGTATATTTTGTAGAGCTCCATAGTTTCAGAACTCGCTAGCGCAGAACAGGAGAGACTAAAAGTGTACCTAAGCTATATCCTCTTTTTTTACGTCACATATGTATAATGTCCTATCTGCATTTTGCTTATCTTTATCATTAATTTCATATGAGCAGAAGAAGTCATGTAAGGCAGTATAACATTGGCTGATCATTTTGGGAGTAAAGTTCTAATCATGGAAAAAGTACCCAAGGAAAACAAGGGGAAAGTTTCACTGTTGGAACTCTGATCCACTACTAGTCTTTGTAAATAACATATTTTTGGTTCTATATACAAAGCTCGGACTATTGGCTAATCCTTGAGGCAGTACTGCCAGCCTGACTAAATGAATGTTTGACGCATTGACGCTGTGCTCACCGCTCTGAATTCAGGTATTTTTGTAGTTATAGGATCACTATAGGGTCAGGAACACAAACATGTATTCCTGACCCTATAGTGTTAACACCACCATCTAGCCCCCCCTGGGCCCCTCATGCCTCCATCAATATAGCAAAATCTTACTGTATCTAAGCCAGAAGCTTTAGATCTGCATGCGGTTTGCCTCCAAAAAAACAAGCAGTCTGCTGACATCATCAGAAGTGGTAGCCTGATCCAATCACAGTGCTTCTCCATAGGATTGGCTGAGACTGACAAGGAGGCAGATCAGGGGCAGAGCCAGCATGATTCAAACACAGCCCTGGCCAATCAGCATCTTCTCATAGAGATGAATTGAATCAATAAATCTATATGAGGAAAGTTCAGTGTCTGCATGCAGAGGGAGGAGATACATAGAAACATAGAATGTGACGGCAGATAAGAACCATTCGGCTTATCTAGTCTGCCTAAATGTTTGGATGCATTTTAGGCAGCCTTGATCCAGGAAGGATATCTAACAGCCATCTGAGGAGTGGCCAGTGAATTTATCACTAGGCTGTAATGTAAACACTGCATTTTCTATGAAAAGGCAGTGTTTCCAGCAAAAAAACTGAAGGTAATGATTCTACTCACCAGAACAAATACAATAAGCTGTAGTTGTTCTGGTGACTATAGTGTCCCTTTAAACTCAATTTATCTAATGCCCAGGCTGATAACTATCATTTTCATACAAAAGCTATGATCAAAGGAAGGAGAAATTAGGCAATTCTTGGGCAATAGACTCTTTTAGCTTTGTTTGTGCCAGCATCAGCCACATCAAAATAATCTGTAAAATGGGTGCAATTAGCAGTAATTGCAGAAAAGTTGTAATTTTTATCTAATATCATTTACTTTTTACCAGAGTGTGTATTGAAAAAGTGTATATGTGTAACCTTTTATATTAAATAAATATATATTTTCAATTAAACTGTTGTGTATTAAAAACAACACATGGATGAAAGAAAGAAGAAAACTGCTAAAATATCAAATATTGGTAATACAAGAGCGATTGAAGATCAACAGAAAAACAGTATTCATCACAAAAAGAAGTTCCATAACAAATTGATGATTGCTATGAATTCAGCATTTTGCACCAGAATTGCTTAACCTTTGAAAGTCAAGAAGTCAAGCAGAAGGGTCTGAAATTTTAAAGAAATACTTTCTATTTATTTATTTTTTAAATGTTAATTGCAACGCTTGTATACAATACTAGGTGTCAGGCAACAAATTTTAAGAGGAACGCCGATCTGTATATAAATAAAGATCTACAAATCATTTGAGAAGGAGACATTAAACTTGCACAAATACATTAATACACCAATGGCTTCATATAAGGTAACTACTACATTTACTAATAGAGTGTATAAAATGATATAAAAACAGTTTGCCAGAATGATATAAAACTACACTACACAGATCCGAGTTATGACCTGGACGTGTGGTCTATGACGTTATAATAATATGTCCTTTAATGATCCAGTACAAATAGGATATTATGAATGGTGGGTATGAATAACCTCGACAATTCATGCTGGGTCTCTGAATGCCAGATTGTGAGCAAAGGATATCACTAATTCCTAAAGAATAAAGTATTCCTGGCACTTGTTCAATGTTCACGTGGCAGCTCGAGCTTCCCAAACAAGAGTCTCCTCTATCTGGCCGTAAGTAAACCCTACATAACGCAGAAGGGGGGAGCAGGGACACAACTCCTTCAATATCCTCAAATCCAAGTCAGAGCAGTGTGGGGCAACATGGAAGAAAAGAGTATAGAAACAGAATATAGTGTAGTATTTAACTTACTGTTGAGTATAAAAAGAGAAGAAAACACACTTGCAAATTTCTGGAGCTTATGGTCAGATCGAGATCTCTGCGTTTGGACCGTACAATCCCCGCCTAAGGATATGCAGATGATCTTGGTCCTCTGTTTAGAGATTTTCCATGGACTATGAATAACTTGTGGTGATCAGCGTTTAGAGGTGTTCCTCTCCAATACCTACTAGTTCTTAAATAGCTAAATAGAGCAATCATATAAGAAATATTGACTTAACATGACATGAATCTGGAAGTAGAATAAAATACTGCTCTTGCTTTGCAATAAGCAATTCAGCGCAGTTTCCTTAGGCTGTATCCCGTGGCTGTAATGTGAATTGTGTTTGTTGTGCAAATATCCCCTTAGTACCAATAATGTGCTGTTATTAACTTGACTTTCAGTTTTCCCACGTAAGGGAAAGTTTAACTTAGGAACACAATAAGCATAACCCAGAAGGGACTTTATAAGTGGAAGCTGGCATCGTTGTGAAACGGTTTAACCCTTCCCCACTAGCATCGAGTTTAAATGAGATGCAGCATTGCATCAATATAAAATACATTTTAGATCTTAATGGGTTGCTGCAAAAAAACACAGTTTTTTATTATATATATAGTTTTTGTTAGCATGCTGTTTTGGGTGGAGTACGTCTTCCTGTCAGGTTCCTCCCTACTCCTCCCCCCCAAGAAAATAAAAATTACACAAATGGAGAATAAACCTTATCTACGATGCTCGTTCATTGATGTCCCTCCCCTCACTGCAGGGGGTGGGCCGGCCTACAGGACAGGCTAAGGGGTGGACATTGGCGTCAGAAAGGGTAAGGTCGGCCACTATTGGTCGGCTCCTGCAAGCATGCTGTGTGTGCTGATGACAGGTGCATTTTATGCACAAAACTAACAATAAAAAAAATCGAAAAGAATACCAACTGCACACTTTTTATAATAAAAGATAAACTTTATTGTATATTCAATTAATGTATTTTCAAAATAACCAAACTATGCATTTGATATATATACACATATTATAAATTCAAGAATGTAAGACATTTACCACAAACACACGGCTTAATCCGAGTGATATACCTCTATATATGTAGTGAAAATGAAAAGTGTGTATAAAAAGACACATGCAGGGGAAAAGGAATAGATAAGAAAATATAAATATAACAGAGCAAATAAAATAATAAAGAAACACTGTATGTACCAAAGTGTTTGCACCTTCTAGAGGTTGTTTCTCACATGAGAGGCGTTTCAGCGACTAAGGCCTTTTTAAAAAGTTTTGCACCCTCTTCTATCCGCTTACTGTACCTATGCTCTGCTCCTGAATATATTAATTAGTACAAAATTAACAATAGCCAGCCCATAACTTTTATTCTGGACTGGCTAACGACGCTGTCCGAGGCAGAGTTAAGGCAGTGTGCTATATCTCAGTACATGCAGTGTTTCAAACTGAAACTCTGCACATACGGACTCCAAGCACCATAACCACTTCAAAACAATAAAGTGGTCATGGTGCTTGAAGTATTCTTTTAAAACACACTAAGGATTCTCTTTACTCTAGTGTTGCTTTTCACCTTATTCTTTACTGCTCTGTCTTTGAGGAGTGACCGTAAATTACACCAACATCCTTCCTAGACAACTGCCTTTGTAGGTCAAATATCAATTTCTCCTTCTAAAAGGCAGGAAAGGAGGGTTCGGAGCAAAGTGACCATAACAAGGATTGTTTCCTAGTTAGACAGACAGACGGACACACAGACAGACAGGCAGGCAGATCTATAAACAGACAGGCAGGCAAAAAGACACTTAGACAAACAGGTAGACAGAAAGATAGACAGAAAGATAACCTGACACTTACTGGTACGGAAAGGGTTATGAGAAGCCGTATTGCTTTCAAGAGTGATATGAGCTGAGTCTATTTACAAACAATGCATTGAGCGAGAACATGGGTAAAGCATACAGTGCTGGGAATCTGCAGCCAGTTTCCTGTGGGTCACTGTTTTATGACCAAACAAGCATTGTTATCTCAATGTTCCATATAAAAATAGCTACTTATGACCTAATACCTGCAGAAGAGCAAAGTACTTGTGATTTGTCTAATGGGCAGGTTTGATCTTTACATCCATCCTATTTATACAGATAAAAATCAGGGACATTTTCATTTTTTCAATTAATCAGTAATCACAAGTAATAAAGGATGGAGAGATTTATGGGTGAAGAGAGGGAAATGGAAATAGGAGAGATTGATAGAGGAACAGATAGAAGTGTGGATTTAAAGAACAATGAGTGAGAATACAGGCTCATGTGTGAAAGTAAGATGTGTGCAGAGATGGATGGATGATGGATGGATGATGGATGATGGATTGAGGATTGATAGATGATGGATGGATGGATGATGATGGATGCATGATGGATGAATGGACGGATGGATGATGGATGGATGATGATGGATGGATGATGGATGGATGAATGGACGGATGGATGATGGATGGATAGATGATGGATAGATGGATGGATGGATGGACGGATGGATGGATAGATGATGGATGGATGGATGATGGATGGATAGATGATGGACGGATGGATGATGGATGGATAGATGATGGATGGATGGATGGATGGATGATGGATGGATGATGGATGGATGGATGATGAATTGATGGATGATGGACAGATGGATAGATGATGGATGGATGGATGTATGGAAGGATGGATCATGGATGGCTAGATTATGGACGGATGCATGATGGACAGATGGATGATGGACGGATGGATGGATGATGGATGTGTAACCGCAGGCGGTTCCCTTATTTACCACTATAATGTCTTAAAGCATAGAACTTAGTAGGGCTAACCATACAGATATCTTAGCCATAATTTTATATAGTCAGTAAGAGATCCTCTATTTAACATATATAAATAATTGAGAATACAATATAAAATAAGGATTGTCTTGGAAGCAATAGTTTTGGCTTTTTGGATATTTATTATATAAAAATATAAAATCCATTATAGCAGAGTTTATAAGATTACATTACATGCTTGCAAATATCATTAATAGGTTAGCATACCCTTTTAAACATGTCATCATGTCAGCCTCTCTGTCATTTTAAGATGGAGCAGCGTCTGTCTCCAAGTCTCTCCTCTGTGTCTTAACATTTAAAAGTACACCTATTTTATACCTTAGGTGTCTCCATTTTAAGGTTACCGTAGTTCATATTTATTATATGAAAAAGTAACACTTCTTTTACTTTTTTCATTTTAGAACCTCCCTTAACTTGGCAAACATACAAGGCCATAACTACAGGGTGCAAACGTCATGGAAATTTTCCTGACTTAGTTCAAGATGGCATCTTAAAGTCTGAATAGGTTATCTGTTGTTTATACTAAGTCGTAAGTGTACAGTAGTGGGAGATTCCCGGATTTGGGGAAGTTCCATTAACTTGGGGTTACCACAGTATATTGTGTACTGCAAGAGTCGTAGTATAGCCTTGAAGCTTGTTTATGCATTATTGTTATTGTAATTCGTCTGGGACAAAATGGCGCAAACATATTATGCACTGAGGTTATTGCTTAAAGAAACAGTTATGAAAAACAATATGTTCCATTTCTAACACCTTGTCAGTTTGCAATATCTCTTAAAGACAAAGTAAACAGTTTAAGAAATACAACATTTCATTCTAAAACTTGTAATATTTACATTTGCCCATAACAGATGGGTGGGTGATGGATGATAGATGAATTGATGGATGATGGATGGATGGATGATGGATGATGGATAGGTGATGGATTGATGGAGGATGGATGGATGGATGGATTGATGGTTGATAGACGAATGGATGATGGATGGATGGATGATGAATGGATAGATGATGGGTGAATGGATGGGTGATGGACGTATGCATGGATTGTGAATGGACAGATGATGCATGGATGGATGGATGATGAATGATGGATGGATGGATGATAGATGGATTGAATATATATATATATAAAATGATGTGGATGGGGTGGAGTGGAGGGTAGAATGAAGGTGAGGAATGATTGATTGATTGAATGAATGAATGATTTATTGATTAATTAACTGATGAAAAGGTGAGGTGGGTGGATAGATGTTAGATGGATAGGTTCAAGGAAAGATATAAATAGGATGAGGCAAGACAGCATGAACAGATGGAATAAAGGTCGGATTGACAGATGGACAGATGAAAGGGTGGATGGATGGATGGATGGATGGAATAAAGGAAGGATGGATGGATGGATGGATGGATGGAATAAAGAAAGGATGGATGGCTTTATGAATGGGTGGATGGATGGATGGATGGATTGATGGATGGATGGATGGATTGGGTAAGGAGAGGATCTATTGAGGAATGATTGGATGAATTGATGGGATGTAAAATAGATTGCATTTATTGAGAGATAAATGTAGAAAGGAAGGAATTGTGAGGTAATTGATGACAAATGAATGCAGAAATGGCAGAATGTTTTGATTGATTAAAGTATCTATCGATTGATGTAGTGATGGGGTTATGGTTAGTGGGAAGCAAGTCCAACCAAGTATATTTGACAAGAAGAATAAAGAGAAGAAGGAGAGGCAGACATTGTAAAATAGGAGAGGTAGCTAAAGGCAGCAATTGTCATATAATTAAAGCCACGCTGTATCAACATCAGTAACCTCAGTATGAAGGAAAAACTCTTACAGTCTATAACCACTCCGCAGTCTGCTATATCAAGAAATAAATATTCCTTTTATTTGCCTCAGATGTATTGTACCTTTGTCTTTGTACTTGTGCCAGCTGTACCTATAGACAACGCTGTGGAATTTGTGGGAACTCTATAAAGTATAATAATAATAAAATAAATGCTCTATACTGCTTTGGCTGGGGATAGAGCTGCAGCATATTTCTAAGCCCAAAGCATCATGTATTCAAGGACAAAAAGTAATTTTTATAATGTCTCTTCTCCTGTCTCCTGTCTAGGACTGTTCACATCCTATTCCAGTTTGGAAGGCGTTTTCTTTCTGTTGAAGGACATTTATTACAATTAAAAGACAGTCATATGCTGAAAAAATAGAGAAACTCCGTGAAAGTTTGCCAGAAAATACGTAGATTAAAAATGATGTCTACTTGGCATCCTCAGTGCTGCTATGTGAAATCATACGCACATTATCACACAAAGGCAATTATTATTATTATATTTATATAGCGCCAACAGATTCCATAGCGCTTTACAATGCGTGGACTAACAAACATGTAATTGTAACAAGACAAGTTTGACACACAAAAACAGAGGGATTGAGGGCCTTGCTCAATGAGCTTGCATGATAGAGGGAGTTGGGTAAAGTGACACAAAAGGTAAGGGAAGTATTAGGGAAGTAGATTGGTAGAATAGTATTCAATAAAGACTTAATGCGGGGGGTTTGGGAGCCATTATCGGTTTAATATATATGCTTTTGTGAAAAAGTGAGTTTTTAATGATTTTTTTGAAGGAGTAGAGAATGACACTGGGAAGAAAAGAGAGACGGCACAATGTTCTGCAGAGGAAAAGCAGACAGTATATCACTTTGTAGAATGAAGATATGCCTCTCAATGTTTCCCAGAGAAAAGAGTCTGTATAGCTCTCTAGAGCAAAGAGATGTAACTCAAGGCAGACAGTAATTGCTCTGCAGAAATAAAAGAGAATTAGTATGGGATAGAAGAGCCCCACAGAGGACTAAAGAATACCTCCCAACAAATGGACAAAAAAGGACACTTTAATTTTAGGGGTGTAAGTGGGGGTGTGGCCAGGGGTGGAGCTGTTCCAAGAAATATTAGGTAACTTACTAATAACAATCTATACAACAAAACTGTAATTTATACCAAGAACAATGTGTTTTATTTACACAGACTGATTTCTAAACACATTTGTTGTCATTTAAAAACAAATTACTGGGAGTATTATTGTTTGGAGCTCTGTTATACACTCAGACACATTACTGGGAGTATTATTGCTTTGGAGCTCTGTTATACAATAATAATAATATGGAGCTCCTAGAAAAGAGGGACATTAGGATATAAAGAGGGACAGAGGAATTTGGGCTTGGAAATAGGGACTGTCCCTCCTAAATACAGACACTTGGGTGGTATGCTAAAGGAAAGGGATAACGTGTAGCCGAAGGCTCTGCACAAGGTAAAGAAAGAAGATATGCAGAACAAGGAATTTGAATGTAAATAATATCACTCTATAAAGGTCTGAGATTCAGCATTAAACTACACAAAAAGAAAGAAGACGGTAAATAGTTCTGCAGAGAGAAGAGATGCAGTTTTGTAGGCGAAAAGTACAGTGTATATAACTATACTGGGGAAACAGTGCAGCACAGGGGTTTTGCCATTGGAAAAATAACGATTATTGCTTTGCAGAAAAAAGAGACCAAGGATCTGGCATAGTATATAACTCCAGATATGGAAAAGATACAACATGGGGTTCAGGAAGCCAGTCACAGAAAAAGGAAGAGGTCAGAACAAGGCACTACAGGAGTAGAGTGATAGCACAGGGAAGAAGTGTCAGACTGCACTATGTTACTCCTCAGAAGGAAAAGGCATCACTTCTTTACTGCAGCATTTTCCTTCTCAACCTTCCTGATTATAACTCCAATTTAACTCCTATCAATATAGGTTTACAGACACCAGATTGAACTACTTTTCCCGCAGCTATTCTTCTGCTGATCTTGTCCTCAATTGGCTTTTCACCACATCAAGAAAACAATTTAATCTCTACCCTGAATTACAAGCATTGCACTAGTCAGTCGCTTAACCAGAAACTCTGCAACTCTTGTATCCAAATCCAACATTCTCAAAATCCAAGAATACTTATATATAACTCAGATGCTCACCAAAAGTGGGTAAGAATACATTAATTAAAATGACCCTTAAGGGGGGCATGGCCTGGAGCTCGAGCGAAGCGGCCGCATGTCAGTGTAGCTCCGTGCTACCACGGCCTAAAAATTAGCGGAATGAGCACCTTACCAACGGAAAATCACCTCAGCAACAATGTCCCAACACAAGGGACGAAGACAGAACGAGAAAAGTGAAAAAAATGACTTCTTTACTGTCCAGAATGCCCAGGGGAAAATGCTGGCGAGATCAGAGGAGCCCCAAGATGGCGCCCACGGCGGACAAAATGAAATACAAGGACCAACGTCTGAAGATGCCCCAGCAACCCAAAACATAATACAAAAAATGCTGGATGACATGCACCAAAAGCTGCAACTCACCCTCCAAACATCTCTAAACGAAATCAAATCTGAAATTCATGATCTGGGTACACGCACATCGTCACTTGAAGACAAGATGGCGGACCAAGCTGAAGTCTATAATGTCATGCGAGCCGAAATGGATGAAATGCAGGACACAATAGAGACCTTTGGAAACAAGTTGGCGGACATGGAAGACCGCTCAAGATGAAATAACCTGCGCCTGAGAGGGGTAGCAGAGACAGTCAGCACAGCAGATCTACACGCGTACTTACAAGGTCTGTTTAAAATCCTCATTTCAGACATACACCAAGATATGCTCCTGCTAGACAGGAACCACAGAGTCCCCAAACCGAGATTTCTAACATCAGAAGAGCCACGAGACATCCTAGTAAGGCTACACTATTTCCATGTAAAGGAAGATATCATGAGGGCAAACAGGCAGCGTCCGAATCTCCCATCACCATACCAGGGGATCACAATCTACGCAGACATATCAGCAGTAACGCTGAAAAAAAGAACACAAGAAGCCATACAGATGGGGATTCCCAGTCAAGCTACTAGTAATGCATGAAGGCGAGCTGACGGCCATCATGACCCCAGAAGCCGGTATTCAAGCACTGAAAGACTGGGGCCTGCCACCACCGCAGACGCCATCCCAAGCCGAAGGACGGGCCAAGCTACCTCCAACATGGAAGAAGGTCACCCGAAACAGATAAGGCTGCGGCCCACATTCCCGGACAGTGGCAAGTATCTCACAGAGACAATGGGACATTGACTACAAGGGGGGAAAGGTTGCCTGCCGAGGGGAACCAAGAGAGATAGACAGCACCCTAATTTTAATATAACCCAACTCGTAAACAGGGTAAAGCCGGGGACCCAAGGGCACTTCACCTGACCCCCCTTATACGGGATCAGTACTCTCTAAACTGACACGAAAAGGTGGTGCAAACACCACTGACACACCCCGACTAGGCCAAATGACCAATGCGATCAGGCATGGAAGCACACTACTTCCTACCCCACAGTGCCTACACAAGGCGCAAGGCCAATAATATGGCAAAATGTTTAGTTTTTAATGTTTCAGTTCATCTGTTTAACCTCCATGTTTTTCACTATGCACAATTAATGCATGTACTATCTCATACCATCACACCACACAAGGTTCTCCCCCGCAGTGGGGGCTACCACCCGCACACGGCCCAAAACAGGGAGTGGACACCCGGTTCGACAATGCTGGGAAGGGTGCCTCTCCTACAAATAGATATCACAAGACCACCACAGCTCGAAACCCAAATGTACAACCCCCCATGAAAATATACTCTCACAATACTAAAGGGCTTAATCACCCAGCGAAGCAAGGCTTGCTTCGCAAAGATTTAAACCAACTCAAACCTGAGGTAGTGTGCCTCCAGGAAACTCATTTCAAATCCAAAGCACATTCACCTCTGTTTCAGCATGACTACCCACACCAATTCCACGCCACATACTCCACCAAATCTAAAGGAGCCTCTATACTCATCAGCAGGAATGTGGCATTCACCCTCATACAATCAGAGGTAGACACAGAGGGTAGATACGCTATGGTGGTGGGAACAATTAATGGCGTTCTATACACGATTGCAAGTGTCTATGCCCAAATAAGGAACAAAGAAACTGCCTCCACAAGGTGTTCAAAAAATTGTCGACTATACGCCAGGGAATAGGGGTGATATGTGGCGACTTTAACCATGTACTGGACCCACTGATGGACACCACTGGGCCACACACAACCACTAGACTGAAACCGCTCAAGAGACAGGGCAGGGCACTACAAAAACTGCTACAAGACAACCATTACTACGATGTATGGCGAGCACTACATGTGGGGGAATGGGGGTACACATTCCTATCCACTGTACATAATACCTATTCACGAATCGATGGCATACTGATTACGGGCCAACACCTGGAACAGGTCAAAGACTGCTCCATTGAACAGATAACGTGGTCGGATCATGCACCAGTAGTGGCGACCATGACAGACTTATACGAATCCACACATAGAAGCCCATGGAGACTAAACGCATCACTCCCCACAGACAATACATTCAAAAAAACACTAAAAATAGAAATCACCCACTACTTCACGGAAAACAACACTGAAGATACATCCCACAACACAATATGGCAGGCACTCAAATCGATAACCTGGGGTCTGTTGATGAAACGAGCATCATACCTAAAGCGACAAGCGCACAGAAGCGACAATGGTAAAGGGAACTGCAGGACCTTAACTCCCAAAATCAACAAACCCCATCCCACAAACTGAAACTGCGCATCATGAAGATTACACAGGCCATACATAAACAAGCCCTAGAAAAAACAGGGCACTACCTGCAAAAACTAAAAGCAACCCATTACTCTCAGGGAAACAAAGCAGGCAAACTGACAGCTCAACTTCTCAAAACCAAGCACAACAAAAAATAGCTTATTTAACATTAGCTGAGGAACACAAAATAATAGCACCTAAAGACATAAGCAACATATTTGCAAAATACTATGCCTCGCTGTACAAGCTAGCTGAGGACGCACACACACCCCAAGCGAATCCTTAAGCAATACGGATATACCTGAACTCCATATCCCTGCCAACATTCACACCGCAACAACAACAGGAACTCACGGCTAGCCTAACAGTTGCAGAAGTCGCGGAAGCCATCAAATTACTACCATTGGGCAAAGCACCAGGCCCAGATGGCTTCGCAAACTGCTACTACAAGCAATTTGCCTCAATCCTAATGCCACACCTGACAAACGCATTTAATGAAGCTACTACACGACAACAGCTAACCACCGGATCCCTACTGGCCCACATTATCACACTCCCAAAACCGGGCAAACCACCCACATGCCCTCAAAACTTTCGCCCAATATCCCTGCTCAACACTGACGCTAAGCTCTACGCAAAGATCTACGCACTGCGCCTTGGCAGAATGCTCACACAGGTTATACACACAGACCAAGTGGGGTTCATAAAGAACAGGCAGGGAGGAGACAACACTATGAAGGTTTTGGACATTGTATACAGCGTCCAAAGATTGAAGGTGGGAGGAATGTTGGTGTCACTGGATGCCGAAAAAGCCTTTGACTGACTGGGATGGGAGTTCTTTGAGCAGGTCCTCTTAAAGTTTGGAGCCTTTAGCAGCAGCAATTAGACAGCATACCTCCATACACAGGGTAAAAAAAGGGGACAGGGAATACAAGGCGAGTTTATTCGCGGATGACATCCTTCTAACCCTGACACAACCCCACATATCCCTCCCCAACCTAATGGCCACCATCACGGAATACGGGAAACACTCTTACTCAAATTAAACGTCACAAAGACGCAAGCAATGGGGTTGGGGATACCAGGAGAAACACTCAATAGACTCAAAAACGCCTTCCCCTTTGATTGGCAAGAGGATCACTTAACTTACCTGGGCATTCGCATCCCACCACTCACTGAAAAACTACTAGACCTAAATTACAATAGACTTATGAAGGAAGCAACAGTCACCCTGGGGACATGGGAAGGGAAATACCTGTCATGGGTGGGGAGGATCATGGCAATAAAAATGATGCTGCTCCCGAAACTCCAGTATCTCCTGAGAACCCTCCCCATAAAACTGCCAAACACGTACCTGACCTCATTTTAAAAAACACTAATCAGATTTATACGGGCCAACAAGAGACCAAGGGTGGCCACCAAAATACTACAAATACCAACCATGAAAGGGGGTCTGGGACTGCCAAATATCCAAGCATATTATAGGGCGGCACAACTGACAGCAATCAAGGCGGCAACGGCGGGAGGAGAGGAACCACAATGGACCCAGACAGAGGCCCACTGGACAAATAGCCCATCTCTCAGGGAACTCCTGTGGCTCCCGAAACAACTCCGCCCCCAACATGTACACCCCCTAATGACCACACAACTAACACTCCACTTTTGGGACGAAATCCGCAAGAGGGAAGGGAACAAGGGGACACTCCTAGGGGACGCCCCAATTTCGTGCATAGCAGTAGGGATCCCGACATTTGACACAAAAAAATGGAACGAGGTGGGCTGTACTAAGATCAACCACATGTACCACGACAGCAAACTGATGCCCTTCCCAGACCTCCAAGCATGATACGACATCCCCAACAAGGCTCTGTTCTCCTACCTACAGCTGAAATCACTGCTCACAGGAGTACAAATAAATAACCGGGTGACACCCAACAAACACTCAATAGAACAACTATGCCTGACTAGCAAACCCCCTAAGAAAACAATCTCCACGATCTACAACATACTCACAGATGACAAGACAGACCCAGACATGACATTCCAAACAGCTTGGCACAAAGAACTGGGACAAGTCATAGATAAAGAGCACTGGCAAAGGGCATTCAAAATGCACAAAGGTAACACACGATGCACAACACATCTCAAAACAATCAGGAAGCTGCACTATAGATGGTACATAGTACCCGAGCATCTGGCCAGGATATACCCAAACTCTCCAAGTACATGCTAGAGATGCGGGGTAACCGGAGGCTCCATGAACCACATATGGTGGTCATGCACAGAGATTAGGAAATACTGGGAAATAGTAGAGGAAATAGCGAGTGACCTACTGGGTAGACAGGGGCAACTTTCCATAAAAAAATGCATACTATTTATGATACCACGCAGTGACAAGAATAGAGGAGTCCCTGCTGTTTCACCTGTTAATCTCAGCAGTAACCCTCATAGCTAGATCGTGGAAATCACCACAAACTCCATCCAAGGAAGCCCTAATACAACAAATATCCCTTAATTGGCAATATGAAAAGATGGCAAATAAACACATTGGACCAAGGAAACACGTAGGCCCAGCTAGTGAGAGTTGGGAAGAGTACAAGGGTAAGGGGCAAAGCGATCAAACGGCGGGTCGATGACCCTGAGTGGGTAAACAGTGAGAATAGACAAAGGACGACCAAAAAAGAGTTAGGAGATGGAAAACTCAGAAGCAAACGACACATAGCACACAGTAACAATAACACAGGTGGAATTCCTAAAGACCACAAGAACCTTTATGGGAAAGGGCAAAATCCTAACAACATAGCACGCGCTAGGCCGGCCGCTCTGCACCCTAGCGCCCAGAGACTAACGCAGAACCAAGTGTATGATGTATGATACATGTAATGTAACCTGAATGACATGGAATATTTTGACTCTTCCTTTTCCCCAAACCCCTTTCTTTTCTGTACCCCAAAACTTTTCTGCACCCCAAGTTTTAAAGTAAAAAATGTAAAACAATAAAAATTGTCAAATTGAAAGAAAAATGACCCTTAAGAATCGCTTATGTTGTAGGAAGACCCCTCTAGTCTTCTTGATAAATATATAAGAAATACAATCTAAAAAGATTTAAAAAAATAAGAAGAAAATGATTTTTAGTCTGTGTTTTGCATGCATTGCTCCCATTGCCCTTCTTCTTTTACTCCCACATTAGTCCCCTTGTTGTTTGCGAGTAGGTGCTCACCACACCCTTTGGATTTCCCAAACACTCCAAAAGGAATCTTTTCATTTATAGAATAAGAACTGACTACCACCATCACCACCTCCTCCTCCTAACCATGGGATGCTGTGGGAACACAGATGGATAAAAGAGAAGAGAAGAAAGTTATTTTCATCTTTGAGACATTTTATACGCTTGCAATCAAATACATTCTTGTGAGTGCAATGGTGCCACCAGTGCTAAATGTGGTGCTATAAATATTGCACTATTATGTTTTATTTTTTTATTCTTTTTAGATTGTATTTCTTATATATTCTCAAAATTCACCTTTAAATGTCACCATCTTTGTTATTATTCTAACCTGCAAAGCTGCTCCATGAGCCTCACATTACTCATTCACCCCCAGATTGTCATATTGTAGGTAAGGGGCTTCTGCCTGCCATTCCAGGTTATCCAGAGAATTGTGGTTTTCTCTAAACTGAAAGCTGTTACAATAATTGAAATTTTAGACCAAAATAATCCCAGGGTTTCCAGTTCCCTTGTCATTTCTCTATGATTCCAAGTATTAATATATCATAAATACTATTATTATTATTATTATTTATATAGTGCCATCAAATTCCACAGCACTTTACAGTGGGTGGACGAACGCACATGTAGCTGTAACCAGACAAGTTGGACACACAGGAACAGAGGGGTTGAGGGCCCTGCTCAATGAGCTTACATGCTAGAGGGAGTGGGGTATAGTGACACAAAAGGTAAGGATAGTTGCAAGAGAGGAATCAGTGGGGAGCTATTAACAGTTTAATTGGTACGCTTTTATGAAGAAGTGGATTTTTAATGATTTTTGAAGGAGTGGAGACTGGGTGAGCATCTAACGGAGGAGGGAAGTGAGTTCCACAGGAATGGTGCAGCCCTGGAGAAGTCTTGAAGGCGAGCATCAGAGGTGGGAGTACGGACAGAAGATAGACGTAAGTCTTCAGCAGATCATAAGGGCCTAGATGGGACATACTTGTGTATTAGGTACAGGGCTGCCATCAGAAATGTTGGGGCCCCTGACACAGCTCAAGGTCTGGGCCCCCCGGTGCCTGCACCCGAGTTCGCCCAAAGTGCTGCCCCCCTCCGAATCCGCCCACAGGGATGCAGTGTCTGCAGGGCCGGTGCAAGGATTTTTGCCGCCCTAGGCAAAAGTAAAGTTTGCTGCCCCCCCATGTGACATCACAATGCCCCACCCATATGATCTGCCATGTTAACTAACACCAGTGCTGCAGTGCCGCCGTGTTTACATTAAAAGGCCTGCAGGGACAGGCTAGACACCAGAACCACTACATTAAGCTGCAGTGGTTCTGGGGACTATAGTGTCCCTTTAATGTGAGGTAAATTAGAGATAAGTGCCACGAATAATATACTAGATTGCCTACTTACAACCAGATGAGGATGATGATGGGCTCTAGCTGCCATCTGGCTCCACTGGTCTGGTGTACAACAGGCTCTCTGGAGGCGGTTTGTAACTGTGGTCACAAAAATCACTGTTCTGGGAGAACGGGAAGCAGCTCCATTTTTTTGAGGGCCCTTTACACAGCTCAAGGTCTGGGTCCCAGGGTCCCAGGGGGTGGAGTGTGTGTGTGGGGGATGTCCTGATGTGTGTAAGGAATGCATTGTGTGAATCTGTGTTTGTATGTGTAAGGGCTGCAAGATGAGTTTGTGTATGTATGGGATGCAGTGTGTGCGTCTGTAAGGGATGTATTGAGTGTGTGTAAGGGGTGCATTGTGTGTTGCTCTGTGTAAGGGATGCATTGCTTGTGTACGTGTGTCTGTGTGTAATGCATTGTGTGTTTTTCTGTGTGCAAGGGGTGCATTGTGTGTGATGGATGTCAATCTCTCCCCCTCCCCCCTGTCAATTTCCTTCTCCCCCCCTCTCCCTCCAATTTCCTTCTTCTCCCCTCCCCCCCGTCAATTTCCTTCTCCCTCCCTCCAATTTCCTTCTTCCCCCCCCCTCCAATTTCCTTCTTCTCCCCCTCCCTCTCATTTCCTTCTCCCTCTCTCCAATTTCCTTCCTCTCCCCGGCCCCTCAAATTCCCTTCCTTTCCCTCCCTCAAATTCCCTCTTCCTGTCCCTCCCCTCACAAATTCTCATTCTTTTCCCTCATATTTCATATTCCTCTCCCCTCATATTTCATTCTTCTCCTCCCCTCCTCCTCCCATTTTTATTCTCTCCCTCCCTCCCATTTTATTCTCCACCCCTTCCTATTTTATTTTTCCGCCTCGACACTGGCGGGTTGGCGCTGGGCGAGGGAAAGCACTCTCTGTGTGCTTCCTCTTCAGCTCCCTCGCGCCGCGTACTGATGCCGGAGCCGGAAGATGATGTCATCTTCTGGCTCCGGCATCAGTGCGGTGCGCGAGGGAGCTGAAGAGGAAGCACACAGAGTGCCCCCTCGCGCGCCGGCCCGCCCGCCCGCCGGGTGTCAGCAGGGCCAGCCTCTGGGGGGCCCTGAGGTGACCGGCTGCTGGGCCCCCCAGGAGAAGAGGCTGGCCCTGTGGGTACATACCGGGGTCGCAGGGCCCCCTGCGACCCGGTATGTACCCACTGAATGTGGGGCCCGGACGACCTTAGCAGTCCGGGCCCTCCAGGACCGCCGGGCCCATGACAACCGTTGCGGTTGTCATGCCCTGATGGCGGCCCTGATTAGGTAGGATAGATAGGTGGGACCAGCATTATGTAGAGATTTGAAAGCAAGAACCAGAATTTTAAATTGAGCCCTATATCTTACAGGAAGCCAATGTAGGGACTGACAGAAGGGTGAGATGTGGGAGGTGCGGGCGGACATTACTGAGATAATGATAAGCCCATATTGTTAATAATGCATACTTAATTCATATTGTCTCTTCGTTTGCTGTTACTGGAGACAGATTTCCTTGTCTGAGTGCTTGACACAGATTTTGCCACTTCAACTGTATCTATGGTTCATTACATCACCTGTATCTATGGTTAGAATGCTAGTGATATCCTGTACTATTTAATGCTCTCTCCATTGCTTTATTGAATAACTTGTTTTTCATGCGATAGAGCAAATCCCTATCTTCTGAAATCAGTGGCAGAATAAAATTTCATACTTAACCTTTTGCCTGAAAGGTGTATAAAATGTTTGTTTTCGCTGTTGTGTACACTCTGTTGCTGTAGAATGGTTACATCCACATTATGGACTCGGTTATAAATTTATTGCTTTATGGACCAGTTAACACGTATGTTGTTCACTAGGCCTATTGAAGAAATCATTAGTGTAGATCAGCAATCTTTCTGGGCCATTTCACATCCATTTAGTACATGAAAATAGAAGATCTATTATCTCTGCTCCATGTATTCAATGTTCGGCTTATAGCTATCTGCAAAATACATAACATGTTTCATTCCTTGCTGGGCTCACTACGTTATGGGATCGCTCTTTTAGGTTAATCAAGAACGGAGCCTTGGAGAAATATCATCGACTGTGATATGGAGATGCCTTGTTAAGAGACTTCTGACTGCTTCCTTTTTAAGGATTTTTATACATGGTCAATAGTCATACCAACGAAGAAAAAATGTATTCCGATTCCAGTTTCCTGAGAACCACTGGGTGCTTGTAAAATGTCTCAGTGTATATTGTCATTGTCAATCTATGTAATAACGATGATTTTAGGTTTGCCTGCCAATATTTTCATACTTTATATTTTCTTCAAGAAGGCTCGAAGAAGATTGACTCCCAACCTTATCTACATGATAAACCTATGTATCTCTGACTTGATGTTTTTGATGGTTTTGCCCATGAAAATAAAAGAGACTTTTCAATCTGGCTGGACACTTCCTGCCATTCTATGTCCACTTTTCAATTTCTTCCACTTTACCACCATCTATGCCAGTGTTTGCTTCCTGAGTGCTGTAAGTGTTGGCCGCTACTTGAGTACTGCTTTCCCTATCAAGTACAAGATTTACAAGAAGCCTCGATACTCTTGCCTTATCTGTTTATGCTTATGGGCAATTGTCATTGGTCATGTTGTCTTCGTGTTTTTAATAGAAACCACACAAAATGGAAGTCTGGAATTTTTTCTCATGAATGACGAAGGCAAGAAGCTCTGCTACGATAATTTCACGGAGAAACAGTTGTCTGTGATCATTCCTGTAAGATTGGAGATGTCTATTGTTTTGTTTTTCTTGCCATTGAGTATTACAACATTCTGTTATGCATCTTGTATACGAATTCTCATGAGGTCTTGCATGCATGCCAAACACAAGAAGAAAGCAGTCCGTGTTGCAGTAACCACCTGGACAGTCTTCATTGTGTGTTTTGCCCCATACAATATTTCACACGTGGTAGGATTTGTAAAAAATGAGAGTGTTGAATGGAGAAGATTAGCTCTCCTTCCCAGCACATGCAACGCATTTATAGATCCTCTCATCTTCTACTTTTTGTCTTCTTCTGTGGATCAAGGCTTCTACAAAGTTTGGAAGACGTTGCAGTTTAAGTACAATGTTTCAAAGCGGAAACTTTCATCTGTGTTCATGAAGGAGCAGAAGGACAATTCAAGAGTATGTTCTGTAAAAACAATTTCAGCGACATTATGAACAAAGCTATATTTACTGTCATCTGGTTCAAAATTTGGACGGGAAAAAAATATATTTACTGCCATATAGTGAAAAAAATGGAAATGGAAAATAATTTGGAATACAAAAATGTTTTTTCCCCAGACACTTCTTCTGAACATATTGTATATAATTAATAGTTTTAAATAGCAGCTATGGTAGTAGACTGTAAAAAATGAGAATACCTTGACACCAGTGTACGATAAACAACATTGAGTGGAACCTTTTGTGCCTATGAACACCCAAACCTTGTGTATAGTTCTATAGTTTACATTTTATTATGGGTTAATTTTGTATTTCTGTTTCTATTTCCCTTAAAAAAAAAAAAACTGAAATAAGCTTTTTTTAACAGTGGAAAAAATTGCACTATCATGAACCAACACATTAAACTGTTACCAGTACAAGAGCTTTCACTCTGTGAGATGAAGGATATTTATCAAGTCAAACAGGTGATATTCTGGATGCTAAGTACAGATTTGAATAGACATTTTTTGTTTCTATGGGGATTGCTCCTAATATAGCACTTCGTCACAGAATAGCACCTGCTTAGCCTAAAATGTCCAACTGCCATGTTACTCTACAGAACATAGGGAGAGATTAAGGCAAAAAACAGGTGTTACACTGGGGCAAGAGAAATATTAGTAGTGTCACCGTGGAAACCAACAGAATGTTATGCAACATGTAGCACCTTGCACTCATAATAGCACCTGTTTTGCCTCGATAACTCTCCCCCAGGAATTTAATAGCAAAAAATATTAAAAAGAAAAGTCTTTCACATACAGAATCCTGATAAATGAAAAGGTTCATCTTACATGTTATAAACTTGATTTAAGCTGCTTTACTTACAACTGCAGCAAAACAATGGATAATATATATATTTTTATTCTTCAATGAAACCATCTGTTTCTGCAGTTCTTGATGCTCGTTCACTCACCTGCCTCTGAGATTTGCATAGAATTTGGAAGGAAATCATTCAGTTTCATTTTACGCATGTTAGTATATAGGAAAATGTGATTATTTTTTTTTAGACCGCCATGTTCACAGTGAGTTAAATTTTTCTGTTTTTTGTTCTCGCTTCAATCAGATTTTTTTATCTTCCGACAGAAAAGTGAAATTCTTATAGAACTCAGAATTCCATGCTACATCTATTCTCATTTCATAACAATAGTCACATTAGTCTGGTATTACTTCATAATTGATTTTTCATCCATTCTACTATATTAAGCCTTTGACAACAAACAGATTAAAGTTATCTAGCACGTATGTACTTTGCCGTAAAATGGATAAAGACAGCACATTGGTGAATAATTTGACTTATGAGATGTGCATAGTCTTTTATTTGCTTTATTAAACCTGTCAATTATGTTTTTATATTAAACTGTGATGTTAATAGCGGAATGCCAGGACAATGTCAGAATGTTTGGCAATGTGTTTGGAATGTTGAATGTTAATTGCTTATAATCTTCGTTTATGGCTTCTCCATTTTAATAATTTTAATACAAACGGTTACCTTTGGATTGATCTTTCTGGTGTGCTTCAGATACGATATTTTGCATTGAGCTGTTCTTTTAAATTCTGCAGGATATTTGTCATGTGACTTAAACGTGTGTTACTCTCTAGAACTTCCCATAATTTTGCTGAAACTGTCAAGTAATTCATGAGAAAGAGAAATTATAAAGTTATCATAAAGAATTCACTTTTCCCTTTACACAAAAATGGATACATTTAAACTTCACGCACAGAAAGGGTTAAATTAAAATCATTTCTTTTAAAGCTAAATATTTATTACATATTTCAAAATAGTTTGGTTTGTTCTTTATATGGTGCCTCGAGATAGACAATGCAAGAGATATTCAGTCAAGCGTAAAATCTGTATAGGTAATCGATTTTCATCCATACTGTGCCAATGACTCAGCAATGTAAGCATATTTTAATAAAGTACGACTACATTTACTAAATAAATGCACTGCAGTGAAATCAAGCTTAAGCAGGTGTGAAGGTCACAACACACCTATCATCGTGTTAGAGTACTGTAGAACAGTGCTTCCCAACCCAGTTCTTGAGGCACATCAGAGGTCCATACTTTGCCAGCCTCCCAATAGAAACAGTACTAGGACATTCCTAGATTCTGAACTATTGGTGTGTCTTAAGAACCATGTATGGATCCACAATCCTAAAGTGCACTAGTTATCTATTATCCTTACATTATTAACTTATCCTGCAGTTCTATTGCTTCTATTGTAAATACTAAGACTATCCAGTGATTTATGATCTTCTTTTTAATTAATTAATTAATGGAAACCGTGTAGTTGGGGGTAGATATTTACCATAATTTCTAGACAGATTAATAGAACTACAATTGAGTCTCCATTTACGAAGATTAATGTATCAGGGTTAGAAGCTGCAAATGCTGTGTTACTTTTATGCAGCATTATAAGAATCGTATAGTCATGATATATGTCAATCCCCATTTTGCATGTTATACCATATAGCCCTATATGTAGTCAGGGCCGGACTGGCCCACCGGGATACCGGGAAATTTCCCGGTGGGCCGCGGCACCTGGGGCTGGGCTGACAGCCCTTATCAGTGATCAGGCTCCTGTAATCCCGGCCGGCTTTGTGTGAGCTGTGAGGCCACACGGGGCCCCATGGGAGCATGGGGAGCCAGGCGGCCGGCACAGCTCACACATGGCCGGCCGGGATCATTAAAAAAAAAAAATGTAGTGGGGCCGAGCTACCATGTGGCGGGGGCGCAGCCTAGTCTGCAGCAGGGGCGGAGCTTAGCGTGCAGCGGGGGCCCTGGTAACTGCAGCATGGGAAGCAGGAAGGAGTCCCTGTTTCCCCAACAACGAGTCTCCAGGGGCTCCAAGGGATGGGTAAGAAGCAGGTCAGTGTGTCTGTGTGTGACTGTCTGTGTGTGTGACTTTCTGCCCGTGTGTGTGTGACTGTGTGTGTGTGTCGTGTGTGACTGTCTGTGTGTGTGTGTGGCTGTCTTCCTGTGTGTGTGACTGTGTGTGTGTGTGTGTGTGTGTGACTGTCTGCCTGTGTGTGTGACTGTGTGTGTGTGTGTGTGACTGTCTGCATGTGTGTGTTACTGTCTGCCTATGTGTGTGACTGTCTGTGTGTGACTGTCTGCCTGTGTGTGTGACTATGTGTGTGTGTGTGTGTGTGTGTGTGTGTGTGACTGTCTGTGTGCGAAGGACTGTCTGCCTGTGTGTGTGACTGTCTGCCTGTGTGTGTGTGTGTGTGTGACTGCCTGTGTGTGTGACTGTCTGCCTGTGTGTGTGACTGTGTGTGTGCCTGTGATGTGTGTGACTGTCTGCCTGTGAGTGTGAGACTGTCTGCCTGTGTGTGTGTGTGTGTGTGTGTGTGAGTGTGTGGCTGTCTACCTGTGTGTGTGTGTGACTGTCTGCCTGTGTGTGTGTGTGTGTGTGTGTGTGTGTGGCTGTCTGCCTGTCTCTGTATGTGTGGATGTTTGTCTCGGTGTCAGTGACTGTCTGCCTCTGTGTATGTGAATGTCTTTGTGCATGTGTATCTGCTAGTGAGTGAGCGTGCGAGCTTCTGTGTGTGTGTGTGTGTGTGTGTGCGTGCGCATCTGCTAGTGAGGGAGCCTCTGTGTGTGTGCACCTGCTAGTGAGTTTGTGTGTGTGTGTGTGTGTGTGCCTGCTAGTGAGTGAGCTTAATAGGAGTAGTTGATGTGTAGAGTCTCACAAGGGGAAACCAACATCAGGAGAGCTCCACTATATAAGAAATGAGGAAGGGAGGCCCTACCTTTAATCAATCTAAGGATTAAAAGGGATATGCAAACAAAAAGTATAACTTGAAAAAAAGGGAGATCTACTAAACGGTGCCCAGGGGATCAATTGTCTGGAGTACTAGCTAGCATCTAAGTTCCAGTTCTCCTAGTGTCCGACTGACAGGAAGGTAGTGTAAACAAGGTTAGGGAGAGAGAAAAGGCACAGACTCCCCAGAGAACAAGGGACTGGGTAATCAGGTCTAAACGCAGATGAAAAGCCTCACACACAAAATAAATAATTAAATAAATCTCTCAATTCACCCTAAAAGTTACCTTGACACCGTAGTCTAACCACTAGTGTCTACCTGAACCAATTCTCTCTACTAAAGTTAAAAATAAATAAACACCTAAAAATCAATAACCATAGTGGTAACAAAAATTTTAAAAGTACTACCAAGTTCAGAGATTAAAGAAAAAGAAAACGCTCGACGCGTGTTTCAGCATGTTCAAAACGCCGTTGAGCGTTTCTTTTTCTTTATTCTCTGCACTTGGTAGCACTTTTTTGATCCTGATGCAAGTCCACAAGAGGGACTGAAACGTTGATCTTCTCTTAAATATTTCAATAAAAGTTAAGTTTTAAGGAAATCCGAGAGTGCAGCCAACTATTTCAATTGCCTATATATATATATATATATAAACACCCTACAATGACTTATGGGGCTGGCATAGATTTTTTTCCAGGGCTGCTTCGCATCCCCAGTCCGGCCCTGTATGTAGTTCTCTTAGATGTGTAGCTTGTTTTGTAGGAAGTATGCTGACCCCTCTTTATTTGGCTCATGTTAGTTTGGCTTGGTCTAATGTTAATTATGTGTTCAGATCCAAAAAACAAACCAAAAACGTGAAAATATATCATGCATATATATGCAGTTTGGTCTGAAATAAATATTCAAGTCTATTACACATAGAGATTGCTTTTAAGCCATGAGACGCCGAAGGATTAAGGCATATGACAGGGAACCCATACCTCCAGTAACATGCGATACTGTCACAGATACTGAGAAATGTATTTTCTATAAAACCCATCTCAGTCTGATAAATAAACAATTTTTTTTCTTATGAGTTTGTTTAGAATCAAACAAACCGGTTTGTCCATTGTCTGTTTTGTTTGTTCCGTGATTCCATGATATGGCGATTCGAAATTATGGAATTTGGTCAACTTGCCGATTGCCCAAACTAAACGCAATGTGATAGAAACCAATATAACAAAGCTACCATCATAGAATATTTCACTTTTGGAATGCTAGACATGTGCAATTTGTTTTTTTTCTGAATCTAGTTTTAGACAAATTTGGCAAAATTACCAAATTTCTTACTTACTGAAACTAACCAGTATCAGCCTGCGCTGCCTCCAACTACCATCTTTACAAAGTCAATTGTGGCTCAAAGGCCTAGCCCTAGCTATTGTCGTTGTCTTTACAGAGATGTTTCTAGCCCTCGAGCCAGATCTTTCTTAAGAAAATAAATGTTCTTAATTTTGATCTTGCAGCAGTTTTGCAGCTAGCTCCCTAAATTGATACTTTGTAACTTTGTGACAACCATCTTCATTCGTGCCCTGAGGGAATAATGGGCATCTAAATAAAAAAAAAATAAAAAAAATAACACTTGTTTTGAGCAAATTCAGTTTATCCTAATCTATATTTTATGAACTTAAAATAAAACCAAATTTGAAAATTAACAAATCAAAAGAAAGCAGAACACATTTTTGCCCCGCGCACATCTCCAATCCCCATTTCTGGTAGCATACGTCACTTTATATTGGTATTTTTATTTGTATATATTTTCTAGCTGAATTTTTTTTGAAAGGGAACTTGGGTTATGCAGAGTCTTAGTTATTAAGCTATTTAATTCCTTAGTATGTAGCAGCCCATCCTCTCGATGACTCATAGAGCAATTGCTTAATGGCCAGTATCTAATTTGTTATGACAAAGCAGTGGAAAATAGAAATTGAGGCAGGACTTCCAGTGCAATCATTCATCTTTAAGGGGCAAAGTCCCTTTATTGCCCTTAATTATGGTAGGAAAATAGAATGTAACGATATCCGGCAAGTACCCAATGTTTTTCCTTCATTCGTTCAAAGCACGCCGAGATGATAACTTACATGCTGTGTGAAACTGGTCTTTATATGTTGTACATAATTAGATTTCTATCTACATTAAAATAGATTGATTGACAGACCTACAATTATGAAAAAGTCAAAGTCCCTATGTCAATTTCAAAAACATTAAATCTTTTTTTTTTTTTTTAAAGATTTGATCTTGCTAAGAAATGTGATTTGGGGAATTTATTTACTGAATTCCAAATTGTAGCAAATTAAAATCCAAAGTTCAACTGTTAGGTAAAAATGGTGACAAAACAGTTTTTTCTGTTTTGTTTTTTAATTAATAGTGATGTTAGACCGGATGGGATTATTCACTAATTTGTGAATTGTCAGGAATTTAAAATTAATTTCACCTTATAGACCAAAATTGCCAAAATAGCTATTTTTTTAGTTTCACTGTATTGACATTAAATTTTAAAATTCACTTTATGACAATTCACATTGTAGTGAATACCTCTGACATCGTTATGATTTAAATTGTTCTCTTCTAATCACAAAAAAAGAGTGAAATGTTTTAACTGATACTTTCTTTATTCTTTAACATTTGTTTAAAAAAAAAAAAAAAGAAACTTGGCAAATTTTATTATTTCTAAAAATGTTTTATTTTATAATCACTGGCTCAATTCTGTTGTAATAAAGTATGTATTGTTAAATAAATATGTGACCTTGTTTAGTTGCTGATGTCATTATGTAATGAACTCTTGTATTTCGTATATTCTGTGCATTCGTATACTCTAGAAATGCTAGAGGCTTAAGTGATTATAGCCGTACCCATAGTACGCTGATTCATCCTAAGGTCGTGGGAAAAATCAATCAGTTCGCTGTTCGCATCCCCAAACATCAGTCGAGACTTGATGAAGGGTACAACTGAAATGTTTTCTTATGGTCACTTGGCCCACTTATATACACAGACCACCAGCATGGGGTCTCAAGCAAAGACAATTTAAAACACTCCCAAAACACTCCCACAGCACACGGAGAAAATTTAGTGTACTTTGCTTAAACTAATTATCTCCTAGGCACTAGAGTTACAAAATATAAAACATAAAATATTAAAAATACACATAATATATATCTGAAACCCCAAGCCTTATAACCATGGATAGCCTGATTCTGAACACCCAAATTGTCCAAATAGTGCTCAGATCCCACGAACACAGCCAAATCACCACCGGGATAAAGTTTTGACCAACCGCACACGTGGCGTCTGCCCAAATTGGTTCCAGAGAAATAGTGGTAGCGACTGGTCACTTTCGGGAGTTCAGAAACAAATAAAATGTCAAATGGTTCCTCTGGCTCATAGGTAGCTATTGTTCGCCTAGTTCGTTCAAACAATCCTACCGAAGAGCGCAGTCCTGTGTTGTCGGGAAAAGAAGCAGGCATTCGTGTAAAATCACTGGTGTTCATGAGGTCGAGTGTCCGATTTATAGTTCCAGACACTCGATGACCAAGTCCTGCTGCCTGTGTTCGTGCGACAAGATGGACGCCGTTTTCTCCACGTGTTGTTCGGTTATATGAATGGCAGCCACACAGGGAGAGAACTTAAGTCTGTGGTTTCTTTGAAGTTCAAGGTTTGTCTACAGAACACAGGGGAATTAACTTGGGTAATAAAATGCAGTATTTTGTCACACAGTATATGAGTATCTTATTTGTGAACAAAAATATACATTGACACAGGTGAATATGAAGAATGAAGTAGTCTTTAACAGAACTAATTTTTCATAAAACAATTAGATTTTTTTTAGTGTAGTCTGTGCTAAAATGTTCTGCAGGGAAAATTGTCCAACATTCTGTTACATATTCCCATACGAAGTGTTAAAGGGATACTAGCACAGGAATACTAATAAAAATCTGTATTCCTAGCACTATACTTCCCTCTGGGCCCCTCATCCTCTTCCCCCAGCAGTGTAAAGGTTAGTAAACCCTTACCAAACTTACCTGATTCCAACACCGATCTTTCTTGGTGCTGGATTGAAATGCTTTGCCATGGGGATTTCAAGAATGCTGGAAGCAAGCAGGAAGTGCCTCTCATGGCTGTCTGATTGACAGCCACTAGAAGCAGTCTTAGTCTTTCAATGTAATTGTTGCAGTTCCTCATAAACTGCAATAATGAACATTAAAGTGTAAAGGAGACAGGGTTCTGCACCCAGACCACTTCAATGAGCTGAAGTGGTGTGAGTGCCTATAGTATCCCTTTAATTAACAATGTACTCAATAGTTGTATTTGCAAAGCTCACAATTTTCACTCACCCACTAGTCATTGACGAGTAGAAATTCACCCCTGGTTTGTGTGCCACAGACCCTCCAGGTTTGCAGTGGTGGGTATCTTTTGGCCTATCTAGTAGCATAGGGCTTGAACTGTTGAGTGTTGAGACCATATATATGTGCGTATATAGGTAGTGTTAATGCACATTCTATTAAATAACCCTGGATGTAGGGTCATTAAAGAACTTTATGCATTAAAATAATCATGAAGGACAAATATAAATGTAGGACTCCCAGCACACAACCCTGCAGGACTTGCCATAAGCAGAGCCTGGGCCCCATACAATATTGAATCAGCTACACCCAGGACTCCCAGCACACAACCCTGCAGGACTTGCCATAAGCAGAGGTAGCATTTCTGGATGATCATCTTGAATACCTGGACTTCTTATTTCTCCTACTTTTGTTATAAACTGTATTTCTTTCTTTATCCACCCCCCACAGTATTACTGCTTAATTGATGACTATTGCACCCTCCATCCTTTAACTCTTGTTTAGTTACATGTTTGTTTTGCTAGTGTTAGTTGTTGCACTCTATGCCTCATTAATTTATCATGTTCCCTATTTATGACTTTTACCTATCTTATCTCTGCCATTCCCTCATATCCTTAAATTTAAATTCCCTTTCATCTGTTTTTTCCTTGATTTTTGTTTTTAACACCCCAATGATTCTCCACCCACAATCTGCTTTATCTAACCCCAGATTCTCTCCTTTATAGCCTGGGCCCCATACAATATTGAATCAGCTACACCCAGGACTCCCAGCACACAACCCTGCAGGACTTGCCATAAGCAGAGGTAGCATTTCTGGATGATCGCTTCCCACCCACCCTCCACACCCCACCCTCCCCATGGTTATCACTACATTTATAGATAGTTCAAATTACCTACCATTCCTCTGAACCAATTATGTTAGCCTCTGTCCACCAAGCCCTCCACACCCAAAAAAAGCTATACTCACTCAATACCTCTTTAACCCTTAACCCTCCTAACCACAGCTCTTAAAAATACAGCACCTACTCTCCTACTAATGTTCTCACTTCTATTTTTCACTTTCTCTCTCACTTCCCTCATCATTAAAATCTCTCTATCATTTTACTTACCTGTTCCTGCTAACACCATCTTCATTGCTCCCTCTCTGCTCCCCTCATCTCAGTATTCATCACACGCACTTTATTCATATCTATCCAGCCTTTCTCCACAAACCCCTCCTAAATACCCTAAATACAAGCTCTCATCCCCAACATTTAAATCTTACTCCCACCTTCTCTTCCTTTCCATCCTACTACTCCTAGCAGCAGGTGATGTCTCTCCAAACCCTGGTCCCTCCTCTTCTCAGCCACCTGGTACAAACACCAGAAACCACAACAACCTAATACCCATTCCATGTAATTCTCACTATAATTCCTCTTTTAAAGCTGCCCTCTGGAATGCACGCTCTGTGTGCAGCACCTTTAAATCTACCTCCATCCATGACCTATTTATCTCACACTCCCTAAACATACTTGCACTAACAGAAACATGGCTCTCTCCCTCTGATACTGCTACACCTGCCTCACTGTCTTTTGGTGGTCTTCACTTTACCCACAACCCAAGACAAGAGATTAAAGGTGGCGGTGTAGGTTTTCTTCTCTCACCCCACTGCACCTTTAAAACCCTGTCTACCCCCCCTTCCCTCTCTTTCCCATCATTTGAAATTCATTCAATTCGCCTTTTCAAACCCTTCTCTGCTAACATTGCCGTAATCTATCGTCCCCCTGGTTCCCCTCTCCTCTTCCTTGACCACTTTGCTGCCTGGCTACCCTACTTCCTCTCTTCCAACATCCCATCCCTAATTCTTGGAGACTTCAATATTCCCATTAACCCACCTTTGACCCCAGCAGCCTCTAAACTACTTTCAATCACTTCCTCCCTTGGACTTTTGCAGTGGGCTAATTCTCCCACTCATGTAGCTGGCAATACCCTCGACCTTATTTTCTCTTCTTCATGTACAATATCTAATATCTGCAACACCCCATTTCCTCTCTCTGATCACCACCTCTTATCATTTGCTCTCAATTACCCCCTCACCCAACAATCTCAGCCTAACCCCCCTCAGCTCAGGAGGAACCTTAACTCTATTGACCTCAAGCAGCTGTCAGCTGACATTGATTCACAACTGCTATCCATCCCTTCCCTCTCCTGTCCCTCACTGGCCATCTCCACATATAACACTACCCTCACATCTGCCTTGAACGCTGCAGCCCCGCTCAAAACATGCACCTCGAGGAGAACACGACCCCAACCTTGGCATAATAAATCAACACGCTATCTGCAGAGTTGCTCCCGTTGTGCTGAACGCTCCTGGAGGAAGTCCCGCACCCAGGCAGACTTTCTCCATTATAGATTCATGTTGCTTTCATACAGCGCAGCCCTCGCCCTCGCCAAACAGTCATACTTTTCCTCTCTCATTAGTTCATGCTCCCGCAATCCCAGACGCCTCTTTGACACCTTTAATTCCCTTCTCCGCCCTGCTGTGGCCACCCCCCAAACTAACCTTACAGCTGATAGCCTTGCATGCTACTTTACCGACAAGATTGAACAGCTAAGGAAACAATTCTCCCCTCCTTGCCGTTCTCTTTCTCAACCACATATAAATCTTGCTTTCCCTACCCTCCAGACTTTCTACCCAGCTACTGAACAAGAGGTGGCTGCGCTTCTCCATTCCTCTCGCCCCACCACTTGCCCGCTCGATCCTGTCCCATCTCACCTCATCAGATCTCTCTCCCCTTGTCTTGTGCCTACCCTAACACACATCTTTAACTGCTCTCTCTCTTCTGGCACTGTTCCTGCTGACCTTAAACATGCCACTGTAATACCTATCCTGAAAAAAACCATCTCTTGACCCATCCTCCCCTTCTAACTATCGTCCCATATCCCTGCTCCCTTTCTCATCAAAGCTTTTGGAAAGGCTTGTCTTTACCCGTGTGTCCCGCTTCCTTAATTCCAACTCTCTCCTTGACCCTCTTCAGTCTGGCTTCCGCCCTCTCCACTCTACTGAGACTGCTCTTATCAAAGTCACTAATGACCTAATCTCCGCTAAATCCAAAGGTCATTACTCCATATTAATTCTCCTTGACCTCTCTGCTGCCTTTGACACCGTTGATCATGCTCTCCTCCTTCAAACTCTTCAATCGCTCGGTCTCTGTGACTCGGTCCTCTCTTGGTTTTCCTCCTATCTCTCCCAACGCTCATTCAGTGTCTCCTTTTCCAAGGATACCTCCTCCACTCGTCCTGTCTCGGTTGGAGTTCCCCAAGGGTCTGTCCTTGGTCCCCTTCTATTTTCTCTTTATACCGCCTCTCTTGGTAAACTGATTGCCTCTTTTGGATTCCACTACCACCTGTACGCTGATGACACTCAGATATACCTCTCCTCCCCGGACCTCTCCCCTGCTGTCCTGCAACGTGTCACTGCTTGCCTTTCTTCCATCTCTGACTGGATGTCTTCACGCTTTCTGAAACTTAACCTCTCTAAAACTGAACTCCTTGTCTTTCCTCCTCCTAATACTGATCCTCCTCTCTCGCTCTCCCTTCAAGTCAGTGATATCCACATAAGTCCATCCCTGCAAGCGCGCTGTCTTGGCGTCATACTTGACTCTGGTCTCACCTTCGAGTCTCACATCCAGTTTGTTGCCAAGTCCTGTAGGTTCCAACTCAAAAACATAGCCCGCATTCGCCCCTTTCTTACGCAAGATGCTACCAAGGAGCTTGTCCATGCTCTAGTAATTTCCCGCATGGATTACTGTAACCCTCTCCTGATTGGTCTTCCCAAAAGCCGTATTGCCCCGCTACAGTCTGTAATGAATGCTGCAGCTAGACTGATTTTCCTCTCTAGTCGGTCCTCTCACACCTCACCCCTCTGCCGGTCCTTACATTGGCTCCCTGTATGCTATAGGAGTCAATTCAAAGTGCTAACCCATACATTTAAAGCACTGAACAGTTCTAGCCCCGCTTATATCTCTTCACTGATCCATAAATATGCCCCTCCACGTACCCTCCGCTCTGCCCGTGACCACCTCCTGACCGCTGCTCGCACCCGTACGGCCAACTCGCGCTTGCAGGACCTCTCGCGGGCGGCTCCTCTCCTATGGAATAGCTTGCCTACTGCCATCAGACTCTCCCCTAGTCTTCAATCATTTAAGAAGGGCCTTAAAACCCATCTCTTCAGGAAAGCTTATGGCCTCCCAGAGTAATCTCTACCTTACATACCTGCCTCCTGCTCTCTCCTATGGGACAGTGCTTTGCTCTCTCCTCCAGCTCTGCTCCACTCCTACTTGATATTTATTGTCCTAATGTTTCAAACACCCCACCTCCAATAGTCTGTAAGCTCGTTTGAGCAGGGTCCTCTTCAACCTATTGTTCCTGTAAGTTTTCTTGTAATTGTCCTATTTATTGTTACACCCCCCCTCTCAAAATATTGTAAAGCGCTACGGAATCCGTTGGCGCTACATAAATGGCAATAATAATAATAATAATAGTCTCGAAGAACACACAAATTCAAAATATTGATTTAGCTTGTTACAAGAAAATCTGATCTTGACTACAGGATGAGATTTATGACTTCCTCTGCACCTTAATGTTAGGATTTTAATTTGTTTTTCAGTATATAGCCCTACAGATGGAGAGAGCAGGGTATGGCACTAACTGTCATTAAATCCATACTGGCTTGTTACTGTGAGGTTCTGTCGACATCTGCACAAATGTATGCCTTATCTCTTGAGTCCTTAGGTCCCTTTTCACCGCCAAGCACCATACTCAGCACCTCCTGTACACCATTGCTCTTTCTAATTATTAGGAAGAAAGTAAAATGTATATTCTGGGCTCAGTCACATGCAATGACTCAGACACAGCTACGTAATATTTACCATTACAACATTGCTTCAGTGCTTATAGTAGGTTGTGTAAACCTTATATTGCCAATACGTTAGAATCATATCCTATTGCACCCTGAACATTGATATTTTAAACAGAGGTTGGAGAGAAAGTCAATTAAAAAAATGTAATTTAGATCAATTCAAACAGAGCAGTTAGATAGCATAATAATCACTAACAGCAGCAAATGGGATAAGTGTATTGAATTAAGGATGCAATAAAATAAACCATTTAGAAATTGTTCTGATAAAATTATCCAAGTTACACAATCTTGAACCAAATTTTATAGCCCTGTTGAGTTTTATTGGTTTGTCTAAATATAGTTTCTTAAAGAGACCTTAAAAGTCTGTTGCTGAGATATGGTAACATGGGTACTGGTGGGGTAAACAAAAATACAATTAAAAAAAAAGCTCACTAGCAACATTAATCCATCAGATAGCTAAATATGTAACAAAATAAGCTAATTACAATGTGATAGACCCCCACTGATAAGTTGTATGAGGGTGGTGTAGGGCTTCGGCAGAAAAACTGCCCGAGTTTTCCAGGGGGCTCTTTAAATTGTGGGGGTACCATGGCCCTCATTTGTAAGGTAAACTCATAAATTGTCCCCATGTGTGATATTATATTCACTTGGTTCCCAAACCAGTCCTCATGACCTACCAACAGTTTAGGATTTATGTATGTCCCTTTGTTATTCTAGTTGAAATACTGATAAAACCTGGACTATTAGTGGTCTATCAGGACTGGGTTGGGGACCACTGCTCTAGGCATTCTATGGAAGGATTGCAATTCTGAACTGAACTATCATCTTAAAGGATCACTATAGGCACCCAAGTGGTCTGGGTGCCTGGTCCAGCTAGGGTTAACCCTTTTTTTATAAACATAGCAGTTTCAGAGAAACTGCTATGTTTATAATATGGTAAATCCAGCCTCTAGTGGCTGTCTCTTGACAGCCGCTAGAGGCGCTTGCGTGCTTCTCACTGTGAAAATCTATGTAGATGCTTTCCTATGAACTGGCTGAATGCGTGCGCGGCTCCTGTCGTGCATGCACATTCAGCCGATGACATCGCTATGGAGGAGGAGAGGAGGAGAGGAGGAGGAGGAGAGGAGGAGAGGAGGAGGAGAGGAGGAGGAGAGGAGGAGGAGAGCTCCCCACCCGGCGCTGGAGAAAGGTAAGATTTTAACCCCTTCCTCTCCCCAGAGCCCGGGGGGAGGGGGACCCTGTGAGTGGGGGCACCCTCAGAGCACTATAGTGCCAGGAAAACGAGTATGTTTTCCTGGCACTATAGTGGTCCTTTAACCGAATTAATATTCTTATTTAGAGTTAGATTTTAAAAAAACATTCTCTGTGCTTTTTTTAAGTCGGTGCGGTTGTGGTGCAAGTTTTACATAATTTTTCATGATATTTCGACATGGCTGATAAATCAAATAATTATATGATACAGGGCTGCGCAGGCTGCTACTGCAGGTTATCAAGTATTTATGCTCTGTACTGTTTGTGATTTGGGCCAGCCACTTCAATGATTGTTAAAATGCATTGATTTACTTTATTTTCAATGTTTGTGTGAAAAGGAATAGGGGTCCGCGTTTACATCCCTTTCCAGAGATACGTAAGAAAGAAGGCCTGGCAGGAAAATGACATTCTGAGACGTTTGAAATTTCAGCAAGGAAATATTAGTAACATACTAATGGGGGTATATGAGCTAAATCTCTAGAAAATAAAAATGTGTATTCGCAGTTTTGGTAGTGAAGGGGGTTAAGACGATTAAATGTTGTGAATGTCTTTGGTGCCTCTCAGTCGACAATATCAGTATTTTATGAGAGGGACATAAAAAAAAATCATTAAAAAATCATGAAAAGCAGAACTATGCTCCATTTTCATTGGCATTGATTTCCAAATCAAACCGTATTTTTCCCTTTTGGATCTATTTTTGAGGTGTGTTTTTTCCTAATTCTCAAATATAAATCTTCATCTGCGTCATAGCGATATTCTGTGGTCAAAGCCACACAAGGATACTTCGAAATCTGCTCCAAAAGAAAGCATTCTATGAATTAAAATGAAGTTTGCAATTAGAAGTTTGCAATTTACAAAGCATATAAAAGGTATGTTAATTATCTTAATCTGTTTTGTGTCAGTGGAATCAAATATAATATTTATTGTAACAAATTTACAGCATTTTATTAAGCTGCAGGGCCGTATTGACATTCTCTTAACATACAACCCAAGAGGACAGACGTCCCATGTAAGGGGGACAATATAATATGAGCAGTCATTAGGTAATCCCTGGGCCTTAGATGGTCACCTAAGGTCTCTGTATAATTAATCCTGCTCTGTCTATTTTTTTACTAAATCTCAAGGTTTTGATTTTAGAGAATAAATCATTTAGTCAAATTGGGTCAAAGTAGTGTTCATATAATGATAATGATGAGTGGAATTATATTTATTCAGATGGTATTTCTTATAGAGAGCACTTATTTGGGGATTTTTATAATCGTGTGACTATAGACAAGTCAACAATCGGAATAATACATATAAGATACATAAAAAATTTATCAATCTCGATTTTACTTTGTCTTTATTACTTTATTTTCCTTATGATTATAGTCAACTATCCCTGTCCGCTATTTAAAATGTAATTATTATTATTATTATTTTATTATTTATTTAGCACCGTCAAATTCTGTAGCATTGTACAATAATCAGAATACACATTCTAATAAAATGACTGCTTTTACATGGTGTCCATGATATTTGTTAATATGTGTAAATTACCATAATATTAAGTTCTTTCAGTGACTGTTTTTATATAAATACTGAGTTGTGGTATGTTGCTACAAATAAACATTGGCGGTTCAAAATATTCATCCATACTGTACTGTATATGTTTCCAATTGGTGGGTAAATAAACCCCTCCACCCTTCCCACCAATTCAAATTTGTATTAAATACCGAGTTGTACAGTTCATCTCAGGACCATTAAGTAACAGAAATGGCGGTTAGATATAATGTAACAGAAAGCTAAGTAACAGTGTGATGTAGTTATTATAGTGAAAAGAGTGCCCTCGTGACTCCAATGTAAGTAGTCTAACTTTTTCCTAGTGGTTTGACAATTTACCTTGGGTCTGCTGGGTGCTGGTCACCTCCTTTATGAGAACTGGGGAAGCTATCTGCATTGAGCTAAGCCCAGCAGTGCAGGGCTTAGCCCACTGGCTGTGTGTGATCAGCTGAGTGGCACAGATTAATTTAGGAGAGCTATTGGAAGCTCCATGTAGGAACTTCTGACTCTACATAGAGGAAGTGACTGGTGCCTGCGGTATGTTCTTTTATCATAAATATCATCATATTAATTATATATACATAAAATAGCACACTTGGAAAACGTCTAATAGTTTTTAAAGGGTACAGGATTTATCTCTTCTTTATTTTGAATATGCAAAAAGTCCTATATTTTGTGAAAAATAACAGCTCATTAGAATGTAATAATAATACAGAATTATGATAGATTTCAAATCACTTCCTCTATTAAGACATTCCCTTAAATCTTTCTATTTCCTATTCCCAGGTATCCCCAAATGGATGTCCCTATCCACACACCTCTAATTCTGTTTGTCTACATTCTGTCCTTCGTGACTGGAGTACCATCAAACATCCTGGCATTTTACACATTCCTTGTCAAGGTTCGCCAGAAACCATCACCTGTAGGGATTTACCTCCTCAACCTCACAATCTCTGACTTGCTACTTCTCTTTTTTCTACCTTTCAAGATGGTGGAGGTGGCATCGGGGATGCAATGGCCAATGCCTTATTTTTTGTGTCCCATTGCGGTCTTGGTATATTTCTGCAGTATTTACATTAGTACACTGTTTCTTACGGCAGTGAGTGTTGAGCGATATCTTGGAGTAGCTTATCCCATGAAGTACAAAGTAAACAGAAAATCTGTCTATACAATTTGGACCTGTGTTTTCATTTGGATCTTCAGTACTCTGCAAGGAAGTGTTTCATTTTTTGTCTTGGAATTTTTGCCAAGTAACGAGAGCAGCCAAGGAAAATGTTACCAAACATTCTCAGAAAGCCAGCTTAAAGTCCTGATGCCATTCCGATTGGAAGGCAGTCTAGTGTTATTCTGCCTCCCTTTCCTCATAACTATCTTCTGCTACCTTAATTTCGTGAGGCTACTAATGTCCATGCCAAAGATTGGGGGGAAGAAAAAGTATCGAGCTATAGGCTTAGCGGTGGCCACTCTTTTCAATTTTACCATATGTTTTGCACCCTATAACATTTCTCATATTGTTGGTTTTATACAGAATAAAAGTCCACGATGGAGAGTCTATGCCTTACTGCTGAGCACTCTCAATGCCAGCCTAGATCCCATTATCTTTTATTATTCCTCTACAGCCATCCAGAGAGTGTTTTTAAAATTCTTGACTAAATTAAAATGTAAATTATGTAGGGTGAGTCCTTCAAGTATACAAATAGAGCTGAGTCAATTGAGTGAGTCAAGAACCATTTATCAAATATCATGTACCATAGATCAAAAAGGCATCGATACTTGAAAGAAAAATAAGTAAATAGCATTTCTTTTTTTTGTAACATCATTCAACAGTGATAATATTATTTAATATATTTTGTGAGTGTGTTTAGCAAATTGAACACTAGGTGGGGCTGTAGCTGATACTTTGCTGCTATTATTATCATTTTTAAGAGTCAATATTTTGTGCAGTGCTTTATAAAAGGGGTTGTTTAACAAGTATTTAACAGACAAGTGCAATCTTGACAGACACAAGAGGTGAAGAAGGACCAGCTCAAATTAGCTTGCAAATTAGGATGTTTTTCAAATCTAGTGCTTGTATTTGCCAGTGAACCTAATGTCCTGCATTCATATAATTCCTGTTCATGTTCTTTGAACGAGCATAATTAACTCAGTTAATAAGGAGACTAAATAAGGAATCATAGTTTGGTAAAACCAGAGCAGCTAGTCGAATGAACAATAATATTATTTACATCTAAGACTGAGAAAGTAAATAGGCTTAGAATCTGTTGTACCTATTACACAGAAGACATTGCACAGTGAGAAACTTCAGCTTGATCGAACCACTTTTTCCAAAAA
>OW240921.1:14874502-14926956 GCA_933207985.1 Pelobates cultripes
ACCACTCACACACACCACTGCTCCTATGCCCTACTACTGCCCCATTTCCCAGCAGACCTCAGGTAAGTTGTCAAACTGTTCTTAAACGGTTTGACTACTTATTCTGGGAGGGGGTCCCGGCACTATTGACACCATAACCACTACACTGAGCTGTAGTGGTTATTGTGTCTGGATTATTTCTTTAAATAATCTACAAGTGCCCCTCCCGAGATCAGGCTCTGGATCCGCCACTGCTACACGGACGGAGCCATACTTGAGGATTATTATCGTGGTACTGCATACCAGTGAGACTGTTTTCAATTATACTTTTTACAAATCCGGATGAACTTTACTTGACTTTATTATCACTGTTTATTTTATCAGAATACGATTTTATTCACTTATTCACTTTTTTGTCTCCCTACTCAAGCGCAGCCCTTGACCCCCTTCCCTTTTTTTCTTGTATCTGTGTGTGTGTATATATCTGTGTATCTGCATGTTTGTCAGTGTGTGTATCTGTGTGTGTATTTGTGTGTGATACAGAGGGCCATTGCAAATGCTTGCCCAGGATTCAATCAATATTAAAGACGGCCCTGCCATTATTAGGATCTGGTCTGCTGCTATACTGTCTTTCTTTTGGTTCTTGGCTTTGGTTCTGAGCTCTCAGATTGCATATGCCACAACAGAATTACTGCATAATATCACTGCAGAATTAAATACTCCCAGACTTTTAGAACCAAATCTTTCTAAAGCAATGACAACGCCAAGTTGTAAGTCAGTTTATTGTATATATTTAATGATGTTAACAGATCTGTAGATAGCAGATCGATTTTAAGTTATTTATTTATAGGCCAAGAAAGATACCAAGAAAGTATACCTTAATTGTTAACCAAAATGAAATGTATTTATTATTATACCGCCTGTATGGATTTTGTAGGTGCATCCATCTTAGCAAACAGGGCATTTTCACAATTTGTTTTTGTTGGTGGGAATTTAGCCCCTTAAGGACCAAACTTCTGGAATAAAATGGAATTATGACATGTCACACATGTCATGTGTCATTAAGGGGTTAAAATAACTAACGTCAAAGAAAAGGTAAATATTATTTGCTTTCAGTTTCTTATCTTTGGGAGGATTAAGTACGCAAATTGGCTCATGGAACCGGGTTGTAAGCGATATTAGTATTGTTTTAGGAAATTATCTATATATGATTTAGATCACAAATCAGTGAGGAAATGAAGCCGAGGCGTAATTGTTTAAACTTATAGAAAAAGATAAAAAGAAGAAACATCCCATTAGATAAAGAAAATGGTGAAAATGTTAAAGAAACATTTACAATAATGATCCTGCTGTGTTATTTTTGTTATAATATTATAGTAAATAGAGTTAATAAGAAAGTCATATTTTGCAATCTTAATGAATTTTATTTATTTAGTTACTAATTTGGGAAATGTTGTAAAACGAAAAATGACTTGCAACATTTATAACAGAATAGCCTGAGACGTGGAAAACATTTTGAATTTGAGAATATATTCACCCCAGCAGTATTGATCTATATTTTTCATGTTAGTTTAATTTTACCATGATATCAGTCAGGTGTACAGTCTGCTTAGTACGCAGAGCAAACCTCATTGCTTATTTAAAAAGTAGTGATATTATGACAAAGAGAGGGCCCTGGTGCAAGAATTTGCTTCAATAAACTTAAAAAGATTCTCTGAGCACTATAGTATGCTGTCATGGTTATGGTGTTAGAAGTCCCCTGACGCTAACTGAATAAGGTAAATTGTCAGAATGTTTACAACTCTTACCTAATGAAACATTTTCCAACTTTGATTTAATATTGTTGGATAAGCCTTTCCTGGTGATTTCATTTTTTTAGTGTAAACTTTTAAAAATATATATATTTTCAACAATTAATTAACTATTAGCAACAATTAATAACAATGAAAGTATAAAAAAAATACAATTTAGAAAAAAAAATATCAATATTTAAAAAATAAAATCACAATACTGCAAAATGATATTAAATCAGTTGGAAAGGTTATCAAACAATATTAATCTGAGGCCTTGATTTGAGTTGGTATAATAATGCAGAAGGTATGAAATTCCACTTTAACAGATCAACTCGACTGGGGGCAGGTAAGTGTCAAACTGCTCTTAAAAAAGTTTGACAGTTTACCACTGGATGGCAGTAGAGGACCCCTGGTATAACCATAATCATTTCTCAGACATGCAGTATTATCCTGAATGTTAAAACATTAATGTCATTATTCAATGAATGTATGCATCACAATATTTTACTGTTCATTGTCCCATTAAACTGATACATTTTAAGGATGTCATATTATGTTCGTTTTTATTCCATATAATTGAATACAAAATACAATAGGCAGCACCTACATGTTACTTTTTAATGAGGAGAGTCATTTACAATCATATGTACAATCATTATTCTGTCCTTTGCTCTTTTCTAGACTGCCACAACCACAAAACTCCTCAACCCATTTTCTATGCTAAAGTGACATTATATTCCCTTTTTACTGACTTTTGTGTTAATATTATAATAGTTACGTTGATGATGTCTTTATTATAATTTGCAATAAAAAAAAAAGAAATCTGTAAAAAACATTCAACATGCCCCATTCTGATGAATATTTCATAAAGTTAATCTCAAGACATCATAATCTCAGCTCGTTAGAGAGGGTTAAAAAAGAAAAAAAAAGCCCATAATGAATGCTATCTTTAGAGACCAGATAAACCCATTAAAAAGGAAGCATTCATAATCATACATAGTTTTTTCACAAGAAAGTGAGGTTAGGCCAAAATAACGGATCTGAAAAAGAAATGTACTCAGCAATTGTCAAAACGTGGCTGTTTTAGCCCCATTTTGTAAATTCACTTTCAATTCAGAACAGTTTGCTGTTTAGTGACTTTGTCAATATTGGAGCACTGTTTTTGTGATATGTGCCAAATAATGCAGATTAACAGCATGGTATTAATTAAGTATTCAATTATAATAGTCCTTACCTTAATTGTAGCTTTTCTCTAATTTCTGATCAACAGCAGTTCTTTACTTGGCAGAAAGCATATTCTTAATGAAGCAGAAGTGCGACTTTCCTCTCTCTCTCTCTTTCTCTCTCTCTGAATTTCCTGCCAGTGTCCTTCCTTTTTAGAAACATACAGCTGATGATGCTAATTATAAAACTGAGATTTGCTTCTCAAAGTAAAAAAAAAAGATTTTCCTCAAACAGTAAGTTGATGTCGGACTAATGCAATTCATTGGATTTGATGAAAATCTTCCACTTTATTTATTTTACGACAGGTTTTGCAATGCAGTTATTCATTCACACAATTTAAGTGAATAAACTCATTCACACACGGATTACCATTCTTACGGAACAGTAGTCAGGATTGTCTACATATTTGTAACTCTGTTTAATATCAACTCATGCAAAGGCCACATACTCCAGGAGATCTACCTTTATCACACCCCATGTACTTACTAAAGGCTTGTATTTACATTTAATGCGTTAAGGTGTAAGACGACCATATACTTACGCATCATTACATATTTGTCCCAGACCACAGCAACAGTTCCCTCCTCCTGCCTAAATTAGACAACTCCCCAGGCCATACCAACCATTTCATAATTATCACATCTTTGCTAAATTCTATCTCATCTGTACAAATGTTCTTTATTGCTCCAAGCCATGTTGTCTTCATTTTTTATTATTTATCATGCATAATCATGCATATAATCAAGAGTTAGTGCGTGCTGACACCATGCAAATATATACTTATACATATTGATACCATAATTGAAGATCTCCCTTCTTCATTATTCTTTCTTCCACAAGAAAAATGCTTTCTCCAAAAATCAATTTGATCCCATAGAAGCAATTTAATTATTTTTCTCAGAATTGCACAAAGAAAAATAAATAAATAAATAAAACCTCAATGCCCCCCCCCCCGCCTGAATTATTATTTTTTCGATATTCTCAGTTGGTTGGAAGACTTTGCACGAACTAAATGTTTACAGTGTCCAACGTCCCTTGAAGAGCACTGTGATTGGTTGCATTGGACGCTAACCAATCACTGTGCTCCGATAGAGACTCAACTCATGCAAGACTTGTCTGGTAATATCTATATTCACATACATGGTGTCATGATACATGCATACACATACATAATCATTTTATTGTTACTAACAGTTTGAACTGGATTACAACCGCTGGCCCTCCAGATGTTGCTGAACTACAACTCCCATGATTCTCAGCCTATCTATTTCATGCATAGAATCATGGGAGTTGTAGTTCAGCAACATTTGGAGGGCCAGAGCTTGGGGAAGCCGGAGTTAGAGTATTCTATAAGATGGTCCTACTTACAGAACATGACATTTTAACATTCCATATTCCACAGGCTTTGGGTTTCAGATGTTTCTTCACACAAGATCAGTCAATATTTTGACATTCTCTATAGGAATTTTACATTACCTAAAATCTACGTTGCTTCTTACTTCTTGATTTTACAATAAAGTCTGGCGTTACTTCTGTTTTTTATACAGTTAGTTTTGTATGTGCATTTAATTATTTGAAGTTAAATTATATTTATTGGTGTCTAGAACTTAAATTGAAATACTCTTGACCTTTGATTAAAGACTACTATGTGCCTCTTGCATAAAATACTCTAAAAAAAAACTGCTTCCCTTTTTAAATTATGCGTGAACTTGAGTGTATCGTAAATAGCATCAAGGGCTCATAATACCCCAAGCAAAATGAGTTCCTGTAAAGTTGTTCCAACTGACTAATTTGTATCTACAGTAAGAATGAGCTGGAACACACTTGTTTTATTTTAGATGCAGCTGCAAACAAAACCCTAAAAATAATAAAAATGAAGTTTGCAAGAGGATAGGTAGGACTCGTGGCATGATAGGAATCAGTTTAGGTGCTAGTGGATCAGATCTTAAGCCCCCATTAAGTGAGACAAACAAGACGACATCCCTCTACACGCATGGCAAGCTCCAATGAGCATCACAATCTTCACATCTGTTTCCGGGTGCAAAGCATGTCTCGAGAATTCTGAAAAAGTTTTAATAATTTATCATAGTGTCTTATTTTTTTTTCTTTTTCTGGTAAAAGGAACGCTTGACAGATTAGACAGATGGTGAGGGAGATGGGCTTTTTTTTGACAGATAACATATTGCAAACCAGTTTACTCCTGATCTGCAGATGTTTGTCATTGTGTTAGAACAATGGATTGGTAATTTTTATACGCAAGTAAAAACAGACTGATCTATATACTTTGACAATTTTATATCTGTCCCTACATTGAAATAAATCTGTCTGTTTGATCTCTGTGGATGTGAATTAGCTGTGGCCTTGCCATATTGTGGCTATATTGTTAAATAAGCTTTCCAAACAATTTCATATTTTTGGATACATTTTTCAAATGTTTCTAGTATTATAAAAAAAAATATTTGAACTTTGTAATATTTTGAAATTTTTAGATACAATATATATATATATATATTTATAATTCTTTATTTTTGCAGTGTAGGATTAGGTATACAGGCTTGCATGAACATTGTAAAATATTGACTTCAGTATAAAACACAGTGATACGACATACAGTATCAGGAAAAATTGCACAGTTTTTTATATTTAAATGACATGGTGGATCATTATGCATCAAACGATTATTCAAACGGTATATTTAAAACTAAGCTATTGTCTAGTGGCAGCATATAAGTTATCGTGTGTTAGAGTGCCCACCAGGAGACTTATTCTTAATGTGTTAGTAAGTTAGATGATTGGCGGGACTTACATTGTTTTTAAGTCTACATCTACCTCGTACCCCACACATCCCCGCACCCCCCACACACATGCAGACAAACAGATACACATGCAGACACATACATACAGACACACACACACATACATACAGACATACATCGAAACACATGTAGAGACATACACACATACACTCATATACACACACTCAGACATATACACACGCAAACTCAGACATATACACACGCACACTCACAGACAGATACACTCACAGACACACACACTCACAGACACACACTCTTACAGATACATACACTTACAGACACATACACTTACAGACACATACACATTTAGACACATACATACACTTACAGACACATACACATTTAGACACAGACATACACTTACAGAGACATACACATTTAGACACATACATACACTTACAGACACATACACATACATACACTTACAGACACACACATACACTTGCAGACACATACACATTCAGACACACACATACACACATACACTTACAGACATACACAAATTATTAATATTAAATGTCCACCCATGCTCCCTACCTGGAGAGCTGGCGTGGATCTGTCCCTGGGGTCCAGTGGGGCTTCACTGTGGCAGGTGGCAGAGTTCCTGTCAGACGCGGCGAGGGAGCTGTGTTCTCTCTGCTCTGCTCCCTTGCGGGTTGTCTACTGATGATGTCATATACTGGCTCCCGGCATCAGCAAATGGTACACAAGGAAGCAGAGTAGAGAGAAAACCTCTTGGGCCCCCCTATGACAGTGGAAACATGGAGGGGTGGCATATATGCGGCCCATGGTCGGAGGTGTCGTGGCTCCGGCCAGGCCCCCTGCAGTGAAGGGGGCCAGTAGCAGCTGTGACCCGTGCGACTGTGGTAGATACGCCATTGATAATAATAATAAGTAAACATGCTTACAGTAGAATATGGCATTCAAGTGACTGAAAAGATTATTGTAAACACAAAAATAAGGCACAAATTAGGAACTGCTAAGCAGTTAGATCATTGGGACCTAATATCAGTGGGAGGATACAGTATTATCCCTCCCAAGTAGGGCTTACTGCCAAAAAACTGCTTATGCCATCAACCCACACCCATGGCTGGTAGTTCAGAGTCCCAAATCTGGAACTGAGGCTTTCAAGCTGCCAACACACGATCCAGCAGGTCAACATGCTTCCTCCCACCTCGAGATATGTAGTGAACCGGTTTCTCAGGATTCATTCCTCTCTGAAGCTGTGATCCTTGTGTTCTGGTGCGTTAGTTTGGGATGCCATTTCTGAGAAGCTCGGAACCTCCGAAAAGAGGGGATGTTGTCACTGGGTCTCACTGGTCTCCAGCATGGTGGTGGGTACGCTCTCTTACTCTATTATGTGACACCGTCTTGTAATCGCTGTGGTAGTCTTCTGATGTCTCAACCTGTGGGGGGTTTTGCATTCTGTAGACCAGCTTGGCCCAGAAAGCTTCAAAGATTTTGTCAAGTCCCGATAGAGTGTAGGGTTGTTGAGCCGGTGGACATTTGGCAGCCGCCATTTTAAGTGGGATTCTCCACCAACCGTCGCTTCACGAAGATTGCTGCTGGTCCCAAGGCAGATATGTGCCAGGATAACCCTCTCTGGCGGGGGGTGGGAGGAAAGTGATGGGTCACAACTGTCCTTATTCTGCCTCCAGGTAGGTCAGAGACCAAGAGACTAGGCGTGCCTCCGCCACCAGATAGGCCATAGGTAGGCCGCTGGAGCCCTCACTGCAGGCACTCCGACCCTTAAGAGAGGAAAGCAGTCTCTGCAAGCTTGGGGAGTCCTGCCGTGCAGTCAGGCTAAATAATCAGGGTTTGAGTTTCTGTAAAGTATGTAATAATTACTATTTTGCACGGAGCTTCTCCCGCGTGTGGCTGCTCGGCTCATCAGTCAGGCCCCGCCCCAAAATATTTTAACTTTTCATTTATTTTTCTTATGATGTATTTTTCATATTTTAATATAAAAAAAAGGTTTATACAAAAATAATGAATTATTGAAAAAAATAAATTGAAACCCAGTGGATTTCAGAAAGTTCACAGTTCCTGTTTGATATAAAGTAAGAGAGTGTGACAAGGCCCGCTGCAATGTTTTATCTGAGTAACAATAAAAAAAAAAAATGAAACAACACGTCTTTTGAATTCTTCTCACAATAAAACGTGAAGAATTAAATAAAGTTCTATAGCTATAATTCTCCATAGCAAAGGCAGGCAAATCTTGTCGTAGATTAAAAATATCTATTAACAGAGATTGCTATCAGTGGGATCACATGGGTATAAAATCAGAAGCTAAATAAATAGGGGTCTCTTCGCGGGTCTATGCACTGGGGTCTTTTCTGGGGTCTACTCAGTAAACAGTGAGTTGTGTTAACTTTATAAATAGCTCCTATGATCTTATAGAAACATAGAAACATAGAATGTGACGGCAGATAAGAACCATTCGGCCCATCTAGTCTGCCCAATTTTCTAAATACTTTCATTAGTCCCTGGCCTTATCGTATAGTTAGGATAGCCTTATGCCTATCCCATGCATGCTTAAACTCCTTTACTTAGCTAAAAGCAGTAGGACATTCAATTCACCATCAATGTACTTTGATAATGACTTTACCACTGGTGTGTTAATGTATGTATATATATATATACAGTTGTGCTCAAAAGTTTGCATACCTTAGCAGAAATTGGGAAATATTGGCATTATTATTATTTTAAATAATATGACTGATCATGCAAAAAAAAATTTTTATTGAAGGATAATGATCATATTATCATTTATTATCACATAGTTGTTTGGCTCCTTTTTAAATCATAATGATAACAGAAATCACCAAAATGGCCCTGATCAAAAGTTTACATACCTTTGAACCTTTGAATGTTTGTCCTTGTTGCAGATACACAAGGTGGCACACACACAGGTTAAATGGCAATTAAAGGTTAATTTCCCATACCTGTGGCTTTTTAAATTGCAATTAGTGTCTATGCATAAATAGTGAATTAGTTTGTTAGCTCTCACGTGGATGAACTGAGCAGGCTAGATACTGAGCCATGGGAAGCATAAAAGAACTGTCAAAAGACCTGAGTAATATGGTAATATAATTTTATAAAGATTGAAAAGGATATAAAAAAGCTATCCAAAGCCTTGAATACTGTTCAATCACTTATTAAAAAGTGGAAAATTTGGGGATCTCTTGTTACCAAGCCAAGGTCAGGTAGACCAAGAAAGATTTTAGCCACAACTGCCAGAAGAATTGTTAGAGATACAAAGAAAAAAACACAGATATCCTCAGAAGAAATACAGGCTGCTCTGGAAACGTCGGCGTGGTTGTTTCAAGGAGCACAAAAGGCGATAGTTGAATAAAAATGAGATGCATGGTCGAGTTGCCAGAAAGAAGCCTTTACTGCGCCAATGCCACATAAAAGCCTGGTTACAATATGCCCGACAACACCGTAACATGCCTCACAGCTTCTGGAACACTGTAATTTGGAGTGACAAGACCAAAATAGGGTTTATGGTAACAACCATAAGCTCTATGTTTGGAGAGGGGTCAACAAGCCTATAGTGAAAAGAATACCATCCCCACTGTGAAGCATGATGGTGGCTCACTGATGTTTAAGGGGGGATGTGAGCCCTAAAGGCACTGGGAATCTTGTGAACATTGATGGCAAGATGAATGCAGCATGTTATCAGAAAATACTGGCAGACAACTCGCATTCTTCTTGTATGTACATAGTGGGTAATTACGATGCAGCATAAACATAACTATCCCCATTCAACCCCTCAATAATGACAGACAATTTAGTATGGATGAACAGGCCACAGCATTTATTATAACATAAATAAATTACTGAATAACACATCCATAACTTTATTTATTAAATCTCTTCTTTCTGTAACCAAATTGTTAGAAATAAATAATCATAAATTAACATATAAACATATATAACTCAACACATAGTGTTATAGAGTGACCCAACCGTCCTTGCCAATAAACATACAGTGGTTCCTGCCATCAGCCGACCTTATCCACGCTCGACGGGCACGACACCTCAGGCAACCTAATGTTAACCCTTTGAAGCAGGGGAGGTTGAGACCTGCAAACATAATGAAACTTACTCCAACCTTAAACATAACCCCTCAAACTTAATTGGCAAGGACATACCCCCGCCACCAAAACCACCCATGGTTCACAGTGGGACGTGTTTCGGGCAGTGGCCCAGCAAGGCAAATTGGAGGGTGTCCTGTGTCCGACAGAGATGTGGTCATTAGGTCTGACAGATTAATGGAATTGGTTCGTGGGTCGATCACAGCTGCCACATGGGACCGCTATAACAAGGTTTGGAGGGAATAGGACGGTTGGGAGAGATCCAAAGGGGGCTTCCGGGACTCGGCCACTCGTCTGCAGGGTCTGGTTCTTTGCTTGGGGGAATGGGAGGCCACTGGGTTGTCTCCCTCTGCCATTTCGGCCATTTCGGCACGCTTGACAGGGCGCGGCTCCCTGTTTAAGTTGCAGGGTTGGGACGATGTTACCAAGGTGTTTATTGTACGCCAGGCGCTAAAGGGTTTGATGCGAGGTAGAGTGTCTGCACGAGATTCGAGGCGTCCTGTCTCGGGCACGCTCTTAACTTCTTTGTGCGAGGCGTTGCACGGGACTTGCCATTCGGATTTCGAAGTTCGGCTTTTTCGTCTGGCCTTTTCCCTGGCATTCTTTGGTGCCATGCAAATTGGGGAGCTGGTGTGCCCCAATCGGCAACAGGTAGGGGGGGTGCTATTTGGGGACGTTACGTGCACCGCGGATCGGATCTCGTTCAGGATCTGCCGCTCTAAGGCGGATGTCTTGGGGAGGGGAAAGTGGGTCCAGTTGGGAGCCGTGCCTTGTTCTGGCATTTGTCCTGTGTGGTCCTTTGGGGAATATTGCGCCTTGCGGCCTTCTCCTGTGCTGCCCCTCCTGGTGCATGGAGATGGTAGTTTCCTGTCACATTTTCAGTTTATTAGAGTATTTCATTTGGGGCTGGAAGCCATGGGATTAGATAGCAAGGAGTTTGGGGGCCATTCATTCCGTATTGGGGCGGCTACTGAGGCCTCTAGGCTTGGCATGCCTGCGCAGGTGGTTCAGAGGATTGGTAGATGGGAATCAAGACGTTATGTTTCCTATGTTCATCCGGATGGTTTACTATCGTAATTTCTTTCCGCAGTTTTGGTTCCCCCTAGGATTTGGATCATTGGGCACTCTTATGTTTACTGGGCTGGGCAGCGTGCGGCGGTTCGGCCTGGAGGCGAGCAATTGGGTTTCACGCCATCCGTAACAGAGGTTCGATGGCTCGGTTCGAGGGGTATGAGGTGGGTTCGACTCCTCCCTGAGTTGGTGCAGCTTTCCCATCTGCTGAGGGTGCCGAGTGTCCTGGTGATCCACCTAGGGGAGAATGATTTGGGTTAAGTGCCCATTTGGGATTTGATTTCGGCGGTGAAGCGGGACTTAGCCCGCATTTTGGTTTTATTCCCCAACGTGTGCTTGGTCTGGTCAGAAGTCGTTGCCCATAACTATTGGCGTGGCGCTAGTTAAATAGGCGGGTTTCCCAGTTTGTTTTGGGGATTCGGGGGATCCCGGTCCGCCTAGGGTTTTTGAGCGGGAGGCGGACAATTTTTTTCAAAGGGATGTGTACACCTAAAGGAGGTTGGGCTCGACCTTTTTAATCTCGCCCTACAGGAGGCGGTGCAACGTCTGCAATGCCCGCTTTGGGGGGAGCATCACCCGTGGGTGCACAAACACCGGCCACCGTGAGTCCCGGGGGGCCCAGGGGCAACGAACCACTACCCACTACTGAAAGGGGGCCGGGAGGCGAGGGAGCCTGAACCACAGGGGGGGAGCTGCGCGGGGGACCAAACAGATCGCAGCTGACTATCCACAGAGGTGTCCCCCCTACCCACCACCCCCCGTTCCCACTGATCCAAAAAACTCCCGAAGACCCAAGAGAAACCCCCCCAGCCCGAGACCCGAAGCGGCAATAGAGGAGGGAACATTGTACTCACCGGCTGCAGCTTGGCGATCCAAACCCTGTACTGCATTCACAGAAGACTGAGGCACTGAAAAATGGGTTCCTGCATCAAGAGAAGACATCAGCTGTGCTCCAGGCGCCACCTGCTGGCCGGGTCCATGAACTGCAGGAGTGTCCTGAGAAGAGAGCAGTGGAGAAGACGTGAGCCCATGCCCCAGAGGTGATGGCCGAAGTAAGTGATCTGCAGGGGGGCAGGGGGCCCAGGCAAGGTAGGAGGGGGGTGGAGAACAGAGGGGACCCAGATAGAGCAGGATAGGCACCAGGGGAGGGAAGGGCAGAAACGGGGGGCGGGGGCAGGAAAGGAGGAAGAGGGGGGGAGGACCCACAGAGTTGGAAGGGGGGATGAGGGGGAAGAGGAGGACAGAAAAGGATGAGGGGGTCCCGGGGGCCCTGTCAGTGGGAAGCTGGCCCCCCCCAGGGGACCCCCTCGAGGAAAACACATGGGAGGGGTAGGGGAGAGGGGAAAGAGAATACCGGGAGCCTTCCTCACTGGCAGAGGAGGCTCCCGACCCACAAGGGGACCCCCCCCGCACCTCTAACGGCGGTACCATGGTACCCCGCGCGGCCCTTACGGACCCACTCACCACAGGGGCCCCAGCGGCAGCCCCACACCCCCGCCGGCCGCGGGGGGACCTTGAATGTTGCCAGGCAGCCGTCCGCCACCCGTATGTTTGAACGGGCCTCCACTGTTCCCGGGCTGCGTTCCCACGCTGACAGCCAGGGCGGGAGTCAGATGAACCGTCTGGGCACGTGGAGCCCACCAGGCCTCCGGGCCGCAGGGGGTGCGGCAGATGAAGGCCTCACCTCAGGCCTTGAGGGGGGCCGCAAATCACGGCCACGGCGATGCCTCGGGCCTGGGCTCCTGCTCCTCAACCGGGCCCGAGGAGTGGTGTCTGGTGACTGCCTGGCAGGCGGGCGGGAATGCCTACCAGTGCTGGTGCGGCCCCCAGGGGCAGGGACCGCAGGGGAGGCAGCAGGGGAGACCGCAGGAGGTACTCCAGGGGAAGTTAGGCCATGGGGGGTGCCCACACCATTAGCCATACCTCCACTAATGTGCCCAAACTGCTCCCTCAGTCGCAGGCCACCATCCAGCGCTGCAGCAGCCCTAAGGGATGCCAGGATCGCCTCAATATCTATCCCTCAAGCTGTGAAGACTAAAGGCCCAGGCAAACAGGAACAGCAGGACAGGAAGCTGTTTGCTGGCCTGAATCCCAAGTGGCACTGAGGTAAGACCTCCCCCACACTAACTCACATTGAACCTAACCCCTCCCACACACACTTCCCAAGACACTCCCACGCATCAATCCCCACACTCCTACATGTGCCCTTGTCTGCGTAGCTGCGCTATCTCTCCAGGCCCTGCACGAGGGCTGCTCATGGGATGCTCTTGTTCTTTCCAGCATGATAATGACCTTAAGCACAAAGCCAAGTTGCTTCTCCAGTGGTTACAGCAGTAAAAGGTGAAGATTCTGGAGTGGCCACCAGGGTCTCCTGACCTCAATATTATTGAAACCACTTTGGGGAGATATCAAACGTGCGGTTTATGCAAGTCATGAACTGGATGCCAAGACAAATGGACAGCTTTACCACCTGCAAGAATTAGGGGCCTCATAGACAACTACAACAAAAGACTGCACACTATCATTGATGCAAAAGGGGGCAATACACAGTATTAAGAACTATGGATATGCAGACTTTTGATTTTAAACAGGGGTCATATCATTTTTTTCTTTGTTGCCATGTTTTGTTATATGATTGTGCCGTTCTGTTTTAACCTAATATGGATTGAATATGAATCCCATAAGAAATAAAAGAAGCGTGTTTTGCCTGCTCACTCATATTTTCTTTAAAAATGGTACATAGATCACCAATTCTCCAAGGGTATGCAAACTTTTAAGCACAACTGTATATATGTCGATATCACTTTTTAAAAAACAAAACATCATATCCTTTTCTAACTTTCCACCCACACATCTTTGACTTTCAAACCCAACATCTGTTAGCAATGCCACCTAACTCTGCTTCTCTCTAATCACTATGTTTCAATTAGTTTTCCCATTTTACCCTTAATTTTTGTACACATGACATTGACAATAGTACTCTCCCAAATCTCCAGAGTATAGCCATAACCTTATGTGCATTTTAGCAAACTATTGCAAAGTTTCAGAAACTGACAGAGGGGACCCTCAAGTTTTGAAAAATAACTGGGATTTCTTGGTACCAGCAGAAACCCAGCTGGTACTTTCACTGCATGTCGGTCTATGCCATCAAGGTGTATTAAAGCCCTGCAGTGCATGGCAGGATAACCCGTCACACAGCCAGTAAGGGGTTAAATATGGCAATCCCACAAATTATGGAGTTGCCTACTAAACAGCTGAAATATCAAATTTAAGAAAAGGGCTTTTCTTAATTTCGATCTTTCAGCTGTTTAGCAGATTACTCCCTAAATTGGGACATTGTAACTTTGTGACTGCCACCTTCATTCATTCCCCATAAGTGATATAGGGTATCCGAATTTTGAAAAATGCCAACATTTTGGAATGAATTTAGTTTAGTCTGAATCAATATTGTGCAAATGTCACATGAAACAAAATGAAAAAAATTGGCAAATTAAAACAGAGCAAATTTTCCCCCTTCATATGTCTAAAACGTACAGTGCTTGATGTTGGGTCAAGCTGAATTTTGGCATATATTAACAGGCTGCAGATCTGACTGGCTCCATAAATGCACACTATTTAAAAGCAAAAACAAACAGATTGTGTATGTATTGAAATCTTTATAATACACGGTGCTGTAAAGCCACATGGCACAGCAACGTACCGCTGTGAAATAGTCCTGAGTAATTACAGTGGGATATTGGAATAAGGCTAAGAGTGTTTGTGGTTAGGCGAGCTGCCTTAAAGTACAATGTGAACTATAACTCACATCACTCTCAGCTATGTTTTGTACACGGTGCTGTAAAGCCACATGGCACAGCAACGTACCGCTGTGAAATAGTCCTGAGTAATTACAGTGGGATATTGGAATAAGGCTTAGAGTGTTTGTGGTTAGGCGAGCTGCCTTAAAGTACAATGTGAACTATAACTCACATCACTCTCAGCTATGTTTTGTCTGACAGCCAATTATTAAAGTCCATAGGCATGTCTTGAAGGCAGGTATATATTCACACGTGCCTTTATAAGTCCCCCCCCTACTACTGAGCCATCATTTATCCCTCCTACCAATTGGTAAACAAATCTTAAATCTTCTAACATTTAACCCTAATCTTAATAATCAGTCTCCTGACTCCTCTAAACCTAGTGTTCTGCTCTTTGAAGACAGATTATCCCGGTTGATATTAAGGGATTCTATACTGCCAGCAAAACAAAGCCGTTTTTTCTGGCACCATAGAATCCTACAGTGCCCCCCTCCCCCGCGCCCCAGTTCCGCGTGGCTGAAGGAGTAAAAACCCATTGAATCACTTACCCAAATCCAGCGCCGATGTCCCTTGGCGCTGGGTCAGGCTACGCCCATGCTCTGCCAATGTCAACCGGTGATGGAGACCTAATGCGCATGTGCAGCAATGGACGTATTCCCATTAGGATTTCCCCATAGGAAAGCATTATTCACTGCTTTCCAATGGGGAAAAATCTGACGCTGGAGGACCTTATGCAGAGCATATCAAAGGTATCAAAGGTACATTTTAAACAAGGAAGTCCCTCTAGTGGTGGAAATAATCCTGGATAGTAATTATTGCACTTTCACAATAACCGCAATAATTACTATTGCAGGGTTAAGGGACATGGAACATTGCACCCAGACCACTTCAATGAGCTGACGGGGTCTGGGTGCCTACAGTGTCCCTTTACTTCTGACATCAGCAGAGGGATGAGGTTGCAGTGCCAGTCACTCTGTGATGTCTCTGTATTGCGTGATCACCAGACAAGAAAATATATACTAAATGGCCAAAATTATCTACCCCTACTAATTACTGAGATCTACTGAGAGTTTAAGCCTCAACCATTGCTAACAAGTGTATAACATCCAGCACATAGCCACGGAATCTCCATAGACAAATGTCCGCAGAACAATCATTTCAAATACGGTACTGTCATAGGATACCACCTTTGCCACAAGTCAGTTCATGACATTTCTGCTCTACTAGATACACTGTATATATGTACAAATATTCTGTTGTATTCTAAAAGTACCCTGATGTACATTCTAGTGATCTATTACCATTTACTGCAGATAATTTATAAATCTATTCTGAAGTGTAACAGTCTTTTCAAATGTTTTTCTGATTTCACTAGTTATACATTTCTTAATGACCAAATTAATTTAAAATACTAGACAATACAAACAACATTCAAGGGGCGTGTCCGGCAGCCGACGGAGATGGCCGCCTAATTCTGTAGCTCCCCGTGGCACCCGCAATTAACCCAGCATCACAACCAGCCCAGCTCACCTGCACACACCTTATGGGTCGCACAAGGAGGCTGGCAGACCCCGGCGGCACCCCAAGACCCGCGGGACACGGAGGGGATCAATCGATCCGTGCTTTCCTCCACGCCGCCGGCCGCGATCAGTCCCCGCGGAGGGAAATGGAGGCCGCAAGCCTGCAGCCTGAATCCTTCCCATCCACGCCGGCAGTATTCTCCCCGGCCCCATCGCCTACCCCGGATTCACAGCAACCACAAGGGGGTGAGTGGAGAGACATCTTGCCAAACCTACTTACAAAGGCTGATTTTGAAGCCCTTTCTGACAGATTAGGCCGGGTGGTCCGTGAAGAGGTGGCCCAGCTGCGTGCAGATGTGGCAAATGTAGAGGCCCGCATGGCAGTAGCAGAGACGGAAACAAGGGCGCTCAGGACAGATCTGGAACTCACGAATGTGACGGTCACGAAACAAGACGCTGACCTAGCCTTCCTCACCACATGGGTTGACGATCTGGACAACCGCGGCCGCAGGATGAACCTGCGCGTACGCGGAGTGCGGGAAGGAGGCCACTCAGAAAATGTACCGGAAATACTGCGGCTGATCTTTGCCCAAGTACTAGGTGGCCAACATGCACCCAGAATAGGCCTAATCCGTGCACACAGAGCGCTGAGACCCATACCAACACGTGAGGAACAACCAAGAGACATAATATGCTGCCTGGAAAATTACCACCAAAAAGAAGAAATACTACGCACAGCCAGACGCATGGGGTCGATCCGAATGGAAGGTCAGACCGTATCTATCTACCAAGACCTTTCACGCTACACCCTGATGGCCAGGAAGGCCCTGCGACCGGTGACGTCAGCGCTGCAACAAGCCAACATACCGTACCGCTGGGGATACCCGTTCTCCCTCACAGCCAGACACGGACAAGACCAACTAACAATCCGGAAGCCAGATGATGTCCAAAGCTTTTTACATGCCCTAGGCCTCCCGCCGCAACAGGTGCCAGACTGGCTGGCAAGATCGTTCCTCCAACAACCACCGGGCCCGCAACAACGACAACCGCGCGGACCCATCGCGGACCAGCAAAGGCCCCGACCCCAGCACCAACGCGAATGGCACCAGGGCCAAGCGCAGAGGGAGCAGTAACAGAACACAGCACCGCACAGCCAAGGCAAGGACATGGGGACTCCATTGATGAGAACTAGCTAAATCGTGAGTACCATCACAGGGGACACCGTACGGGAACCACACAAGCACGCAGAAATTGGGGAGGGAACAGGGGGATAAAGGGTCACAAAGACACTATACCTCAACTATAATATGTCGGGGGGGAACACGCAAGGCATGACCAGAGTCATGCCCCTTACCGCAAACTCAATCGGGAGGGCACCAGGACATTTGGGGCGGGGAACAAGGGAAGGGGATATGATGAGAACGACCACATGGGGAATGCAGGACACAAACGGACACAAGGACAATGCAACCACGATGCACCGCCAGTAGAGGCGCAACTCCGAAGGCATCCAGGGCCGTGCAAACCCACAGCGCAAAAGGGAACTTGGCAGGGGGAAGGGGGAGTAGGGGGCAGGGAGGGAAGTGGGAGGGTAGAGTAGTTGGAGGGGAGTTAAGGGGCCCCTGATCGATGAGGGTAAGATGGAAGCGCAAGAAACAAAAAAAAAAAAAAGTGGGAGCAAGGATAAACAATGGAAAACGGGAGTATACAGGGCGGGAATACTAAAAGAAGGAGAGAGGGGAAAATAAAAATAAAAATAAAAAAAAAATAAAAATAAAAAAATAAAAATAAATAGAGATATGCCCTTTACACGGTGCGTACGGCACAACGCGCAACGTTAGGCGCATGCATGAAACCCATACAAATTGGCTCGAACTTGCCTCCAGGCAGATCCAGAGCCACTCAGAGCTTAAGACCAGTCCAAGGCTAACAAAGGACGACGAAATAGCTACTACAGGCGACTGGAAGACGGAGGTGCCCTCCCCCAGACATTACCAACGCCCCTAGACAGTGCAGGGACAGCAGACAAACCTTAGACCAGAGACTCAAAGCCCCACCCAAAACAAAGGACAAACCCGAACAAAGGAACCCCACAGGCCTGATTCGACCCACGAGGCACCCCATACCACAGCGTCCCCACCTCGCGAAATAGCTAGACCCATTCCAAGCGGGCTCCAAACAAACCAAAACACACACGTGAGCAGATGACGGACAAACAGTAACAGCTCAGATGCAAACAGACGAGACACACACTCATAAACGAACCCATAATCGACACAAACTAAGAAACGGAGTGGGCGCTCCGAGTAAATAGCCACCAGGGAGACAGACTAAGGACTGCGTACAGTACTAATACATACACGTAGACCTTCTAGGAACCCAGAAGCGGACTGCGCCGTCGCAGACGGTAAGCCCGATTCCCCCACAGGCATAGGACATAGGGACCCCCACTTATCAGGGGATACACTACTCCCGGAATAGACCCAGCCCCCTCTCGCAGGCCGGGTTACGCGGTCGGATACCCGGGACGATTGTCCATTACCCTACAGTAATACAAAGGCCATATAGGCGTCGCGAATAGACGCAACACCGACTACACACCCAACAATACACCACCACACACTCACACACTCCCCAACCGAACCACGCAACAGACTCACTCACCCCTGTGGCCGTCCGGAGGATGCCGGACCCAGGCCCTGGCGGTTACACCAGGGAAGACCTAACCATTCTCTCATATAATGTACACGGCTTAAACGTCAGAGAAAAACGCACAAGACTTCTGCGGGATCTGAAACACTATAGGGCATCAATAGCGTTTCTCCAAGAAACGCACTTTCAAGAAAGCAGAGCACCGGCACTGCGAGACCGCAATTTTAGAACGGGATATTTTAGCAACAACCCGGACAGGCGCACGCTGGGAGTAGGTATCATATTCTCCAGCAGAACCCCATACACGGAACAAGCCACAGTAAGATGCAAACAGGGCAGGTATATCTTCACTAAAGGCACGATCCTCGAACAAACCTACACGTTCGCCAATATATACGCCCCGAACACGAAACAGTTTCCTTTCCTTCGGAACGCACTGAACACCCTGATGAAGTTCGCAGAAGGCACTCTGATCGTGGGGGGAGATCTGAACCTGACCCTGCACCCAGACCAAGACTCCACATCGACACTCGGCAGAACCCCGCATAAGCGACACGCGAACACACTCCGTCTACTGCACCAACACCAATTGGCGGATTGCTGGAGAGCGCTGAACCCAACAACGCGGGACTACACGTTTTACTCACAGACCCATGCAACATACACGAGGCTAGACTACTTCTTACTAGCACACCACGACTTGGCCCTACTCAAGGCAGCAGACATACTGCCGATGACGTGGTCGGACCACTGCCCGATCCGTATACGGATGGCATCACCGTTATTTAAACCCAGACAGATGTCCTGGAGACTGAACGAATCAATTCTATCGGATGTGACAGTGGCTGATAAAATAGGCCAAACCATACGAGACTACTTCCAAGATAATGAAACGGAGGACGTGACACCAATGACATGCTGGGAAGCACACAAGACGGTAGCAAGAGGCCAGATTATAGCAATATGCGCGAATCGCAAAAAGACGGCGGTACGGGAAATAACCAGGCTGAGCAGCGAAATTGCGACCCTGGAAGCCAGACATAAAAGAACCTTAGAAACAACAATATACAGAGAGCTAACAGATAAACGCAACCAGCTCACAGCGCACCTTAACAGGAGGATCCAACGCGCGTACGAACACTACAGACACATGATACATGAACACGGAGACAAGTGCGGGAGACTGCTGGCGAATCTCCTGAGGCAACGTAAGACACAACTGTATATACCGAAAATAAAAAACGCACAGCAGCAAATCAGACACCTCCCAGAACAAATAGCAACGGAGTTCCAAAGATACTACCAGGGCCTTTACCACCTCCGCAAGGAAGCACAGGACGACCAGAGACATCAGAAAACGGCAGACATACGCCAGTACCTGAACTCAGCAAACATGCCAGATATAACGGAAGCAGAGAAAGACGCGCTAGAAGCGCCTATAACACCCGAAGAGTTGGCATACGCCATCAAGAAAGCTAAAACGGGGAAGGCACCGGGGCCAGATGGACTGCCCCTCCAATACTACAAGGTCTTCACGCAAGAGCTTCAGCCGAAACTACTTAAAGCCCTGAACTCCATACAGGACGGAGCTGCACCTACGGCCCAGTTCACCTCAGCAAACATTACCCTGCTACCAAAGGAGGGCAAAGACCCGACATTGTGCCCAAACTACCGCCCGATTTCGGTACTCAATACAGACATCAAACTTCTGGCAAGCATCCTGGCAGCGAGACTAGCGCCGCTACTGCCAGGCTTAATCCACCCGGACCAAACAGGGTTTATCCCGGGCAGAGAGGTGCGTGACAACACCATCAGAGCCCTGAACATCATCGCACACGCTAGAACACTCGGGACACAGACCCTCCTCCTGTCCACAGACGCAGAAAAGGCGTTCGACAGGGTGGACTGGGATATGATGTTCGAGACCCTCCAAGCCTACGGGATGGGACCTCACTACCTTACATGGGTACGGGCCCTCTACACCAACCCGACGGCACGAATCCGGATAAACGGGGCACTGACGGACCCGTTCCAGATATACAATGGAACCAGACAGGGGTGCCCACTTTCTCCCCTAATCTTCGCGTTGACGCTGGAGCCGTTTCTGCGGAGGATCAGACAGAACGTAAACATACAGGGCCTCACAGTTGGACAGATACAACACAAAACGCTAGCATATGCGGACGACCTGCTGTTCGTGGTCACACGTCCAGAGACCACCTTACAGGAAATACAGGCAGAATTTAAAGAATATGGGCTGATCTCCAACCTCCAGATAAATTACGCTAAGTCGGAGATCCTCAACCTCACCATAGATCAAGCCCACAAACGGACACTTCAAAGACTGCACCCGTACCGCTGGTGCGACCTCCGTATGCGGTACCTAGGGGTGTGGCTCACTCCCACCCCGGGAGACCTATACATCCACAACTATCTCCCTATACTTAAAAAAGCAACGGAGGAACTAAATAAATGGAGCTCCCTCTACGCATCATGGCTAGGAAGAGTAAACGCCGTAAAGATGACGCTACTACCGAAACTTCTCTTCGTGTTCCAAACGGTGCCGATACTAGCCCCGCAAGCCTTCTTTAAGACGATACGGGCGGAGGTCCGCAAGTTCGTATGGAAGGGCAAATCCCCACGCATAGCACACGCTCAACTGACCCTGCCTAAACTCCGAGGAGGCCTGGCGCTCCCTGATTTTGAAAAGTACTACCAGGCAGCGCACCTCACCAGAATAGTCAGCTGGTCGGTTGCCAGCGGAACGAAACCATGGACCCAGCTAGAATCCGACATCACGGACTGCGACCTTCGCACGCTACCGTGGATACCCAGAGCCGCTTACAAACATAAACATATCACCAACCCATTCGTGGCAGCGACCATGAAGGTATGGCACAGGGAAGGCACGAAGCAATACCTCACGACGGATCCAGGCCCGCTACTGCCGTTGAGAGGAAACCCAGACTTCCCATGCCAGGCCCGAGGGGACGCACAACGACTCCTCGCATGATGGATGTCCTCCAACGTCCATTTGAAGTCCGCGGCGCCACAGACCTCTTTCCTGATCGAACGCTCACCTTTGCACACACACTGGCGAGAGCACAAATAGTAGGGTATGCTCGGTCTATCCCGCAAAAACCATCACTACTGAGAGACCCCACACAATTCGAACTACTCTGTACACAAGAAACCGAAACCCCACGTGCCATTTCACAGATATACGCAATGCTGGTTACAGGAAGATACTTACTGGCACCCCCTTGCATGAGAAACTGGGAGGAAGACCTGGAAGAATCCATGACAGAAGCAGCCTGGGACAAAAACATCACCCTGATACAAAAAACACCTAGCTCGGCGAGGCTGCAAGAAAACTCATACAAAATATACACCAGGTGGTACCTGACACCGACGGCGATCCACGCCAGGAATCCGGAAGCCACAGACACCTGTTGGAGATGTGGAAAAGAGAGAGGAACATTCATACACACCTGGTGGACGTGCTCCCGACTCCGTCCATACTGGAACACGATCAGAGAGGTAATACATGAAGTAACGGACGAAATGCTCCCGAGTTCCCCAGCAACGTTCCTCCTACACCACACGGAGATGTCTATACCGACATACAGTAAATCTGTCATCCCACGACTATTAAACGCAGCCAAAGCAACGGTCCCAATATACTGGAAACAGGCCACCACACCCTCCATCGCAAGATGGGTGGAAGAGGTGGAAGCAACTAGGAAATTCGAAGACGTGAAGGCAACCACCCCGAACCTTAGAGATCGTTACACCAAACGCTGGTTTCACTGGCTTAGACTAACCACCACTGACGCCTTTCGTAACCGCATGGCGACGCAGTAGACGAAGGAGGAGAGTTTTAAGCCAAAATAAATACGGCACTAATGTGAAAAGCTGGGGACCGATGAACCGAGACGGCGACAGGGGTCGGAATCACCCACCGTCACCAACCCACAACACCCACATGCACATACAAGACACACAACTTGCCGACACATATAGTCGCACACCCAAAGGACAACAGGAGGCAGGACAATGAGCAGGTCAGTCGGGGACACACACAAGTAAACACACAACACATACGAGCGGCAGCGTGCCAAGACTTTAAACTACGCAACCTGAACCAAGACCCACTACAAACACACGGACGGCCAAGACATAGAACAAACGGCCACTGCAGTCAGATAACACCGGACGAGAGTTACGAAACCACATGATCTGAGCGCCACACACATCCACAGCCCAAACACAGACCTTTTTGATCTACCCCAAAACCCACAGAACAACACCACATCCACGCACACAGGTGAACCCACCTCAACGCGACGACACCAAGACACACAGACAGTGACTCAGACACACAAACCGGAACCACAAAGACGCAACATTAGAGGCAGACACACAGAGCTCCAGAATAAAGCAACACTACATAGACATAACCATGGAAACACGCAATAGAGGTGACACAGACTTACCGCAGAAGGTTTCACCATCACCAGAAGAGGGAAAGGACACGAAACATACAAAACAAATACAACCCCAATATGCACGAGCAGGTAGCCACGAGACACACTAGAACTCAGGGATACAGACAAAAGACAAGAACGCGTAAACACCAACACATGTTCGCAAGATGGGCCTTCACTGCAGGTTACGGCAACAGGGATAAATACGCAATCACTGGCATCTCAGAAGAAAACAGTGTATTATTAACGAACCACACTAAAACCATTTAATGAGCCGATAGCTGAACACATGATACCAACTGCCACCCCAAATAACCACTACATACCTGACAACAACGCCCTAACAACGCAATACCAAGCAAGCTCACCACCTTTTACATGCCTAGCCCTGCAAGACTTATAAATGTCTAATATTTGTCATTGCGTGTTTATTTTGACTTATACGCCTCTGCGCAGGCAACTATGTGTTACTCTGAGTTGACTGGAATATGTCAGCCTCACATTATATACACTTTCAATGTGCACGCCTCTGCGTAGGCAACTATATGCATGAATGATACCAAGTTCAATACCCGTGTTTATATTGCTGACAATAAACATATTTAAAACAAACAACATTCAATGAAAAAATACTTGCGGGGAAAACCACATTTCCAAGTTCAAAAGACAATTAGAAAAAGGAAGCTTTGCAATGCGGGGGATTTCCAATAAAAACACATTTACGGGATGATACTGGAAGTCCAATTATAATGTACACTTCTACACAGTTACTTTCAAAGTCTAAACCGACGAATTGGCTTTTTCTCAACTTTTTTTTTTAATAAAAAAATAATCAATTTAATAATGAGGCAGCAAATCCCATTATTAAATGATCAATTAAGAAATATATATATTTCTTCACAACCCAACATTTTTGATTTTAAGGAAAGTATTTTAAGAAGTATAACTGGGTTTGTTTTTCTGGCTCTGCTTCCTACCACTGTTCCTGTCATTGTTTAATCGTATTAACATTTTATTAACAAAATTAAATTATCCAATTCTTTTGTTTTGTTATGTTGCTGCATCTTTGCTTGGACACCAAAAATCCTGCAACCTCTCTCAGTACAGCACACGATCTAAGCTGCTCCCTACCCATGACAGTGGCACTGAGACATGTCAAACAGACTCGATTCGGGTGGCATCTAGGCCTCAGCTGAAGTGCCTGTAAGCATGAAAAATGTTAGACGATGGTCCCAGTTTCACTACCTTATTCTTGTCCCATGTGGCCTACAGTCTGTCTTTTTTTGCAATAAGGAAAGAAATATTTTATTTTAGGGTTGAGGCTTTTATTTTGGCATTCCATCACTTGGGCCAGATCAGCATATGGCATCTCGGGTAACAGAGGGGCACGCGGTCTAATCTTTTTTGTCGTTTGTTTGTTGTTATTTTTGTTTAAACGTGACAGGCAAGCAGATAGTTGTATGAAGACAACATGACCACTGTAAATCATTGAATGGGCTGATAATCATAACATGACACCACATGGCTTACTCTTCTCCATCTCTAGCATGTAAGCTCATCGAGCAGGGTCCTTAACCCCCTCTGTTCCTGTACGTCAGTGGTCTGATTTCAATTATGTATCTGTTAGTCCACCCATTGTACAGCGCTATGGAATTTGTTGGCGCTATATAAATAATAAAATAATAATAATAATAGTCTTGCATTAGAAATGAGTGACATTGAATCCTCCCATGTAAGTGGGAGCAAGGGATTGGCCAGGATTTTAGCTCATTCCTGGATTAAATCAAGCGACAATAAGTCATAGCAGGCCCCTGGAAAAACCTAGAGAGAACCTAAAAGGAAATATTCGGAAGTAAGATTAAGAAAAAAGACAAAAAAAGGAAGGTTCAAGCTGGCAAGGATTAAGGAGAAAAGCAAACCATATCCCTATATTGCTACCCAATTATCCCAAATTCTGAGATCACAGGGTGCTTACTGTTTATATTGCCATATTTATATTAATAGAATTATTATCTATCTGATGTCGTACACAGTATTGGTTGGAATGCCATCACAGCTCTTTTCTTCTGCCAGAACCATCAGAAATTACTGGAAATCGACTCTCAATTTTTTGGCGAAGACGTCAAAGGGTATAAGCAGCAGGAAAGTAAAATATTTGTCATATCATGTCTCTAACAGATCCCCTGCGCTGGGCGATCATCAAATCAAATGTATACAATCATATCTTTTTAATTGTTTTTATTTTTTATCATGTAATATTTTTTTTTCATGACATAATATTAGTAAACTGGCTAATACAATTTTTTATTCAAAAAATCTGGGTTAATTTTTATAGATGCATTTGGCAAAAATAATGCCTCCAAATTTCGGTTTGGCTCAAATGTTTAATACAAATAATTAGTATACATATTTAACAAGCTGTTCACAAAATTATTAAAACATACAGTAATATAACACTGAGAACCATGATAGATTCTGTGCAGAGTCTGCCATCTAGTGGCTGCACCTGTGGGTTGCCTGTATTTAAGTCTGGTATGAAGTGACAAACGCAATAGTTTTATTCACTAAATTTTGCAACCAGATGGCACAATGTTGGCTGAAACTTACATTTTTTTTTTAGGTATTCTTAAAAATGACCTATTACTACTAATTCAATTTGTTTGGATAAGTTGCACTCCTAAAACTAGTCCATCTGCTGTTTATAAAGTCTTGACTGGTTACATTCCACTAAAAAGCTGAAATGGTCGTACATGTCAAAGAAATCCAGTGGAACACTTTACTGAACAAGTGTGCAATGATAAAACATGTTGGCAGGACTGACATGCCATCAAACAGGATAATAATAATAATAATAATAATAATAATAATAATAATAATCAGTCAAACATGTTTAAAAAGAGCTGGGCTCTCCCTGATTCATTTGAAAGATCTTTGACAGTAAAATGATCCGAATATCTCAGTGGGATATGGTTTTTAGATATCGTGGAGGTTTTTTGTATTACGCCCATATCTGTTACAGTGTTAGCTCATTTGTAATGTCAAGCAGGGTCGATCCTGGGAAGGTGCTTATGGTGCACTGTTCCCAGGCGACAGAGGGAGTGGGGTACCGCTTGGAGCAAGCCAGTGGCCTGTAACAGCGGGGTCCAGGAGGTGGCCAGTTGACCACCTTAAGGCACTCCTTACGCAGGCTCTTGTTAGCCAAGGCAGAGACTTTTCCTTCCCCCTTCACTGCTCTCTGTGATGTCGGGAGCCGGACTATGACGTCACTCTTGCCCCCTTATCGCTATACAGCGTGAGGGAGCAGTCAGCAGCAGGAAGAGCACAGAAGCCACTGGACCTCAATTATTGCTCTCTGATATTTAACATTCTTCCTCTAACTGAAGTGTGGTTTTTTTTGTCCCAAAACACAGAAGCATAGAAACATAGAAACATAGAATGTGACGGCAGATAAGAACCATTCGGTCCGTCTAGTCTGCCCAATTTTCTAAATACTTTCTTTAGTCGCTAGTCTTATCTTTTAGCTAGAAAAGCCTTATGCCTATCCCACACATTCTTAAACTCCTTTAGTGTGTTAACCTCTACCACTTCAGCTGGAAGGCTATTCCATGCCTCAACTACCCTCTCAGTAAAGTAATACTTCCTGATATTATTTTTAAACCTTTGCCCCTCTAATTTAAGACTATGTTCTCTTGTTGTGGTAGTTTTTCTTCTTTTAAATATAGTCTCATCCTTTACTGTGTTGATTCCCTTTATGTATTAAAAGATCACTTTAGTGTCAGGAAAACAAACTCGTTTTCCTGGCACTATATAACCCTTAGGTCCCCCCCACCCTCAAGGCCCCCTTCCCTTGGTGCTGAAGGGGATAAAACCCCTTCAGCTACTTACTTTAATCCAGTGCCGGGCTCCTTCAGCCCTGGAGACCTCTCCTCCCCCGCCGACGTCAGCTCCCGAGTGGAGCGGAATGCGAATGCCGCACGCGCATTCAAACAGCATAAAGAGCTGCTTCCAAATGCCCAGGCAGATTCCTTGTTTGCCTAGTGTCCTGGGGGGGGGGGCTCAAGAGCTGGCTGGCCACTTTTGAGCTCCCCCAGGTGGGCAGCGGGCAGCGAGGGAGCATGCTCACCCGAGCTCTTCCTGCTGAGCTCCTTTGCCTGCCGCTTAATGAAGCCGGGAGACGGAATATGATGTCACTGCGGCTCCCAGCATCACTAAGCGGCATGCGAGGGAGCTGAGGAGGGAGATTAAAGGGACTCAGCCTGTCCGCCCCTTGCCTGCCTTACCACTAGCCCCACTAGACTGCAGGTAAGAAATCCACTCCAGCTCTCCCAGGGAGGCTAGGTGGATTTAAAATAAAATTTTAAAAGTAGTAATTTGTGAGTGTGTGTCTGTGTGTGTGTGTGTGTCTGTGTGTGTGTGTGTGTGTGTCTGAGTGTGTGTGTATGTGTGTGTGTCTGTAAGTGTGCATGTGTGTGTGTCTGTAAGTGTGTGTGCCTAAGTGAATGTGTGTGTGTGTCTGTGAGTGAATGTGTGCATGTGTGTGTGTCTGTAAGTGTGTATGTGAATGTGTGTGTGTGTCTGTAAGTGTGTGTGTCTAAGTGAATGTGGGTGTGTGTGTCTGTGAGTGAATGTTTGTGTCTGTAAATGTGTATGTGTGTGTGTCTGTGAGTGAATGTGTGTGTGTCTGTCAGTGAATGTGTGTGTGTGTCGGTCAGTGGCTGTGTATGTGTCGGTCAGTGAGTGCGTGTGTCTGTCAGTGTGCGCGTCTGTCAGTGAGTGTGAGTCTGTCAGTGTATGTCCATGTAATAGTGTGTGTCTGTCTATCATTGTGTCAAATCATTGAGTGTGTGTGTATGTCATTGTTTGTCAGTGTACATGAGAGTGTGTGTCTGTCAATGAGTGTATGCATCTATTAGTGAGTGTGTGCATCTGTCAGTGAGTGTGCATCTGTCAGTCAAAGTTCGGTCTTGACAGGAAGGGGTGGGAAAAAATTTAATTAGGGGGGTGCCTGAGCACCGTCCTGCCTAGGGCAGCACAAACCCTAAATACACCACTGCCTGGCACCCATGCCACTTCATTGAGCTGAAGTGGTCTGGGTGACTATAGTGTCCTTTTAAATGTTTCTATCACATCTCCTCAGTCTTGTCTTTCCTCCAAGCTATACATGTTAAGTTCCTTTAACCTTTCCTTGTAAGTTTTATCCTGCAATCTATGAACCAATTTAGTAGCCCTTCTCTGAATTTTCTCTAAAGTATCAATATCTTTCTGGAGATATGGTCTCCAGTACTGCGTACAATACTCAAAGTTCTCACCAGTGTTCTGTACAATGGCATGAGCACTTCCCTCTTTCTACTGCTAATACCTCTCCCCATACAACCAAGCATTCTGCTAGCATTTCCTGCTGCTCTATTACATTGTCTGCCTACCTTTAAGTCATCAGAAATAATCACCCCTAAATCCCTTTCCTCATATGTTGACGTTAGGACTCTATCAAATATTATGTACTTTGTCCTTGGGTTTTTATGTCCAAGATGCATTATCTTGCACTTATCCACATTAAATGTCAGTTGCCACAATTCTGACCATTTTTCTAGTTTACCGAAATCATTTGCCATTTGGCTTATCCCTCCTGGAGCATCAACCCTGTTACATATCTTAGTATCATCAGCAAAAAGACATACATTAACATCTAGACCTTCTGCATTATCACTAATAAAAATATTAAAGAGAATGGGTCCAAGTACAGATCCCTGAGGTGCCCCACTGGTGACAAGCCCAAGCTTCGAATATATTCGAAGTACTGAGCCTTTTGTGATGTGCCCTAAATCAGATTTCTTATTTAAATATGTTCTACTTTCCATTGCAAAATTAAATGTAATCTATATATACACATGGTTGGGAGGAAGGGGTTAATATATGATTAATTAATATTTCGCAAGCACAAGCTCTATAGGGTTTTTGTTAGGTTGAAAATCATGAAAAACATCCGATTTCAGTGCATAGTGTGCACTGTTATCATTGCAAACAATTCTAAATGCACGCTTCCTCTTTCTGTGAAATTGTGTGAGTTGTAGGAGGGATTGGGACCTATATCCCACTGAGTTCCTAATGCATTTAATTACTTTGTCATATAAATATATGATTGTATTTACTAAATGCTGAAATGGAGTGAGTCGGAAACTGACTTGCAAAATCCAGGTTAAAATAGCCAAGCTGTGTGATTAAATGTTGGATATTTGTTTCTAAATCAACAAGTTTTACCTAAAATTTGCAATTCAGTTGCATGGTGCTTAAATGTAAGATTTTTACAAAATGGACAAATGAAAAAACACCTTCTTACATAGCCCCTTCTCCCCGCCTATTTACATCCACCCAGCTTCTCACATATACCCTAATCCCCATCTATGTACACCCAGCCATCATCTCACCTACCTCCTCTCCCTCACATTTGTACACCCACCCAGCTTCTCACATAAACCCTAATCCCCATCTATGTACACCCAGCCATCGTCTCACCTACCTCCTCTCCCTCATGTTTGTCCACCCACCCAGCTTCTCACATAAACCCTAATCCCCATCTATGTACACCCACCCATCATCTCACCTACCTCCTCTCCCTCACATTTGTACACCCACCCAGCTTCTCACATAAACCCTAATCCCCATCTATGTACACCCAGCCATCATCTCACCTACCTCCTCTCCCTCACGTTTGTACACCCACACAGCTTCTCACATAAACCTTAATCCCCATCTAAGTATACCCAGCCATCATCTCACCTACCTTCTCTCTCTCACGTTTGTACACCCACCCAGCTTCTCACATAAACCCTAATCCCCATCTATGTACACCCACCCATCATCTCACCTACCTCCTCTCCCTCACGTTTGTACACCCACCCAGCTTCTCACATAAACCTTAATCCCCATCTAAGTATACCCAGCCATCATCTCACCTACCTCCTCTCCCTCACGTTTGTACACCCACCCAGCTTCTCACATAAACCCTAATCCCATCTATGTACACCCAGCCATTATCTCACCTACCTCCTCTTCCTCACCTTTTGTACACCCAACCAGCTTCTCACATAAACCCTAGTCCCCATCTATGTACACCCACCCATCGTCTCACCTACCTCCTCTCCCTCACGTTTGTACACCCACCCAGCTTCTCACATAAACCTTAATCCCCATCTATGTACACCCAGCCATCATCTCACCTACCTCCTCTCCCTCACGTTTGTACACCCACCCAACTTCTCACATAAACCCTAATCCCCATCTATGTACACCCAGCCATCATCTCACCTACCTCCTCTCCCTCACATTTGTACACCCACCCAGCTTCTCACATAAACCCTAATCCCCATCTATGTACACCCACCCATCATCTCACCTACCTCCTCTCCCTCACGTTTGTACACCCACCCAGCTTCTCACATATACCCTAATCCCATCTATGTACACCCAGCCATCATCTCACCTACCTCCTCTCCCTCACGTTTGTACACCCACCCATCTTCTCACATAAACCTTAATCCCCATCTAAGTATACCCAGCCATCATCTCACCTACCTTCTCTCTCTCACGTTTGTACACCCACCCAGCTTCTCACATAAACCCTAATCCCATCTATGTACACCCAGCCATTATCTCACCTACCTCCTCTTCCTCACCTTTTGTACACCCAACCAGCTTCTCACATAAACCCTAATCCCCATCTATGTACACCCACCCATCGTCTCACCTACCTCCTCTCCCTCACGTTTGTACACCCACCCAGCTGCTCACATAAACCCTAATCCCCATCTACCATCTATGTACACCCATCCATCATCTCACCTACCTCCTCTCCCTCACGTTTGTACACCCACCCAGCTTCTCACATAAACCCTAATCCCCATCTATGTACACCCATCTATCGTCTCACCTACCTCCTCTCCCTCACGTTTGTACACCTACCCAGCTTCTCACATAAACCCTAATCCCCATCTATGTACACCCACCCATCGTCTCACCTACCTCCTCTCCCTCACGTTTGTACACCCACCCAGCTTCTCACATATACCCTAATCCCATCTATGTACACCCAGCCATCATCTCACCTACATCCTCTCCCGCACGTTTGTACACCCACCCAGCTTCTCACATAAACCCTAATCCCTATCTATGTATACCCAGCCATCATCTCACCTACCTTCTTTCTCTCACATTTGTATACCCACCCAGCTTCTCACATAAACCCTAATCCCATCTATGTACACCCAGCCATCATCTCACCTACCTTCTTTCTCTCACCTTTTGTACACCAGACCAGCTTCTCACATAAACCCTAATCCCCATCTATGTACACCCAGCCATCGTCTCACCTACCTCCTCTCCGTCAAGTTTGTACACCCAACCAGCTTCAAACATAAACCCTAATGCCCATATATATATACCCACCCATCATATCACCTACCTCCTCTACCTCACCTTTGTATACTCACCAAGCTTCTCACATATACCCTAATCCCAATCTATGTACACCAAGCCATCGTCTCACCTACCTCCTCTCCCTCACCTTTGTACACCCACCAAGCTTCTCACATATACTCTAATCCAACCCATGGTCTCACCTACCTCCTCTTCCTCACCATGTACACCCACCAAATTTCTCACATAAACTCTAATCCGCATCTATATACACCGACCTATCATCACACCTACATCCTCTTCTTCACCTTTGTACACCCACCAAGCTTCTCGCATATACTCTAATCCCCATCTATGTACACCCACCCATCATCTCACCTACCTCCTCGTTTTCACCTTTGTACATCCACCAAGATTTTCAAATATACTCTAATCCCTATCTATGTACACCCAACCATCGTCTCACCTACCTCATCGCCTTCACCTTTGTACACCCACCAAGCTTCTCACATACACCCTAATATCTACCTATGTTAATTGTTAAGGATGATAGATGTGCTGTACAGCTCACTATGAGAACTTATCAAGACAATAGAAGTATATTGTATACAGGTACAATCTGACATATATTAACACAAAAGTACCTATCTTTTCATATACAACCCTCAGTTATGTATAAAAGATAGATATATATAACACTGAATGAACAATTTCTATGAAATTAGCAGAATTAGTTAGGACCAACAAACAGAACTATTCTCTTTGCCACTAAAATGCTATCAATCATCAATGCCCTTAACCCCTTCTATTTGATAAATACGTGGTAACTCAATAGAATATGTGGACTGAAAACAATTAATAAATGTGATTGCTGAGTTCAAACAAATGAAATGTTTAATATTAGATTAATATTACAAGACTAACAGTTACAGAAAGTATAAACAATACTTACAAGCCTAGAAGTTTGAAACGACTCAGGAATCTTCCTGTTATTGCCCCGGGGGATGGGATCATAGCCCAGGACAAGGGGTACATGACCATTGTACTTTAGTTAATGAATAACTTGCAAGACTGAAGCCATTTACAATATTTTATCACTAAAATGCTTTATTTAGCTTGGCAAGCAAGCTTGTTGTATATACAAACACCCAGATACACACAACTAACAATAAGTATATATATATATAAAAATATGGATAAGTATATGCAAATAAGCATAAGCGCCCGTCCATCCGTCTGTCCAAATCATACATCCACACACACTCACAACTTGATTATCACCTATGTACACTGACAAATGTTATCACTTACCCCCTTGAAACATGCATCCCTATCTTTGTACACCTAATCAACTTGTCATATTCTCCCTCCCCCCAAGGGCAGTCAGTTTATCCACATCAGAACCATAGAGTGCTAGGGGGCTATGGCCCACTGCTAGCCTACCACAAGAATTAGGACACAGCCCTAGAGGGGCCCTTGCTGGTCATGCTGAAGACAATTTAATCCAGGCACTCAGGGTCTTTTGCAAACAGCAGTTTTATTGGAGAAACACAAAACATAGCAAAGTTTCGATCCACACTCAGATTTTTGTCATGCTGGCACCACCAAGAGTAGGAGGCAAGTCTGAGGAATGCTCAATTGGAGAAAGACTTGCCAGTTTTTTGGAGTTTCAGTTGCAGTGTATACTGCTGGAGGAAGATCTGGTCTCTAAGAGAGGCTGAGTGTTTTCGATACGTTTGCATGTGTGGATCTTTGTGTATGTGATAGCGTGTTTACTGTAATTGCTAATGTCATGCCTGCATTCAAACGCAAATACTACACACATACCAAGGGTTAATACACAACAGGTTGGAGTTATTGCAGAATGTGTGTGGCAAATAAAGCATGGCGTGAAGTTAATGCAGGAGATGCTTTTAAACATACATTTCATAATAAGAGTTCATTCTAAGATTTGGTGTCATAAAGTGATTCAATTAAATTGCTATGATTTAGAGTTAGACATAGGGTGTCTGATAAGGTGGTTTTGGAGGGGAGGCTTATTTTAATATTTGTGGAACGGACCATAATAATAACCTATGGGCTGAAACTCCTGGTATTTTTGCTACCTAGCAATGTCCTTGCTTTTGGTAAACAGTACACCAAATAAATCTGCCTGCAGCAATGCCTGCAAGGTGCAGTACGGAGGAGGGGCAGGCTCTGGGTGAGAGTAGCAGCAGCACAGAGAGAAAAATTCTGTATTTTTTTTTCTAGCAGCTTTAGACAAGCAATCTAATAATGGAAAGAGAGAGGATACATATATTTAGAAAACATAAAGTGTTGTGGACATTGAACCTGTTTTGAGAAGCAAGTATGTGCTTCCCAAAGATGGATATGCAGTAGAGATGTGTCTTACAGCAAGTGTAACACCCACTAAAACATGATCAATGGTCTCAACGGGAGACAAGGGTAATGTAAATAAATTAAAATATGTGCTATTAATAATGTTAATGGAAAAATCACTTCATTGTATAACATGAGTCAAGCCAGATGGTTAGAAAACTGCAAACTTTTATCTGTTATGACAGGTTCAATTTAAGGTAAAGGGAAACAGATAAAAGAGAGTGATTTTCATTGATATTTAGAAGGTCCCAACAAGTCTCTTGGCAAAAAATAAAATGATGCATTATTGAGCTTTTCATCTTCTTTCTTTGTGACCATCATAAGAGTGATCGAGGGCTTTGCATGGAAATACTTCTTCATATTCTGGGTATGTTTGTGAGCACGGCCTCTCGGGTGGACCAAATTTCTGCAAACACATATCAAGACATAAAATAAAAATGGAGAAACAAACAACAACACGAAACATGCAGAAATAGATACTCTGTGGTTTTTTTAATATGTTAAAGGGATTCTCCAGGCTGCTCTTGACCCATTATTTCATAAAGCATTATATAGGCTTTAACTTTAGAGAGCCAAGAAATCCCTGTACAACAATACCTTATGGGTATGGAAGGGGCTTCTCTGGGCTGGAGTTTTAGTTATTAGATCACGATTCTATCACGTGAATAACTGATACAGTAACAACTCCCTTTGCTGTGCCCCCATACATATGTATTACCGGAGCAAAATGGTGGAACATAATTGGACGGCAGGAGCAAGACAATACATTTATAGAACAAACTATTTATTATTTGAAAAAAAAGGAAACTTTCAAAATAATTTTAAAAATCACCCAGCTGAATTACCTGTTGCCAAACCTGCACAATGCACCGTATGCGTATGAGTGTCTAAAGAGACTCTTTGATGAATGAAATCGGAGTCATTTGGGTGTACTATAACGTCTATATCACTTTTGTGATTTACTCACTAAAACATGAGTTGTGGAGAATTTACAAAGGAATTGCAAGCTTTTGGAAAACAAAACGCTTTAAAACTTTTTATGCAATATGTTTTCCATTTACTCAAATCAGTGTTTGCCAGACGCGGAATCACAAAGCAAACATTCTTGTCTATTGTACAAGTCATTTGTTTTGTGATTAGTCTGTATGGCAGTTCTGAAATCGCGAACTCGATCACTCTAAATGCCCAAACTCGGACAAATTGCAGTTCGTAACGAAACAAATCTCTTAGTCTGATGAACAGAAGCATCAGAGCAACACAATGTTTGAGCATATGTTCCAGAGCTACAAAGTAGCATTTTCTACATCAAATCTTGTTTTGGATAATAAGAATGTATTGACCGAACTGGGAACTGCAGAAAACTGACAAGGGAATTGCATAATTTTGGTTAAAAAGTTCGATTTGTTTTTAAAATCTGCATTAGATAGTTTTTAGCAAACCTTTTAATTTGACCTAATACTTGCAGTTACCTTTAGATTACCCAGATAGTAATGTAATGCATCTAACAAACGGCCCATCTAATCTACCAGTAATTAAAACGTTGCAATATTGTAGTTATTTTCTCAAATAGACTTATGTGCATGCATGCGTTTCCTTAGTGTGTTTGTGTTTATTACCATGCCAACAAATTAAATTAGAAGGTCCCACCTCTTTAATTAAAGTATTGATTGAATTTCACTAACAGAGAAATTATCATGATTATTTTAAGAATGTAGTTTTATTTTATTAGCATTGCTCTAGCATTTAATAAAGCCATTATCAGTTTTAAAAATCAGGAATTGAAACCAACAGAAAGCTCGAAGGAACATTACCTTAATTTCATCATAGTCTGGACATCTGTTTTGTTTCTGCAGAGATGTGTACGGGTCTTCTAAAGACACAGTATTGTCTGAAAACTGGAAGTGATTAAATATTTAGCATGATAGAAAAACATTTTGAAATAATTCCTTAATGCTGTCTAGAATTGTGTATGAAGGTAAAACAGAAAATACTAGTGAATTGAGACTGGAAAACTAATGAACAGAAAGTTTTACTTTGTATCCGCTTTTTTCCCATTGTGTGTAAAATTTTAAGCCATCATATAATTAGAATGGTCAGGAACACGTTATACAATGTAGAACATTTAAAGGACACTCCAAGCACCATAACCAATGCAGAGTGCTAACCGTTTGACTTCTTACTTGGGTTTCACCGGGACCCGCTCTCTGCCTTTGCCACTGCTGGGATTTCTTTGCCTGAGCTAAGCCTGTCATTGGCTGAGTGCTATCAACTGATGAATGAATACTTGAAGAGTATAGACAGAGAGCGACACCAGAAGGACATCCCATAAAACGTCAAACCGTTAGCAAGTTTAGTGGTTATGGTATTTGGAGCTTTCCTCTAATTATTTACCTGGGAAATTGATGTGAATCATTTAGGATAACTAAACATTGAGGGGAATGTAACATGCAAAACATCTGCAGAGATGTGGTATGGTCTAACTGCTGAAATAATGTTATTTTAATCTGGAAGAATGTAGACGTGATGATTTTAGAGAAATAGTTCTGCTAAAATCTGAGAAATGAGAAGTGGGTACATTTCTTAATATGGGTCAGATTCCACTGAATGCTGAATATAAGTAGAAAAACTCAAATACATTCCTTATAACACAAATAAATAAATGGGTTGTATACATAGGCTTATGTTCTCAACAATGTAGACACCCATATTACATTAATAAATGTTCCAATATACATATACATTGCATGTGATTATGAAAATTTCAATTGTTTGATTTAATTTTAAATTCGGTTGAAACAAACATATTACTGTATGAAAATGCAGGAGTTAAAAAAACTTCCCTTGTCACTTATTTATGTGAATTTATAGCAGACTTTTTGGATTCTTTCCTTCCATTTTGTCGTTATAAAAATGCAGACATCAACTGATATCTGTAGCTCCATGCCTATCTCTTTAATAATTATCTTATATACAAGAGAAAGGTTCTTGATGTCAGCTCTACACAACACCAGGAAGGAAAGAAACAAATATCTGTTTTTAACCCTTAGGTACAGTTAGTGTTATCTTAAACATATGGCCATCACTGAGCCTTTTCCGAAATGCATGTCCTATATTTTTAATGCCAGAGGGACTGTATACTGATCAGCTACAACATTAAAACCACTTGCCTAATATCATGTAGATCCCCCTTATGCTACCAACACAGCTCAGATACTTTGTCATGTTCCACAAACCATTCCTGAATAATATTTGCTGTGTGGCAGGGTGCATTACCCTGCTGAAAGAGGCCACTGCCATCGATGAACACCATTGCCACGAAGAGGTGTATGTGGCCTGCAACAATCTCAAGGTAGGTGGTAAGTGTCAAAGTAACATCCACAAGAATACCAGGACACAAGGATTCCCGGCAGAACATTGTCCAGAAAATAACACTGCCTCTGCCAGCAAGCGTTCTTCAGATAGTGCATCCAGCTGCCATCTCTTCCCCATATAAATGATGCACACGCACCTGGCCATCTACCTGATGTAAACGAAAATATGATTCATCAGGCCAGGCTACCTTCTTCCATTGCTAGATGGTCCAGTTGTGATGCTCACATCCATACATGCATTTCTCAGAAGTGCTGCTGCTACAGAGGCCAAAATGTTTACAAAATACAGCTTAAGGAACAGCGCTCACACAAAGATATAAGGCTACTTAAAATCACCAAACAAATACGGGGATTAAGTTCTACCATATTGTGTTAAGCCCACCAGTACACCACAGTACACCAATATTGCTGGGTCCTAAACTCATTTTAACATGGGAGACAAAGTAAATAGTGCTAGTGCTAAATTAACTAAAGTGTATTTATTTAATCTGTTGCAGGAACCTTGTGAATATATATGATGCAGACTTAATATGATAAAAAAACACAATTAAAGGACCACTATAGGCACCCAGACCACTGCAGCTTAATGAAGTGGTCTGGGTGCCTGGTCCAGCTAGGTTTAACCCTTTTTTCTATAAACATAGCAGTTTCAGAGAAACTGCTATGTTTATATAAGGGTTAATGCAGCCTCTAGTGGCTGTCTCATTGAAAATCACAGTGAGAAGATGCCAGCGTCCATAGGAAAACATTGTGAATGCTTTCCTATGAAACTGGCTGAATGCGCGTGCGGCTCTTGCCATGCATGCGCATTCAGCCGAGGAGGAGAGGAGGCGGAGAGGAGGAAGGGAGTCCCCTGCCCGGTGCTGGAGAAAGAGGTAAGTTTAACCCCTTCCACCCCCTAGAGCCCAGCGGGAGGGGGACCCTGAGGGTGGGGGCACCCTCAGGGCACTATAGTGCCAGGAAAACGAGTATGTTTTCCGGCACTATAGTGGTCCTTTAATAAAAATACAGTGCCAAAACTAAATAGTCAAAGTGATAATGAATATACTCATGATGCACATCATATATCTGCTCTATATCAAATAAAAATCATTACTAAGAGGGCTTTAGATAATGGACAGGGTCATCATGGACACTCTGACTAGTCTGCGGCTATGCAACCCATACACAGCAAACTGCAATGCACCGTGTGATCCGGCACCTTTCTATCATGGCCAGCATTAAGGTTTTGAGCAATTTGAAGCACAGAAGCTCTTTTGCCTGATCGAAATCGGACCAGACGGGCTAGCCTTTGCTCCCCATCAATTGGCGCCTGCGGCTTGATGCCGGTTCACCGGTTGTCCTTCCTTACGCAACATTTGTTAGGTACTAACCACTACATACCAGGAACAGCCCACACACAAATTGCAATAACCATTTGGCCCTTATCAAAGTCACTCAATTCTTTTCATTTGCTCATTTTTCATGCTTCCAATACATATATCCCATCCTTTGACAGGTACCATTGTAACAATAATATCAATGTTATTCACTTTACCTGTCAGTGCTTTTTATGTTGTGGCTGATCAGTGTGTATGGTTCATAATACTAACAAGAGGACAATCCATGCTTGCATAACTTTTTTAGCAATCAGATTATATTGTTTAAATGTGATTGATCCTTAATAGGTTAACATTTGCAGGGTTATTTACTAACGTTAGAATTCAATGTGGATTTCAAGATTAAGGCCAGAGTTGCCAAACGGAAAGCATACATAACTTAAAGAATTTTTCCAGTTCCGATTTTCGAGCTTAAATAGTACATTACACAGTATCATCCAAAGTGTTGCCGACAAAATGTAACAGTATTAATTTAAAAATTATTTCAGAAAAACTTCTAAAGTACCAAACATTCTGATTTCATTTAAGTTGAGAGAAAGTGAAACATAGTTTTTCTAAATCTATTTATTTATTCATTAAACTGGCAGGGTTATTCAATAAACTGAGAAGGCAAAGGGAATTTTTCAGATATAAGTATAAAATAACAACACTGGAAATATTCTCATGGAACTATCCAGACACACTTACGAGCACATTTGTATAGACATTATTCGAGGATTCAACTACTTCATTTGGAATAATTTGGTTATTTAATTTTTTCCGTTTCCTCCTATTAAAAAAAAAAAAAGATAAAAATGTGCACCAATTATAACACTCACTTTTTATGTACTAACAAAATTATAATTTGGAAATATATTTAATCTTGAAATTAAGTCTCAAGTAAAACTATTGTTAGATAAAGCAGCATGTGAATTGGGATAGAACCAGCTTATAGCTATTCTTGATTTAGGCAACAAAAAATATATTTCAAAACTGCTGAGACTTCATATCAGTTATCAGTTATTATATATAAGGAGTGTGAGTAACAAACTCCACCAGTAAGTGGAGCTGCAGCAAGTGTGCATGGTTGAATAGAATGAACACTAGACTTGAAGATTCGTTTTGTTATGAATTGCAAATCATCTGAATTTTGGCGGTTTAGGTGATTACTCAATTTCCTGATTTCTAAATTGGCAAATAGACTAATCACAAAACAAATGACCCACGCAATAGACAAGCATGTTTGATTGGTTTGTGATTTGGAGTCCTACCCAAAAATGAAAGTAGCTAAATGCTTATTTAATTTAAAGATAAAGTGTTTTTATCCCTTTAAGGAGAGTGCCAAGCAACTACTTTTATTATATATATATATATATGTATATATATATATATACCTATATTAAGTATATATTTTTAGCACACAGAATATATATATAAATATATTTATTTATTTGTGGTCAGGGACAATTACCCAGGTTATAGTAGTGGTGGAATAAGTCAGTTGTGGTGTGCCAAAACCAACGTTTGGGTTGGCCCATAAAAATAGGGCCCACCAAAATTGAATGGATTAATAGATGAAGTGGTGGGTGGGCTGAACCAGGAAGTCTTGGCCCAGAGGAAGGGGAAGCCTGTGTATTTAAAGGCCAGGTAACACTTCCCACAACTACAGGCTCAGCCTTTCTATTTGTGGTCAGGGACAATAAGTTGAGTTATAGTAGTGGTGGTGTAAATCGGTTGTGGTGTACTGGAACCAATGTTCAGGAAGACCTGTAAAAAGTTGGAAAAAAGTTGAACAGTTTAACACTTTAAGTTGTGTTGACAATATGAAGCCAATAATTTAAATGCCTGCCTCAATTCCCTCTTCAGTTAAGGGATGAATCTCGTGTATCCAAAGGATCACCTTCCCGGTTGGCGATGATGTGTACTGGAATATTCCACTAGAGATTGCAGAAGCAGGGACAATGCTAAAAGAATGATCTAAACATTTTGGTGGCAAAAGGATGTAAATGCCACCGTGGAGTCTATTGAGTACAGATGAACAATTTGATATACTGAAGGGAACGTACAAAAGCTGGTCATAACTCCAGTACATAAAGGAAGGCATTGGTAGTGAGAGACAATATTGGGAAAAGGTAAACTGCCACACGGCTGAAAATCATCCATTCTGAAAGACTTTTTACTTTCACATGAAGTGGTTTGGATGAAATACATTTTTTAAAAGTGGACAAGTCTAATAGGGTCCCAAAACTCTTACAGAGTTATTCACTAAAGTGATAATTTCTGTGAATTTAAAGTGAATTAATTCAACGTTTGAAGTTCAGCCAGTTTGGGTTTGGGGATTTTTTGTTTTCTGACTATTCAACATAAAGATTCCCTGATATTTACACAAAACTTAATAACTCTAGTGTAAATTCTAGTCCAACTTTAAACTTTGGGAAAAGAACTCTCTAGAAGAGTGGGAATACCAGGAGCTGGCTAGGTGACTAATGGCTAAAATACTAATACATAGAGATAAATATAAATATAAAAAATATAAATATAAAAATATATATATGGTACTATGCCTTTAAATCTGGAATGGACAAAGTATCCCTATAAATGTGCAAAACTGTGAGTAAAAGTGCTATGAGTGGAGATCACAGTTTTTTTTACTCACAGTTTTGCACATTTATAGGGATACTTTGTCCATTCCAGATTTAAAGGCATAGTACCATATATATATTTTTATATTTATATTTTTTATATTTATATTTATCTCTATGTATTAGTATTTTAGCCATTAGTCACCTAGCCAGCTCCTGGTATTCCCACTCTTCTAGAGAGTTCTTTTCCCTTGTTCTATATAGGTTTTTAGTGAATCCCTATCATTACCAGTTTTCGAGCAGCTTAGTGCTAGTCTGTCTCCCTCTCTCCTGTGTGGTATATTAGGTACACCAGAACCGTTCTACCAACTTTAAACTTTAATTGATATTTTTAGACTCTTTATTTTAAATTATTTAATATTTTTGGATAAACCTTTAAAATATCAAAAAATATATATGTAAAAGATATGTTAATATATATCAAAAATTAAAAATATTAAAATATTTAGCAAGCACTATTTGCTATTACTGCATCTATATAAAAAAAAAACTAATTTCAATATTGCAATAAGATTTAGATGCCATGCTTCCACAAATCTACTCCAAAAAAATGTAAAAAATTGGAATACTTACAACATCACCAAAATGAAAGTTAGGATAAAGACAATGGATCCACCAGCTGCTCCCAAAATGATAAAAAATGTGGCGTTTGGAAATGAGCAACCAACACCTTAAACAGAATAGAAGATAACCATTGTACAATGCTGTGGAATTTGTTGGTGCTATATAAATAATTAAAGTGCCAATGTGCTTAATAGATCATTCCCAGAGAGAATCTCAATGGGTTCTACTTTGAATATAGTCAGAGGCGTAACTAGAATTCACTGGGCCTGTGCTAAAATTGCCCTGAGGCCCCCCCTCCCATGTATCTCACTCCCCCCCCCTCACAGTGTCTCATTCCCGCACCCATGCCCTCCCATGTGCTTCATTCCCTCTGCCCTAAAGCCCCTCCATGTGTCCTATTCCCAAACGAAGTCAAAACGAAGTCAAAACGAAGTCAAAACAAAGTCAAAACGAAGCCAAAGTCAAATACCAGAAAAAACACGATCAGAAGCACACTCTTGGAAACCACAACAAGGCACTGATAAAAAGGTAATTTGGGTTTAAATAACCCTCTTTAGGCTGTAATTGACTGTCTCTGACCTCTGACCTAAGATGTGCGTGTGCATCTATGACGCAACGTTGAATGCACGTTGGCGCCATCTTTGATGTGGGTGAAGGTAACTTTCTTATAAAATCCTGAACCGCAGCGGCCGCGTTCCTAAGAATGACCCACACGCTGGGCACTGTAACCATGGGAGACCAGGCAGCTGCCCGCCAGGGCCAAGGTAAGTCTGGAACATCTGTCGACATGGCTGCTTAGTGTGTGTGCAGCCATACCGGCAGAGGCACCGGGAGCCGTGACAGCATCTCTTTGTGGTTACATGGTATAATATCACACTGAAGAATAACAGAGTGTTTTTATATAACATATACCATCCATCCTGCTTTATGCTTTTTCATTCAATTTAGTACATTGTACGTAGACTCCTGTGATTGAACGTCTCTCCCTCTATTTTGGCATGGAATGCTCATTTACTTATTATAGCCCACTATACCATCTCTCTGTATTTTTACCAAGCATGACCCACAACATATTTCTCTAACACAACACGTTTATAGGGCAAACAACCTGTGTAAAGGTTTCAATCTCCTTGCTGTATCCTAAACCTGTAAATCTGAATGTGAACATGTGGTCAACTATACATTCCTGTTTTGTAAGTTGTCTAGATTTGATAATGCTCTTTGAATATATGACCATGAACACCTTCTAAATGGTTCATATACACTTGACTGTGTCACTGAACTTGTGTCAACCCTACATGTTTACTACATGTTAAAGATGGTAAATACCAAAGGTTTGTTGTTGTTTTTTTTTCTCAATAGTTCCAGTTTAACTATAATATTACTATATTTTTGTATGTTCACCCAGGGAAGAATATTTGACTTTGTCTAGTTATCAAATATGCATTGGCCTCTCTATATATTACCCGGCTCAGTGGCTCTCATTTTATTGAGCTTAGAAGAAGAAAGTTGTGTTGACACTTTTAGTATATGAACCAATGAAATTGAATACATTTTACAGAATGGTATCCACTGAGTTTTGGCTTTGGAACTAGCTACCTTGTAAAATTGATTCTTCAATAGGTTAGTGGAAAATGCATCTTAACTATATCTATAGAAGAACATATTATAAATATTATAAATCTTAGCAGGATAATAGTTTTTGAACCCATATTTTGTCTTACTCACAGATTAGTGACACAGATGGTGACAGGGATCCACCTAGGTAATTAGAAGCCATGCATTGATAATTTCCAGAATTTATCTGTGACATCTTCTTGATCTGTAGAACCCAAGAATTGTTGCTATCGAGCACTTGATTATCCTTATACCATGTGTAATTATTTACTGGTGGATTACTGGTACTCAAACATGTAAGTATTACTTCATCCCCGTGATGAATTTGATCATTTTCATGGCTGTTGTTCACAATAGCTATTTTGGGGGCATCTAAACAATGAAGAAGATGATCATCAATTTATGTTAAGATTGTAAATAAATAAATTAAATAAAAAATAGTATTTTTTAATTAACAACAATTGTACAACCTACTTTAACATAATACAGTGTAGTTTTCTAGATACATAAAATAAAATACAGATGATACACTATAATGTTTGTATATATAAAGGTTTAAAGAAAAACTCTTACTGTGGAGGTAATTGCAGAATAAAATAACTAAAACAGAGGTTTAGTGTCTGGACATCCATGAGGGCAGACACTTGAGGCTGTAGCTCTGACTGTGAATTGAGCTACATCCAGCTACCTGCTTGTCATCCTACACAATGGATAACAAAAAAAGAGAGTCGATGGCTGTTAAAGACACCTCAGGTTTTTTTATTTTTTTTTATTTCAGCCCTTAAAGGGACACTATAGTCACCAAAACAACTTTAGCTTAATGAAGCAGTTTTGGTGTACAGATCGTGCCCCTACAGTCTCACTGCTCAATTCTCTGCCATTTAGGAGTTAGATCACTTTGTTTGTGCAGCCTAGTCACACCTGCATGTGACTTACACAGCTTTCCTAAACACTTCCTGTAAAGAGTCATGGTATGTTTACACTTCCTTTATTGTTAATTAGTTCGAACGCGAACTTCCGCAAATGTTCGCGAACCGCCCGAACCGCCATTGACTTCAATGGGCAGGCGAATTTTAAAACACACAGGGACTCTTTCTGGCCACAATAGTGATGGAAAAGTTGTTTCAAGGGGACTAACACCTGGACTGTGGCATGCCGGAGGGGGATCCATGGCAAAACTCCCATGGAAAATTACACAGTTGATACAGAGTCTGGTTTTAATCCATAAAGGGCAGAAATCACCTAACATTCCTAAATCACAATCAATATGGATTGACACCTGACATATGACATATTGACACCTTGACATATGGATTGACACCTGTCCTCAGAGCCCCTGATGCACACGGACACAGAGCAGAATAGAGACTGGTCACCCTACATAGGGTCACTTGGCAGATATGGATTGACACCTGTCCTAAGGATCCCTGATACACACTGACACAGAGCAGAATAGGGACTGTTCCCCCTACATCGGGTCACTTGGCAGATATGGATTGACACCTGTCCTAAGGTTCCCTGATACACACTGACACAGAGCAGAATAGGGACTGGTCCCCCTACATAGGGTCACTTGGCAGATATGGATTGACACCTGTCCTCAGAGACCATGATACACACTGACACAGAGCAGAATAGAGACTGTTACCCCTACATAGGGTCACTTGGCAGATATGGATTGACACCTGTCCTCAGAGACCATGATACACACTGACACAGAGCAGAATAGGGACTGTTCCCCTACATCGGGTCACTTGGCAGATATGGATTGACACCTTGTTACAAACTGCTATTTGTAACGGGCCCTTTAAATGGCAAATTGCCCTGCTTCCCTGGGTTGTGGAGAAGCCTATTTGCCAGCCTCCTCCCGCATGACTATGGCCCCTGGGAGATTGTGAAAATGTATGCACTTTTATTTGGTGTGTATGGCCTTTAAGACTGTCAGTGGGCATATTGGGGCTTATGGACTCTTTATGTGACTGGTGCTGGCCCTTTAAACACCTTTTTTGGGACATCAGGAAGATTGGGACACTGCCCCTTTAAGGCCGTGTCCCCAGACTTGTTGGGGACACTGCCCCTTTAAGACGGTGTCCCCTGTGTCCCCAGACCTGGTGCAAACCCTTTGTGCCTGCCTGGTTATTTCCCACTTGGTTCAGTAAATGGGGCTTACTGAACCAAGTACCACACAGGCAGACCACCCAGAAGTGGAAGTGTGCAGGCAATTTACCTCCCAGAAGCTGCGGTTAACCACAGCTTAATTGACAATGCTGGGAGGTCTTTGTTCGTTTGCCGAACACGTGGCGGCGGCCATCTTTGATCATTCGACAAGGTCAGCGGTATGTGTAGCCAAATTCATGGAACTAAAATCGGCAACACATTTCCGCGAACACCGCTGAGCTCTACCTTCTCCCCTACTGGTTTTACAGCTGCAGAGACTAAGTCCCATTCGGCGATGGGACTTTTTTTCAGCCGTTTTTTTCAGCCTTATTTCAGCTGCAGAGACTAAGTCCCATTCGGCGATGGGACTTAGTCGTTTTTCAGCCTGAAATAGACCGACCTCACAGCCCAAATTTATGGAACTGTTTTGGGCAGGAAAATGTGCTTGCGGTCGGTCATAAAGGGACCTCCAGCTAACTTTTTAACCCCTGGATGTATTTGGCTGATTTTTGGTTATGTTTATGTTTTAAGTGTGCTGATTCCAAATATGTAATTATGAAGATGGGATGTGTAGTTTTAAAGTTACAGGGTATGGCTAAAAACTGTATTTTTACTGCCTGTGTTTAATTATGTTAATCTCTTCCCAAACGTCATTTCGTTCAAAGTGGAGAGAATGTTAAAAAATATATTTTTGTTCGGAGTGTGAGAAATGCTTTTCAGCCGCTTCTAATCTTAAGCATCATTTGAGGAGCCATACAGGAGAGAAACCTTATTTGTGGTGTGTTTAGTATTGTTCTGATCAGTTTAATACCTTCCGCGTCTCCTATCAGTGGACGTGTATATGGCAGCCATTTTAGGAACCGTACACCTGGGACCCGAGCAAGGTCACCTCGTTCAACAGGCTTGCAGCGTATCCTCCAGGAAGAAGAACCCTTACCGGCTGCACGTGTCTTACCTGTACATGGAAGCTGCTCTGGTTCCTTGATGAGCCAGCTGCCCGTGAGTTAACATGTCCCATGGAAAAGCACTCTGTCCTGTAAAGCCTCACCAAAAAAAAGGAGTGGTGTGTTTAGTATTGTTCTGATCAGTTTAATACCTTCCGCGTCTCCTATCAGTGGACGTATATATGGCAGCCATTTTGTCAGATTCAAGTTCTTGTGCCCCACAGTTCAAAATAACATTCAAATGACAATTCATGACAGATCACACAAGTGAATAGCCCTGCCAGCGTCTTCTCAGAATTTTTTCGTTTTCTATGAAGAAATAGAAATGCAAGAGCAGAATAGAGACTGTTCAGTTTAATACCTTCCGCGTCTCCTATCAGTGGACGTGTACATGGCATTGATTTTTGTAACAGGGAGATGGAAGAAGAGGCTTGGTCGGTCCTCTTAATTCAAATTTGGGGCACTGCGCGGTCAAGCTAATGTGCCACCAGATAGGAGTGGTGTGTTTAGTATTGTTCTGATCAGTTTAATACCTTCCGCGTCTCCTATCAGTGGTCGTGTACACGGCATTGATTTTGTAACAGGGAGATGGAAGAAGAGGCTTGGTCGGTCCTCTTACTGCAAATTTGGGGCACTGCGCGGTCAAGCTAATGTGACACCAGATAGGAGTGGTGTGTTTAGTACTATTTTATCAGTTTAATACCTTCCGCGTCTCCTATCAGTGGACGTGTACACGGCATTGATTTTTGTAACAGGGAGATGGAAGAAGAGGCTTGGTTGGTCCTCTTACTGCAAATTTGGGACACTGCGCGGTCAAGCTAATGTGACACCAGATAGGAGTGGTGTGTTTAGTATTGTTCTGATCAGTTTAATACCTTCCGCGTCTCCTATCAGTGGACGTGTACACGGCATTGATTTTTGTAACAGGGAGATGGAAGAAGAGGTTTGGTCGGTCCTTTTACTGCAAATTTGGGGCACTGCGCGGTCAAGCTAATGTGACACCAGATAGGAGTGGTGTGTTTAGTACTATTTTTATCAGTTTAATACCTTCCGCGTCTCCTATCAGTGGACGTGTACACGGCATTGATTTTTGTAACAGGGAGATGGAAGAAGAGGCTTGGTCGGTCCTCCTAACTGGAGACTGTGTTGCTGTACGGGTGGCAGGTGGAGCCATTTATAAAGTACACACTGCTTTATAAAGCCATTTATAAAGTACACACTGGCGGCTTGAACTCTAGTTGGTGGCGGATAAGTCACGCAAGTCAAGCGGCATTCAGAGTTATAATACAGCAGCGTGTGGACCATTTTTAGCCCAAGGCAGGTCATCTCATCAGGCCTTTTTTACATAGGGTCACTTGGCAGATATGGATTGACACCTGTCCTAGGGATCCCTGATACACACTGACACAGAGCAGAATAGGGACTGTTCCTCCTACATAGGGTCACTTGGCAGATATGGATTGACACCTGTCCTCAGAGACCATGATACACACTGACAGAGCAGAATAGAGACTGTTCCCCCTACATAGGGTCACTTGGCAGATATGGATTGACACCTGTCCTAAGGATCCCTGATACACACTGATACACACCTACTTGGATGGTATAGACATTTTAGCAGCTCCTGGCCCGAACACCTGACCCACATAGGAGCCGTAATAGACCGGATTAGGGAGTCCGGACTGACCCTAAAGCCCAGTAAGTGCCATATAGGAACGTGTAAAAACCTCCCCAAGATAGTAGTATGGGCCCCAGAGTGTGAACAGGCCTTCCAACAGCTCAAGACGGCGCTCATTAAATCACCTGTACTTTCTTCTCCTGATCCAACTAAACACTTTCTCGTCCATACAGACGCTTCTATGCCTGGATTGGGAGCAGTACTGAGCCAAGTCGGAGCAGATGGTGGCGAGCAACCCGGGCTTATCTAAGCCGTAAACTTTTGCACAGCGAAGTATATTCACTGCCATTGAAAAGGAGTGCATGGCGGTGGTGTGGGCCCTCAAAAAGCTGCAACCTACTTGTATGGACAACCGTTTACCTTACTCACAGATCACAACAAATTTGGGGCACTGCGCGTGCAATCTAATGTGCCACCAGATAGGAGTGGTGTGTTTAGTACTATTGTTATCAGTTTAATCACTGTTACGCCCCCTATCCGTTGATGTGGAGCAAGACGCAGCAGCAGAAGAGGACTAAGCCGAGGAGGTTATGGAAGAGGATGGAGTAGGAGGAGTAGAGGAGGTGGCAGCGTACTGGCAGAGTACACGCTGTAGGGCTGACACACCCGCTTTGAGACAACTAACTGCTATTCAATCTATAATTGATGTTTGTTTCACAGGCAGAAAGTGCCCTAAAACATGGCGGCTTGAACCCTAGTTGGTGGCGGATAAGTCACGCAAGTCAACCGGCATTCAGAGCTAAAATACAGCAGCGTGTGGACCATTTTTAGCCCAAGGCAGCTCATCTCATCAGGCCTTTTTTAATCTAATGTATCGCCCAGTGTCAGTCCCTTCGGGATCCATCCCTCATTCATCTTAATAAAGGTGAGGTAATCTAGACTTTTTTGACCTAGGCGACTTCTCTTCTCAGTGACAATACCTCCTGCTGCACTGAAGGTCCTTTCTGACAGGACACTTGAAGCGGGGCAGGCCAGAAGTTCTATCGCAAATTGGGATAGCTCAGGCCACAGGTCAAGCCTGCACACCCAGTAGTCAAGGGGTTCATCGCTCCTCAGAGTGTCGATATCTGCAGTTAAGGCGAGGTAGTCTGCTACCTGTCGGTCGAGTCGCTCTCTGAGGGTGGATCCCGAAGGGCTGTGGCGATGCGTAGGACTTAAAAAGGTCCGCATGTCCTCCATCAACAACACGTCTCTAAAGCGTCCTGTCCTTGCCGGCGTGGTCATGGGAGGAGGAGGATGACTTCCACCTCTCCCCCTGTTAGATTCCCGTTGTGCTGTGACATCACCCTTATACGCTGTGTAAAGCATACTTTTCAATTTATTTTGCAAATGCTGCATCCTTTCATACTTGTTGTAATTCGGTAACATTTCCGCCACTTTCTGCTTATACCGGGGGTCTAGTAGCGTGGACACCCAGTACAGGTCGTTCTCCTTCAGCCTTTTTATACGAGGGTCCCTCAACAGGCACGACAGCATGAAAGACCCCATTTGCACAAGGTTGGATGCCGAGCTACTCATTTCCCGTTCCTCCTCCTCACTGATGTCAATGAAGGTATTTTCTTCCCCCCAGCCACGTACAACACCACGGGTACCAGATAGGTGACAACGAGCACCCTGGGATGCCTGTTGTGGTTGGTCTTGCTCCTCCTCTTCCTCCTCCTCAAAGCCACATTCCTCCTCTGACTCCTCTTCCTCACAATCCTCTTCCAGCGTTGCCGCAGGTCCAGCAAGCGATGCTGATAAGGCTGTTTCTGGAGGTGATGGTGACCGCAACTCTTCCTCTTCCTCTTCACGCTCATCTACGGCCTGATCCAGCACTCTTCGCAGGGCACGCTCCAGGAAGAAAACAAATGGTATGATGTCGCTGATGGTGCCTTCGGTGCGACTGACTAAATTTGTCACCTCCTCAAAAGGACGCATGAGCCTACAGGCATTGCGCATGAGCGTCCAGTAACGTGGCAAAAAAATTCCCAGCTCCCCAGAGGCTGTCCTAGCACCCCGGTCATACAAATATTCATTAACGGCTTTTTCTTGTTGGAGCAGGCGGTCGAACATTAGGAGTGTTGAATTCCAACGTGTCGGGCTGTCGCAAATCAAGCGCCTCACTGGCATGTTGTTTCGCCGCTGGATATCGGCAAAGTGAGCCATGGCCGTGTAGGAACGCCTGAAATGGCCACACACCTTCCTGGCCTGCTTCAGGACGTCCTGTAAGCCTATGTACTTATGCACAAAGCGTTGTACGATCAGATTACACACATGTGCCATGCACGGCACATGTGACAACTTGCCCAACTTCAATGCCGCTAACAAATTTGTTCCGTTGTCACAAACCACTTTGCCGATATCCAGTCGCTGCGGAGTCAGCCACTTTTCCACCTGTGCGTTCATGGCGGACAGGAGTGCTTGTCCGGTGTGACTCTCTGCTTTCAAGCAAGTCAAACCCAAGACGGCGTGACACTGCCGTATCCGGGATGTGGAATAGTACCTGGGGAGCTGGGGGTGTGCCGTTGATGTGGAGCAAGACGCAGCAGCAGAAGAGGACTCAGCCGAGGAGGTTATGGAAGAGGATGGAGTAGGAGGAGTAGAGGAGGTGGCAGCAGGACTGCCTGCAAGTCGTGGCGGTGTCACCAACTCCTCTGCAGAGCCATGCATTCCATGCTTGGCAGCAGTCAGCAGGTTTACCCAATGCGCAGTGTAGGTGATATACCTGCCCTGACCATGCTTTGCAGACCAGGTATCAGTGGTCAAATGGACCCTTGCCCCAACACTGTGTGCCAGAGATGCTATTACTTCCTTTTGCACAATTGAGTACAGGTTGGGGATTGCCTTTTGCGAAAAGTAATTTCGGCCGGGTACCTTCCACTGCGGTGTCCCAATAGCTACAAATTTTTTGAACGCCTCAGACTCCACCAGCTTGTATGGTAAAAGCTGGCGGGCTAATAGTTCGGACAAGCCAGCAGTCAGACGCTGGGCAAGGGGGTGACTTTCTGACATTGTCTTCTTACGCTCAAACATGTCCTTGACAGACACATGACTGTGGGAAGATGAGCGTGAACTGCTCAAGGCGGGAGGCGGAGTGGCGGATGGTTGAGAGGGGACAAGGAGGACAGCAGTGGTTGACGTGGCTGAAGATGCTGGACCAGGAGGAGGCTGGCGGCTTAGAGTAGGCGAGCTGCTTGTACTCATGTGTTGATCCCATAGGCGTTTGTGATGTGAGATCATGTGCCTACGCAAAGCAGTTGTACCTAGGTGGGTGTTGGACTTCCCACGACTCAGTTTCTTTTGGCACAGGTTGCAAATGGCATCGCTGTTGTCAGAGGCAGACACACAAAAAAAATTCCACACTGCTGAGCTCTGCAATGACGGCATTCTGGTGGTGGACACAGCATGCGTTGATTGGCGTGCTGTCGGGCTGACCCCGGGTGTCGATGCATGCTGTCTGACTGTGCCACTAGCTCCTTGCGACGACCTCCCCCTGCTTCCAACTCGTCTCCTCCTCCTCCCTGTCTCCCCATCTGAACTTTCGCCCTGTTCTTCTTCTTGACGAGCGGGCACCCACGTGACATCCATGGACGCATCGTCATCATCAACCGCTTCACTTGTATCTGACAACTCAGCAAAGGAAGCAGCAGCGGGTACAACATCATCATCATCATCACACCGTACGTCCATGTGTGTAATGCTGCCTGCCTGAGACATATCCCTGTTATCTACATCCTCTGGCAATAATGGTTGCGCATCACTCATTTCTTCAAACGGATGTGTGAATAACTCCTCTGACATACCAACTGAAGCGGCTGTGGTGCTAGTTTTGGTGGTGGCGGCAGGCGGGTGAGTGGTATCTTGAGAGGTGCCTGAAGCTAAGCTGGAGGAGGATGGTGCGTCAAGGTTCT
>OW240921.1:14927056-14945461 GCA_933207985.1 Pelobates cultripes
ACTGACTGCTATTCAATCTTTAACAGTGAAAAAAGTTTTTTGTTTTTAAATCCAAGCTATTGTGACACCAGATGTAAGTGGTGGCACTGACTGGGGAAATGGGCACAGTATGCACTGTGAGCCTGACACAGAAGCTGGCAGCAGTGGCAGACAACTAAGTGCAATTACATTACATAGAAAAATTTTTTTAAAAAAAAGCATACCCTTATCCCTAACCTAGCTATGCTTTTCCCTATCTTATGAACAGCAGCTACACTTTCCCTCCTCTTACTAAGCATGCAGCTTGAGAATGAATCTAAAATGGATGCCTTCCAGGAGGTGGGAGGGTCTGCTAGGGAGGGTGTGCTGCTAATTGGCTGGAATGTGTCTGCTGACTGTGAGGTACAGGGTCAAAGTTTACTCAATGATGACGAATAGGGGGCGGGTAGAACCGCGCATATGTTCGCCCGCCGTGGCGAACGCGAACATGCTATGTTCGCCAGGAACCGTTCGCCAGCGAACCGTTCGGTACATCACTAGTGAAGACGAACAAGATGCAAGCATCTTGGCAGGGCCCGTATAAAGTGTTAGCTCAGGTATGTGATACTACCTTTCTTATAGCCAGCTGTGCAGATGAAAGGATTCAGCGATCCTTTCATGTGAACATGCTGAAGGAGTATCAGGAGAGACCAGAGGATGTTGCGGCAGTATGTGCCCCAGCTACTGACGACCCCGAGAATTTACCTTTACCTGACTTGTTAGAGAAGGATCCCCAGACGGACCTTACTAGTCTTGTACATCTAGGGGACCGGCTAAACCCGACAGAGAAGGTACAGGCAAGACAGCTTCTGTGGGAGAAGCAGGCAACGTTCTCCCAAGAACCCGGGTACACCACCCTAGCTGTGCACAAGGTCGAGACACCCGGACAGAACCCCTACGACAACCCCCATACCGTATCCCTGAAGATTACGGACGTTTTGTCCCTGACTACAGTATGGTTGCCAAGCCCTTGACTGACCTGACTAAGAAAAATTTACCTAAGCAGGTCCTGTGGTCGTCAGCTTGTGAAGCCGCGTTTCAGGCCCTGAAGCAAGCTCTTGTGAATGCCCCTGTCCTGGCTGCCCCAGTCCCTAACAAACGTTTTCTTGTTCATACAGATGCTTCCATGTTTGGACTGGGGGCTGTGCTGAGCCAGTTTGGGGAAGATGGAGGAGAGCACCCTGTCGCATACCTAAGCAGAAAGTTACTACCTCAGGAAGTGAGTTATGTGGCAGTGGAGAAGGAGTGTTTAGCCCTGGTCTGGGCACTGAAGAAGTTGAGCCCTTATTTATACGGACAAGAATTTTCCCTCATCACAGACCACAATCCCCTTGTCTACCTTAACCGGGTCTCAGGAGACTATGGCAGACTGCTGAGTTGGAGTTTGGCACTGCAGCCTTACAACTTCACCATCAGCTACCGACCCGGTAAGCAGAATGGGAATGCGGATGGGTTATCCCGGCAAACAGACGTCCCTACTCCTTCCCAGTCCGGTCATCCCCAAGTTGACCCGCCAAAGGGTCAAGCCGGGTCTGCCGGAGTGTTCCACAAGGGGGGAGCCGTGTGACAGACCCATCCGTATGGACTAAAAGTACTGTGTTCGTCTGTTTTGCCGTTTGCATGAATTTCCCTATTCGTATGCCTTGTTTAAGGGAATGTATTTTTTTTGTCGAACGGAACTACCGAACGGCCGGCCACCCAGAAGAGAAGTGTGCTGCTGGTTAACCTATTGATCTCAATTAGAACGTTGCGGTTAACCACAGACACTTCTCAATTAAAACCGAATACCGGGTGGTCGTCGTTCGGATGTCGACCACGAGGTGGCGGCCATTTTGACTATGCGAAAGCCCAGCGGTGTTCGACGATTATTTCATGGAACTCAAAACGGACACTTTTTCAACCGAACACCGCTGAAGCCGTCGACCTTCCCTTCTCAATCGACAAAAGCATACGAATACCGGCCGTTCGGGAGATTTAACAACACGAATGGACTTAACCCAGATAGCCTTCCCATGAAGTCAATCGCATTACGACTCCATGGCGATTGAACTATGCGTATGGGATCTGAGCGCTATTCGCCAATAATATGCACTCAGATCCAGGCTATCTGGGGATGTGTTATACGATTGCAATCCGTTTGGCAGTTATAAAGTTATGGATTTTAATGTGTTTTGTAACTTTGAGTTAAAATGGCGATGTGCCTCTGCTCAGGGAGATAATTGAATTACTTCCCAATTATCTCCCAAGCAGAGGGGAGGAAACTGTGATGCATGCTGGGAATATTGTGGGGATGTATGTCCAAAATGTCCCCATGTCCTTCTGTTATTTCAGTCTCCAGTTTGGTCCCCTAGGGGAGTGTCCACCAAGTGGGAGACCTGCATAAATACGGGCAGGTAGCCCACAGTAAACTCAGTTCGTGTTTTACCCTCAGTCTCGTTATTGGGGGGATTTTATTACCGGCGACTAGAGACTGCTTATTGGGATTATTTGCCAATTGGAAACTATTGCCGTTCGGCTGCTATTGGCGATTCGTGTATTTGGAGCTCGAGAAGGGAAGGAGCCGTACAGGTACCGTTCGGGAGTTTAGAGTGTTCCCTAGCTGGCGGTTCGCATGGTTATACTGCAAACGCTACCAGACCACATTATTGCGAATGGGGAGCATTCACTAAATGGCGGTTTGTGCATTTACTACTGGAGGTACCGTAACACTAAGCAACAGCATTTTTTCTGTTTTTAAACGGTTCACACTATGTTGTGTTTTATTTTATAGGTATTATCCTAATATATCTCTACTCACGGTAGCATTATTTTTTTGTATTATTTCACATATTTGGAGTTTGTATGTAGACTGGTATATTTTGTTTATCTTTGATTTCTTACATTTGGTGCCACTGGGAAGCACTTGTATATCAGTCACATCATCCACCTACTCTATTTTTGAAATATCGATTGTGAAGCGCCACGCACTATTTGCTTGTATTTGTCATTTACCAGTTAACGTACCTGTTTTATCTTGTTTTTCCTTTATATGTTTAGTTCATGATATGCCCCCAGACCCCACACGATGCAATATTACACAGTGAGACAAAGTCTCGGCTAGACACCGAATTATCAAACACTCGACATACATAAAAAGGCACCACCAAACCAGCCTACTAGACTGCCACAAACAGATTGCGCTGATCACTGCCCTAAATAAAAAGGCACCCACACCAGCAATAGCCTCCAAACCTAGGGGCCTACACCAAGACTTCACCACAAAACTGCACAAAAAAAACTAAATATTTCCTACACAGACTAAGGGCCACCACATATCACAATAGCGATTTGTGATTTGTCATAGGTGCGATGATTATGGTTTACAGCTCATGAAAACCCCAAATCCACAATCTCAGTAAATTAGAATATGGCATGCAATCAATAAAACAAGAAGTGTACATAGAACAATATCGGACCTCTGAAAAGTATAAGCATGCATATGGACTCAGTACTTGGTTGGGGCCCCTTTTTGCAGCAATTACTGCCTCAATGTGGCGTGGCATGGAAGCTATCAGCCTGTGGCACTGCAGAGGTGTTATGGAAGGATGCTTCAATCGCGGCCTTCAGCTCTTCTCCATTGTTCGGTCTCATCGCACTTATGACAAATCACAGCTTGAAATATCTTGCTTTGCATCTAATGCGTCTATCTCATATATTAGGTTACGTTGCATCACTGAAATAAATGAACTTTTGCACGATATTCAAATTTTTGGAGTATCACCTGTAGTACCTTGATGGAGAGCACTCAGAGGACTCGATGTGTTTCAACAAAGATTTTATTTCAGCAACAGACAATCACATCCAAAGTGTCAACGTTTTAGTCCAACAAGACATTGAATGACTTAGGAGAAAGGATGAGAGGACACAAATCTGCCATACCTATGGCTATCCTGAACAACTCTGCTAATACTCCTGTTGCCCAACATTTTTGGGAAGCAGGAGATACCTTGCCCTCTTTTTACGATTTATGGGCACAGATCATGTCCCCATACCAACGAGAGGGTGCAATAGAGAAATGAGACTGCTGCAAAGAGAGGCATTCTGGATACATACACTACATTGTTTCTCGTCGAAAAGATAATACAGATACACACTTTGGTTCTTAATATCTTAGTGTTTACTCAGCAGTGCTTAATCTATTATTCGAGTGGCAGTTCCTTCTCAAGTGACGTTCCTAATTGCTTGTCCTAATTAATTTTCATGATGAATAATTTAACTGATGAATTGATCAACTGTCTCAATAAATTTATTGAACCATAACTATTTGCTCTAATTTGCTCTCGAAATGCATATTCTTGAAATGGTAGTAACCTACTGTGTAGAAAAATACATCTATGCAGGATATTATTGACACAATGTGGATAATAACTATAAACAGTTTCTATATGTTCTGCTACAAATGTAACCGATATTCATCTGAAGTAAGCTCCTTTATATATCATAGTGGCAATGTGATAATTTGGTGTTTCACCTATCTTATGTACGAATTCCTTGCTACTAACAAGCACACAGTGTGATAAGTTCTCGGTGTTGGGAGTTAGACTAATAGGTTGTTGTGGGTATACGTGTTGGTAGGCACTCAGGAACTATAGATAATACCATGACATAACATTGAAATGTAAAAATGTAAAATAATCCTTTCCTAGAGTGTCCTATCAATATCCCAACATGTATATCGTGTAAATAGATGTATATTTGTATATATATGTTCCTATACTTAACTTTTCTCTTTTTTATCCTTAGTCACTAATCACTAAATCAATATACTTTACTTTTCTCTTTTCTATACTTAATCACTTAATCTCGTTTTCATCTTTCCCACCCTCCAATGAACACTTGAACATTGCATATTTACATGGCTTATGTATCACTGTTTATTTCTCTTGATAAAAGTCCGGTTGAACTGAAACGTTGGCACTGACACTTTGGATGTGATTGTCTGCTGAAATAAAAGCACTTTGTTGAAACATATCGAGACCTGTGAGTGCTCTCCATCAAGGTAATATATATATATATATATATATATATATATATATATATGTGTGTGTGTGTGTCTATATATCACTCAAACAAAATGTGAGCAAAAACAATAAAAAAAAAAGTGCCATAACTAATTATTATCACTGGTATGGGCCAGCTTCAGCACTGGTATTGAGATATAAAATAATCAACTTTTAAATATTCCGTCTGGTCAAATACTTTGCAAATAAATAAAAATTATTATGTCCCCCTCATTAATATGATCAACAATTGCTTCCAAAATAGAACACCACACTGGAGAAGTCTAGTCAATTTTGTTACAATTTTTTTATCATTATGTATCAAATCTCTTTTATATATTCAAATCTCCTCTGTATATTCAGTAAGGAACATTAGCCTTCAGCACACACATACTGCATGCACTCAACTGTTTCACATACCTATATAATCATGTGATGAAACTCATATTTCCTCTAAGAAGAAGTTCTCAGTAACTAATAATGTTTAAGGTGAAATTAAACCTTTAGATCACAAAGGGTTGGAGCTGTTCTACATTGTGGTTGCTATATAGACATACTAAGTAGACATAATGTCACATAAGCAGGACAAAGACAGAACAGGACAAGTATATTTTAAGAAACAAAAAATATTGTGCATCCAAACTGACTAACGACCTTAGTTTACTATTAGTGTTGCAAATAAAATCAAATATAAGGCACAGGTGCAAGTGACTCTTTATTTACACCTACAAAAACATTAATGCTGCTCTATTCATGGCCAACATGAAATAAAACTGAAGTTTACCTAATGACAGGAGGCTTTATATTTTGCATTATTATTATTATATTTATATAGTGGCAACAAATTCCATAGCGCTCCACAATGGGCATTAAACTCTCTTTACTAAACTTGAGCAGCAAAGAGATCTTACACTAAAACAAGCAACCAATCAGAAAAAAGGTCAGCAGTTGATACTGGACCTGACAACATAAGCAACTCCTCTTTCTTTGCTGCTCCTGATGCAACAGGTCAGAGTATTTGGTTCTCTCTATTATTGCTCTTTTGATTCTATTTTATGATTGTTTATTTTTTCTATTTTTTCTACTTGTTCCCCTTTTTTTGCTCACCCAGTTGTCTACCCTCTTATTCCTACTAATTTATATATTTTTATTTTCTCAGATTTCCTTCTCCAATTCGGGCAGGGGCCTTTCGGACTCTCCTGCCTGGGAGATTCGGGGGTATTGCGGCTGGCTGGGCTGCTCTTCCACTCACTACTATCCTTGCTTGAGGAACTGTGGGAGCGGTTTCATCAGCCAACGCTTGCGCAAGATTGCGAGATTCTCTGCGGCTATTTTATGTTCCTGCCTGGACATTGCTCTCCAGGGATTGTGACTGTTATGCCACTAGTTGTGTATGATTCACACAGAGGCGCTCCTCTGCTTTACAGCTTAGGGTTAGCATCCAGTATTATTATTGCCTGGCTATTCAGCTAGCAACAGGTCTAAGGTACCATATTGGTACCGTCACACATTCAATCTGACACCAGAGATCCTTAGTGTGGACGCTGCAAGATTATCTGACAACGTTTGTCCACTTCTAGCTCAGAAAGCCATGGGAATGGGATGTTAATGCCTGCCTGTTGGCCAAATGACCTCCCCCTCTAATCACGGATAAGATGGCTAACACATCAGAATTCAACCCCACTGTGGTGGTCCTCATGTCACGTCAGGGATGCAATCTTTGTAATGGCATTCAAAAGGGCATAAAGGCTGCTAAAGACAAGCTCCTAAATATGCTGGGGCCGAAAGCGAAGATCTTTTATTTTGCAGATCTGGCTTTATCACAGAAAATGCAGTTGGACCTTAATGCTATCAGCGAATAGGAGTTGGGACCCTTGGCCAATGGTCTTCTCTTTGGGGGGCCCTTCATTGCTGAACTAAAATAGCATGTCAATCTCTTTACCACAATGAATAAGGCGCGGACCTCTATGAGGCAGTGATTAGAGCATCACCCAGCAGAGGTGATTTTTTAGAGGGCTCTTTGGCAGTGGGCCATGGCATTTTGCATTTGGACTGGCCGTATGGGTGGGACCAGTCTGATATGCTTCAGAAAAGAAAAGAAAGTTGGGTAAAGGGTAGTGAAAACCCGGTGCAGGCTAGCCTCTGTATAAAAGGTCACTCCAACCTTAATAATACAATACAATACAAAACACAGAAATTATAGGGCGCCACATTCACCAAATGGGTAAATAAGGGTTAAAGTGAGATTAAAATAACACAATTTATTGAGAACAATACATATATTATCAGCACCAACAATGTGCAATAATAAAAACATCAGGCAGAGTAAGAGAGCACAACTCCCATCACTATAGTAGATGATACAAACAAATACTGCCCACAAAATCCTTTGCAATAAAAAGACATGTAAAAAGAAACTGCTAATACCAAACTGCAGGGTCCAAATGATGCTCATCGCGTTTCGTCTGTACATACTTTTCCCCATTTATTATATTTATTGACCCCAGTAAGTCCTATTTATATTTATATGTGGGCTAGGAGTTATTGTTAGGGGATTAGCTGGGTGCTAGGTAGGTTTGTAAACACAGTCTGCATTACTTGTGAGCGTTCTTGGTGTAGGACGCTCTGATGATACCATGTATATGAACAATAAAGTTTTTTGCGTTCCAGCGTGGCCGCGCATGCGGGGAATGTGCACGCGTGCATCATGACGTAAGATGACGCGCGTGACATGCACATGCACATGCACATGCGCGGTCACGGACGGACCGGCGAACCAGCAGATTTAAAAGGAAAAGAAGATGAAGAGAAGCAAGAAGCTCCTGAGGAAGTCATACAGACGAAATGCGTTGAGTATCATTTGGACCCTGCAGTTTGGTATTAGCAGTTTCTTTTTACATGTCTTTTTATTGCAAAGGATTTTGTGGGCAGTATTTGTTTGTATCATCTACTATAGTGATGGGAGTTGTGCTCTCTCACTTTGCCTGATTGTCTGCACTTTAGCATTTGCGCTTTTGAGTTTGCATGTTATATAGAACTGCTTTGCCTACCGGTCTTTTAGCCTATTAAGGCTTTCTTATATATCTATATATATATATTTATAATTGCACATTGTTGGTGCTGATAATATATGTATTGTTCTCAATAAATTGTGTTATTTTAATCTCACTTTAACCCTTATTTACCCATTTGGTGAATGCTTCAGATATGTTCTTTCTGTAGTGGCACAAGATAAGATAAAACCAGCTTGTGATCTGAACGTTCTCAGTATACTCTTGCGCAGGCCCGGACTGGCCATCGGGCAAATGCCCGGTGGGCCGTGGTGGCCATGGGCCGAGGCCGGCAGGGGAGGTCCCAGGATCTCCCCTGCCGGTCTATGCAGGGCCGGCACTATCCGATCAAAGATCTCCCTCACCGGCCCACATGCCGGCCCACACGCCGGCGGGGAGAGAGGGAGGGAGCCAGCCAGCCTGGAGAGAGGACCCGGCGGAGCTCTAACTTGCAGCTCCGCCGGGTTCCTCTCCCGAGATCCGGCGCGTTGCCATGGCAACCACCGGATCTCGCGAGAGTGGACTCTAGCCCCACAGGCTAGAGTTCACTCACCCACGAGGACCACCAGGGAACACCGCCACCCTGCCTCCCACTCCCAGGTACCACCGTGCTGGCCCCCCCTCCCAGGCTAAAGGTAAGAAGGGAGGGGGGGACATAATGCCTGCTTAGTTATTTTGTTTGTTTATTTACCCCCCCACACAATCCATTCTAACATTTATACAGCACTCTCACACCCATCACACACAGCACTCTCACACCCAGCACTCTCACACCCATCACACACAGCACTCTCACACCCATCACACACAGCACTCTCACACAGCACTCTCACACCCATCACACACAGCACTCTCACACCCATCACACACAGCACTCTCACACACAGCACTCTTGCACTCTCACACTCAGCACTCTCTCACACACACGGTACTCTCTCATACACAGCACTCTCACACACAGCACTCTCACACACATCACACACAGCACTCTCACACACATCACACAGAGCACTCTCACACACTGCACTCTCACACAACGCACCCCTCACATACACACATAACCCCCCCAACACACTGCACCACACACATACACAATACTTCCAAATATATATATATATATATATATATATATATACACACACACACACTACACTCTTAACATACACACTCTGGATCCCTTATACACACACTAGATTCCTTGTAAGTAAACACAAACTACACCCCTAAACACACTACATCACCTATATACACACACACACACACACAATAGCCTGTATGCACACACTTGCTATATCCCCTATACACACATTCTCTACAGCCCCTAGCCACATATACATCACATTACACCACAAACACAACATGACTAAAACCAACCTTATTACACAATACCACACCACAATCAGCTCACTCTATACACACGCAATACCACAAGCAGGCTCCAAACACATGCACAATACTCTTTCCTGGCATTTTTGTATCCTGGTATCCATTTCTAGAGACACCAGAGACAAGTTGCAAGGAAACACAGTGCAAGCATGTTATTAAATTTGCTTGCACTGTGCAGAACAAATGCATGGCTTTTTTCTCATGCTAGAGCTCTTCAGCAGAGTTCTGCGCATGGTCTGCCTGGTAGAGCATTGAACCAACATGCTCACTTTGAGAGGGGGCGTGTTTGTCATTGGTGATGACAAAACACAACTCCTCTACCCCGCCCCCTTCTTAGTGGGCTGCTGTGTTAAAAAAATGACCTGGCCGAATTTTTCTCCCAGTCCAGCCCTGCTCTTGCTCCCTGTTTTTTTGCTCTCCATAAGTTTAAAGGGTAATCCAGATGTGGACCCCTTGTTCACGGTGTCTAGAGAGAGATCAGCTATGCCTCACTGATGATGCCTAACAAGGCTGAAACGATCGTCTGGGGTTGCTGTGTCTCTCGTGCAGAGAGAACTTGCTGGCATTTTGGATCTGGACTGAATGTATGGGTGGGACCAGTCTGATATGCTTCAAATATGTTCTCTCTGTAATGGCACAAGATGAGCTCAAACCAGCTTGTTGTCTGAATGAGGATCCACCAAAGGGATGGCTATTTCAGCTTCTGTCCGTTCTCAGTATACTCTTGCGCCCTTTTTTTTGCTCGCCATAATTTTAAAGGGTAACACAGACATGGACCCCTTGCTCACAGTGTCTAGAGAGAGATCAGCTATGCCTCATTGATGATGCCTAACAAGGCTGAAACGATCGTCTGGGGTTGCTGTGTCTCTCGTGCAGAGAGAACTCGTTGGTATTTTGGATCTGGACTGCCCATATGGGTGGGACCAGTCTGATATGCTTCAGATATGTTCTCTCTGTAATTGCACAAGATGAGCTAAAACCAGCTTGAGATTTGAGCAGGGACCCACTGAAGGGCAGGCTATTTCAGCTGTCCATTCTCAGTTTACTTTTGCATAGTTACATAGCTGAAAAGAGACTTGCGTCCATCAAGTTCAGCCTTCCTCACATTCCTCAAAGAAGGCAAAAAAAATCCAGTTTGAAGCACTTTCTATTTTGCAACAAGCTAGGAAAAAAATTCATTCTTGACCCAAGAAGGGCAGTCAGATTTATCCTTGGATCAAGCAGTTATTACCCTACTTTGAAAGATTATATCCTTGAATATTCTGTTTTTGCAAGTATGTATCTAGTAGTTTGGACATCTGTATGGACTCTGATAAAACCACTTCCTCGGGCAGAGAATTCCACATCCTTATTGTTCTTACGGTAAAAAAACCTTTCCTTTGCCTTAGACAAAATCTTCTTTCTTCCAGTCTAAACTCATGGTCTCGTGTCCTATGTAAAGTCTGGTTTGTGAATAGATTTCCACACAATGGTTTGTATTGGCCCCAAATATATTTGTATAATGTTATCATATCCCCTCTCAGGCGACGTTTTTCTAAACTAAATAGGTTTAAATTTGTTAACCTTTCTTCATAGCTGATATGTTCCATTCCTTTTATTAGTTTTGTAGTCCGCCTCTGCACTTTTTCTAGTGCCATAATATACTTCTTTAGAACAGGTGCCCAAAATTGCACAGCATATTCAATATGTGGTCTTACCAGTGATTTATAAAGAGGCACAATTATATTCTCGGCTCGGGAATGAATGCCCTTTTTCATGCATGACAATACGTTACTGGCCTTGGCCACTGCTGATTGGCATTGCCCATTGTTGCCTAGTTTGTTGTTTATAATAATTCCCAAGTCCTTTTTGTGTATTGTTATCCCTAATTCGCTTCCATTAAGGGTATACGTTGCTTGAGTATTCTTTACACCGAAGTGCATAACTTTGCATTTTTCAACATTAAATTTAATCTGCCATTTGAGTGCCCAGTCCCCCAGTCTATCTAAATCCCTCTGCAGCAAAGTAATATCTTGATCAGAGTTTTGTGTCATCTGCCAACACAGAAACATGACTTTCAATGTTCTCTTCGAGATCATTTATAAACATGCTAAATAGAAGGGGTCCCAGAACAGACCCCTGACGGACACCACTTGCCAGCTCTGTCCAGCTTAAAAATTTACCATTAACAAAAACTCTTTGTACTCTATTTTTAAGCCAATGTTCTACCCAAGAACAAGCATTTTCATCTAGACCAATTTCCTTGAGTTTGGACACTAATCTATTATGTGTAACTGTATCAAATGCCTTGGCAAAATCCAAATAGATCACATCCACTGCAACACCCTGATCTATACTTCTACTTACTTCTTCATAGAACGCAATCAAGTTGGTTTGACATGACTTGTGCTTCATAAAACCATGCTGATTTTTGCTGATAACCATGTTCTTCTCAAGGAATTCTTGAATATTATCTCTTAATAACCTTTCAAATATTTTCCCAGCCACAGAAGTTAAGCTCAGATATCTATAATTTCCAGGCAAGGATTTTGAACCCTTTTTGAATATAGGAATATCTGCCTTTCTCCAATCCTCCGGAACACTTCCTGAAAGAAAAGAATCTTGAAAGATTAAAAACAGAGGTTCACTTATTTCTACACTTAGTTCCTTAAGTACTCGTGGATGGATACCGTCAGGCCCTGGAGCTTTGTTTATATTAACTTTCTTAAGCTGCTGCCGCACCTTGTCTTGAGTCAACCAATTACAGTTATTCTGCAAGTTTTTAGTAGCAATCATTTACACATCTGTTGTCACAGGTTTTTCCTTAATATATACGGAGGAAAAATAGTTATTTAAAATTGGTTCCTTTTCCTGGTCTTCATTAACTAACACCCCTGTTTTAGTTTTTCGTGTACCTACACTTTCATTTTTTATTTTTTTAGAATTTATGTACTTAAAAAATGCTTTTGGGTTGGTTTTGCTCTCTTTAGCTATCATTTTTTCATTTTGAAGTTTAGCAAATCTAATCGCCTTTTTGCACGCATTATTGGCTTCCGTATATCTTTTATAAGATGCATCTGATTTGTCCGATTTAAATGCTTTAAATGCCCTTTTCTTATTTTTAATCTCTGTGGCAAACCCAGCCACTTTTAGGTTACTGGACTTTATCTACAAAGGTTGTCTGAAATAGCCGCTGGACTGTGATATTTTAATGTCTTTATATACTGCTATGTCTTAGAGCATTCGTATGCTAGCAGCCAAAAGCCGCTAGCAGTCATGTATTCGTTTCACGAACAAGGACTTTACCGGCTGTTCGTGAAACAAATGAGATACCACCCAGTAGCCCACACACAGAGGGTCGTGTGGCACCCATTAACCCATTAACCCGTTAAGTGCTTTCCAAGGTGGCCGTCGTTCAGCTACCGACCACGCGGCGGTCGGCCATCTTGGATCTTTTGTTTCACCAGCTATGTTTGGTCGTCGAGCACGTGGAGCTGAAATCGGCTACTCAACGGCGCAAACACCACTGGGCTTCCAGGCTGTTCGGGAGCTCCGGTCTTTCACTATTCTGGTTTCCCCATCGGTGTTCAGTACTTTTAGACGAACATAATGTTAAAGTATAATTCGTGCGGCGTTCGGTTATTTATGCAGGGATCTGATCGGTATTCTCACGAAATGTGCACTCAGACCCCAGCTATCTAACGAACATCCACTCGTCTAAATAAAGTGAATGGTGGAAGAGTTATGTATTTTAATGTAAAATGTCGGTTCTGCTGCACGGAGGGATAATGCACTTAACAGTGGTAGTATCCCTCTCGTCCAGCAGTGCCTGATGGGAGAAATGTCCAGCTTGTTAAGTCCCCCATGTAGTCCCATACTGTATAACCCTTGCAATGTCAGTAGGGAAACCGCTTGCATGGGGACTTGCATAAATACTGTGACCTGTGAATAAAACCTCAGTTGACTCCCAGAACTGTGTTTCGTCCGGTTACTGGGGGAATTTGGGATATTGCCTTATTTTTCAGCGCTTTACTTTGGATTACTTTCTGTACCAGCGGAGATCGTGGAATTTAATATTGCAGCTCCGCTACAGTCTCTTGTTTTACTTCTCTACTAAGCCACATTGGTTTTAATTTGTTTCTTTTAAATGTATTACCCAATGGTAAATACTGAGAAATGTACCTTTCTAATATTTGTTGGAAGATGTTCCATTTATCCTTAGTGTTCTTTTCACTAAAGAGTTTATGCCAGTCAAAATATTGTAAAGCTACCCTTAACTTATAGAAATTGGCCTTTTTAAAATTATATGTTTTAGTATACCCCATGTGCTTTTGTTTTTGTGAGTTTATTTCAAAGGGCACTATATTGTGATCACTATTTCCCAAATGCTCACCTACTTGCGCCCCATTTGTTTTGCTCTCCATATTCTATCTATTGCTTTAAAGAAAGAGGACATGCTAATGTTGTCATGTCCTTCTATCACCTGTTTACCTTTTCTTCTGATTTGTTGTTTGTTTTAGTGTAAGATATATTTGCTGCTGCAGTTTAGTAAAGAAAGTTTAATGCAAAATATTTGCCTCCTGTCATTACTAAAATTAAGTTTATAGGTACACAATATTACCATACTCTATAATTCTCATCATTCCCTCATCAAATTTCTCACCTCAAGCTCACTGCTTTGTAGTTACTTTTGATTCAGGTCTCACCTTTTCTCCCCACATCCAGACTGTCTCCAAATTATATAACAACCTTCCAAATATTGCTTGCATATGCCCTTATTTTACACAAAATTAACTAAAGCATTTGTCCATGCACTTATCATTTCCCACCTTGTTTGTTGTAACTTGCCTCTCATCGGCTTTGCAAATATCTGCATTGCCTCACATTTTTCTGTAAAGAATGCTATCATCAGCATGCTAATCTCACACCTCACCCTTTTGCCATTCCTTACATTGGCTTCCAATATCCTTCAGCATCCAATTCAAACTGATGACAGAAATTCCACTCCTGACTACAGATCCTGTTGTATTAGCTATGTTGTCCCCATATTGCTAACTCTCATTTTAAAGATTTCTCAGATTTCTCAATCCTTTGTAATACCTTATCTAATCGTATTAAACTTTCTTCTAGCCTCTAGTCCTTTAAGAAACTGGTATTAGGTATTCATCTTCTTCCATTGCAATAGCCTTCTGTTTCCACTATAATTTACTTGTTTCCACAGTCCCTTTTCCCTCCATATCATTCCATTTTTTTGGTTCTTCTACACACCACATTTACCAGCTTAACGAGACACAGACATCATATTTATCTCCTCCTCTTGTTATGTTGTTGCTGTTCTTCTTAAAGTTAATTTACCCGTTCTTCAAGATTGTAAGCTCACTAGACCCTGGGGAGATAGCGCAGCTAAGCGGACAAGGGCACATGTAGGAGTGTGGGGATAGATGCAGGGGAGTTACTTGGGAAGTGTGTGTGGGAGGGGTTAGGTTCAATATAAGTTAGCGTGGGGGAGGTCTTACCTCAGTGCCACTTGGGATTTGGGCCCGCAAACAGCTTCCTGTCCTCCAGCTCCTGTTTGCCTGGGCCTTTAGTCTTCACAGCTTGAGGTGATGGATGTTGAGGCGATCCTGGCGTCCCTCAGTGCTGCTGCTGCGCTGGATGGTGGCCGGCAACTAAGGGAGCAATTTCAGAATGTTACTGGAGGTATGGCTACCAGTGTGGGCACCCCCCGTGGCCTACCCTCCCCTTGAGCACACCCTGCGGTCTCCCCTGCTGCCTCCCCTGTGGCCCCTGCCCCTGGGGGCCGCAGCAGCACTGGCAGGCATTCCCGTCTGCCTGCCAGGCTGTCTCCTGACAATACCCCTCGGGCCCGGTTGGGGAGCAGGAGCCCGGGCCCGAGGCCTCGCTGGGACCGCGTGTCTGGGTCCAGTGTCTGGGACTTGCGGCCTTCCGCGGCTGCACGCGTGGTGCAGCCTGCCCCCTCAAGGCCTGAGGTGAGGCCTTCATCTGCCGCACGCCCTGCGGCCCAGAGGCCTGGTGCGCGGCCTACCCTGTGGGCTCCACGTGCCTGGCCGGTTCCCCTGACTCCTGCCCCGGCTGCCAACGTTGGAACGCGGTCCGGGAGCTGTGGGAGGCTTGTGCACACATGCGGGCGGCGGGCGGACGCCCAGCAACATTCTAGGTCCCCCCGCGGCCGGCGGGGGAGTGGGGCTGCCGCTGGGGCCACTGTGGTGAGTGGGGCCGTGCGGGGTACTGCAGTACTGCCGCTGGGGGTGCGGGGGGGGTCCCCTTGTGTGTCAGGAGCCTCCTCTGCCAGTGAGGAAGGCTCCCGGTATTCTCCCTCCCCTGTCCTCTCCCATGTGCTTTCCTCGAGGGGGTCCCCTGGGGGGCCCAGCTTCCCACTCAGAGGGCCCCCGGGTTCCCCTCATGCTTTTCTGGCCTTCTCTTCCCCCCTAACCCCCTTTATTTTGTGGGCCCTCCCCCTCCTTCCCTGCCCCCCCCCGTTTCTGCCCTTCCCTCCCCTGGTATCTATCCTACTCTATCTGGGCCCCCTCTGTTCTCCACCCCCCTCTTACCTTGCCTGGGCCCCCCCCCGCAGGTCACTTACCTTGGCCATCTCCTCTGGGGCATGGGGGATCACGTCTTCTTCACTGCTCTCTCCTCAGGACACTGCTGCAGTTCACTGATCCAGCCAGCAGGTGGCGTCTGGAACACAGCTGATATCTTCTCTGGATGCTGGAAACCATTTTTCAGTGCCTCAGTCTTCTGTGAATGCAGCGCAGGGTTTGGATCGCCAAGCTGCTGCCGGTGAGTACAATGTTCCCTCCTCTATTGCCGCTTCGGGTCTCGGGCTGGGGGGGTTTCTTTTGGGTCTTCAAGGTTTTTTGGATCAATGGGAACAAGGGCCGGTGGGTAAAGGGGAAACCTCTGTGGATAGTCAGCTGCGATCTGTTTGGTCCCCCGCGCAGTCGCCCCCCGCGGTTCAGGTTCCCCCGCCCTCCCAGGCCCCTTTCAGTAGTGGGTAGTGGTTCGTTGCCCCTGCGACCCATGGGGGCCGGTGTTTGTGCGCCCTTGGGTGACGCTCCCCCTGAGGTGGGCGTGGCAGACGTGGTGCGTGGCGCGGCTTATATGTGCTGGTCTGGCCCTCTGGATCTGCACTTAAAGCAGGAAACGAGGGAAAAAATTTGGAAGAGTGAGTTCGTCGAGATATTTTCTCTCCTGCCGCTTGAGGAAGCTCCTCCCGCGGCGGAAAAAGACAGTAAGGAGTCTGAAAAAGACAAAGAGAAATACCGCTATCGGAAAATTCCTAAAACGTTTGGGAATTGGATTCGGGCGTTCTCCATTCTGGCCAGCGTGGTGGGGGAGAAATCTCCCCAGAAGTGTTCCGCGTTGTTCTGTTATCAGGACACGATTTGGAACGCCTGTCGAACCTATGGGGGGCTGGGGTGGTGGAGGTACGACGAGCAGTTCCGGCAGCGGCTGGCAGTGCGTCCTTCGTTGTCATGGGACCAGATGGACATTGGGCTCTGGCTCGCAATTATGACCCGCCCAGCCCCCCAGCAGGGCGCGGTTTCGTCCTTTCTCAGGGGGGCCGGTGGAGGCTCCTTTGCCCCATCGGCCCCCAATCAGAGGACAGGCTGTTGTTGGAAGTTCAACGACAGTCACTGCAAGTGTGGGTCCTCGTGCCGGTTTAAGCATGAGTGCTCCAGCTGCGGCGGGGCTCATCCCGCCTCTTGCTGTTTCAAGCGTGGAAAAATAAGCGAAAAAGGGGACATGGGGGGCTAAGGGCGATGACCCCGGTGCTCGTAAACACGATGCGCCCGTGGCTCGACCTTTATAGGAACTAAATGAAGCATGGCTTTCTGGCCCAAACCAGTTTCAGAGTCTTCTATCCTGGAGATAAGTAATTCAATTATCTCCCAGGATAGACACAAGACTCCATTAAGCACATGGTTGCAAAAAGACACAAAACACTTTAAAATACATAAAGTCACATTTACACATAACACACAGACATTTCACATATCCCCAGATAGCTGGGATCTGAGTGCATATTATTAGATGAATGGCACTCAGATCACACAAATAAGCCTTTCTGCAGGGGAAATAAACAGTTTAACCTGCAGGGCCATAGTCCAAAGGGAGCAGGCGAGCAACCAGGCTTCTCCAGTTCACAGTTGCGAGGTTGGTTTCGCCACACTTCTCCCCTTTACCAACTAGACTAACAGGGTATCTGACCTCCTGCCGGTCAGTGCCCTGGTTAGTCCAGCAACCCACCCACAAAACAGAAACAGCAGTACAGCCCACCCACAATAACTGTTTACTACACCTGGGTAGAGGAGAACTTTGTCCATGTCCAGGTGCCTCACCACGACTGTGTGGGCAACTGTTAGGCTGCCTTGGTGGGTTGCTGAGTGGGCAGAGACCAGCGGTACTCTGCCCTGATGCCAGTGCTACCACGGAAGTAGCCTGGTGGGAGCCTGGTTGTGGGAGGGAGAGACCGACTGTCTCCCCTCTGGATACACCACTCTGTGGCTGGGGAACAGGACCGACTGTCCCTATCCCTTGTGCTGTAAGTGCAGAGACTATAGTCCCATCTGCACTGTTGGGGGGTGTAACATCTCCCCTTGCTGGGTTAGGCTGCCGCTGGAGAGAGGGTGTAACAAGCTCCTCTCTCTGAACTGTAAACTGCCGCTGGGGAGAAGGGGTATCAGGCTCCCCTCCCTGACACTCTCTCTGCTGGTGGAGAGGGGGACCAGCTGTCTCCCCTTTCATTATTTTGTCCTGTGGTTGGGGTGCGAGACTGACGGTCTCTGCTCCCTGCAGGACACTCTGCCGCTGGGGAGGAAGGACGGCACCTTCAGCTCCCTGGGGTGCACACTGCCGCTGGGGAGGAAGGACTGCACCTTCAGCTCCCTGGGATACACACTGCCGCT
>OW240921.1:14945561-14956892 GCA_933207985.1 Pelobates cultripes
CAAAGGTTAAGAAACCCGGTGATAAAATGGTGTCAGAGACTAAAATTCAGTTAGGTTTAGAAACCCAACAGAAAAAGAGGACCTATTCCGAGGTTTTGAAAACTCCAAAACCTCAGAAACAGGATAACGCTAGAAGCAATTCTGCAAATTCCTCTAATAACTCTGAAAAATCCAATGCCAATGGGAATAAACGCCCCTGGGTTAATAAAAACCAAGGCAATTCCCAATGGAGAAGGAATCCTCAGGGAAATAGGAGATATGGAAACAGAAACAACCAATCTGCTTCCAATAACTCCCAACAGTCTCAGCCATCCCAGCCAAATTCTAATGGCCAAAGACAAAACGGCAATGGGGGAAATAATTTGCGTCGTCAGGTTGGTCAATTGACAGACCAGATGGGCAAATTAATGGAGGGAATGACAAAGATTAACGAAGTCTTTGCCAGAAATCCTTTTTTAGGGATAGCTCCAATTGCAGAACTACCAGTGCAACCGCAGCAACAACAACAGGTGCCGCAGCAATAATAGCCACTGTGACTAAACAGGCTAGGTTATCAGTAGATGTAATACCTAACCCTGTTTCCTTTCCAGGTACTAACAGTCAAATAAACAATAGTTGTGTTAGGAAACCTATTGCCTATCCCGTCACTTCACTTCCGGGTGAAGGAGGCGCAACGTGTTCCTCTGTTTTTTCATTTCAGCCAAAGGCTAAAATAGCCCCAGCAGCCACAAGTTTCCAGGATCCAGACCTGAAAGGGCTAACTGATAAGATGCCGACCACTAGTTCCCACTTGACAGTTCAAGATATTCCTAAAAAGGATGGGCCTGTGGGTAAGACTGAGCATTACTCAGTACAGGTAGAAACTACTGCTGTGACCGGTAATGTATGGAAAACGAGTAATATGTTGACACATTCTAAATTCTTATGTGAATTAGAAGAACATGAAGGAAGGTACTACATGTCTGTAGAAATACAGGATTCACTACCCCAGCCTTTTAAAGGGTTAATAGATACTGGTTCACAAGCCACTATCTTATCCAATACCTACTTCCAGCAGGTAATGGACTTAGCAACGGATAAGCCGAAGCTAAGAGATTCCCCCAATGCTCTGTTGAGTGTAGGAGGAAATGCCCTTCATGTTATTGGCAATACCTGGTTAAAGTTTAAAATAGGTAACAAAACCTTTAGACATCCGGTGATAGTGGTAGATCTCCCCTATGACCGACTGATTCTGGGTATAGACATACTCAGAAGACTTAACACAATTATTGACTGTGTGAATGGAATTGTATGGTCACAAACTAAGGTTCCCATAACCTATGAGAAATCACATGTACAATCTGATTGTAACTGCCATGTGATAGAAGAAAGACCTGACTCGATTGAGGTACATTTTAGAAATAGTCAGTCACCTGACGTGACTATCCTGCAGGTGAATGATGCAATCGCACCTGTAGATGAGCATTCCGTAAGAATTGCTCCAGAGAGGATCCAGAATGTCTCTCTGGAAGGTGATGTTTTAACCATTTCTTTCCACAGGGACTATGTTGAATCTGTAGATCTGGCAGGTCATGCTCAATTCCTTGCCAGAATTGAAAGGGTTAATAACAACTTATTCTTTCCTATTCAAATACATGACTTAGGAAGAAGTAGGAATGCAAAGCTGGACTTAAAGAGTGAGAACAGCTATATTAGCAGAAGTCTGTTAAAGCAGATCGCTAATCCTAAAATGATCAGGTACGCTTCCCCACATGACAGGTGGATCCAGAATCTGGATGGCGAATCAGAGAGTCACAATGTGATAGCAAAATGTTTACTATCTATTTCCATCGGAAATAAGACCGTTAAACATTTATTTCTAGTGATAAATGAACCTCGCTATCAGGTTTACGTTGGCAATGATGTCATACATCGCTTTGCCATATACCTTGACCTGATTAATTCCAACTTGTGGACAAGGTTAAAAGGTAATCCTTGTGGATACCTACACGAGGAAAACACCCTGAAATCAGGACAAATACTCCCATATGCGGTAAGTATCCAAGTACCTGATGACATAACCATTCCCCAAGGGACAAGTAACTTTCTTTTACCCCTACAGGTCAAGGAGGGTCAGAGGTTAGAAAACTCTGATGCCCTAATCTGTTTATCCAACAGGATACAACAATTAGGGATGGTGGTAACACATACACCAATGGTAAGTATTGGTAAGAACCCCACCTATATCATGGTCAACAATGTTACACCGAATAGTGTTACTTTACCAAAAGGAACATCATTAGGTCTAGCATTGGATGCTGAGTACAATACATTTGGTTTCCAAAACCAAATTATAGGCCTCATCCCTGAAGAATACTTAACTGAGGACGAAATTGTCGATCAAATATTCCATTCCTCCCCAGAAGGATTATTCACTATCCTATCTGTGTATCCCTTCAACGTTGAAGAAGGCTCGTGTAAAATCGAAGAAGCATCAATCACCTTCGATCATCCGCTCAATGAGCAGGAATCACGAGAGTATCTCGACCAAAGAGAAAAGGTAAGTCAACACCGAACTGACCTAACTTCTAGGCTTGAAGAAGCTTATGAGATAGGCCAGCCTGAAATCTTTCCAGGATTTCAGGAAAGGCTAGAAGAGCAAATATCTTTAGCTGACGGTTGCTCCAACGATGCTGAGCAACAGCAGCTAAAGGAAATCCTTTTGGAATTCCAAGATATTTTTGCCAAAGATTCCTACGACTGTGGGTTAACTAACCTCCACGTAGCCAGGATACAAACTGATCCAAATTTACCACCTGTATTTATCAAACAATATAGACTCCCATTAGCGTCATATGATGGTCTACAAGACATCATTCAGAATTTAAAGAAAAGGGGCATTATACGTCCAGTGCACAGTTCGTATAATAATCCGATCTTGGGGATTCTGAAACCTAATGGACAATGGCATTTATGCGCTGACTTACGACAGCTAAATAAACGCGTCTATATGTCTGGTTGGCCAACGCCATACATAGACCAATGTTTGGTACAAATGCAGGGATCCAAAATATTCACTGCCATTGACTGTGCGCAGGGATATTGGACTGTACCAGTCCATACTGAAGACCAATACAAATTGGCCTTCACATTTGGAAAGCAGCAGTATACCTGGACCCGTATGCCTTTCGGTTATATAAACTCTGGTCATAAATTCGCTGTGTTCATGCATAAAGCTATGCCTGACGCACTCGAGAGAGGAACGTTATCATATGTCGACGATGTCTTGCTGAAAAGCACTTCCTTTGATAAGCATATCTTAGAGATTAGACATGTTCTCACTCAGTTAAGAGAGGCAGGGATAAAACTGTCTTTACAAAAGGCACAATGGTGTCGCACCCATGTCAATTTCCTCGGACATGAGGTAACTTCTGAAGGATTAAATCCCCAGAGGAAGAAGGTTGAAGCCGTACTAAAGGCTAAAACACCTTCAAACATCAGGGAATTAAGATCGCTCCTTGGTATGACTAATTACTCCCGTAAGTTTATAGATAACTATGCAGAAATAACAAAACCACTCTTACACCTGCTTAAAAAGGAAACTACCTGGAACTGGGGAGAGCCTCAGGACCAAGCGGTAAGTGAACTGAGGAGGAAGCTCACTCAGGCACCCTGTTTAGCATACCCAGAGGGGGGTAAACCCTTCTATCTGGAGACAGGATATACAGATTTAAGCATCAGTGCTGTTCTGTATCAGAAGCAGGATAGTTTAAACAAAGTTATTGCACATGCTAGCAAGACTTTGTCACCTGTTGAAGTTAAATTCAACACGTGTGAGAAGGCGTTATTGTCGACTGTCTGGGCACTACAAAATTTTCGTAGCTATATCCAAGGTGAGAAAATAATTGTAGAAACAGCTCACCAACCTCTACAGTATCTGCAGAGTGAAAGAATTAGAGACGGTAATCTCTCTAACAATCGGATTACTGCATGGACTCTATCCTTACAGGGATGGCCGTTAGAAGTCCGTTATAAACATAATAAGAGAAGCCCAGTTGCCCAAGGTTTAGCAGAATTACATGACTGTACTGCTCCATCTCTGGATGATAATGACACCGGAGATGACTTCCTAGAAGAGCAATTGCTATCTCCTTATAAAGTTTATGACGAGGAATACTGTCGACCATTACCGTGGGTATACATTGATGGTTGTTCATATCACCACGTAGTTGGTGCTGAACGGAAGTTAGTTGCAGGTATCGGAATCGCCTGGACAGGTGATTATCCTAATGTATCTATGGGATACAATATTGGTCCCAAAAGCAGTCAGATAGCCGAACTCTGTGCAGTATATAAGACCATTCAAATGGCAATAGAATATGGTATCAAAGAATTTGTTATTATAACTGATTCCAACTATGTTCGCAACAGTTTCGTCGAATATCTGCCTAGCTGGAAACGTAACCAAATGCTGAAAAGCAATAACAAACCTGTTAAACATGGGAAATTGTTTTGTAAAATCGATGAGTTGGTTAAGGAAAATGGTTTAACCATATATTGGAAGAAAACCAAAGGCCATTCTAAAATAGAAGGTATTGACAAGGATGGTAATGACTTAGCTGATTCACTGGCAAAACAAGCTGCCATCGATGGTGAAACCCTAAACATTGATGATCTTATGGGTTCAATTCATGTTGAAGCCATAACTAGACGACAGGCTAGAGATAATGCCGACTTAAACGTCGTGCAATGGAGTCAAGAAGCTCCTAGTGAGGACCTGATTACTAGTCAAAAGAATGATCCCGTCATAGGCATATTCTATAGACATATAGAAGACCCTACTGCCAATCCCATCACAGATGAGGATTGCAAAGATAATGAAGATTTACGAATCTTGATGAGATACAAAGTCCAATTTAGTATCATGGATGGGTTACTGGTCAGAACTTCTAAACATGGTATACAACAATGGGTAGTCCCAACTGTATACAGAGGGTTAATGCTCCAACACGCACATGATGCACCTACATCTGGGCATCGTGGTGATAAGATCACATATGAGATATTGCGTGATTATGCATATTGGCCACACATGTTAAGGGATGTTAAGACATACTGTCAGGGATGCTTGATTTGTCCGCAATATCAACCCCATGGTCCAACCCATCGTGCACCACTTCAGAAGAGGGGGGTGTCATTACCCTGGTCTGATATTCAAATTGACTTTATAGGTCCTGTAACAAGATCTTCAAGAGGTAACAAATACATGTTAACCGTTACATGTATGTACACAAAGTGGATAGAATGTTTGCCTTGAAAAGAGAACACGAGTACCGTGTGCGCCACTTTGTTGATTAACCATGTCTTTTCCAGGTTTGGTCTGCCTCAAAGAATTGAGTCAGACAGAGGTAGTCATTTTACCAGCGAAGTAATGGCTAAGATGTGGAACATTCTAGGTGTTAAACGAAAGCTACATATTGCATACCGCGCTGCGTCTAGCGGGGGGGTAGAGCGATATAACCAGTCTATCGTTAATATTCTGAAGAAATATGTTAAGGAGTCTGGTAAAGACTGGGACATTAAATTGCCCCTAGTTTTAATGGCGATTAGAGCTACACCTAGCACTGCTACCAAATTGTCACCTTTTGAATTGATGACAGGAAGAAAGATGGTTTTACCACAGCATTTACTATATCGTACTTCGGATCATAACTTGATCAATGCTGCCACTACGCATCAGTACATCGAAGATTTGCGCAAGCATTTACAGCATGCATTTGCTTTTGCCCAAAAGAATCTAGAAAAAGCAGCGACAGGGGTTAAGACCTATTACTATTTAAAAACCACGAAAAAGGAATATGAGATAACAGATCAAGTCTATCTGTATAACTTTGCGCGAAATCAAGTAAAGGAAAATACATTTTTACCTTCTTGGAAAGGGCCATATGTCATCATTGACAAAATTTCCCCAGTAGCGTATAAGATAAAAATTCCTAAGGATGGTGATTTTATTGAAAAGTGGGTCCACATTAACCAGTTGCGTGCTTGTCATCCTAAATCTCAATTAAGGATTATAGGTGCGGATTCGGACGCAGAAGGGTGAACGACTAACCTGGATGAATGCTTGATTCACGTGGTATAGTATGATGTGAAATGTTGTGATGTGCCATGATCTCATGTACGTTCATGTCATTAACCATTTCCTTGCCATCCAATAACTACATTTTCTAAGCAGGTTACTAGCTTTTTAGCTGCTATAGGCGACTTACTGAAGAGTCAGTAATAAATGTAGTGAGGGATGAAGTTATAAAAATAGAATTAGACAGAATACATATGTTGATGAATCGTAATAATGTGTTGTCCTAGGCCAAGTGATGTCACACTGTTATAAGTTTGTATGCTTAACAAACCTTGAATCATTAGTAGATAAGTCTGAAGACTGTCGAAAGATGTCCAAGAAGGATGTGGCGTGTTTCTGGATCGTAATGCTCCTGTGCCAAGAGCTATGGACCGACCCGATCACAGAGATGGGACCATCCTCCGACATCCTGATTCAAGAGACACCAGGGTTCATCTTAACAGAGAAGAGGATCCTGACCCGACGTGTGTTCGTCAGCTTGGACCCCAAGATTTCCATCGAGAAGGCATACAACATTTCATCGATGCAGCTTCCTGAGTTACAGACTTGGTACCAGATGCACCTCCAAAGAGCACAGGACCGTGTGCGAAACATCTTGGAGCAAGCCCGGAAACCATTTGTATCCAGTTCTATTCCGATGAGCAACCGACCCAAAAGGTTCCTCACCGCTATAATTGTTGCATTAGTTTGTGCCACTGTCGGTGCAGTTGTCGCAACTGGAATGTCTGCAGCCAACTCTATTACTGTCCAAAAGCTGGATATGGAAATCTATGCGCTAAAGCAACACATTAACGATATTCATCAGGTGATACAACAGCAAAGAACACTTCTCCAAGACGTGTTAACTATTGTGGAAGACACAGTTGTCACAACAAATTTGCATTCGGAGTTAATTACCAAATCCACTGAGTTGCACCAAAGTCATGACTTATCTAAGCGTGAACTTCTATTTCTGCATGACCCAATATTGTTCCACACACTTGCTTTTCTCGACGAAGTGCAAACTGGAATGATCGAATTGGCAGGGGGACGCATACCTCTGTATTTTGTATCCAAGGATATTGTTCATGCGATGCTTGCCAATGTGAATTGAGCCTATGCAATTAAATCTGGCCTTTCAGATGGGGAGTGCTATACCTCTCTTAATTGATCCAGAACGTATGGAGATTTGCTTTTTATTGACCATACCATATGTAACTCCCAAAGACATTTTTCAAATGAAAATAATGTACTATGATAATAATGATATTATGGTTGATTGTACTAAGTGTAAAGTTCAAAACTCTTACAGGTACAAATATATACAAAATGTTCATTCCACGCACGGGCCTATGTTAGAAATGATGTGATTGCACACTATGTCTGGTAACTTCCATAGTGCTTATTCATAAGCTAAATTAATTTTGGCTATGAAATGCACTAAAGGGGGGTTATGTCAGGGTATTTATATCGGCAGACATTTTGTGCTATGATAGAAATTAAAAGTGTATATTCTGAGTCACTCTGAACAGACCAGACTCCATTTTGTTATTTTCAAGTTAACAAAAAGACACAAGATTTCTTTCTGTAAGACTAGCCACTTTGCCAGAGCTAAGGAATGCATAGCATAGTATAAACAAGTGATAAGAAGAATATAATCAAATCTAAACCCAGACAATTGTGACAGAGAAGATTAAATAATTTAATTTTACTGTCTATATATATATAAGGTACCATTGAATGGAAAAGGGTAAACTTAGTTCATGATCTGCCATATCAGAAATTATAGCAGATTTGCCAGACACATAGTCTGGACAAAATTTAAGAAACCCTTTGAAATTTTAAATTATGGCACTATAAAGATAACGCAAAATGACGTCAAAATAGCCACCAGGAAAAGTTAACTCTCTCCTGGATAGGTATGTTTAGTGGGACAAGACTGCCCTCTATAGATCAAATAACTAAATTGCGATCTGGAAGATAACCACACCTCTAGTGCTTCTATTGGGTTATCAACTGATGACGTACAGAGAGTCTGGCCCTTTAAAAGTTAAGACAAAGGGAGGATATGCAGGGTATGCAAGAGATGCAAAGGAGAAAGGAAAAGAGGAGAGAGGAATTGGAAGTTTGGGGACTCCAACCTCCATGCAGAGACACATCCAAATAAGTTCCTGAGACTACCAATCGGATGAAATATCTACTCAACTGGTAATTATACTGGTTTCATTTAATAAATTAAATTAATTAAAATGTATTAATAGCATTATATATGACTGGATAAAGCACGGTCAAATTTCCATATTAAGAAATCTTAGTTAACTAAAGAATATATAGTTATAAACATTCCATTCTGCAGGTGGAATTAAGAATAATTATATATTGAAGTGATATTATCACGTGTTAGCATACCGTTGTTTTTATCCAGGTGTATTGATTTGCTCTAAATATAGATAGATATCTTTTAGACAAATTAAAACAAACTCTGCTTATATAATATGGTAGATTCTCTTATTGGATGGTTCCAGGAAATGACTAATGAACTGGTTTAAATGTTATTTTATTTAAAATTACATAAGAATAGATCTTAACTACCTAGGAGATCTAGCCAGCATTGAAAGGGTTATTCTAACTGTCAGCTAAACTTTACGACCTTACGCTGCACTCTGAAGAATTCTGTTCTCTGAGTGAAACTTTTTCGCTGTGAAAAGTTTTCCTTTCAGTCTGTAAGGATACCTCATAAATCGTGTAAGACTTGACAGGAAATGCTATTTAGCCATTGAAACGTAATAGCCATTCCTTTGTATTACATACCATTTTATACTGGATATTCATTGATTATTGTCATGCATGTTACATGTTATTATTAATTAACTTGTTATTATAAATAAATCTATTTTTATAAAAACTGTGAATATTATTTATATGGTATACATTTCACTTAACACGATAACGATATTTGGGATCTGAGAATTGAATTAGTGGGCAATTCTCAACTGTTACTATTATTATCCCATAAATATCCCCACAAAGCAGATCCTTTAAGTCCTGCAAGTTGCACTCAATGTATCTTTCCTGGTAAAATATTTTATAAATAAAAATAATAGAAAATAATAATAAAGTTGCATGCTGGTGCCTCCATGGATTGTATTTGTTGTTCCAGCACATCCCACAGATGCTCTATCAGATTGAGATCTGGGGAATTTGGAGGTCAAGGTAATGCCTTGAATTCTTTGTCATGTTCCAATTCCTGACCAATTTGTGCAGATTGGCAGGGTGCCTTATCCTGCTGAAAGAAGCCACTGCCATTAGGGGCTCCATTGCCATGAAGGGGTACAAGTGGTCTTCACAATCTCTAAGTAATTGGTACGTGTCAAAGTAACATCAATATGAATGCCTGTACCCAAGGTCTTCCACCAGAACATTGCCCAGAGCATAACATTGCCTTTGTTGGCCTGCCTTCATCCCATAGTGCATCCTGCTACCATCTCTTCTCCAGGTAAATGGCACACAAGCACCTGGCCATCCACCTGATCGAATAGAAAACATAAGACCAGGCAACGTTCTTCAATTGTGCCATGTTCCAGTTCTAATGATCATCTCCCCATTGAAGGCACATTTGGTGGTGGACAGAGGTCATCATGGGTACTTTAACTGGTCTGCAGCTACACAGCCCCATATGCAGCAGTATAGTATGTTTTTTGTGTGTTTGGTAAAGCCTAAGCTTTCTGATTTACGAGTAAGACCCATCATATTCCTTGTGCAATCATTCCCATCTGTGATGCGCAGATAACTCCTATCGTAATGTGATTTTATTTTAATGAAATATGGTCTTTATTTAATAGTTTTTGAATAGATTTGCAAATTATTTAACGTTTTTGGATAAACTTTTACAATAACTTAACATTTTGATTTATTTTTTAAAATATTTCGCTAATGTTTAACTATTGATTTTTTATATATATATATATATATATATATATCTTTGTTTTTTTTTAAATATATTTTAGCATTGACCTAAATTATACAATAACTTTGTCAGTTCTTAGCTTACTGAATCACACCTTATCGAGTAAATGGTGGACGTCAACGACTAATACCCACATTTAGACCTCACAGGCATACTGAAAGTCTTTGTCTTGATGATTCCCTCTGAGTATTGGTAGGAGATAATCAAATGTTAAGTGAAGCAGCAAGCTATATCACAGATACACAGGTTAAATATTGGTACTAACATGCAGGGCCGGACTGGGAAAAAAATTCGGCCCGGGCATTTTTTTATCACAGCGGCCCACTAAGAAGGGGGCGGGGCAGAGAGGGTGTGTTTTGTCATCACTCATGACAAACACGCCCCCTCTCAAAGTGAGCATGTTGGTTCAATGCTCTTCCAGGGCAGACCATGCACAGAGTTCTGCTGAAGAGCTCTAGCATGAGAAAAAAGCCCTGTATTTGTTCTGCGCAGTGCAAGCAAATTTAATAACATGCTTGCACTGTGTTTCCTTGCAACTTGTCTCTGGTGTCTCTATAAATGGATACCAGGAGACAAAAGGGTCAGGAAAGAGTATTGTGCATGTGTTTTGGAGCCTGCTTGGGGTATTGCGTGTGTGCAGAGTGAGCTGGTCGTGGTGTGGTATTGTGTAATAAGGTCGGTTTTAGTCGTGTTGTGTTTGTGGTGTAATGTAATGCATATGTGGCTAGGGGCTTTAGAGAATGTGTGTTTAGGGGATGTAGCAAGTGTGTGTATACAGGCTATAGTGTGTGTGTGTAGGTGATGTAGTGTTTGTAGAGAGTGTGTGTTCAGGGAATGTAGTATGTGTTTGCTTATAAGGAATCTAGTGTGCGTATAGGGGATCCAGAGTGTGTGTGTGTTTGAAGGACCCAGAATATGTATAGGAGATCTAGTGAGCGTGCGTATATAATGGATTCAGAGTGTATATAGGGATCTAGTGTGTGTATGTGTGTAGATGATCCAGAGTTGGGTAGAGGATCTAATGTGTGTCTGGAATGAAATGTGTTTAGGGGTGCTGTGTGTGTGTGAGGGATGCTGTGTGTGTGTGTGAGGGGTGCTGTGTGTGTGTGTGTGAGGGGTGCTGTGTGTATATTTATATGTGTATATATATTATATAAATATGTTTGGAAGTATTGTGTATGTGTGTTAGGCAGTGTATCGGGGGGTTGTGTGTGTATGTGAGGAGTGCAGTATGTGTGTGTGATGGATCCTGTGTGTGAGGTGTGGG
>OW240921.1:14969253-14981283 GCA_933207985.1 Pelobates cultripes
CACCAAATAAAAGTGCATACATTTTCACAATCTCCCAGGGGCCATAGTCATGCGGGAAGAGGCTGGCAAATAGGCTTCTCCACAACCCAGGGAAGCAGGGCAATTTGCCATTTAAAGGGCCCGTTACAAATAGCAGTTTGTAACAGGGTGTCAATCCATATCTCCCAAGTGACCCTATGTAGGAGGAACAGTCCCTATTCTGCTCTGTGTCAGTGTGTATCAGGGAACCTTAGGACAGGTGTCAATCCATATCTGCCAAGTGACCCGATGTAGGCGGAACAGTCCCTATTATGCTCTGTGTCAGTGTGTATCAGGGATCCTTAGGACAGGTGTCAATCCATATCTGCCAAGTGACCCTATGTAGGGGGACCAGTCTCTATTCTGCTCTGTGTCGTGTGCATCAGGGGCTCTGAGGACAGGTGTCAATCCATATGTCAAGGTGTCAATATGTCATATGTCAGGTGTCAATCCATATTGATTGTGATTTAGGAATGTTAGGTGATTTCTGCCCTTTATGGATTAAAACCAGACTCTGTATCAACTGTGTAATTTTCCATGGGAGTTTTGCCATGGATCCCCCTCCAGCATGCCACAGTCCAGGTGTTAGTCCCCTTGAAACAACTTTTCCATCCCTATTGTGGCCAGAAAGAGTCCCTGTGTGTTTTAAAATTCGCCTCCCCATTGAAGTCAATGGCGTTTTGGGCGGTTCGCCGGTTCGCGAACATTTGCGGAAGTTTGCATTCGCCGTTCGCGAACCGAACATTTCGGGTTCGCGACATCACTAATCCTAAATGCATGAGAGATTAAACGGGTATTCCAAACAGTAAAAGTGTTATATTAAAAGACATTTTTTGGTTACAGTAACCCTTCTTGGCATGGTCAGCTAAACTTCACATTAAATCAAGTGTAAGGCCAGCTCACCAAGCACCGCCTGCCGCTTCCCGTGTCATCACCCCCTCACTGGAGAATGTTATTGAGGAGTGGTTGAGGAGAGGACTTGGACAGCATGAAAGGCAGAAGCCATGGTACCATGGGTCATCTCTTGCCAGCAGTGGTGTACCTTGGGTATAACATGCATGGCACATGCTCTAGGCACAACTTAAAGGGGAGCCACTGAACGGTGTCTCGGTAGACAGTTTGTTTCCCTGCTGGGCTGCCTTGTTGGGGGGGACCAGAACAAGCACTGTGCAGTTTGCACCTCCGGTGGGTGGAGACCTCAGTAATGGCTCCCTTGTGGTTCTCTGTCACTGGATGTTACCAGTTTGCTCTCTGACTTGTTGAGTGCCAAACTGTGAGGGAGTGATTACTGAGGTCTGCATCCGCCAGTGGTGAAAACCTCCCCTTCCCTTGCTGGAGCATCAGTTACTCAGGACCCTTGCTAGATGACCAGTCCGAGTTAACCATTGCTGGACCAACTGGGAGTATGAGCCCCACATTGGACAACCAGATATCACCCTTCCTTTATGATAGACAAGCAGGAGGGGGCTACACAGAGTATGGCTACACAAATTACACAAATCACACACACACCACACATATAACACACAGCCAACCCCCCCTACCCTCCCCTCCAACCCCCCACACACACACACAATGCATACAGCTTGCATTTCTGGGCCAATTGTAGGGTATATAATAGAAGGGTGTCAGATATTTGGGTGATGTGCGTGAGGGTTGCAATTTCAGTGCTTTCCATAGGTTCTATTTTCAGTAGATATGCCTCTGGTCACCAGCATGCTATGTGTGCTGAATACAGGACACCAAATATGTAAAGAACTAACCTCAGCCAGCTTGGAACCACTAATGCCATCACCAGAAGTGTATTTACAACTAGGGCAGCAATGGACTTTAACGCTATATGTGCAGTGTTTCATTAAGAATACACGCTCCAAGCAACATGATCACTTCAAATCGCTGTTCATAAAACAAGTTAGATAATTGATTAGAACTTTATCAAGATTATCCTTTTTTCCTATGGATTTTATAGATGTTGACATTGGATAATGAGTTTAGGGACCTTATTTTCAACTTACACTTCCTCCTTTTGTGTTTACTCTGCTGTAATTGATTTCTGTTTAGAAGATGAATTACCGCAAAGTCTAATTTCTTCCGATAAGGCTGTGATAAGACCGGTGTAAGAATAAATTACTTCTGGTGATAATTTACTCAGTTTACTTAAACAAAGCTACGAGAGAGGAAGCTCTGTATGATCTTGTAGGTAAAACAAAAGAGATCACACAGGGTTAATGATTAAAGGACCACTATAGGCACCTAGACCACTTCAGCTTAATGAAGTGGTCTGGGTGCCTGGTCCAGCTAGGGTTAACCCTTTTTTCTATAAACATAGCAGTTTCAGAGAAACTGCTATGTTTATATTAGGGTTAATCCAGCCTCTAGTGGCTGTCTCATTGACAGCCGCTAGAGGGCTTCCGCGCTTCTCACTGTGAAAATCACAGTGAGTAGACGCCAGCATCCATAGGAAAGCATTGTGAATGCTTTCCTATGGACTGGCTGAATGCGTGCGCGGCTCTTGCCGCGCATGCGCATTCAGCCGAGGAGAAAAGGAGGCGGAGAGGAGGCGGAGAGTCCCCCGCCCGGCGCTGGAGAAAGAGGTACGTTTAACCCCTTCCACCCACTAGAGCCCGGCGGGAGGGGGACCCTGAGAGTGAGGGCACCCTCAGGGCACTATAGTGCCAGGAAAACGAGTATGTTTTCCTGGCACTATAGTGGTCCTTTAAACTTGGAATGCCAGGCGTTCAAAATTAATTCAAAGTGAATGTCAAATAGCAGAACTAGAATAATTCAAGTTATGTTTGCACTTTTAAACTACTTTGGCCTTTTTTTAAAATTCACTAAGATTTCCTGACAATTTACACTGCGTTGAATAATTGTATGTGTTGCTAAAATGTTCTGAGGGTGAGATTTTCAGGGTTATTCACTGAAGTGAGAAATCAAAGTGAATCTGAGTGAATTTCAACTTTAAGGCCAGAGTAGCCAAACTGAAAGCACAGCTGACGTAGAGAATTTTTCCAGTTCAACTATTTTGACCTTAACTTTGATTTTCACGTTAGTAAATATACCCTGTCTATAAAGTCATATGTCAGACATTGGCATGCCGAGCATGATAGGAATTGTAGTCATTTAACATTTGAGGGCAGATACTTCTTCTGTAATATTCATCAGTCACATCATTTTAACTTAAAATGTTACAGTCTGTGAATATGATATATATATAATAGCACAAATAGTCCTGTACAGCTTATTTGCATTTTTAAATAAATGCATTTTAAAAAAAATCAGTTTTGTAACTATTTTTAAGTAAATTCAATGTAAAGAATTTTTTAAAAAATAATAAGATAATTATAATTGAGCCCCAAACGCACCTAAACTTCAAATTTGAAATCGGTAGGATCGAGTTATCTTTAAGAACCACCTAGAAAACTTCTCCTGAACTTTATTAGTTTATTTCATCTGCCTCTCCTGCACCTGACCAGCTCATGGCACAAAATCAGCTGGTCCACATACATATACTTGTAGATATTTAATTTCTCTTCATGTTGATACATGACATGCAGTTCACATGTTTATTGACATAAAGTTGTCGACATGGTCGATTTCACTCTAAGCAGACACAGTCAGGTCCTTATCACAAGCAGAGAGCAATTTAAATACTACAAGCAGCTTTCTCAAAGTCTGAAAGCTTTATATAAAATAACAAAATTTCTCTCTCTTTTGAAGAAGTAAAGATATTTTTCAACCTAATGTCTTTTTTAATTTAAAAAAAAAATCTAATTATTGAAAATCCCCTCAATAATAAAGTTCAAGATAACATTATTTACTAAATCTATAGTCAAAGTCACGTAAAAACAAAATGATACTGACCTTAAAGATCCGTTGTGTCTCCAAAACAGCTCAAAACTTTCTTTTAAATCCAACTGTGCGTCAATCCACAATTTATGGGAAAATATCTTATTCTAGAGTTCTCCCAGCTTGAAATTAGCTTAATTGTCAAATCGTCAGTGTAACCACGAGTAATAATGACTATACACGAAAATCCATGAGTAGATTAGAAATACCTAATGGTTTCCGTGTTTACTAATAATTTCAATTTGTAATTTAAACAGGAAGACAAATAAATCGATGTGTCAAACTAAATTCTCCATATTCCTCGTGTAGGGCATTTACAATAACAGCTCGGTGTAAAGTTTATTAACTTATGTCAATCTGCAGTGATGCATGCTGTCTTTTATTGAATCTGGGTCCACCCATTAGGAGGGATTTCAATCATGATGTATCTTTGTTTATATTATGTGTGTACAATGAAATTTGTCATAATAAACCTGACATAACTAATTAGGAAAATATACGTCTTTAGTATGTCAGTGACACAGTTGAGTTTTACGTGTTTGTTTTTTATTTTTTATTTTTTTTTAGAAACACATTCTGAGGTGGATAGTTTTTGGAAACCGAGTTCTTTATCTGAGATAATCTAGTGTTACAATACTTCTCCTACAAGTCTAGATCTTCCTGCGTCAAAAGTTGGCTTAATGATAATGCAGCGATGTTAGTCTTATACATATTATAAGGAACACATTGTCTGTTAGCTTGTGATATTCATTATTTCATATTAGGAATGACTCCCAATTAGACCACAAGTTACAGAAAGCTGTCCACCATTGGTATACAAAGGGGTGCCTTCCAGAAACAGCTCCCACCTGCACAGCATTGAGACCGACGTTCTAGAACAGCTACGAGGCAAAACTTTGGCCACCTCAGCTGTAGACTGTGTTTATCTGCAGAACTTCATTTATGCTTGGAAGTCATGCCATATCCTAACTATAAATGTTCTCACATGACGATGACAGCTCATCCACTGAATTAGAGAGTCCAGGTGGAGAAGGATAACAATAATTCCTAAGATTTTCTATTATGTTTACATATCCCCTATATTTGCTTGCTACGTCCAAAAAATGAAATTAATGTAACAGTGCAGACAGCCATGTTTATCTTGATCTTTGAACTTCTTGCCCCCAGGCAGTCATTATTTTAACCTCTGCCCTTTGGACTCGTCAGTAAGGACAGAGATCATAGAGAGAGAAGGAGAAGCAGAAGCGATGTTTCTGGTCTTTCTCCTCCAATGAAATGCGTGCCATGGTTGTGCCTGGAATAAACTGTATCGATGAATCCATCTTTAACATACATTTAAAAAAAAACAGGCTACCACATGAAAAATAATTCTTAGTGTTCCATTCTATGGTGTAATTTACAGAGAACTGACAATAACCCTTTTATCACATTCTTTGTAGAACAAAAATTTGTCATAACAATTTTGCACAAATTGCAGGAAGGATGTGTATATGAAAATATAAAGAGTTGACGGTAAGCCTCTCTGTCCCCACTCTATGTCTCTGAAACATCGCTGAATTTATTTCTTGTGAAATATATTTTTCTTTGGTTTTTACTGTGTGTACTGGGGCTGATGTGTACTGTGGTCATTGATGCCGGAATGGCGGGAGTTTGAGCGCAATTTGTATTCACTTTTGTATCACACAACCATGTTACAATGCTGCCGCCCACCCCAGGTTTTTCCTATTAAGGGTTACTAAGTATGTAAGGGTTTAGAAAAATACCCCTTTCTGTATCATTAGATATATCTTTGCCTGAAGCTCAAGGAAGCAAGGTGAATAGTTAGTGTAGGACCCACCTTTGACATGACAGGTGGGCATTCCCTCCAATGGCCATTGGAATAACTAAATGACCTCCATTTGTGTAAATATACATAGGGATTTAGGAGAGAGGGCAGGTAACTTTTTTCTTTAGTTCTGTTTATGTTTTGCCTTGTTTTAACCACCCAAAAAATGGGCACTAAAATATTTAATTTTGTGTTCTAGAACAGTGGTTCCCAACCCAGTCCTCAAGTACCCCCTAAAAGTCCAGGAGTTAAGGTTTACTCTATTGTGTCTAAGGTGTTTTGGGGAAAAAAACAAAAAACACTTTAGACACAACAGGGTAATCCCCAAATCCTGGACTGATAGGGGGTACTTGAGGACTGGGTTGGGAACGCCTGTTCTAGAATGTGGTGTACAAAAATATTTTGTGCTAAACTATTTTAAATAAATAACGTATCTAAATATGTTACATTGTAAAGACAAAAAGGAATTGGGGGCACAACTAGAACAAGCATTTTGCAGGAATGGTTCTTTTGACCATAATATGACCATAATACAGATTAAGTTTGAGCACAAACATACATTTATTTTTACATTTAATAAGGTTACCTCAAATCTTCTATCTCAGCGAACAAATATGGGGACTCAGTTCCACCATATGGCCACCACTACTTCACAGTTCCCCAATGTGGGTGTGTCCTACACTAATTCCAACGTGGGAGACAAATCAAATAGTGCTAGTGCTAAATAAGCTAAAGTGTATTTAAATAATCTGTTTGTAAGTACTATGTGAATATAAATAATACAACATTTAAATGATAAACACAATTAAGGCTGAGACAGCCTCTTCTCTGCAGCCTGGTCCAATTCTGCTGAGGTCATCAGGCTTGATGACCATTTTGTCCAATTAAATGCTTCGTGATGCGTTGGTCAAATGCTTGTCGTAGAGAAGTATTGAATCCAATGCATCTCTATGAGACGCATGAGAGGAAATGCGACATCTTCATGCAATATGTGAGGACATTGAACACCAAGAACCAAGTCTGACTCAATTATGATTCAATGCAATGCGTGAACACATTTAACACCAAGAACCAAGTCTGACTCAATTCTGATTCAATTCAATACATGAGGACATTGAACGCCAAGAACCAAGTCTGACTAAATTCTGATTCAATACAATGCGTGAGGACATTGAACACCAAGAACCAAGTCTGACTAAATTCTGATTCAATGCAATGCGTGAGGACATTTAACACCAAGAACCAAGTCTGACTCAATTCTGATTCAATGCAATGCATGAGGACAGCAAACGCCAAGAACCAAGTCTGACTTAATTCTAACTGTAAAAGAATCATCTAGTGGCTGGTAATGACCACCAGAGCTGATTCAGCCCTCCAATGTAAAATTGCTGTATGACTGAAATGGCAACGTTTTACATAGTGGTTGCAAAACAGCAGGGCCAATGCACCCAGACCACTTCATATCAATGAAATGGTCTTGGTACTTATAGCGGTTCTTGGTAGAATCCTGCAGATATCTTGTAAGTGTATCTCGTATCAACTATGGGAAACACTCTCGAAGACTGACAACAAGTCGATAAATCTGAGAAATTTATATTCATTTGAGAAAAATCAGTGTCACACATGAAACAGCAAGGTATGGATGAGTAAGACTGGTGAAACAGTGCCTTGATGACGCTCCTAGACACTGTAACAGATTCACCTTTCCTACTCACACATGATTTCAAAGAGAAGCAGATGTCAGTGCAGTTTTCTTGTGGGCAAAAATTGCTATATTTTAAAATGATACAAATGAAATAATTTCAGAAATATAGGCGTTAAGCATAATAATAATATGAATACATGTGATCAAATTTTAGAGAGTAATAAGAAAGTCTATTACAAATCCACAATCTAGTAATCCAACAATTTAGAATGCTGATCAAAGCCAGACTGTGGCCTTTTACCTGCCGAAAATATGATCATGCCGGTCAAACCAGACTGTGGCCTTTTACCTGGGGAAAGTAAGATCCGGGTGACCAGAACTGCAAACAAGATTGCTGATTTTTTCTTCTTGACCCAAGTTAAAATGCCAGACAGCCAAAAGCAAAAATAAAATTGGTAAAAATTCCAAATGCATAATCACAATATTAATAAGCAATATTATTACACACAAGCAGACCAATCGTTATAAGCACTGCACCTCATATTGCAGTTATAAGCCTGTTGGTGCTGTCCTCTGGTATTCTGTGAAACAATTTTGAAGCACTTGGACAGAGCTTTCCCTGGCATGAATCCTTCCAATCTTGGATGACAATGATAGGCTGACAGCGCTGCGGGTTTGAGAAGAAGAGGTCAGTGATCCCAGAGGTGTAATACATAAAAACAAATTAAACGTTAAAATCAGCACTCTCTGTTACAAACTCTGTTACTAAACAAAATTTATTTATTGTTTTATTTTTTTTAGTCTACCAGAATGTTTTAAATTTGTTTTAAAATCTACCAGAACACTGGACCAATATGCAAGTGATAATATTATTAAAACACTTTTGGAAGTTTTCTTTAGTATGTAGTTTGAACAAAAACAAATTACCTTAGAGGTGCAGGCTAGATGATTGGCTGGTACACGTACCACAGGATATGGCAAATTGTAGGGACCCATATCTAAACTTTACAGCAGAGCAGAGGGCAGTAGGTAACTGCTTAAAGCAAAATAGATCTTGTGAGATCAAAATTAAAGGAGTCTTATGGATAAGAAGTTCACAAATTGTTACGATCCAATCAAAGTACAAGATAAAAGCTGACAGATATCCATCCTAGTCAGTACAAACAGCACATATCTCAATATGTGTAGTCACGGGAAGACACTACACTCAGGATGAGCCAATGTCAAGGCAACTAATGTCCGCCTTTAACTGGCCTTTATGTACGGACGTTGTACAGGATAGGTGAAACATGTGATTTATGGTTCAGCTGTATAGGAACAGGTTCTACGAGTTTCTTTTTATTGAGTAAGAGTAGAATTCTACAAACCATTTTGTTTTATGTTAATATAAACACGACCTCTTGTTTCTGTTGGAGAATAGATAAAGAGGCCAGCCTCCTGTATTCAGCTCTTCATCACTCGAAGCCATGAAGAAAATGGGAATTTAAGAGTTTTTCCATCTAATGTTAGATGTTTTAAACCTAAAGATAGAGATTATCATAATTTAGGAAACTATCTCCTGGCTACAATATGTTTAGATGACAAAACAAACACCAATTGTTACTAGCTGGCATATATCACTGTCTACTAGGTGTCAGTAGGTTAAGGAAAGTTGCCGTGCATGTTTGTGTATGTTTACACTTAGGTTTATATAATAAAACCAAATCACTATGAGTCATTGTACTGACACACATGGCACTCAGTTTACCTTCACTAAAAGCTGGCGCGTGTTCTCGATACAAATCTTTTTCTCAAGTGCAACAAATACCAGTTTTATATGTACTATCATACCTTCTTTTCTTACTAGAGTAAAACATTGCACGTGAGTTAGCGACGACTCTTGTTTCTAAAATTCCTTTCTTTAAGTGGCTCATCATGAATGTCATTGTACATTATTATATCACTTGGTCCAATGATCTCCAACGTTGGTGTAATATATTGTGCTTTTTGGAAAAGATGTTTATAAAATTATATTACAATTATTTCAACAACAAAATTAATAGCGAGTAGCGAGCAGTGGAACGCAGAACCAACATTTATTTATCAATATGTTTTTGGACTCATAAAGAATCTGTCAGGCTTCAGGTAAAAACTATTTTAATCTAACAGAAAAAGTCAGATTAGAGATGAATTTGGAGAGGTGAAGAGAGGAACTTGGGGATTGGAAACTCTGAGGAGATTGAGTGAGACGTTGGGGGTGAAGAGATCCAATGATGGTCACTGGTGAGAGAGATACTTGGTTGGATAAGAAGAAATATGATGGGTGGAGGTGGAGAGGTGAGAAGGCCTACTCAACGGAATTTGAAGATTTAATTGAAGTGAAAATGTAAAAATACATAGACATCGAGATTGTGGGGGGAATTTGGCAAAACCAGAGACACCAGGGAGTAAAAAGAGAAACTGGAATGAAACAGGAAGTATTTAGTTCCAACCGGTGCATAGAAATGTATTTCTGGCTCAGAAGTCATTGAAAACAATCCAAGATATTTTCTATTACAGATTGTGAGATGATCTCTGAGCCAAACTCAGCTTGGCCAATGAATGTATGTGCCTGGTGTTAAACCATATTGCTCAATAAGCAAACATAGAAACATAGAAACATAGAAACATAGAAACATAGAAACATAGAAACATAGAAACATAGAAACATAGAAACATAGAAACATAGAAACATAGAAACATAGAAACATAGAATGTGACGGCAGATAAGAACCATTCGGCCCATCTAGTCTGCCCAATTTTCTAAATACTTTCATTAGTCCCTAGTCTTATCTTATAGTTAGGATAGCCTTATGCCTATCCCACGCATGCTTATACTCCTTTACTGTGTTAACATCTACCACTTCAGCTGGAAGACTATTCCATGCATCCACTACCCTCTCAGTAAAGTAATACTTCCTGATATTAAACCTTTGCCCCTCTAATTTAAGACTATGTCCTCTTGTTGTGGTAGTTTCTCTTTTTTAAAATGTAATTGCTATTATAGCTGCAAACAGCAAAACAGTCATTTCCAGCTATTGCAACACTAAACCAAGAAAAAAAGATTTTGTAAATAAGTTAATATACTTATTGCACTTTGCACTCTGAAAAACTCTTAAAGGGCAACTCTGGCTCCATAAAAGATTGTTAATTAGTTTCGATAACAACAGTGTTAAACCTTATTCTATAATAATCAAGACTAGTAAACACCCAATTAGTGAAATGAGTAAACGTTACAATCTCAAAAGCAGAAGCATGACAACTTGTCCACGAAGCTTGCAATTTAAAACACCTGTTTATAAAAAGGAACTGTCTCTTTCCATAATCTTCACTTGTGAGCTTTGAAAAATAAAACTGAGAAATTGACTCTGCTACATTGAAATTGTAGATAAAAACAAGGTCATTGCGCACACAATGGTTAAAATTGCTTCACAGTAAACTGCTATCATACCTTCAGAAGGGATAGGCTGATCGCCATGTTGTGCTCCTTGCTAGATGTCCCTCACAGCAGGGGCGTACCTAGAGCTTTTGGCACCCGGGGCGGATCTTGTGCTTGGCACCCCCCCCCCCAAAAAAAAAATGTTAAAGGTTTTCTTTCTTTTTTTTACAATTTGTAAACTTTGCAAAACCGCTGTCAGCCTCTCCTACAAAACCCTTGTCCTGCCCCGCCCCTCCTACAAAACCTCTGTTCTGCCCCTTCTACAAATCCTGTAATGCCCCGTCTACAAAACCCACGCAACCCCCTTCCACAAATCCCCTGCTTATCCCCCCTTATAAAGACTCCTGTCCCAATACAAAACCCCTGCCCCCTTCTACAAAATCCCTGCAGCCCCACACACACATTTACAGGCAGACAGTCACACACTCAGTTACAGACAGACAGTCACACACTCAGTTACAGGCAGACAGTCACACACAGTCACAGGCAGACAGTCACACATACACATTTCCTCCGTGCGGCCAGTTTATCAGCTGTTTGCTTGTGTGAGCTGTACTGACCCTAACTACCATGGGACACTGTGCGGCCACAGCTCACCCAGCCCCCTCCAGCCAGGGCCGGTGCAAGGATTTTTGCCGCCCTAGGCAAAAGTAAAGTTTGCCGCCCCCCCATGTGACATCACAATGCCCCACCCATATGATCTGCCATGTTAACTAACACCAGTGCTGCAGTGCCGCCGTGTTTACATTAAAAGGCCTGTAGGGACAGGCTATAGACACCAGAACCACTACATTAAGCTGCAGTGGTTCTGGGGACTATAGTGTCCCTTTAATGTGAGGTAAATTAGAGATTAGTGCCACGAATAATATACTAGATTGCCTACTTACAACCAGATGAGGATGATGATGGGCTCTAGCTGCAGTCTGGCTCCACTGGTCTGGTGCAGAACAGGCTCTCTGGAGGTGGTTTGTAACTGTGGTCACAAAAATCAATGTTCTGGGAGAACAGGAAGCAGCTCCATTTTTTGGGTGTCCTTTACACAGCTCAAGGTCTGGGTCCCAGGGTCCACCTTCATGTTCCACCAATGAGTTTGTTCACAGGGGGTGGAGTGTGTAGGGGATGTCCTGATATGTGTGTAAGGAATGCATTGTGTGAAATTGTGTTTGTATGTGTAAGGGCTGCAAGGTGTGTTTCTGTGTGATGCATTGAATGTGTGTAAGGGGTGCATTGAGTGTG
>OW240921.1:14981383-14995716 GCA_933207985.1 Pelobates cultripes
TTAGGGCCCCCACCCACCACTCAGGGGTGGGGGCGGGAGGACAGTAGGTCCCCCCCCCTTATTGTTTTATTAGGGCCCCCACCCACCGCGCAGGGGTGGGGGCCGGGGGGGGGGCCAGTAGGTTCCCCCCCATCTTTATTTGGGGGGGGTTTATTAGTTTTTTGTTTTTTTACAGTGAGCAGCTATAAGCTGCTCACTGCTTACTACACATGCCCCTACTCGCGATATAGCGAGTAGGGGCATATTATTTACTAATACTAAGTAATCTTTACTTAGTATTAGTAAAGTTGGCTGTTAGACCAATTTAGGTCTTTCAGCCTTTTAGTAGATAACTCCCTGATACCGTGGGAATTAGGGAGTTATCTACTAAGCGGCTGCAAAATGCAGCCATAGCAGTGAATAGGATTGGAGTTTCATTCATTCGAATGAAATTATGATCCGAATAAAGTGCCGAATTGCGTTCTAAAAGAAACGAACAGACTGTTCTCATTCAGTTAGAACGCAATTCGGCAGTTTTGTGGAAAGTGACAGGAAGCATTGTGGGAACACTGAGGAAAGCTAGGGATCATGGGAAAATTGCTCTGACCAGCTGAAATGAAGCACACTTTGCTCCTCCGCTGGTCAGAGCTGGTCAAGCGGAGGAATCCTCCATAAGGCAAAGAGTCCCTACTTTGTCTTATGATTTTAAAGAAAACTAAAGAAGACAGGAAGAAAAGAAGAACAGATCCTGAGAGAGGGGGAGAAGAGGAAGAGATTGAGGAAAGGTAAGTTCGGCATGACAGTGCCGCTTTAACTCCTGGACTGTTAGGGGGTACTTGAGGACTGGGTTTTGTGGGGATATTTATGGGATAATAATAGTAACAGTGAGAATTGCCCACTAATTCAATTCTCAGATCCCAAAGAACGTTTATCGTGTTAAGTGGAAAGTATTTCATATAAATAATCACAATGTATAAAAATAGATTTTATTTATGATAACCAATAATTAATAATAACATGTAACATGCATGACAATAATCAATGAATATTCAGTATAAAATGGTATGCAATACAAAGAAATGGGTATTACGTTTCAATGGCTAACTAGCATTTTCTGTCAAGAATTCTGACGATTTATGAGGTATCCTTAACACAGACTTAAGTGAAACTTTTCACAGCGAAGAACAGAATTCCTCAGAGTGCAGCGTAAGGTCGTAAAGTTAGCAGACAGTTAGAGTAACCCTTTCAATGCTGGCTAGATCTCCTAGGTAGTTAAGATCTATTCTGATGTCATTTTAAATAAAATAACATTTAATCCAGTTCATTAGTCATTTCCTGAAAATCATCCAATAAGAGAATCTAATATATTATATAAGCAGATTTTTAATTTGTCTAAAAGATATCTATCTTAAATTAGAGCAAATCAATACACCTGGATAAAAACAGCGGTATGCTAACTCGTGATAATATCACATCAATATATAATTATTCTTAATTCCACCTGCATAATGGAATGTTTATAACTATATATTCTTAGTTAACTAAGATTTCTTAATATGGAAATCTGACCGTGCTTTATCCAGTCATATATAATGCTATTAATACATTTTAATTAATTTAATTTAATTAAATGAAACCAGTATAATTACCAGTTGAGTAGATATTTCATCCGATTGGTAGATAATCTCAGGAACTTATTTGGATGTCTCTCTGCATGGAGGTGTTGGTGAAAGTCAGTAAATTCTAAGTGTTAGAGTTTTAGGAGTAGAGTGTTAGTCTCAGATGTTGTCCGAGTTGGAGTCCCCAAACTTCCAATTCCTCTCTCCTCTCCTTTGCATATGTCCTGCATCTGCCTCCCCTGTCGTATATTGTATCTTCCCTTTGTCTTAACTTTTAAAGGGCCATACTCTCTGTACGTCATCAGTTGATAACCCAATAGAAGCACTAGAGGTGTGGTTATCTTCCAGATCGCAAATTAGGTATTTGGTCTATAGAGGGCAGTCTTGTCCCACTAAACATACCTATCCAGGAAAGAGTTAACTTTTCCTGGTGGCTATTTTGACGTCATTTTGGCCTATCTAGATAGTGGTCATAATTCAGATTTCAAAGGGTTTCTTAAAGTTTTGTCCAGACTTAGCGTCTGCAATTCCTGCCATAATTTCTGATATGACAGATCATGAACTAAGTTTACCCTTTTCCATACAATGGTACCTTATATATATAGACAGTTAAATATTAAATTATTTAATCTTCTCTGTCACAATTGTCTGGGTTTAGATTTGATTATATTCCATTAGCATTAGACAGTCTGTCCAACCCCCTTCCTTATCACTTGGCTTGTATATACTATGCATTCCTCAGCTCTGGGAAAGTGGTTAGCTTATAGATAGAAATATAGTGTCTTTCTGTTAACTTGAAATAACAAAATGGAGTCTGGTCTGTTCAGAGTGACTCAGAATATACACTTTTAGTTTCTATCATAGCACAAAATGTCTGCCGATATAAATACTCTGACAGTTGGGAACCACTGTTCTAGAACACAAAATTAAATATTTTAGTGCCCATTTTTTGGGTGGTTAAAACAAGGCAAAACATAAACAGAACTAAAGAAAAAAGTTACCTGCCCTCTCTCCTAAATCCCTGTGTATATTTACACAAATGGAGGTCATTTAGTTATTCCAATGGCCATTGGAGGGAATGCCCACCTGTCATGTCAAAGGTGGGTCCTACACTAACTATTCACCTTGCTTCCTTGAGCTTCAGGCAAAGATATATCTAATGATACAGAAAGGGGTATTTTTCTAAACCCTTACATACTTAGTAACCCTTAATAGGAAAAACCTGGGGTGGGCGGCAGCATTGTAACATGGCTGTGTGATACAAAAGTGAATACAAATTGCGCTCAAACTCCCGCCATTCCGGCATCAATGACCACAGTACACATCAGCCCCAGTACACACAGTAAAAACCAAAGAAAAATATATTTCACAAGAAATAAATTTAGCGATGTTTCAGAGACATAGAGTGGGGACAGAGAGGCTTACAGTCAACTCTTTATATTTTCATATACACATCCTTCCTGCAATTTGTGCAAAATTGTTATGACAAATTTTTGTTCTACAAAGAATGTGATAAAAGGGTTATTGTCAGTTCTCTGTAAATTACACCATAGAATGGAACACTAAGAATTATTTTTCATGTGATAGCCTGGTTTTTTTTAAATGTATGTTAAAGATGGATTAACCGATCCAGTTTATTCCAGGCACAACCATGGCACGCATTTCATTGGAGGAGAAAGACCAGAAACATCGCTTCTGCTTCTCCTTCTCTCTCTATGATCTCTGTCCTTACTGACGAGTCCAAACGGCAGAGGTTAAAATAATGACTGCATGGGGGAAGAAGTTCAAAGATCAAGATAAACATGGCTGTCTGCACTGTTACATTAATTTCATTTTTTGGACGTAGCAAGCAAATATAGGGGATATGTAAACATAATAGAAAATCTTAGGAATTATTGTTATCCTTCTCCACCTGGACTCTCTAATTCAGTGGATGAGCTGTCATCGTCATGTGAGAACATTTATAGTTCGGATATGGCATGACTTCCAAGCATAAATGAAGTTCTGCAGATAAACACAGTCTACAGCTGAGGTGGCCAAAGTTTTGCCTCGTAGCTGTTCTAGAACGTCGGTCTCAATGCTGTGCTGGTGGGAGCTTTGTATACCAATGGTGGACAGCTTTCTGTAACTTGTGGTCTAATTGGGAGTCATTCCTAATATGAAATAATGAATATCACAAGCTAACAGACAATGTGTTCCTTATAATATGTATAAGACTAACATCGCTGCATTATCATTAAGCCAACTTTTGACGCAGGAAGATCTAGACTTGTAGGAGAAGTATTGTAACACTAGATTATCTCAGATAAAGAACTCGGTTTCCAAAAACTATCCACCTCAGAATATGTTTCTAAAAAAAATAAAAAATAAAAAACAAACACGTAAAACTCAACTGTGTCACTGACATACTAAAGACGTATATTTTCCTAATTAGTTATGTCAGGTTTATTATGACAAATTTCATTGTACACACATAATATAAACAAAGATACATCATGATTGAAATCCCTCCTAATGGGTGGACCCAGATTCAATAAAAGACAGCATGCATCACTGCAGATTGACATAAGTTAATAAACTTTACACCGAGCTGTTATTGTAAAGACATGCCCTACACGAGGAATATGGAGAATTTAGTTTGACACATTGATTTATTTGTCTTCCTGTTTAAATTACAAATTGAAATTATTAGTAAACACGGAAACCATTAGGTATTTCTAATCTACTCATGGATTTTCGTGTATAGTCATTATTACTCGTGGTTACACTGACGATTTGACAATTAAGCTAATTTCAAGCTGGGAGAACTCTAGAATAAGATATTTTCCCATAAATTGTGGATTGACGCACAGTTGGATTTAAAAGAAAGTTTTGAGCTGTTTTGGAGACACAACGGATCTTTAAGGTCAGTATCATTTTGTTTTTACGTGACTTTGACTATAGATTTTGTAAATAATGTTATCTTGAACTTTATTATTGAGGGGATTTTCAATAATTAGATTTTTTTTTTAAATTAAAAAAGACATTAGGTTGAAAAATATCTTTACTTCTTCAAAAGAGAGAGAAATTTTGTTATTTTATATAAAGCTTTCAGACTTTGAGAAAGCTGCTTGTAGTATTTAAATTGCTCTCTGCTTGTGATAAGGACCTGACTGTGTCTGCTTAGAGTGAAATCGACCATGTCGACAACTTTATGTCAATAAACATGTGAACTGCATGTCATGTATCAACATGAAGAGAAATTAAATATCTACAAGTATATGTATGTGGACCAGCTGATTTTGTGCCATGAGCTGGTCAGGTGCAGGAGAGGCAGATGAAATAAACTAATAAAGTTCAGGAGAAGTTTTCTAGGTGGTTCTTAAAGATAACTCGATCCTACCGATTTCAAATTTGAAGTTTAGGTGCGTTTGGGGCTCAATTATAATTATCTTATTATTTTTTAAAAAATTCTTTACATTGAATTTACTTAAAAATAGTTACAAAACTGATTTTTTTTAAAATGCATTTATTTAAAAATGCAAATAAGCTGTACAGGACTATTTGTGCTATTATATATATATCATATTCACAGACTGTAACATTTTAAGTTAAAATGATGTGACTGATGAATATTACAGAAGAAGTATCTGCCCTCAAATGTTAAATGACTACAATTCCTATCATGCTCGGCATGCCAATGTCTGACATATGACTTTATAGACAGGGTATATTTACTAACGTGAAAATCAAAGTTAAGGTCAAAATAGTTGAACTGGAAAAATTCTCTACGTCAGCTGTGCTTTCAGTTTGGCTACTCTGGCCTTAAAGTTGAAATTCACTCAGATTCACTTTGATTTCTCACTTCAGTGAATAACCCTGAAAATCTCACCCTCAGAACATTTTAGCAACACATACAATTATTCAACGCAGTGTAAATTGTCAGGAAATCTTAGTGAATTTTAAAAAAAGGCCAAAGTAGTTTAAAAGTGCAAACATAACTTGAATTATTCTAGTTCTGCTATTTGACATTCACTTTGAATTAATTTTGAACGCCTGGCATTCCAAGTTTAAAGGACCACTATAGTGCCAGGAAAACATACTCGTTTTCCTGGCACTATAGTGCCCTGAGGGTGCCCTCACTCTCAGGGTCCCCCTCCCGCCGGGCTCTAGTGGGTGGAAGGGGTTAAACGTACCTCTTTCTCCAGCGCCGGGCGGGGGACTCTCCGCCTCCTCTCCGCCTCCTTTTCTCCTCGGCTGAATGCGCATGCGCGGCAAGAGCCGCGCACGCATTCAGCCAGTCCATAGGAAAGCATTCACAATGCTTTCCTATGGATGCTGGCGTCTACTCACTGTGATTTTCACAGTGAGAAGCGCGGAAGCCCTCTAGCGGCTGTCAATGAGACAGCCACTAGAGGCTGGATTAACCCTAATATAAACATAGCAGTTTCTCTGAAACTGCTATGTTTATAGAAAAAAGGGTTAACCCTAGCTGGACCAGGCACCCAGACCACTTCATTAAGCTGAAGTGGTCTAGGTGCCTATAGTGGTCCTTTAATCATTAACCCTGTGTGATCTCTTTTGTTTTACCTACAAGATCATACAGAGCTTCCTCTCTCGTAGCTTTGTTTAAGTAAACTGAGTAAATTATCACCAGAAGTAATTTATTCTTACACCGGTCTTATCACAGCCTTATCAGAAGAAATTAGACTTTGCGGTAATTCATCTTCTAAACAGAAATCAATTACAGCAGAGTAAACACAAAAGGAGGAAGTGTAGGTTGAAAATAAGGTCCCTATACACATTATCCAATGTCAACATCTATAAAATCCATAGGAAAAAAGGATAATCTTGATAAAGTTCTAATCAATTATCTAACTGGTTTTATGAACAGCAATTTGAAGTGATCATGTTGCTTGGAGCGTGTATTCTTAATGAAACACTGCACATATAGCGTTAAAGTCCATTGCTGCCCTAGTTGTAAATACACTTCTGGAGATGGCATTAGTGGTTCCAAGCTGGCTGAGGTTAGTTCTTTACATATTTGGTGTCCTGTATTCAGCACACATAGCATGCTGGTGACCAGAGGCATATCTACTGAAAATAGAATCTATGGAAAGCACTGAAATTGCAACCCTCGCGCACATCACCCAAATATCTGACACCCTTCTATTATATACCCTACAATTGGCCCAGAAATGCAAGCTGTATGCATTGTGTGTGTGTGTGGGGGGGGGAGGGTAGGGGGGGTTGGCTGTGTGTTATATGTGTGGTGTGTGTGTGATTTGTGTAATTTGTGTAGCCATACTCTGTGTAGCCCCCTCCTGCTTGTCTATCATAAAGGAAGGGTGATATCTGGTTGTCCAATGTGGGGCTCATACTCCCAGTTGGTCCAGCAGAGGTTAACTCGGACTGGTCATCTAGCAAGGGTCCTGAGTAACTGATGCTCCAGCAAGGGAAGGGGAGGTTTTCACCACTGGCGGATGCAGACCTCAGTAATCACTCCCTCACAGTTTGGCACTCAACAAGTCAGAGAGCAAACTGGTAACATCCAGTGACAGAGAACCACAAGGGAGCCATTACTGAGGTCTCCACCCACCGTAGGTGCAAACTGCACACTGCTTGTTCTGGTCCCCCCAACAAGGCAGCCCAGCAGGGAAACAAACTGTCTACCGAGACACTGTTCAGTGGCTCCCCTTTAAGTTGTGCCTAGAGCATGTGCCATGCATGTTATACCCTAGGTACACCACTGCTGGCAAGAGATGACCGATGGTACCATGGCTTCCGTCTTTCATGCTGTCCAAGTCCTCTCCTCAACCACTCCTCAATAACATTCTCCAGTGAGGGGGTGATGACATGGAAAGAGGCAGGCGGTGCTTGGTGAGCTGGCCTTACACTTGATTTAATGTGAGGTTTAGCTGACCATGCCAAGAAGGGTTACTGTAACCAAAAAATGTCTTTTAATAAAACACTTTTACTGCTTGGAATACCCGTTTAATCTCTCATGCATTTAGGATAAAGCAAATTCTATATAGTATTGAAATTCAAGCACTGTAAACCACTGTAGCTTATTAAATTAGTTTCACGCTTTTATTAAAAAGTTAATATTTAGTATCACAGAACATAAGTTGACTTACGCATATTAAGTGGGTCCATTTTCCAAAGTGTAAGTGCAGGGCTTGCGGTACGCTAAGAAAATAAAACAGTGCAGCTAATAGCTGCAAACACTGTGAAACGTTTCTTTTGTCTGCAGCTTTAACACTAGCAAATCAATGCAAAAATATAAATGCTGGGGTCTGTGAGGCCCCAGCATGTAAGAACAAATGTGTAGTGTCATTAACCTTTTCATCTCTACAGTAGAGAGCAATACAGTGTGTTTCTCTCTTCTGTGGCACTGAAAATAAAACATAAGCATTTAATGCGTGCAAAGTGCTGCGAGGCTCCAGCTACTTGGCTCCCTTTTATATTTTGGACAATTAATAATAGAAAATATATATTTTTTAAATGTGGGATCCATTGGATTCCATAATGTGCCATTCACTTTCTCCAACCCATGTGGGAGTCACAACCAATTAGGAGCATTTATTCTAACGATTCCCCCCAAATTAGAAGTTTATTCTATAATTGTTCTATTTTTTTGTAATTAAAATTTTATTGAGTTTTTTTTTTACTTAGCATTAGAAACATAAGGCATTATAACTACTTCACCCAACAAAGAAGATCTTCTACAAATAACAGAATAACAATTCTCATGTAAAGAGTTGGTTATTGTGCCTTATTACTCTTAAGAAGTATAGGAAGGAGAGAAACAAGTTGAAGAGGTTAGGTAATAGGGAGGGTTGGGGTAGGTGGGAAGGTGTCTCCCTATGAGACGAGTAGGTTCCTCGGAGCTACACCACCAGAAGGTTTAGGGTAAACCCGAGGGGTGCAAAAATCTCCATCTGTCAAATATAAGCACTCTCTGACCCAAGGTGCATATATACAGCTGTCAGATACTAAAGAGATGAGTTATTCTATTTTTTTTACATTTTCTTAATTTAACAAATAATCCATTTCCTTTAAAAACCTGGTAAAAGGATCATTATATTAAAAGATAATGTCGCCTAAAGTCACTTTGAGCTTGACCGACCTGTGATACAAATGTTAGCCTACGGAGCTATAAGTCTACCTGCCAATCAAATGGCTCCTCTTGTAAGACAAGGGATACTCGGAATACTCAACCATCCTGTGTATACAGGGAATGAGAAAACAATGTTGCTAGGTGCACTATCACTCAACAAAATCTTTAAAGGCAAGCAGCAGATGTTGCGTCCCACATCCAATTAATACGATGTTTGTACATTGCAATTAATAGCCGTCATAGAGTAGATATCAGTGGACTGTATTAATTAAAGAATATATCTATGTCACTGGTTAGAGTCACATTTTCATAGTATATTGCAAAAATAGATACAAAGATATTAATTCACCATCATTAATGCCTCAGTAGAATAAAGTGGAATGTATTAACAAAAGAACTACACTTATTTATCAACCGTATTTCACATGATGCTCAGTCTATGGTAAGGATGGCTAAGGATCATGGGAAATACAATGCAATAACGTAGGCTCTCTAATATCTTCAATTAACTTTATTTCAAGCATTAACCCTGGTGACCATAGTATCCCTTTAATTATTGCAGTATATGACATTCTCTAGTCTATATATATGGCACTGTCTTATTTGCATGGGCATCAAATATAATCAATATTCTTCTTCAGAGTCAATGTTAGCCATTCCCGCTTTAATACATAGCTCATATGTAAAAATAACCTAAAACCCAGCAGGGTGACAGGATGAATAATATATTACAATATGTTATATCAATGAATAGTGGGGACATTATCAGCTTTTCTGTGAAAGCTGTCACTCAAGCAATTGTAAATAATGTAATTATAGGTTCTTTAATAACCTTAATGACCAATTACATCCTTTGTGTGACATCAGCAATACCTAAATTCCAGTTTCAGATTTTGGCAAAATGTTAGGTTTAAAAAGAAAAACTTGAGTTAATTAGTAGTTAAGAATTGAGAAAAATGTTTAGAGAGTTTTAAAGGTCTTTAAAGGTTGACACAGTGAGGCTCGAGGCAGATTTTGACCTGTGGACTTAGTCTTTTATTTCTTTTTGCAGAGCACAGAAAAGACATCAGCTGTAAGAAAGCATTCAGTTGCGGTTTCACGGTCTACAAATATCAATACATTTTCCTGAAGACGAGTCATGCCTTACTTTCAAGGAGCGGAAAAACTCTTCTTGACTGTCTACATCATAACGTTTGTAACAGGGCTTCCTTTAAACATCATGGCCCTTTGTATCCTCATTAAAAAATGTAGTCAGAAGCTCGTTCCTGTGGATATCTTACTTTTCAACTTGACCATTTCTGACCTGTTACTTCTCTTTTTCCTTCCATTTCGTATGGCGGAAGCTGCCTCTGGTATGAGATGGCTCATACCTTATGTCTTCTGTCCCTTGTCAGCTTTTATGTACTTTAGCAGTATATACATCACATCACTTTTTCTTATGGCTATAAGTGTGGAGCGATACCTGGCTGTTGCATTTCCTATCAAATACAAGCTGTTGAGGAAACCAATCTATTCTGTGGTGGCAAGTGTCATCATCTGGGTCACAGCAACTGCTCATTGTAGCATTGTCTACATTGTGGAACATTTTGTAACCGATAACATGACTAGTGTCAACATGACAGCTTGTTACGATACATTTTCACCAATTCAATTACAGGTTCTTCTGCCTGTTCGATTCGAAATATGTCTTCTCCTATATTGTGGTCCATTGGTGGTCACTGTATTCTGCTACACTAACTTTGTCAGGATTCTCTCCATGCAACCTCGAATAAAGAAGAAGAGAAAACTTAGAGCAATTGGGCTGTCAGTGGCCACTATGATCACTTTTATGGTTTGTTTCTTGCCCTATAATGTGTCTCATATTGTCGGATTTATTGAAGGAGAAAGCCCAAAATGGAGAGTATATGCACTTCTTCTAAGCACATTCAATGCAAGTATGGATCCTATTATATTTTACTTCTCATGTGGCTCATTAAAGAAGATATGTTTCCAGGGTATGGTGCAGTTTATAAAAAAGCTACACTTGGGGACAAAATTAAGCCACAATTTTATCACACAATGTGAGAAAAAAGCAGACAATTCAATTGCCTCTTCATGATGGCATCATATAATGGCATAAACTTGCATTAGATAAAACTTGGAAAAATAAAAAAGCAAAAATCACAAAAAGAACAGAATAACCATGTGTCCTACAACCTATGGTAGCGTTTGTGGTTTAAGAAGCCTTTGGGTGCCATCTCCTATTTTAGTCAAAAATCTTGCAACCTATCATTGTCATGTAGGTTTGGACAACTTTGGTCAGATAATGTAGATGTGAAAACTCAGCACTAACTGATTGGCAGGCAGGAGCCAAGTTGGGTGCCTAAAGAACCCCAATTTTGTTAAACCACTTGGAGACAGTTTGACAAAAAAGTTTAAAAGTTTAAAAAGATTACCCGAAGACTCCTTGCACCATATTTCACTAGAAGGAGTTGTAAGCATTATGGTGCTTTGACAGTTCTTTAATGTAAAATAGACATCTACTGACCAATGCCCTCTCAACATCCCACAGTGCTGTCAGTCTGTCATTGTACATCCCTATTATTAATAGGGATGAATTGTTTCTGTAGAGAACATTAACCCCTTAAGGACCAAACTTCTGGAATAAAAGGGAATCATGACATGTCACACATGTCATGTGTCCTTAAGGGGTTAAAGGGACACTATAGTCACCAAAACAACTTTAGCTTAATGAAGCAGTTTTGGTGTATTGATCATGCCCCTGAAGTCTCACTGTTCAATTCTCTGCTATTTAGGAGTTAAATTCCTTTGCTTATGCAGCCCTAGGCATACCTCTCTTCATGTGACTTAGACAGCCTTCCTAAACACTTCCTGCAAAGAGTCATCTAATGTTTACACTTCCTTTATTACAAATTCTGTTTAATTTAGATTTTCTTATTTCCTGCTCTGTTCATGGCTTGCTAGACCCTGCAGAAGCCTCTTGTGTGTAAACCAGTTTGGTTTTCATGCAGTCTATGTCAATCATAGCCAAGGAAGGTGTGGCTAGGACTGCGTCAACAGAAACACAAGTGATTTAACTCCTAAATGGCAGAGAATTGAGAAGTGAGACTTCAGGATCATGATCTACACACTAAAACTGCTTCATTAAGCTAAAGTTGTTTTGTTGACTATAGTGTCCCTTTAAGGATAATATAGAAATATCACGAATTTACAACGCTTCATTTGTTTATTTACTTCATTCTCACTTAAACCAGATGCGCATAATTTATTATGGTAAGTTATACGGTGAATAATTTGCCACTCATGGGGTATTTCTGATTAACAGACACAACATTTATTGTAGCATTTAATTTATAACAAATTTCCAACAAACCAGTTTTCTCAGTACAATCAGGCTTTATGCCTTAAACCAATTGGGGGGGAAAAATGATGAGTAAAGATTTTAATTAGAATTAAGTAAAATGTAAAATCTGTGTTGTAGTGCTTTGATAATCTGTTGTGTTATTTGAAAATATGATTTTTTTTTTTAATCAAACTGTAAATTTGTTTCTGTCAACAGCATGATTTTTAGAACTATAAAAAAAAAAAAATATATATATATATATATTTATATATATATATATATATATATATATATATATATATATATATATATATAGATAGATAGATAATAAGAGTGCGCAAAATACAGGTAAATAGCCAAATTACTATTATCGGCTTAATGAGTAAATTAAAAATATCAGCAGCTAAAAACACATTAAAGATTTCCCAATCTTACATATACAGTATATTAAAATTGTGTTAGCGCTATATGGGAGTCACCATTATTACAAAATAAAACATTGTGCTTCCACAAATATTCTTATGAAGAAAAAATATCAATAACCATTACTATAGTCAGGTGTCTGCTGGTTATTATTACACCTTACTTATATTCAAAATATAAAATGGAAATTTCCAAAGAATCTTCTAAGACAAAATATATATCAATGTCCAGAGTACTTTGGTGTTGAAGGGGTTAATACTTTTTCGTTGCAGCACAGTTCTCTGGTATAGATCACAGTAGTTTGTAGCAGCAGGATAATACCTTCAAAATGATACAAAAAGAATCCTCATAGTGTAACACTGTTTATTTGCAACATTAAAAAACCCTAACCCCCAAAAGGAACTATTACATTAATAAATGGTGACACTTGTTTCCATGACAAATGAGCAGATATACAGAAGTGAATGTGATGTTACCGTTCGTTCAAATGATGTTCTCGACTAAAACTGAAGTCTCTCTGCCGTGCTATCCACTTGTATTGCTAGAGAGACACCAAATGTCCAGGACGGTGCTTTCTTTCACTCTGTGTTCACTCAGAGAGCAGTTAGCACTTCGACGCGTTTCGCCCCGTTCACCCGGGCTTTCTCAAGATCAAGATACTAATATTTTACATTGGAAATATCCTTATGACATAAAACATGAGGTGATTTCTGAAACAATAAAAAATAAACAAGCAAACAAACAACAATGGGCAGATGACATGGGCTGAACGGTCGTTATTGGTTGTTGCATTATACTTATCTGGTTGTATTTACCTGGTTGCTGTAGCAAAGAAATAGGAACTAGGTTCATCAACAAGACCCAAAAGGTTATTCTATGTCTTTTCAGTCATAGAAAAATATTTTGATTGTTTTTTTTGGGGTCGTTTAATCTTGGTATTAATGTTTATATTATATTCACAGTTTAGCATTGTACCAGTTAAGTGACAAACAGCTAATGAACACTAGAGGGCAGCCTTTGTTAAGGTTACGCACAGCAAAAGAAGGCTCGTTTTGTGATTGAACCATTCTGGCACTGCTTATCAAAGGATTATTTACCAGCCAGTATCCCACCTTCATATATGTTTTATCTCTTATCAGTCACTACTCCCAATCTCTTTTTCTTCACTAGTTTCTCATTCTATCAGCATTTTGATTGTTATTACTTCTTTCTCTCAGTTTCTTTTTTCAGATCCCTGTCTCACCCTTCCCTAGTCTCTGTTCTCAAGTCAATAGGAGCAAAGTTAAACTCAGTTTGTGTGCCTTCCCCCAGTTTGTGTGCCTTCCCCCAGTTTGTGTGCCTTCCCCCAGTTCGTGGTGCCCCCCAGTGTGCCCCCAGTTTGTGTGCCTCCCTCAGTTTGTGTGCCTTCCCCAGTGTGCGTGTCTTCACCCAGTTTGTTTGCCTTACCCCAGTTTATGTGCCTTACCCCAGTTTCTGTGCCTTCCCCAGTTTATGTGCCTTCTCCTGTAGCTTCTGAGCCTTCCCCAGTTTGTGTGCTCTCTCTCCCAGTTTATGCGTGCCTTCCCCAGTTTGCATGCCTTCCCCCAGTTTGTGTGCCTTCTCCCCAGTTTCTGAGCCTTCCCCCAGTTTGTGTGCCTTCCCCCAGTTTGTGTGCCTTACCCCAGTTTCTGTGCCTTCCCCCAGTTTGCGTGCCTTCTCCCAGTTTCTGAGCCTTACCCCAGTTCGTGTGCCTTCCCCCAGTTTGCGTGCCTTCCCCCAGTTTGTGTGCCTTCTCCCAGTTTGTGTGCCTTCCCCCAGTTTGTGTGTCTTCCCCCAGTGTGCTTTACCCCAGTTTGTGTGCCTTCCCCCAGTTTGTGTGTCTTCTCCTAGT
>OW240921.1:15002484-15013074 GCA_933207985.1 Pelobates cultripes
CATGCTTTTGTTGGAACTCATTTAAGAAGTGCACATTTGTGAAATAACAACACTTTGCCTTCCTCATTAATTTGAAACAATGAATCAAAGGACTCTTGCACAAGTGACTGAGAATCTGCTGGAATGACCAAACTAATTATTTCAGCTTATTTTTTAAGATTAATGTATCTGCAGTGCACATTGCAATATCCTGTTAAAGGAACACTCAACTGGCCAAATACAAAACAAATAAACATCACCTATATATAGATATACCCCAAATGAAAACTTGTATGGATTTAATTATTATTTTTTTCATTGGAGTTATATCTAAATAGCTTGTAAAACATGCAGATCTCTTGTCTGCTGCCTTTGCAATCCCTCCTCTTCTAACCCCACAGACTTTCTGTGGCTGTCCAAGCAGAGACTTCCCTGAAAATCTGCTGGAATGACCAAACTAATTATTTCAGCTTATTTTTTAAGATTAATGTATCTGCAGTGCACACTGCAATATCCTGTTAAAGGAACACTCAACTGGCCAAATACAAAACAAATAAACATCACCTATATATAGATATACCCCAAATGAAAACTTGTATGGATTTAATTATTATTTTTTTCATTGGAGTTATATCTAAATAGCTTGTAAAACATGCAGATCTCTCGTCTGCTGCCTTTGCAATCCCTCCTCTTCTAACCCCACAGACTTTCGGTGGCTGTCCAATCAGAGACTTCCCAATACAGCTCAATGAGAAGTCTTTGTAAGTCAGGTGCTCTGGGCAAATGCTGCCTCTTGAGGTCAGCTGCATTGAGCTAACAAAACCAGGAAGTAACATCACCTGTTGTCTGCTTGAAAGCCAAGGGGGTGTGACCATGTTAATATATAAAAGTGTCAATTTCTATTGAAATCAGCACTCTTAGCACATATAACATTTCAGCAAGCTAAAGATGTTGAGGGGTCTGGAGTTACCCTTGAAATGCTGAATGCTTAGAATCTGAGTTAGAGCTTGTGAGTTACTGCTCTGTTTTTGTCAGTACAATGAAGATAGTGTTAATACTAGAAAGGTTTTAATTACCTGATAAATTTGACCTCCCTAGCTTCTGGGAATTCTTTTTACTTTGTAGCAGTCTTTGATATTTAACTTCCTTGTGTTAAATAAACAAGATGTATTAATACAGTTGGTCAACAGAGGATAAATTAATCTGTGCAAATTTCTGTTCATTTTTTTTCTTCTCTTGTTTTTTTCGCCAAATTGTGCTCATTAATCTGTGCAATTTTTTTTTCTTTTTCTCTTCTTTTTCCCCCCCAATTGTGCTCATTAATCTGTGCAAATTTCTGAGCAGTGTAATGATGTTTGGATATGGAGGGCTGAATGTATGGGAGTAACTTTGTCCCGATCCTCAGCTTATGGTGGATGTAATTGCTGGGCTATGTTGTGTTTAACTGCAATAGTTATACCTCTGATGTAGAGACTATAGAGGAGATTTATCAAGGCAGAACAGGTGCTATTCTATACACACACTGACACACACACACACACACACACACACTCACAAACACACACACTCACAGACACACTCACTCACAGACACACACTGACAGACACACACAATCACTCAGACACACAGGCTCTCTCACAGACACACACTGACAGACATTCCCATGGTGTCTGCCCCTTTTTTAGCACTTTGCCCCAGAAGAACACCTGTTATCTTTCCCTTTGCAACAATTTTTTTATTTTTATAAGAGTCAAGTCACATTTTTGCATTGTCCTTCTTCTTAATGGTCTGATAACTGTTAATTAAATGTAAACCTTTAGCCACTGTTCACTCTGAAAATCCCATAAGTTAAACATAGTATTCTGCAAGTTTCCTAAGCGTTTGTGCTGATCTGACCTTCTGCATTCACTGGGGGAATGAGTCACTGTTACAGGTGACAGAGGTTTATAAAGCCCAGAACATTGCAATGAATGGAATAAATACAATTCTGCTTAAAATATATAGGAAATTAACATGTGTCTCTCAAATCCATCAATAGGAGTTATAAAATGTGTTGAGATCTCGCATCAAATCACTAGGTTAAATATGTTATCCTTTCTTAAAAATGGACATTTCTGAAATTTTGGGAACAAAATAAAAAACAATGTGAATATTTAAAATGTTTACGTAAAAGCTATGTGTGTATAATGCATGTGATTCAGAATTTAAATGTCTCTGCTAAAAGGACGAGTTTCAAAATGTGTCAAAATGCTAATAATCAATAAAGCTAGCTCTTTCACCATTCTTCGGATGTTTAATTTCTACATTTCTCTCTATGCTTTCTCTATGACGACTGCAAGACACAAACAGTACTTATAACAGTGATTGACAGGGAGCCAAGATGGAGCCAAGATGGAGCTTCCCGGTGATGTAATGATGGGTGGGTATGGAGAGCTCTATGTATGGGAGTAACTTGGTTCCAATCCTTTGCTTGTGGTGGATGTAATTGCAGGGCTGTGTTGCGTTTAACTGCAATAGATATATCTCTAATGAAGATACTATGGAGAAGATGTAACAAGGCAGAGCAGGTGCTTATTTGTAACTTTTTCAATTTCACACCATGGAGCTAAACTACCAGGAAGTAACAGGACCAACTGATTGATTGACAGCCAGGGAGGTGGAACTGCGTTCAATTATAAAGCTGAATTTTATTTTCTATTGAAGTCGGCACTCTTATAAAATGGGAAAAAAAAGGACACACTTTTCACTAAACCTGAAATGTTTTATGTGTTTGTTGCGTTCATCCACAACCCACAATCCGCCTGCTCATTTTTATTTGTATACATTTTATTCCTTTACAGTCAATTTACAACTAATTAGCAGAAAACTGCTATCAGGGTACATTAAAAACTGTGTAAATTTGCAATCTAAGTTATTGTAAGATGACTTAGTTTTTCAAGCAGTTTTTGTTAACAAACCTAATCGCACGTATTTAACTAAATTGAACTCTAAACTTTACATTGCAGTCAATAGCATTATCCTTACTCAGTATTGAGATGTTGTACATTAACAGCATTCACCTTTTCCCAGAAAGTTGGAATTAAATGTATAACATAAAAACATCCATATTTATTAATAAAATCCACTGATATTTACTGGAAACAAAATGAAAAATGAATACATAGCAAATAGAACCAATAATAGCTAAAAACATGATATAATTTAGAAGAATATAGATAAATAAACAAAAATATATATTTTTTTAAAACAAAAATACTAGCCCTCTGGGGTAATAGGTCAAAACTACTGACTAAGCACCAAAAGTGCCAATATAGTCCGCAGCAATTCAATGTAATATTTTTATAAAACATTGTACACGATGTATTATATATTTTTTACTTATATGCATCACTCTATTTACATTTTTTTTAATTTAAACTTAAATCCAGGCAACATATTTAAATTTCCTCTATTTTTCGGTATATTGTGCATTCTGAATAATCTTTGTTGAAAATGATATAATTATGTTTTTCTCATCAAAAAATGTAGACAAATCTCATCAGAGTATATCGTTAAATCCCAAGCACTGGCAGCACTTTAATTACAAGAATAGATTGCAAGACTGCAAACATTTCCAATTGAGATTGGCTTACATTGTTAGGTTAGATTTTCAGCAAATATTTCCATGCTTGCATAAATAAATACATTAGATATATGCTCCTTATTTAATTCTTCATTAAATGACTAACATTTAAAATGATCCATTGGAGAGCTGATAGAATGTCTGGCTTTGGTTATACAGGTGCGACTTTCCTGGCATTGCAGACTGTCCTTATGGGTGGAAATGTCTGAGATCAAAAACAAACACACAAGTTCACCACCCAACTCCAATTTTGTACATTCAACCCCTGACAAAGTTACATGCACATGCAGTCTCACACACACATAACTCACACACATGTAATCCCACCACACTTATGAGTACAAGTCTATCACTCAATTCCCATCATACATAGCAGAGGAAAGCAAGTGAGACTGGGGGATGAGCAGTAGGGAATACTAGTCAAGGCTGGTAAAACAGTTATTATTCAGAAAAGGGGTGTAGTGTAGTTGAGTTAGGCTGATAATGAGTGTGTTTGAAAGTTGAAAGAGGGATTGCATGATCAGCCGATTGGAAAGGCACACAACTTGGGGGAAGGCACACTATTTGGAGGAAGTCACACAAACTGGGGGAAGGCTCAGAAACTGGGAGAAGGCACACAAACTGGGGGAAGGCACAGAAACTGGGGTAAGGCACACAAACTGGGGTAAGGCAAACAAACTGGGTGAAGGCACGCACACTGGGGGAAGGCACACACACTGGGGGAAGGCACACAAACTGGGGTAAGGCAAACAAACTGGGTGAAGGCACGCACACTGGGGGAAGGCACACACACTGGGGGAAGGCACTAACACTGGGAGAAGGCACGCAAACTGGGGGAAGGCACACAAACTGGGTAAAGGCACACAAACTGGGGTAAGGCACACAAACTGGGGTAAGGCAAACAAACTGGGTGAAGGCACGCACACACACTGGGGGAAGGCACACACACTGGGGGAAGGCACACAAACTGGGGTGAAGGCACTGGGGAAGGCACACACACACTGGGGGAAGGCACACACACTGGGGGAAGGCACTAACACTGGGAGAAGGCACGCAAACTGGGGGAAGGCACACAAACTGGGTAAAGGCACACAAACTGGGGTAAGGCACACAAACTGGGGTAAGGCAAACAAACTGGGTGAAGGCACGCACACTGGGGAAGGCACACACACTGGGGGAAGGCACACACACTGGGGGAAGGCACACAAACTGAGGGAAGGCACACAAACTGGGGGAAGGCACACAAACTGAGTTTAACTTTGCTGCTATTGACTTGAGAACAGAGACTAGGGAAGGGTGAGACAGGGATCTGAAAAAAGAAACTGAGAGATAGAAGTAATAACAATCAAAATGCTGATAGAATGAGAAACTACTGAAGAAAAAGAGATTGGGAGTAGTGACTGATAGGAGATAAAACATATATGAAGGTGGGATACTGGCTGGTAAATAATCCTTTGATAAGCAGTGCCAGAATGGTTCAATCACAAAACGAGCCTTCTTTTGCTGTGCGTAACCTTAACAAAGGCTGCCCTCTAGTGTTCATTAGCTGTTTGTCACTTAACTGGTACAATGCTAAACTGTGAATATAATATAAACATTAATACCAAGATTAAACGACCCCAAAAAAAAAACAATCAAAATATTTTTCTATGACTGAAAAGACATAGAATAACCTTTTGGGTCTCGTTGATGAACCTAGTTCCTATTTCTTTGCTACAGCAACCAGGTAAATACAACCAGATAAGTATAATGCAACATCCAATAACGACCGTTCAGCCCATGTCATCTGCCCATTGTTGTTTGTTTGCTTGTTTATTTTTTATTGTTTCAGAAATCACCTCATGTTTTATGTCATAAGGATATTTCCAATGTAAAATATTAGTATCTTGATCTTGAGAAAGCCCGGGTGAACGGGGCGAAACGCGTCGAAGTGCTAACTGCTCTCTGAGCGAACACAGAGTGAAAGAAAGTACCGTCCTGGACATTTGGTGTCTCTCTAGCAATACAAGTGGATATCACGGCAGAGAGACTTCAGTTTTAGTCGAGAACATCATTTGAACGGACGGTAACATCACATTCACTTCTGTATATCTGCTCATTTGTGATGGAAACAAGTGTCACCATTTATTCATGTAAGGGTTCCTTTTGGGGGTAAGAGGTTTTTTAATGTTGCAAATAAACAGTGTTACACTATGAGGATTCTTTTTGTATCCTTTTGAAGGTATTATCCTGATGCTACAAACTACTGTGATCTATACCAGAGAACTGTGCTGCAATGAAAAAGTATTAACCCCTTCAACACCAAAGTACTCTGGACATTGATATATATTTTGTCTTAGAAGATTCTTTGGAAATTTCCATTTTATATTTTGAATATAAGTAAGGTGTAATAATAACCAGCAGACACCTGACTATAGTAATGGTTATTGATATTTTTTCTTCATAAGAATATTTGTGGAAGCACAATGTTTTATTTTGTATTAATGGTGACTCCCATATAGCACTAACACAATTTTAATATACTGTATATGTAAGATTGGGAAATCTTTAATGTGTTTTTAGCTGCTGATATTTTTAATTTACTCATTAAGCCGATAATAGTAATTTGGCTATTTACCTGTATTTTGCGCTCTCTTATTATCTATCTATATATATATATATTTTTTTTTATAGTTCTAAAAATCATGCTGTTGACAGAAACAAATTTACAGTTTGATTAAAAAAAAAATAATCATATTTTCAAATAACACAACAGATTATCAAAGCACTACAACACAGATTTTACATTTTACTTAATTCTAATTAGAACCTTTACTCATCATTTTTCCCCCCCAATTGGTTTAAGGCATAAAGCCTGATTGTACTGAGAAAACTGGTTTGTTGGAAATTTGTTTTTAATTAAATGCTAAAATAAATGTTGTGTCTGTTAATCAGAAATACCCCATGAGTGGCAAATTATTCACCGTATAACTTACCATAATAAATTATGCGCATCTGGTTTAAGTGAGAATGAAGTGAATAATAAATGAAGTGTTATGGTTTAACAAAATTGGGGTTCTGTAGGCACCCAACTTAGCTCCTGCCTGCCAATCAGTTAGTGCTGAGTTTTCACATCTACATTATCTGACCAAAGTTGTCCAAACCTACATGACAATGATAGGTTGCAAGATTTTTGACTAAAATAGGAGATGGCACCCAAAGGCTTCTTAAACCACAAACGCTACCATAGGTTGTAGGACACATGGTTATTCTGTTCTTTTTGTGATTTTTGCTTTTTTATTTTTCCAAGTTGTATCTAATGCAAGTTTATGCCATTATATGATGCCATCATGAAGAGGCAATTGAATTGTCTGCTTTTTTCTCACATTGTGTGATAAAACCGTGGCTTAATTTTGTCCCCAAGTGTAGCTTTTTTATAAACTGCACCATACCCTGGAAAAATATATTCTTTAATGAGCCACATGAGAAGTAAAATATAATAGGATCCATACTTGCATTGAATGTGCTTAGAAGAAGGGCATATACTCTCCATTTTGGGCTTTCTCCTTCAATAAATCCGACAATATGAGACACATTATAGGGCAAGAAGCAAACCATAAAAGTGATCATAGTGGCCACTGACAGCCCAATTGCTCTAAGTTTTCTCTTCTTCTTTATTCGAGGTTGCATGGAGAGAATCCTGACAAAGTTAGTGTAGCAGAAGACAGTGACCACCAATGGACCACAATATAGGAGAAGACATATTTCGAATCGAACAGGCAGAAGAACCTGTAATTGAATTGGTGAAAATGTATCGTAACAAGCTGTCATGTTGACACTAGTCATGTTATCGGTTACAAAATGTTCCACAATGTAGACAATGCTACAATGAGCAGTTGCTGTGACCCAGATGATGACACTTGCCACCACAGAATAGATCGGTTTCCTCAACAGCTTGTATTTGATAGGAAATGCAACAGCCAGGTATCGCTCCACACTTATAGCCATAAGAAAAAGTGATGTGATGTATATACTGCTAAAGTACATAAAAGCTGACAAGGGACAGAAGACATAAGGTATGAGCCATCTCATACCAGAAGCAGCTTCCGCCATACGAAATGGAAGGAAAAAGAGAAGTAACAGGTCAGAAATGGTCAAGTTGAAAAGTAAGATATCCACAGGAACGAGCTTCTGACTACATTTTTTAATGAGGATACAAAGGGCCATGATGTTTAAAGGAAGCCCTGTTACAAACGTTATGATGTAGACAGTCAAGAAGAGTTTTTCCGCTCCTTGAAAGTAAGGCATGACTCTGTCTTCAGGAAAATGTATTGATATTTGAAGACCGTGAAACCGCAACTGAATACTTTCTTACAGCTGATGTCTTTTCTGTGCTCTGCAAAAAGAAATAAAAGACTAAGTCCACAGGTCAAAATCTGCCTCGAGCCTCACTGTGTCAACCTTTAAAGACCTTTAAAACTCTCTAAATATTTTTATCCATTCTTAACTACTAATTAACTTAAGTTTTTCTTTTTAAACCTAACATTTTGCCAAAATCTGAATCTGGAATTTAGGTATTGCTGATGTCACACAAAGATGTAATTGGTCATTAAGGTTATTAAAGAACCTATAATTACATTATTTACAATTGCTTGAGTGACAGCTTTAACAGAAAAGCTGATAATGTCCCCACTATTCATTGATGTAACATATTGTAATATTATTCATCCTGTCACCCTGCTGGGTTTTAGGTTATTTTTACATATGAGCTATGTATTAAAGCGGGAATGGCTAACATTGACTCTGAAGAAGAATATTGATTATATTTGATGCCCATGCAAATAAGACAGGGCCATATATATAGACTAGAGAATGTCATATACTGCAATAATTAAAGGGATACTATGGTCACCAGGGTTAATGCTTGAAATAAAGTTAATTGAAGATATTAGAGAGCCTAGGTTATTGCATTGTATTTCCCATGATCCTTAGCCATCCTTACCATAGACTGAGCATCATGTGAAATACGGTTGATAAATAAGTGTAGTTCTTCTGTTAATACATTCCACTTTATTCTACTGAGGCATTAATGATGGTGAATTAATATCTTTGTATCTATTTTTGCAATATACTATGAAAATGTGACTCTAACCAGTGACATAGATATATTCTTTAATTAATACAGTCCACTGATATCTACTCTATGACGGCTATTAATTGCAATGTACAAACATCGTATTAATTGGATGTGGGACGCAACATCTGCTGCTTGCCTTTAAAGATTTTGTTGAGTGATAGTGCACCTAGCAACATTGTTTTCTCATTCCCTGTATACACAGGATGTTTGAGTATTCCGAGTATCCCTTGTCTTACAAGAGGAGCCATTTGATTGGCAGGTAAACTTATAGCTCCGAAGGCTAACATTTGTAGCCCAGGTTGGTAAAGCTCAAAGGGACTTTAGGCGACATTATCTTTTAATATAATGATTCTTTTACCAGGTTTTGAAAGGAAATGGATTATTTGTTAAATTAAGAAAATGTAAAAAAAAATAGAATAACTCATCTCTTTAGTATATGACAGCTGTATACATGCACCTTGGGGCAGAGAGTGCTTATATTTGACAGATGGAGACTTTTGCACCCCTCGGGTTTACCCTAAACCTTCTGGTGGTGTAGCTCCGAGGGACCTACTCGTCTCATAGGGAGACACCGTCTCACCTACCCCAACCCTCCCTATTACCTAACCTCTTCAACTTGTTTCTCTCCTTCCTATACTTCTTAGGAGTAATAAGGCACAATAATCAACTCTTTACATGAAAATTGTTATTCTGTTATTTGTAGAAGATCTTCTTTGTTGGGTGAAGTAGCTATAATGCCTTATGTTTCTAATGCAAAGTTAAAAAAAAACTCAATAAAATTTTAATTACAAAAAATAGAACAATTATAGAATAAACTTCTAATTTGGGGGGAATCGTTAGAATAAATGCTCCTACTTGGTTGTGACTCCCATATGGGTTGGAGAAAGTGAATGGCACATTATGGAATACAATGGATCCCACATTTAAAAAATATATATTTTCTATTATTAATTGTCCAAAATATAAAAGGGAGCCAATTAGCTGGAGCCTCGCAGCATTTTGCACGCATTAAATGCTTATGTTTTATTTTCAGTGCCACAGAAGAGAGAAACACACTGTATTGCTCTCTACTGTAGAGATGAAAAGGTTAATGACACTACACATTTGTTCTTACATGCTGGGGCCTCACAGACCCCAGCATTTATATTTTTGCATTGATTTGCTAGTGTTAAAGCTGCAGACAAAAGAAACGTTTCACAGTGTTTGCAGCTATTAGCTGCACTGTTTTATTTTCTTAGCGTACTGCAAGCCCTGCACTTACACTTTGGAAAATGGACCCACTTAATATGTGTAAGTCAACTTATGTTCTGTGATACTAAATATTAACTTTTTAATAAAAGCGTGAAACTAATTTAATAAGCTACAGTGCTTGAATTTCAATACTATATAGAATTTGCTTTATCCTAAATAGTGATGTACCGAACGGTTCGCTGGCGAACGGTTCCCAGTGAACATAGCATGTTCACGTTCGCCACGGCGGGCGAACATATGCGCGGTTCGACCCGCCCCCTATTCTTCATCATTGAGTAAACTTTGACCCTGTACCTCACAGTCAGCAGACACATTCCAGCCAATTAGCAGCACACCCTCCCTAGCAGACCCTCCCACCTCCTGGAAGGCATCCATTTTAGATTCATTGTCAAGCTGCATGCTTTAGTAAGAGGAGGGAAAGTGTAGCTGCTGTTCATTAGATAGGGAAAAGCATAGCTAGGTTAGGGTTAGGGTATGCTTTTTTTTTATTTTTTTTCCTATGTAATGTAATTGCATTTAGTTGTCTGCCACTGCTGCCAGCTTCTGTGTCAGGCTCACAGTGCATACTGTGCCCATTTCCCCAGTCAGTGCCACCACTTATATCTGGTGTCACAATAGCTTG
>OW240921.1:15015968-15032748 GCA_933207985.1 Pelobates cultripes
CTGGCTTTGTACCTTTTCTGGGTCACTTTTTCAATTAAAAATGAACATGTTATATTGTGCAGATCAGAAGTCGTGGCTGTCGCCATTCATTGGCTGAGAGCATCAGCTGAGCGCTTTTAGCCAATGAATGCAATTCTGTGCAGGGAAAGTTGCACAGAATTGAAATTAGCCAGTGTGGAACTACTGTTCTGGGCTGGCTGGTGACACCCGATGCTATAGGTGGAGTTACACCTTTGGCGCACAGGGTTTAAACTTTGTGCAGCGTCTGAACGTACAGACTTCAGGCACCATTACTTTTTTAAATCACTGAAGTGGTCATGGTGCTTGGAGTAACACTTTAACTTGCCTCCATTAGCTGCAGTTAATAATAAGCCTTACCATTTTGATTAATCAGGTTAATTATCAATATTTCTTATCCTGTTTCTTAAAATTGTGTTACTCGTTTCCCAGCATTGAGTACCCATTGGCTTTTATAAGTCCTAGGTTTGCTAGAGGAAGTCACAGCAAATGATTGGTAAAGCACATCACTGGTGCATACACAACCCAAACTATTTCGATTTGCTTTAAGTTTGGGGCTATTGACTCCTGGGTCTAGGCTCAAAACTTGTTTCCCATGCAAGGTTTACTGGTTACCTATTGGCTGGAACCAAGCAGCTTCCCACAATAAATATATATTTCTAGTATCCAAGTTCAATAATTCCAGTTTTATGCTTGGAAGTGTCTACAGCAATCGATTTCATACAAGATCCAGCGCACTCTGCCCTCAATCACTCATTAATCAGAGACTTCAAAGTTCACAAAATATAATATATATATATATATATATATATTTTTTTTTCTTAAACACCTAACTTAGGCAAAAATAATGGGGGTTTAGTTACAGTATATGATCATACATTGTATAAGGCTGCCACAATGTCAATGTACTCCATTCTTGGCAAGTGCTATGGTGTAAGTCGGTGAGCTTGTAGGCATACGCCAAAAAGATTGTGCTAAAATCATGATTAAACAGCAAATAGAAGAATTACTGTTATATCAGCAACACCTGCATATCTTAGATATTTTTAGAAGTCCCCTTGAGCAAAGAAACTCAAAAAATTATGTTTCCACAAACATTGAGAGTTCCCAGCTGGACATGTAAATGAACACACACAAGTATTACCAGAACAGGCGAGAAAAGAGGAAATATTACCTGCCTCGATAGCACCTACATTATGTCGGCTAGTTGTGTATGTGGGACCCAGCAGATTGTACTTAAAGGACCACTATAGTGCCAGGAAAACATACTCGTTTTCCTGGCACTATAGTGCCCTGAGGGTGCCCCCACCCTCAGGGACCTCCTCCCGCCCGGCTCTGGAAGGGGGAAAGGGGTTTAAACTTACCTTTTTCCAGCGCTGGGCGGAGAGCTCTCCTCCTTCTCTCATCCGCCTCTCCGCCCAGTCGACTGAATGCGCACGCGCGCCAAGAGCTGCACGTACATTCAGCCGGTCGCATAGGAAAGCATTATCAATGCTTTCCTATGGACGCTGGCGTACTCTCACTGTGAAAATCACAGTGAGAAGCATGCAAGCGCCTCTAGTGGCTGTCAATGAGACTGCCACTATAGGATTAGGGGGAAGGCTTAACCCATTAATAAACATAGCAGTTTCTCTGAAACTGCTATGTTTATAAAAAAATGGGTTAACCCTAGAAGGACCTGGCACCCAGACCACTTCATTAAGCTGAAGTGGTCTGGGTGCCTAGAGTGGTCCTTTAAGTATAGAAGCACAGAGGTGTTGGACCAGATGCCTCTGGCCACGAAGTGTATTAGATTAGATTTGTGAGCTAGTTGAGTAAATCTAATTGTAACGGTTTGTTTTAGGTGGTAACATTTCAAGCGGCTATTTTAACTTTGAAAAGAAATTTGAGTCTCAGATGTATCAGTAGATTAAATGTTGTTGCCATTTTAAAGGTACCTAAAAAGCAATAACACAATTAGGTATTCTGTCTTGTGATTTTGTTATGTCTTGGAACAAGATGCTCTGGTTTTTGTCGGTACAGGAAACGTAAAACACGTCCATTTCTAAACTTAACACAAAACCCACTGAAAATACACTTTGAAATTGGCAGATTCTATCTCCTTTTCGTAACAGGGAGGAAAGACGTTTCTGGCTTGGCAGAAATGGATGCGAGAAAACCGAAATGAAAGTGAACTCATAGTAAATAGTTATTATGTGGGAAAATTGGGTGGTAGGAGAGGTAACAACAAAAAAAGAGGAATTTGCTGAAGGATTATAACACAGAGTTAAGACTGTAAACAGACTGGCATAGTAATGGAAAAATAATGGGAAAAAAATCAGTAAATTGAGAGTTCATGGTGAACTTAAGATGAATTTAAAGCTGCACTGTCACCGTCTGGGGACTTTGCCAAATTTGCAGAGATCCCTGATGATGACATTCCTGCTTGGGGTCTGGTGGCTGGGGGGAGAAGGTAAAGGTGAGATTTACTTACCTGAACCTGTCCCTCGCAGGTGTGGCCATCTTAATCCTGCGGGTCCTCTTGAGCCATCATCAGTGCTGAACTCTTGCACAGTTCAGCATTGATGTCTCTGGAGGATCCTGCGATATTATCCATAGACACAACTAAGTCCCTGCAGCCGTCACTGGTGACTGCTGACGGCATTGATACCCTGAGTCTCAGAAAGTCAGGCGGAGGAGAATTACAGAGACAAAGTAGTTCCAACTTTATCTCTGTATATCTCTAGACTGGGTTGCAATTTCAGTGACATTCTAACACAATCAAAATTAATATTTATAAAAAGATTATATTTTTGTGAAATACTATACTAATTTCTTTGGGGGGATTACGTGACAGTGCTGTTTTAAGGCAAATATAACCAAACTAGATAGCTGACTGGGATAATTTGTACAGTTTGGCTACTTTGTCCTTAAATCTTAAATTCACATTGAACTGACCTTGAATTCTCACTAAAGTGAATGACCCCCTCGAACTTGCATATCAATAGCTTTTATAACTTATCTTAAAATGTCCTCGATGTGTAACTCCTAAAGTGCATTAATGCAAGGTAGCGTTAAAAAGCTTTATATTCTCTAGATAGCTATAAAATATATTTCTTTTTTACACATCTTGGAGAAAGAAGAGAGACCAGGATAGAGTATAAAATCCAGAGAAGACAATTTTAATATAAAATAAAAATAATCTGATTTCTCCCATGAAACAACAGTTTAGATAATATACAGAAGTGTCCACACAAATTCATAAAATAACACAGCACGTTTCATGAATACAGACCAGTTTTCCATGAAAATTGTAAACCTGGAACAATCAACTGCAACATTTAATTGGTTTTTATGTCAAATTCAGAAATTGGTCCAAAATCAACTTCTACCATCTACATCGCTGGAAATCTCCTCAGTGAAATTTGTGGGTTATATTTATAAACAGCGGTTCTTAGGCAAAGTGCTACAACTTGAGCAATCGTCATGGAAACCAGTGGAATGTATCTGCTCTTTTAGAATTACTCTTGATGGTGTACTCAGATAATCTAGCTGCCGCTGCACTTAGAGACATGAAGGCGCTAGGGCCTTATTTATTATTATTGGATAAGCTTTTCAAATGATTTTATATTTTTTATATATTTTTTTTAATTAAAAAATTATGTAATATTACGAAAATGTTTTAATTTTGTAATATATATATATTTTTTATATATTGATTTTTTAAATATATTTATATATATTTATTATATTTGTTGATGTTTTAATATTTAAACATGTAAAAAAAAAAGGTTTATCAAAAAAAAAAAAAAATTAAATGAAATTAAATCATTTGAAAAACGTGTCCAAGAATGCTAAATCGTCACCTAAGTCCCTTTGGAATTTTTTCGCTTTTTTCTTCATCTTTAGTGTCACCACTTGCGCTCAATACATAAAGAAAAACGTTGTGTCTATTCCACCAGACAACATTTTTAAAGCTCAGTGTTTATCTGTAGATTCTGTCTTAGCAACAGATTAAACAAAGTTCAAATATTTCATGCCTATTACTGTGATTATCCTCGACCAAGACATCTTTACCTTTGTGCAGGGGGAAAACTCACAATAAGAGGAGCTCACATCTTGCTAAAACACGATCCATATTTATTTAATAATACAATGTTAATATTCTTTATTGGTAGGACAAAATCTGTATCCACAAAAAATATTTTTTAAATAGTGCTGAATGGTCCAGATTTTATTTCTATTTACCGTATTTTTCGCTCCATAAGACGCACCTCACCATAAGACGCACCTAGTTTTTAGAGGAGGAAACCCAGAAAAAAAAATATTCTGAACAAACTGTTCCATAGTGTTTCTTACCATGGGACAGTTTGTTCAGAATATTTTTTTTTCTCCCCTGTCCCATAATGATCTTTAACCCCCCTTTCCTCTGTCCCATAGTGATTGTTAACCCCTCCTACCCTGTCCCATAGTGATTGTTAACCCCTCCTACCCTGTCCCATAGTGTTCTTTAACCCCTCCTCCCCTTGTCCATTAGTGTTCTGATCCCATAGTGTCCCCCCCTCCCATTGTCCCATAGTGCACTTTCCCTCCCATAGTGTCCCCCCCTGCCCTTGTCCCATAGTGTCTCCCCCTCCCCTTGTCCCATAGTGTCCCCCCTCCCCTTGTCCCATAGTGTCCCCCTCCCCTTGTCCCATAGTGTCTCCCCCCTCCCCTTGTCCCATAGTGTCTCCTCCCCTCCCCTTGTCCCATAGTGTCTCCCCTCCCTTTCTCCCATAGTGTCCCCCTCCCCTTGTCCCATAGTGTCTCCTCCCCTCCCCTTGTCCCATAGTGTCTCCCCCTCCCCTTGTCCCATAATTACTTACCTGTCTTGGAGCGTGGGCCGGCTTCACAGCGCGCTCCGCGGTCCAGGAACTAATATTTCAGGTTCCGGTTTCCGGCGGGACTGAAAGGAAGTGTGCACACTCAGTGTGCACACTTCCTTTCAGTCCCGCCGGAAACCGGAACCTGAAATAGAAGTTCCTGGACCGCGGAGCGCGCTGTGAAGCCGGCCCACGCTCCAAGACAGGTAAGTAATTCTTCACATTCGCTCCATAAGACGCACAGACATTTCCCCTCACTTTTGAGGGGAAAAAAAGTGCGTCTTATGGAGCGAAAAATACGGTAATCCCATAATAATAGGGCCCTTCATTTATCATATAACCTAAGTAGCCCTTGGCGATCACATATGGCCACTGTCATTGTCTAATATGAACTTGATGGAATAATGTATATAAATAAACAAACTCTGCCATTTAAATGGCAACTGTCTAATGAGATCAACTTGGCTGCTGTTTAAAGTATATTTATGCTTTATTCCAACCCTATTGCTGTTGAATATTCACATGCCACACGTTGAAGAATAACAAAAAGAAAATCAAGTTTTTCTTTTTCCAAGATCACATGTAATGTAAGCACAAGCATGACAGCAAATTGAAGACCAACACATTTCATTGACAGAAGACAATGTCACAATAATTACACACTCACAATCAATAAATAACACAAAGATGTTAGAACTTGGAGCCGTGTATCTGGGTGTCAGAGACCTGCTGATTATCCAGTTTAATGCTGTCTTTAGGCATTGATTTATGGAGATTTGGGTGAGGACGGCAAATGTACAACTTCATCAAGCAGCATTTACAGGAGTGTTGCACAGCGGTGGAGGAAAAATAGAAGATTATGGGGTCCAGGCTAGCATTGAAAGTACTGAGCAGCAAAGCTTCTTCTCTCCAGGCCAAGTTCTCTTTTTGTAGAAATCCCACCAGGTGAGAGGTATTGTATGGGGCAAAACATATTGCATACACAGCTAGGGTTGTTAGAACCAGCCCGATTGCTCTTTGCTTTTTCCCTCTGTGAATATGAGATGAAGACACAATGATTCTGATGAAGCTACCGTAGCAGAAGCAGGTAATGAGGAACGGTAGACAGAAAAGAACAATTCCTAGTTCGAGACGGAAGGGTAGGAGAAATTCCAGCTGCTTATTGGTGAAGTTATTGTAGCACACGGACCTTCTACTGCTGTTCGCCGGTTCGTGATACTCTGTGATGTAGACAATGCTACAGTGGCCAAAAGAACACAACCACAGAAAGCAGCTGATAGCTACCGCATAGCTTGGCTTGCGATAGAGTTTGTACCTGAGAGGGAAGGCTACTCCAAGGTACCTCTCTACACTCACAGCTGTGAGGAACAGGGTGCTGGAGTAGATGGTACTGAAGTAGAAGAGTCCACTTAGTGGGCAAAGGAAGGTGGGCATTTTCCATTGCCCCTGCAAGAGCTCTGTGGCCTTGAATGGGAGAAATGCCAGAAATGACAAATCGGAGATAGTCAGGTTAAGAAGAAATATGGCATTTGGGGTTGCTTTGACTCGAAGTTTTTGGATCAGGGCATGGAGGGCCAATAGGTTTGATGGGACACCAGTCAGCAAGGTAATGATGTAAACCGCCAAATGCATATTTCTCTGGTTAGTTGTCGAAGCCATGCTGATGACATCATATTCTGTAGAAAAAAAAACACTTGTTCATTATCGTGACATCACAAAAAAAATCCAAAGTAAAAATAATTGGCAAATGGATCTCATAACCTAAAAAAGCCTTATCTTCATCTTTATAGTAAATAGGGCCTCTACTATCATCACTGATTTGTGACTTTCAGTGTTGTAATCTTCTAATCTTTTAGCAAATTTGGTAGAATATCACTACACACAGGTCCATTTGCATTTCTGTCAAATATAATTGATTTTAATTATTTTTTGGGGTAGGATATCTTTTTAACCCTTTTATGACCTACATGCCAGAACTGTCATTATATAATGGGATTTATGTAACCCATTGTCATGCAGGGGCTAAAGTAACAGTCAGCCCAGATTATTTTATATAATGAAAGAATGTCTCTCTGTAGGAGGTATATGGCAAATAATTACAAATATAATTTGTAATCCACAGAAAAATTCACAGTCAGTATGACTAAGTCTTCGTGTTTCAAGGGACCTCCTGCTCTGTCCTAAGTCTTGTCATGTGAGATAAAATTATCACAATGAACTTAATCTGTAGACTATAAAATGTCAACCCTTATGTAACAGGGTTGATGTTCCAGGAGAGATAAGCCAAATGGCAAATGATTTAGGTAAAGTAGAAAAATGGTCAGAGTTGTGGCAACTGACATTTAATGTGGATAAGTGCAAGATAATGCATCTTGGACGTAAAAACCCAAGGGCAGAGTACAGAATATTTGATAGGGTCCTAACCTCAACATTGAGGAAAGGGATTTAGGGGTGATTATTTCTGATGACTTAAAGGTAGGCAGACAATGTAATAGAGCAGCAGGAAATGCTAGCAGAATGCTTGGTTGTATAGGGAGAGGTATTAGCAGTAGAAAGAGGGAAGTGCTCATGCCACTGTACAGAACACTGGTGAGACCTCACTTGGAGTATTGTACACAGTACTGGAGACTGTATCTTCAGAAGCATATTGATACCTTAGAGAGAGTTCAGAGAAGGGCTACTAAACTGGTTCATGGATTGCGGGATAAAACTTACCAGGAAAGGTTAAAGGATCTTAACATGTATAGCTTGGAGGAAAGACGAGACAGGGGGGATATGATAGAAACATTTAAATACATAAAGGGAATCAACACAGTAAAGGAGGAGACTATATTTAAAAGAAGAAAAACTACCACAACAAGAGGACATAGTCTTAAATTAGAGAGGCAAAGGTTTAAAAATAATATCAGGAAGTATTACTTTACTGAGAGGGTAGTGGATGCATGGAATAGCCTTCCAGCTGAAGTGGTAGAGGTTAACACAGTAAAGGAGTTTAAGCATGCGTGGGATAGGCATAAGGCTATCCTAACTATAAGATAAGGCCAGGGACTAATGAAAGTATTTAGAAAATTGGGCAGACTAGATGGGCCGAATGGTTCCTATCTGCCGTCACATTCTATGTTTCTATGTTTCTATGTCAACATGCTGCATTTATACTTTTATACATTTTTGGCAAGTGTTAAAAAACAAGCTACAAATTGATCAACCAATCAGGAAGACAATACCAGACACATGTTGGGAAATATTGTATTACAGTGGATTGAAAGCTCTGATTTGTATCCCCTTACTAAAGCAATCATCACTCAGACTATGGCCAACAGGCATGTTCCTGTTGCTGAAATCAATCATTAATTGAAAGCATTGCATAACACCATTCTGTCACTAGCATTAGACATTGCTGGATAACAAGACAAATTAATCTAAAATAGGCCTTTAGACTATCGAAGCAAGAGAATCTGGAAACATTACAAAAACCTATTTGAGGTCTGAGGATCAATTATCCAAACATTTCACAAAAGAGTTTTAGGTATATATATAGCCAAGGAAATAAAATGTTTTTATGAATGTAAGGAAAAAAGGAGTGAAAGAGAAAACTAAGAAAGGACAAAAACTTGATTAACTTGCTGTACAATTAGTTCCCTCTCTGGACTAAAAATTCTAGCTCAATAGAGAGGACCTATACCATATGCATAACACGATAATCCCACTCACAACGGCAGTCCAGAATCAAAATACCAGGCAGGCCCCCACGGAACAAGAGATACAGTTATCACAGACTACCATATCAGCCGTCAGTGAGGTTTATTAACTGATCTCACAATGAACAAGGAGTTCACATTCAGATAACTCAGCGGACATAGACAGAATCTAGAATAATCTTATGAAAGCTGAAATACTCACTCATAAAAAGAGACGTAGGAATAATATACTTTTAGGAGTGCTCATTAGTAAATTTATGCATGGTGGCAATTTTTGTTTCTTTTCAATACAATTATGATTTTTAAAATAAATTTGGGTCCTGAAGAATTTTGTTCAAAATATTTTTGGGTTGGATTCAAAATTCTAATTCAAATATGCTGTTAAATGGCAGAGGCTACTAGACATGTGCACAGTGAAAACTGAAACCTGTTGGTTCTTCCGTATTGATATGGTTCTGATTTTTTGAACTTTTTCTGTCGTTAAGAATTTTGTCAAAGCTTGATTTGAATTTCTGTGTTTCAAGATTGCACAAAATCGTTCGAATTTCGATTCTGACCAATGTGAATCTCAAAGTCTTCTCATTACACAATACAGTTTAGTAGATTACTGGTACTTCTCCAAAGAAAGATTTAGGTTTTGCAATCCAAACATCCAAATATGTGGAAAAACATTTTGCAATAATAGTACTTGCGTAATTAATTTCTACAAATTCTGCAAATTAATTTCTACAAATTCTTTTAAAACTTGTGAATTGTGCCAACACTCAACTTCCTCCTTTGAAAAAAGTCCATGCATTCCTGTGGCTCTGTATATAGGATTAATTACATGCTCAAATCCAGAGCATTGTAATTTGATTCAATGCAAAAACACAGCAAAAACCTCAAAAATTAAACAAATATCTGTTCCTACTGCCAAAACAAACATGAGAAACATTGTGAGAGAACTTGTTATATTAGTTGCTTAGATTGCACCTATTTTTTTTAATTTAGTAAACCCTTGACAACGCTATAAATATTTAATTTGGAAAGCTATTTATATTGATTCTGTTAAATGAATTATGTTTAAAGGGTCAATAAATGCATTGCTTAACCCCTTAAGGACACATGACGGAAATATTCCATCACGATTCCCTTTTATTCCAAAAGTTGTGTCCTTAAGGGGTTAATATCTTTTCCACTTTGTTTTGTGTACATAAAATCAAAGTATTTGAAGACTTCAAGGCTACCAGGGTCTATTTTGTGTCATTGTTAAATCTCTCCAATTTTTCTTTTTTTTTAAATGTCGTACCGTAAAGACTTTTGGATTACGAATCCTATAGGAGGATCTAACTGGCATGACTAATGGATAATATAACTTTATTGTATGTTTATAATGGTACAACAACCATTAGTCCAAAGTAAAATAGCTGTTTGCTGAATGGTACAAGCAGAGTTTGCTAGTTTTGAGTGTTGGGTTACTATTTGGCAAGGATAGCTATTTTTCCTGATCTCTACGTCTTCCTTCCCCACTTTAAATTGGATGTTGCCATTTGGGATTTTTCACACGCAGGCCTGACATACACTCAAGTGGTAGAGGAAGCACGCAAATCTGACGTTGTGTGATGAAGAACATGATAATCATAGATTTAAATGTAGTTGCACAACTTAAATAAAAGTTAGAAACACAGGATATTGAGTGGAAAATACTTTAAAAAAACCATACACATCACCTCAGGCTTACTCTGTAAAAGACCGTATAGTAAACACCTACGCCTTCCCCTCAGGCTTACTTTGTAAAAGACCGTATAGTAAACACCGACGCCTTCACCTCAGGCTTACTCGTTAAATACAAGTTAGTTGGGTTGTGTTACTTTTTAAAAGATGAAACAATTATTTTTTTTTATTTTTCACTTAACATCAGGTTGTCATGGCACAGTCTGGCATATGATGCAAATTATCTTAGATATGTATCCATGATGACATACCCTTAAGTACCATGAACGTGTATATGCATGGCATCATGGAAGGAATGTCTGAGTATACATGCACATATCCATATAAATGCAATCTGGATGGAGATAAAGATGGGATGCTGGTGGTGCTACAGGTAAGTGGTTTTTACACCTCCACTGGAACTCTTGTAATTGTTTCAATAGCATTTATTGGGGGGTGAAAATGACTGTTACTTTCAGTAAAGTGACAGCTCCCTTTTAATTATTAGAACACATTGTATAGACAATATTAACATTATTTATAAGAAGCATTTGAGTGGACATCGGAGAGGGAAGAAATTACGTGGACGGACCATAGAAAGCATCGAGCGGTGCTCCACCTGGCACTGAATTCCAGGAAAGTTAATTCTATTTTCAGGTTTTTCGGGTAGAAAGAGGGTGTGTGCCAAGCTACTAGTGCCCGATAGCACATTATAAATTAAAATAAATTAAAATAAAGTAAAGGGTTGGAGGAACACTTTGTCCTAAATGTAAAAATTAGTACTAGAATAAATATTGTTCCTAACGTTCCTTCCTAAATGGATAATTTTACTATTTAGTTATATAACTATTGTGCTTATTATTTGACATTTTCTGTTTACTTTTATTTGTAATAGTAAAGATTCTTAAACATTGTCAAGCAGAATTGTTACTTGATACATGCTAGTGCAGGGAGAGATTGGATAAAGACTCAGGTGGACATGTGGGGTTAAATACTGAAGACCTTGGAACAAGCGTAACAAGGGTGTAAAAGAGAGACACAGAGAGCAATAACTGGTAAAGAAATAATAATAAAAGCTGGTTAACGTGACAAGATGAAAAAAGAAGGTATTAAATATTTTTCCTGTTTCCTTCATGGTACTAAGATTAAATTAACTTTTGCTTTCTGCCTGGAGTGAATCTTCAATGTATTTTATTGATTTCAGATGATGGGTTCAAATGAACCAATTTAACATCAGACAATCGAGAGGAAAGATGAAGAGCGATGTTCTGATACAAGAGAACCCTTAGGGATAGCTAAATAAACACAGGACATAAAGCCACGGGGCTTCCCCGAACGTAACTTAACAAGATCAAGTACTTGTCACATGTGTAAATCCGGTTTATATGTCCCTGGGATCTCATATCTTATAGATTGTATATAGAGTGTACAATAAATATATATTACATTTGTAGTGTTCTCCAGTTGCAATCTACATTTATTGTAAGAGATAGCTAATGCTTTTAGACATTTATGGATTTTGCAATATATTAATGTTTTAGTTGTTGTTTTTTTTGTTTTTTAAGGCAGATAATCTTTTTTATGTCTTCTCTTGGGCTGAATTAAGACCTATTCCCAGAAGTAAATTTCCTGTTAGTGTCTCCGTTTTCCCATGCAGAGGGCAATATTCCTGCTTTTGTTTTTAATAAATGGACTCATTGATCGGAAGAATGGATTTTCTGAACTGCATCTACACATTGATTCAGAGGGCAGGAGAAATCTTTCAATGGACTGGAACACGGATGACCAGAAGGAAGATCCCACACCTCCTGTGATCCTTAGCCATATTTACAACTTGCAAAGGATCGTAGGAGTTGTAGTTCTTACCATAGTAGCTGGAAGGTCTACCTTTTTGCACCAATGGTCAACAACAGGGCTAGTCAAAGAGTAGATCCCCAGATGTTGTAGAACTATAAATGCCACAATGCTCTGCCAGGATTAAGAATAGGAAACTATCATGGAACTTAACGTTCTAGGCTATCCTTGTCCTAGAACATGGTTGGGCAAAATAAAGATCACAAAAACACATGGATGATTGTAAACAGTCATACATTAGGGTGTTCTGTTCACAATTTACTAAAAGGTGAGCTTAAACATGCAGTTGAGTTGCATTAAGTAAAAATTGCAGGTCATTGTGGGGCATAAAGGCATTTTATAAGCACTCTTTCCATGCGTACCTGCTGCTTGTCACCCTGTCACATGTGAGCATTTGGGTGACTTACCCTCTTTATTGGTGGGAATGTAAACAGTTATGTCACTGGATGGCCCCCATTACAGGCCCTCCTCCCCTCCCCCGTCCCAACCTGCCACTTGCCAAAACTGGAACATTTTCAATTAAGCAATGCTTTGCTAGTCATATAGCCACCAAGACATCATGGTGTTTGTAGTTCTACAATAGCTATGGGGGTCACTCCTTGATTAAAAGGCCAGCAGCACAACATGGTTTTTAAAGATTGCCAAGAGTCAAACAGTTTTAGAAAACCACTTCAGAACAGTTTACCTGGGGCCCCGTCTCTGCTACAGTCTAGTGAGAACTTTCATTACTGAGCAAAGCTTGGCAGTGCAGGGCTTAGCACATTGGCTGAGAGTGATCAGGTGATGCACTGCAAGATAACAAGTGGAAGTGCCAGAAAATGAGTTAGTGGCTCTCACTGAGCTGTGGACGAGGCTGGAAATAGTTTCAAACCTTTCTAAAATGGCTTAACCCCTTAAAACAGGGGGAGACACAGGGGCACTCCAAGCACTATAACCACTGCTGCGTCTGTTGTTGTTATAATGTTTGGATTATTCCTTTGAAGACAGTTTCTATGAACCCTGGTGACAAATAATTGATGAGAAGTGGTTGTTTTGATAGAACCTCAACATGATGTCACGAATGGCACGGTTTCAGGAAACATTACAATGGAGCCCCAAAGCACCAGCTGATAATAAAATGGTAACCACAGTCAGGCTTTTGAGAGAGACAAACATGCAGATCCTGAAATGCCCTGCGCTGAAAGGGAAGGATTAAATGCATTTCCTGCAATCTACAGCATAGCTTATTTCAAAGTTTTTTCCAGTTTAGCTATCTTGACCTTAAATTTGCAATTCACTTCAAATTCACTTTGGATTACTGAAAATATTCACCTTAGAGAATAAACCTGACAGTGTGAATTAATGTATAATAATGTATGGTTTGTAAGGTTTGTTACAGACCCTGTAGTAATAATACAATAATGTGTGCTGTGTAATAATACTCGGTGTGTATGAGTGTATTACAGACCCCCCCAGTAATAATACTATAATGTGTGCTGTGTAATAATGTGCAGTGTGTATGAGTGTATTACAGACCCCACAGTAATAATACTATAATGTGTGCTCTGTAATAATACTCAGTGTGTATGAGTGTAATACAGACCCCGGAGTAATAATACTATAATGTGCGCTGTGTAATAATACTCAGTGTGTATTACAGACCCGGCAGTAATAATACAATAATGTGCGCTGTGTAGTAATACTCAGTGTGTATTACAGACCCCGCAGTAATAATACTATAATGTATGCTATGTAATAATGTGTAGTGTGTATGAGTGTATTAGAGACCTCACTGTAATAATACTATAATGTGTGCTGTGTAATAATGTGCAGTGTGTATGAGTGTACTACAGACCCCACAGTAATAATACAATAACGTGTGCTGTGTAATAATGTGCAGTGTGTATGAGTGTATTACAGACCCCACAGTAATAATACTATAATGTGTGCTGTGTAATAATGTGCAGTGTGTATGAGTGTACTACAGACCCCACAGTAATAATACTATAATGTATGCTATGTAATAATGTGCAGTGTGTATGAGTGTATTACAGACCCCACAGTAATAATACTATAATGTGTGCTGTGTAATAATGTGCAGTGTGTATGAGTGTATTACAGACCCCACAGTAATAATACTATAATGCATGCTGTGTAATAATGTGTAGTGTGTATGAGTGTATTAGAGACCTCACTGTAATAATACTATAATGGGTGCTGTGTAGTAATACTCAGTGGTTAAGTGTATTACAGACCCGGCAGTAATAATACAATAATGTGTGCTGTGTAATAATACTCAATGTGTATTACAGACCCCGCAGTAATAATACTATAATGTGTGCTGTGTAATAATGTGCAGTGTGTATGAGTGTATTAGAGACCTCACTGTAATAATACAATAACGTGTGCTGTGTAGTAATACTCAGTGTGTATGTGTGTGTCATACACTAAAACTCACAATAATAAACACTTAAACTGCAATAAATGTATTTACTATTCTTGCTCTTAAAGTGTTTTTAATTAGCTGTTAAAAGGCATGCATACATGTTTTGTATAGAAGTTATTTGGCTATAGAACCTGGATCCTCAGTTTAAAATACTTGCCAACCCCTGAAGAATAATTGAATAGCCCTGAACCACAGGGACCCATATTCTGTTGGAGTCTTTGTCCACAGATCAGTGACAGTACTGGCACATCAAACATTTTATGAATGATACTGAAAATCTGCCGTTACAGCAGATGAAAGCTATTAGAACGCTGTAGACAGGGAATGATAAAGAGACTGTATACAAAGTAACACGTTCATGTCTCTCTATGTTTCTCTCATTAATCTTGATGCTTGGACGCAGAGCCCTGCTCATTCGCCTTTGTCAGGCAACAGTGTGACATCTCAGTGACCATCCAATGACTGCACCATAGTGACTATGTACACACCTGGCTGCTCACCAGAATAAACAGGATGTTGACCAGGATATCTTATCTGAACAAGTAGAGATGGTTTATTGAAAATGCCAAGGGTTTAAAAGCCATTAGACAGAAAATGTCTTGTCCATTTCCTATAAATATGGGTTTTTCTTACAGTTAAAACCATTCTTAATAAAAAGTATAATACATATGGCAATGGGCTTTGAATATTATTATTCAGATAGTCATGGAATAGATAAGGCCATTGCCAGCAGTTGTAGTCACAGAGAATCTCGTCAATTATATTATGAAATGGTTACTCCAAGAATCATAACCTGCATTGGTTATGATGCGAGGAGTACGCTCTTGTTGTTTTTCACTGGTAACGTTTTGCTAAGGATTGCCCTCTTATCTGGTTCCTGATGTGTGTCGATTCTCCTCTGAAGCTGATGATGTGCATCTGCAGAGTTCCAGAAGACAGATGCTGTTCCTGCTGTGAAGTCATTGGCCGATGCCATTAGGTAATTATTCTCAGCCACTAATTGCTTTACCGTGCAAAGGATATGCCTAGAATTGACATTAACACACTCTCATTCCCGTCTGGCTAATGACGCAGGTAAAGGTGGCGTTTTGCCTTCTGCAGAAGTCTAAAATATCTTCAATCACTGAAGTTGTTATGGTGCTTGGAGATAAATATATGTAATATTTCTCACACCTAATATTATACAAGGAAAATTCTCTGCTGTTTTTTAAACTATTTTGTCATATAGCGCACGTTTGTGTTTTTATGGTTTCCAATTTTAATGTTCCATGATTTACAGTTTTATGCGGTTATCAAGGAAAACGACTGACAAAATATTATTGGAAATGTAACTGGAAACTAAAGGGATGGGTTCGACTGAATATCTCTGCTCTCGGGTTACTAGTTTGTACGTTATGTTTGTGCAGTTAATGTTTTTTAATTTCGAGCTGATTTACGTTTTCTTGTAATACAGGGTGGGATTGTTTACTTGTTGTCACTACTGCTGTTACTTGTTTTAAGCAAGAACGTCCTTTGCAGATATCTTTTTCTATCGATAGTTAACACCATTGTGGGAGTTTATTCATGTTTTGTTGGTGTGACAATGACATTTTCTTAATAAAAGGCTGTGGCTAATTTGCACTGATGTTTGTCTCCTGTTTTCAACTTAATGCATATTGTTTTATTAGACCCCCAGGACCCATTATGCCTTATTAAAACCTGACTCTAACTTCCTATGCAGCCCACAATTCCGTGAGAAAGCCTATTGGAAGACATGGGAACTTGTAGGCATGCGGCCAACTACACGCCAAACCAAAAAGCACAGCCTCTGCTGTATGAGGGGCTTAGTTACAGTTACAGAGAGTTTTTGCTAATTACTTTACGCAGTAGAAAGAAGTGAGAATGGGACAGGGGACCTCTTTCTATCATAATCCTGCAAGGAACATAGATTGGTATTATTATTTTATTTACAGACTTACTCAATGTTATTAAAAGAAAACTGTGGGCTAAAATATTGCCCCTATTTTGCAATACATAATAAATATATAAAAAAATGCAAAAACAGTTACAAGTTTCCTTGAAGTTGCACTTTGAAGTCTCCCAGATTGTGTGTGGATACACTCTAAATTTGGACAAAATAAACACAGGCATCCTTGAACTGTTGACAGCTCTGAGGGGCAGTCTTAGAGTGGCAGCTTTTTTTGCTCATGATGCTCAAAGCACATTCAATTCTACAATTAAGCAAAGTTGTGATGGTGCTTAGAATGACTCTT
>OW240921.1:15032848-15048740 GCA_933207985.1 Pelobates cultripes
TAACCCAGGACATTGACAGGGCTTGACAGGGTTTGGAGGCGGGCTTAGGGGGGAGCCTGATGGTGATTAGTGGGTTAGGGTTTAGGTGATGGGCTGATATAAATGTCGGCCATTTTAGAAATCTTCATTACTAATTTGACTTACGAGGCTCAATTGGTCCCTCCCTCCCTATAGGCATGGGTTAAGTCTTGGTCACAGCGGCGGGCTGGTATAAGGAAGGTTAAAGGGGTAACAGGCCTGCTTAGGGAAGAGAAGAGCAAGAGTAGGTAGTTGGCTGATTAATATGGTTGGTTACCTGTTGGTAAGATGTTGGTGGGTTTCGAGCTCGTTGGTAGCTCAGAACCCAGGTGGTGTAGGGTATCAAGGTATACCCCTGCCAGGATCGTGTGGAAAATGTTGGATCTTGTTTATGGTATATTTACGTGTTGTTATACCATGTTATGTTATATATTATGGGTCATTGCCTTGTGATTTGATATGTGGGGAAGTGATAATGTTGGATGGCTGAGGAATTGGGGGTGGGCAATGACTTTAAAAAGTTATTTATCTGTTACTATTATTATTATTATTATTATTATTATTATTATTAATATTATGAATATAATAAATAAAAGCTGTGGACACATTGACCCATACCTAAGAGTGTCAGTGTTTCATTAGGGGTGGGTTGATATAGGTAGTAGACAGCTCCTCCAGCCCATATGGCGACAATGCACCTGTCATGTTATTTCCAATCCCTTAATCTTACGCTAACCTACACGTATATCAGAAATAAACCCAACCTGACCAACAAGCAAAGAGTTAACCTCTTTTATTGAAACGTTAAACGCAAGCTGAGCAAACAACAGTAATGTATTTTTTAAAAGGCAATTTACACCTTTATTGTAGACTCTGCAACTACTGTTTTCATTCCACTCAAACTATAATGTTGAATTTCTGCTCTATATTGGTTTGGTTACCTATTCATGTCCGGCCACACAGAAAGCGATATTGTAAAATGACGGTGAATGTTATGGTTGGGAGTAATTGAGCATAAATAAACTCTCCGCACGCAGCAAGCCATGTTCTGTGTACTTTCTGAGACGCTTGAGCTTGAACACATGCTGCAGGCGATTTCTAAAGATATTTTCCCAGAAATATGTGCGAACAGAGATGTAAAGCAGCATCAGTAATCTGGAATAATCACTTTAAAAATACTGCTTTGAAAATGGCAAGTTAGAAATATAAGTGGCTTTAATAATGATTGTGGTGGACCACCTGGTACCCTGGACACCATAAGCACCACAGTCTCCCCCCGGCAGCTTGGCTAGGGTCTCACTGTCCCTTCCCACCCTGGACCAACACCTGGATCCAGCTCCCAGTGGGAAGACCTCTCCTCCAAAGAGTATAGCTGTATAGCAAGTGATTATAGCAAGTATAACTTTCCCCCACAGACATTAGTCGAGACTGAATGCTGGGGGTAGTCTGTTTATTTCCAGCCAAATGGCTCACTTATATACAAAAGCTGAGCACAGTGACACGCCCAAAACACACCCATAAACACACCCACAATGTGCCATAAAATACAGTGTCACTGTGACTCAGCATAAAACATAAAATATGAAAAAGACATAAAAATACATATTTCCCACATAGGAACCCCCACAGTCTATACATCCCCGGATAGCCTGGATCTCAGAGCCCAACATATCCGAAAAGTGCTCTGATCCCACAAATACAGCCAAATCGCCACGGGGGTAAAGTTCTGACCGGCCGCACACATGGTCCTATGCCCAAAACAGTTCCAGGGCGTTTTATGCTTTTAACGGTCAAACTTGGGAGTTCCATGCAACCAAAATATTGAACATAATCCATAAGTATAACGTGGAGCTTATTCACCTCATTCAGACGAATGATTCCACCGAACAGCGCTCTTCCAGGATGTAAAGTACTGAACGCAGGCGGGATGGAAGTTCAGCTGTGTTCGCGAGGTCGAGTGGATGGATTTTAGTTCCATGCACTCGACGACCAAACACCGCTGCATGCGTTTGTGCTAACAAGATGGCCACCACCACGTGTTCGGGCATATGAACGGCGGCCACCCAGACGAACACTTAGAACACTCAATAATGTTTAACAAGCTCCTGGTGGTCTTTAGTTCATGGATCTGTTAGGTTCCCGAACAGCACTGGGAACCCAAACAAACTGAGTCTTTTAAAATGTATTTTGCAGTTCTTTCTGCAGGGCCCATAGTCCTGAGGTAAGAGGCTGGCAAGCAGGCTCCTCCAGGAGCCCATGGCGAGGTCACGGCCACCACAATGATGTTATAATTGTGCTGTATTAGTAATACCACAGTGCTGTTTAGAAGGGCATGCTCTGTCATAAAGAATGGTATGGCAATGTCCTCCAAAGCAGTGGAGGCTGGCCACTGGTACAAGTGGGACAGCAACCCCAGTTTTTGATATAGATTTTTTTTTTAAATCCCATCAATCAGGAGTTTTAAGGATGAATAGTAAGTGCAATAAGAAAATAAATTGTATCTACCATGATTATATCAGCATCTTCCTTTATTGATGGATAAAGCTGCCGTGGTGAGGCTGAGCAGTTCACCATGTTAGATTTCTGGACATTTGTAATAGAAAGTGGGTATAGACTGTTTAGCCAGACTTTGCATAGGGCCAGCAGATCCAAGAAACTTCAAAATACATTCCTAAGCATTGCCCCGTGTTCTAGGACTGTCAGCAGTGGGTGAAGTTGGGTAACAGCACTAGGGGGTGAAGTTAGACCATTTTTAAATGGGTGTTGTGTCTCAAATATGTGTATCTGAAAGTTTATGGTATCCATCGGGGCATAAAGTCTCATTGAGTTAGGAGATGAGTAAACGGTAATCAATAAACCATGCTCGCTAGCCAACTGCAGGAAATCAAGGGGCCTTGGTAATTTGCATTCAATGCCAATCTGTGCCAGAACAACTGCTTTCCTGCCACTCGCCAAACACCACTCTGTCAGTGTTCAAACATCAGTCTGAACAAAACACAGTCATTTTAGGACCTCTAATAAATCCCTGACAAATAAAAGCAGTGGTAAATAATGCCCTATAAATACTTTTGACATCCATGGACAAGCCCAGCATAGCCCGACTAGCACCATGGTCATAAAACTCTCGTATTCAACAGAGGATAATAAGAAAAGATGGCAATGTAGGAAATCTGAAACACACAGACAGGGAATGTATATAATATTCCAGCAGTGCGTATAATAACCACATTTCATTTTCCTCTGACTGCGAGTTATTTACTATAGGATAACTGGTATAGCCGGAATAGAAAATAATTCTCCATTGGTGTAAAATTTGAATTAAGATTTAGAGTTTGTGTTTTTCCGTTACTGCTGACAATGGTTGCTCTTGATATACTTGCATCTCTTTTTTACCTTATTAACAATATAGGAGAGCTTATTCTAGATACATGTAACAAAATAAGGTGGGGATAGTGTCTAGAATACCATAAAATATCAGTATATGATCATTAAACTTGTGTAAACCAACCAGCCCACCAACTGTACTAAATGCATAACCTACATTCTATTTCCCAAAAACCTGTTACCTACATGTCATAAAGAAGACAATGGCATTGGATGAGCAGGTGGGTTAGGACACGTAATATTTTAAATGACAGCTTCAAGCCAGGTCAAGAGATTCTCAAAAGAAACAAAGAGAATTAACTTTTATTGGCTAATCCTGATAACAGCTTGCTCTCAGACTCAGTGACTTAATCAGTGACATCGTATCTACAAGGCAACAGCCTTAATTAGGTTATTAAAAAAAAAAAAAGAATGATATTGAATCTCACAGGTGCCAGGAGCAATTTGTTACGATCCACTATTGGAAGTGCAAGTTATGAGCTCTTAAATAATTATAGTCATAATAAGATAGATAAGAAAGATGAGTCCTATGACATCTTTCCTTTCAATTGGTTTAAATCTAACTTAATAAAACCATTATTAGGGAAATAATGGAATATAACAAGGCGATTTTTTTGTGATAGCATTAAAGTTAAATATTAAAACATTTTGGTGCACTCATTTTTTCTGGATTCTTTTACCATCGCTAGTAAGGCGATTGTACTGGATGTGTTTATAACTTTCAAATGTCCTGGATTTTCTCTTTTGGGACCAAGTCTATCAAATCTAGATTGAATTCTAGAGAGGAATCCAATCAATCCAATGTAACTAAACAGTTACTGTGATGTAAAGAACTTGTAACATTCCCTGGGGTTGCCGGAACCTATCTTCAAGTTTCCCGAACGTATACGTATCCCCCTGTTCATGGACCGACCACACCTGGCTGTTAATCACAATTAAAGGATTAACTCAAGTGCTTTTCCTGGGTGGCCATTGTGTCTCCCGAACACAGGCAGCGGTACTTGGTTGTCGAGTGCATGGAACTCATTTTGGCTACACAAACTTGTGAATCCCGGCAAAAATGGTACCGCTTCTGATACAACTTCCCAACCAGCTACACAAATGACATTAAGGAGATAGGAACTTCTGAGTGGGGGGAGCTTTCGGTCTCTAACAGCCAGGGGGAGTCGAAACTTTACCCGAATGGTGCTTTCATTTTACCAAACGGATCTGAGCGCTATTTGGATATGTTGGGTGCTCAGAGACGGGCTATTCGGCGATATAAGACTTGTGGGAGTCCCGTATAATCTTCACATGTTTTTGGGGTGTTTTGTGATACTTTGTTTTGCTTCCTGTAACTGAGAGATAATTGAGTTAGCCTTCTAGAGACTCAATTATATTGCAGACACAGAGACGCCTGGGAGGTACTTGTGCATTTCTCTATGGAGACGCCATGGTGGGGGTGTGATGGACCACCTGGCACTGGGTGCCTCTGCCAATCGCTGCTTCCTAGCCATCATCGAGTACCATAAGTACCGCACCAGACACCATAGGCACTGTAGCCCCTTAGCAGCCACAACTTGGATGGGGTCTCGCCGTCCTTTTCCACCCTGGACCAAACACCTGGATCGAGCTCCCAGTGAGAAGACCAAGAGAGTATAGCAGGCATAGCAGTGTAGCTCTTACAAGAGCTAGTGTCTATAGCAATCCAAAGAACAATCCCAAGAGCAGGGATTATAGCTGGTATAGCTTTCACCTACAAGCACGAGACAAGGCTCTGTGTTGAGGGTAAACTGGAACTCGTTTATTGGCAGCCACAACTGGCCTTATATGCAAGTCCCCATGCAAGGGGCAAACCCCCCGGGACCTGAGAGTAAACTACAGTAAAAACATACACACGATTACATTGACTCTCAGGTCCAGGACACTCCCATACAAAATAGGTCAATCCCTCCTATGTAACAAAACAAATGTTCCCTCTGGGAACCAAAATTATTTGGAGTGACACTACGCATAGATCCCTCCCCTAGAGATAATTGAGTCAGGAACTTTACAAAACTCAATTATCTCCAGGCACAGAAAACATAAATTTTTACAAAACCCCCAAAATATCTTTAAACACACAAAACTCCCACAATGTTACATCCCCTGATAGCCCCAATCTGGGTGACCAACATATCCAAAAGTCATAATTTGACCGACCGCAGGCATGGTCCCATGCCCAAAACAGTTCCAAAGAATCAGGGCTTGCGGACGGTCAAGTTCGGTAGTTTTTTATCTAACATAGTCAATGTTCTTACCCTGGAGCTTGTTCACCTTGTTCGCGGGTACGTTTCCACCGAACAATGCCCTTCTAAGTTGTGTAGAACCGAACGCAGGCGATCCTGGAAGTCCAGCGGTGTTCAGGAGTTTCAGCATCTGAAAACAGTTTCATGAACTTGATGACCAAACACCACTGCCTGCGTTCGCGGGAACAAGATGGTCGCCACCTCGTGGTCATTCATGCAAACCCAGACGAATACTTAGAACACTGCGGTGGAAAGTGTTGCAAACTGTCAATTAGGCTTAACAAGCTCCAGGGTGGTCTCTGGTTTGTGCAGTTGTTCGGGAACTGAGCCATATAATCCCAATTACATGAACAGAGCCTTTTAAAAGTATTTTAGCCAGGTCTATTGGAAGCGGCCATAGTCCTTTGGCAGGAGGCTGGCAAGCCAACCCCTCCAAGAACACATGGCAGAGGCATTTCTGCCACAGGGGGTCTGTTCATAAAAAGTTGAGTGTGGCACAATAAACCTCAGTTGAACCCCAGAACTGTGTGTCGTGCAGTTATGGGGGAATGGGCTATAATCACTAAACAGCACTTCTTTCCAGCTCTAGAGGATTTCAGCAGAGATATTCGATATCAGGATTGCAACTCCGCTACAAACATAACACTCAATGAATTGTGCATTGTCAGATGTATGTCAAAGTAGTTGGGACACCCAAACTGGTGGTTGATTGACAAGGTATATGTCACCTCTCGGACATGTGTTTCATAAGTGGAAACTCAACCTTTTAGAAGCCATACTAGCTACAGGTCCCATTGTTTCTTTTAAATGATATAATTCCCAAATTATTTTCATTCACCCTCCAATATTCTGAAGCAGACCTTTCAATATTGTGCTAATCTCAGAACCTATAAGGCAAGACTACATTAATACTTTAAAAAGTCTACTGAAGGTGTTACATAGAGAAACTTTGTTATATTACAATTAACATTTTTTTTCGCTGAGCTACGTTTACAGAATGGCTCACCAAGCCAAAATTACGTGGATATTTTGGATTCTCCACAAAAAAGTTTGAGTCAGTAAATCAAGCAAAAGACTGCCAATATTTTTATTATTCTGCATTGTGTTTTATAAATGTAGCTGAAACATGATAGATTAGGAATGACTTTTTTGCACAATAAAATTGTAAAAATACACTAAACAGACTCACAGTTTGCCTTGTAAAAATCTTTTTGCCTTAACACATTTTTAGTAATTGTTCTGATCTGTAAGTTTCCAATTCTATATTTTGCTCTGTCACATAGATTAATCCCAGATCTCGGTTTTAACTCAGTTTTTAAATGTACATTTCCTTCTAAAATCTAATTTTTCATTCTTATGGTTACTGAATCTCAATGTCTGTTGATTACATTACCAGTATACATGAATCAGAGTGCACCTTTTTATAGTAATTGGTGATTACAGGTGGATTATTTAAAGGTAAAAATAATATTATTATAATACCATATTCTCTCGGGGATGCAGGAATATCCAAAGGATATGTACTTTTGTGTAACCCGAGGATAGGAATTTATGAAACACTGCTGTAAATAATGGAAAGCCTTGGGCTAATTGTCATCATTTCCTTGAGGATACATTGTGTATATGATTTCATTGCTGATTCGTTAAACTAATACTACTAATAAAAAAATCATTATGTTTTGTGAATGATGCCCGCTTTATGATATACTTGCTCCTTACAGTTCCGCCAACTACTAAGGCATTGTGGCAAGACAGTTTAAGGTTAGAATACAGATAAATACTGCCCAAAATCCCTGCTATGGGGATTGAAGTTTCTCATTCATGGCAGAGTTAAAGGGAAACACCCATTTTAATTTCTGAAAACAGCCTAAAATAAGAGCTTACATTTTCTTAGATTCCCATAAGGCACAGTGTGTTTTGTCTACAAACACACTGATAAAAATCTCTAAAGTAAACACATGTTGCTGTAAAAGAAACCCTTTTTTAACGCAGGCTGTGTGAGTCACAGTCAGGGAAGGTGCTGCTAGGATTGCATAAACAGGGCTGCAATTAATAATTATATTATAATTGATCTAGTGATGAGGGCAAGAGATCTAGGTCTAGTCAATTAATAATTATAATTGATCTAGTGGTGAGGGCGAGAGATCTAGGTTTATGCAATTAATAATTAATATTAATTAATAATTATATTATAATTGATCTAGTGGTGAGGGCAAGAGATCTAGGTTTATGCCAGCACAGATCTGTTAACACCAAGTGCTTGTGATATATGAGTCAATAGCAGGGGAGGTGTGACTAAGTCTGTCTAAACAAGGTGATTTAACTATTAAATGGTAGAGAAGTGATCTGTGAGACTGCAGGAGCATGATCTATACACCGAAACTGCTTCATTAAGCTAAAGTTGTTTTTATGCCTAAAGTATCCCTTTAAAACCACTATGAGAATTATTATTGAGTGAGAGATTTGTCACTTCCTGCTTTAGGCAGATGATCCGTTTTACATTTTACGTGTCATTTTAAATCTCTTTAACCCCTTTAATGTCCATTGATTGTCTTTGATCATAACATTCTAGTATTTAATTCTTAATTCTCCACTTATAATATGGATATTAACTAGTGACAGCCATCTGTGTAACACTGCTAAACCCCGGTATACAAGGAATCTCTGCTGTCATAATGTCTTCAGGTAACCAGAATGTGAAAACGGCAAAGAATATTATTGGTCTTTAAAGAGCTCACCTCTATTTACTAACGTTGATGTGACTTTACTTTCACTTTTTCTTTTTATATTTTTTTTGTTTTGTTGTTTAATTTCATTTTTAGCTCGTTTACTTTAAAATCCTGCTTGTGTCTTGTTCCCTACACAATTCTCCCAGGCCTGAATTTGATAAGGTTATCTGCATATTAAGTAATTACTGCTTGCGGGGTGAGGGGGCTGGGGGACGGAGACGGACCATATCTTAAAGTTCTTGGTTCACAGATGATGAAAACGGGGGTCAAGACCCCGCTCTGAACTTATTTGCCCCCTTTGTGCTTATCTAATCCATTCGCTTTAGGCTATGTCTAGAGAACTCGTTTAATTTATTTTGGAAAACAAAGTTTGTTCTCAGTTCAATCTGGCTAATCGTCATGTTTTTCCAGTAGATCTTTAGAGCAGCTTCCCTGTGTCGTGTTTATTCATAGTCCACTCCTGGAGCAATATCCAGAACGAAACATCAACTTATAAAGTCAGTGACCCATTAAGAGGAGATCTTGGTAAAAACATGCATCCCGCAGTTAAGCTCTCATTTACTACTACTGGGAAGAAACTGAGAGACAAGTAAAAAGACCCAACTGTAAAACATCACCTCCCCAAAGTCCTGATTTGACAGTAGGACCTATGTTTGGACCAATATCAAGAGTCCTTTAAGTTGCCACATTACATGGCAACTGAAAAAACGCAGAGTAGGTTGCTTTGTGAGATATTGGGTATCATGACATACACTTGGCTACAAAGTAGGTATTCAGAACAAGATACTCTTCACTTTTGTATCTAGTAACACTGCTTGTTTGGTGGCCAGGAGACCTATTGTTTCCTTTTACACATACAGGAAGGGCGTGAAACTCAAGGGATGTATGCCATATTTAGGACAATTAGAAGAATTAACTCTTTAAAACAGCAGATAATATCTGAAAATTGGACACGGTGAGAACATAGCAAATACTGGCCACAATTTAATAATTTTGGATATTGTTTTAAAAATGATTTGATATTTTGAAAAATATTTTAAAATGTTGATATTTTTTGATAAACATGTTGCCCAAGGAAATTCGATACCAGGGGTAGGCAACCTTCGGCACTTCAAATATTGTAGACTGTATAATGCTCTTATAACCACAATGTTGGCAAAATATCATGGGTGATGTAGTCCACAACATCTGGAGCACAGAAGGCCCTGAATCTCTCAACAATAGTCTCCCTTATCAGAAATATTCATGGTATCAGTTAGACAAACTCTAACTGAGATAAACAGCAGGCTCAAAATGAAAACATCAAAAGAAATCCATCAAAATATATGTCCAAACAATGCTTTCAGCTAACAAAAGAGATGGTGGTTCCTAAAGAGATTCATTATATTATTTTCTTGTATATTGTATTTTCAATCTGAGAGCCTATGGACCACCAGTGCAGTTGGTAAACCCCAGTGCCATGGAGTCCTACTTGTTTTATGGTATGTATCTGTGCATGTGTGTTTGTGTGAGTCAGTGTATTTGTTCGTGTGTGAGTGTTTGTGTGTGTCAGTGTATTCATGTCTAAATATGTGTCAGTGTTTGTGTGTGTCAGTGTATGCAACTGTGCATGTGTGTTTGTGTGTGTCAGTGTTTGTGTGTATCAGTGCATGCATCTGTACAATGTGTGTGTCGGTGTTTGTGTGTGTCATTGTATGTATCTGTGTATATGTGGTGCTGTTTGTGTGTGTCACTGTATGTATCTGTACATGTGTGTCAGTGTTTGTGGATCTGTTTGTGTATGAATCTATGCATGTAGGTCAATATGTGCCAGTGTAACTGTATGTGTGTCAATCTGTGTGTGTACCTCTCAGAGTGCATCTGTGTGCATATGCATCTGTAGACATCTGTGTATGGCAGTGTATTGTATGTGTGTTTTTGTGTATGGCAATACGCCCCTGTATGTGTGTCTGACAGTGTGTATGTATTTGTGAAGTCATATTACACACAAACACACCACTGCATTTACATGCCAACATTACAAACATATACTTGCATTCATACACACGCTACATAAAATAAATTACACTCAAAAACCAACACTACACACACCCCTGAATTTAAATGACAAAATTACAACACAAACAGATCTCCTGCATTCAAACATACACAAACATTCTCACAAATATACTTCATAGAAAAACACGCCTTGCGGTATATTCACAGATACCGCAAACTAACAGAACTCAGCAAGGATGGCTAAATAGTAGATCCACCGCTGGCAAAGCATCATGGAATTTGTATGGCAGTTGAGGATTTACCTATTGGCCACCTCTGCACTATAGCGAGAAAGGGGAAGCCTTAACAGATTCTTGCACGGGGCCCTGAGGTTCTTTTCGTTTTTTAGTTACGCCCCTGACCATGAACAAGCCCACACTACCACTAATAAATTAGTGCACCATGCCACAATGTCATTACTGAACAAGTCCATGCCACCACTATCGAGCCAGACCACCTTGTCACTTTTGAGCTAGAGCGCTGTACCACTGTTGAACAAACACACACAGCCTCTATATAATATCTGGACCAGACTGGCACTATTGCCCACCCTGACATTATAGAGTAAGACTGGCACTAAACATGCCCACGCCTCCTCACGGTCACTGTGAAGTAATCCCACCTGAGCTCACACTGCTCAATGTACAGAATTGTATCCTGTGCACAATACATGGACAGAAGAATTCTATGAACTTTTATTCTTACCTCTCAGACAGACACAGTGTATCCTTTACTCCTTGTTTGAAAGAATTCTTTCCTTCTCTCTGATCACAGTCCCCCAGTATCTAGCAATCCTGCAGAGTGCACATCCAGCTGTGTACTCTCTCTGCTAGGTCCATCTGCTTCCCACCACAAGTGACAGTGAGAGCTCTTACTGACTGTGCAGCAGACTGAACTGTGTCATAGCCAATAGCACTGGGAATAGGAAGCAGAGCACCAGGAGAGCTTCCAATTAACCCCTTACATGCTGCTTTCATGGTTTGTGTACATACCAGACTAAAATATCAATCTATTAACCATTTAAGGACCAAGGACATTTTGAAACAGTCATCGAAGTCTGTTCCATAAAAACCCAGTGCTGCATGGAATGCCACAAACTTAGCTTTATGTAGCCCAGTTTTTTTAAATTAGTATAATTAGTATAAAGTACTAAACTAGTACTTTATACTGCTTAGCTGTTACTGACCAACACAGTACACAGCCCGCATTTACAAAACCAGAACTTTGTATAACCCATCTGTTACTAAATCAATACTTTATAAATATACTTTATATGTATATTATATACAGCCTAGCTGTTACTCAACCAGGAATTTATATAGCCTGTCTCTTCCTAAATCAATAGGCATCTATATAGCCCTGCATTTACTAAACCGGAAGTTTATATAGCCCAAACATTACAAAATAAGCACTTTATACAGCCCAGTTGTTACTAAACCAATATTGTATACAGCCGTTAATAAACCAGAACTTTATATCGCTCTTCTCTGTTAGTAAACTAATACTTTAGTTGCTCAGCTGTTATTTAATCACTGGGACATTCTGTTTTTAAATAAGATATTTAATGGATAGATTATTCTAATTACTTATTTTTACATTGATCATTTGGGGTTAATAATAATGTATAGATCCTTTACTGAGCTGGGACACAGTATCAGAATTCAGGCCAAAATCTATTTATGGAGCAAAACTCCATAGAGGGTAATATAGGGGTAATGTTTAGCATAGTGTGCTGGGGTAATATAGGGGTTCAAATGTAGCATTGAGGAGCGTGTTAGGGTAATGTATGGGTTTATGTGTAGGGTAGTGTAAGGGTTAATGTGTAGGGTAGTGTAAGTGTTAAAGTGTAGGGTAGTGTAAGGGTTAATGTGTAGGGTAATGTAAGGATTAATGTGTAGGGTAGTTTAAGGTTTAATGTGTAGGGTAGTATAAGGGTTAATGTGTAGGGTAGTGTAAGGGTTAATGTATAGGATAGTATAAGGGTTAATGTGTAGGGTAGTGTAAGGGTTAATGTGTAGGATAGTATAAGGGTTAATGTGTAGGGTAGTGTAAGGGTTAATGTGTAGGATAGTATAAGGGTCAATGTGGAGGATAGTGTAAAGGTTAATGTGTAGGATAGTATAAGGGTTAATGTATAGGGTAGTGTAAGGGTTAATGTGCAGAATAGTGTAAGGGTTAATGTATAGGGTAGTGCAAGGGTTAATGTGCAGGATAGTGTAAGGGTTAATGTCTAGGGTAGTGTAAGGGTTAATGTGTAGGATAGTATAAGGGTTAATGTGCAGGATAGTGTAAGGGTTAATGTATAGGGTAGTGTAAGGGTTAATGTGTAGGATATTATAAGGGTTAATGTGCAGGATAGTATAAGGGTTAATGTGCAGGATAGTGTAAGGGTTAATGTATAGGGTAGTGTAAGGGTTAATGTGTATGGCAGTGTAAGGGTTAATGTCTAGGGTAGTGTAAGGGTTAATGTGCAGGATAGTGTAAGGGTTAATGTCTAGGGTAGTGTAAGGGTTAATGTGCAGGATAGTGTAAGGGTTAAGAAGGGAACTTTACTGTAAGGGCAGCACTTGGACATACATTACATTTCCTAGTTCTGCCCAAGATTAGAGGACATGTATAACCCAATTCCCCTATATTAAGGAACAGACTGCATGGAGGTAACCTGTGCATTATTATCCATTCATTACGGATATAATTACATGGGTAACATCACCGATGTCCGGTGCTCAGATAAAGTACTCACGTTCCAGCCCTCCAAGTCTCTAGTCAATACGTTCTTTATTCTGTTAATGTCAACATTTCCGTTTTCATGACAAACCTTCATAAAGAGAGTTAACTTACTGATGGAATACAGAAGGTATTGCAAATCAGATACATCCCAGAATTCTGGTGTTAAACCCTGTATCTATAATAGGGCTAATTAACCAGACTTACAATAAGGATGAGCTGATCATGTGAAGTTAGCTAGGTAAAAAGGAAGCTATGCCCAAACTGAATAATTCAAACCAGTACGAGAAAAGGAGCCATGATATTTGTTTTTGTTGTCGGGGCTATAATTATTTATTAGAAATGAAAGCAAGGACCTAATGTTTTTGTGAAATGGAACATTTGGAGCCAGAGGCACTCAACTGGGATTAAAACCTTTCAACTACCAAGGACAGCACCGCTTGACCCTGGTACTTAATGTAAACAGTTCTATTCAATGAAAATTGTTAGAGCAATTTTATGACTTTTATTACTTACTTAGAAAAACGTATTATAAATGAAAATGGTTACTCCTTCCACGACTCCTTTGTATGTGCGCTGATTCTGCTTGACACGCTACACATACAGCAGAAATATTTCTACTTTTGTGCCAGGGGCTAGTTACACCCATGGCACATGTGACTTAGGAAACATTGAACTATGTACCGGGCTGCTTGATGTTAATTTTGTGCACAAATATTGTCTGTTGTCAGCATCTAATGAGACATGTCTTGCACATCTGCAAGGGAGGTCTATATCTCCCCCTCCTCCGTACCTCCCGGCATTTACAGCTAGTTGTTTTTTAAATATTCTGATCCTTCCTACTCTTGTTCAGCCCCCACTCCCTCCGCACACCGGCTCAGAGAATGTGCATGCACTTCTATATGAGATGCGTTTTATTGGACCACAAAAGGGTAAGGTGTGATGTGGCATGAACTTGGTATGGGGCATGGAAATCCTCCTATATAGCTTTGTCATGGTTGTAATTATGGTACGGTTTAATTTAATATAATGGGGGTTTTGGTTTAAAAAAACTAGGTGGACATAGTTATTAACGATCAAGAGGGCATGATAACTTAAAAGAAGTATATAGTAGAAAAGGGTCATAGTAACCCTTTAAATTAAAACTATTTCATGCACAAAGTATAATTTTGACTTTGGTGGTTGGACTGCATACCGTATGGCATTATGTTACATAGTTACATAGTTACATAGCTGAAAAGAGACTTGCGTCCATCAAATTCAGCCTTCCTCACATTTGTGTTTTGCTGTTGATCCAAAAGAAGGCAAAAAAACCCAGTTTGAAGCACAATTTTGCAACAAGCTAGGAAAAAAATTCCTTCTTGACCCCAGAATGGCAGTGAGATTTATCCTTGGCTCAAGCAGTTATTACCCTACATTGAAAGATTATATCCTTGAATATTTTGTTTTTGCAAGTATGCATCTAGTAGCTGTTTGAACATCTGTATGGACTCTGATAAAACCACTTCTTCAGGCAGAGAATTCCACATCCTGATTGTTCTTACAGTAAAAAAACCTTTCCTTTGCCTTAGATGAAATCTTCTTTGTGCCCAAAATTGCACAGCATATTCAATATGTGGTCTTACCAGTGATTTATAAAGAGGCAAAATTATATTCTCGTCCCGCAAATGAATGCCCTTTTTCATGCATGACAATACCTAACTGGTGTTACAATGGTGAAGAACATATAGGATATGCTTGATTTAGGAAGGTGGAGTGCGGAAACAAAATTTTGATTTCGAGTTTGCGGAGTGCATGCGGAATATTTTGATAATAGAGTGTAAGGTGGTTTTGTTTTAGGATGGCGGAATGAATGCATTTGATTTAAAATGGTTGAGCACTACTAAACATTTTACATGAGTTTAAGACTATTAGCGTAGGAAAGTATGACTATTGCTCAAAAGGACATCATAAAGAATGTGTATAAAAAGGACTATAGTATGGAATAGCGTGACTTGATTATATGCAAGTTTTTTCCTAGATTACTGAAATAAAGTGGGTGGGCATCTCATAACGATAGAATGTTTAGAATAAAAAGACCAGTAGTATGAGATGGAATTTCAGTGGAATTTTAGCAATTTCAAAAGAAAGATAAGAATTTTTTTTTCACTTATAAGTGTCAATAGTGAACTAAAACAATCAGGGAGTGACAACCATGACAGGACCCATATGTAGCGGCAGAACTGCCACCGGTGCAGCTGCACCGTGGCCCGCACGCTTATAGGGCCCATCGGGTGGTCAATGCACTTAGGGCCACCCGATGGGCCCTATATCTTAAGGGTCCAGTAATTATTGCGGTCGTGTAATAGCGCGACTGGGCCCCTTTAAAAATGGCAGTTGTGACGGACCGCCCACTGCCCACTGCTTATTCGTGTTTTTTCCCCTTGTAGCGTGTGGTCCTTCTCTGTTTCCCCATGTATTTCTATGCCTTTCGTGTATCGTTCCTGTATATGCAGCAGCTCTGTAAAGTAGAGTAAGTGAAATGGATTGCTCTGTGCCTCTCCCCTCCCCCTTCCTTTTGTGAATCTATGGTCTGTATCTCTCCCCATTCCCCCTCCCTTTTCCTGTCACAGCCACAAACACACTGCCAGCCCAGTTTAACCTAGATGCTGTGTCCTTTCTCCCTCCACCTTCAGCTTCTTTGGATTAAAACCCCTGTTGTTGTGTGTTGGAGACCCCATGTAGGGGTCT
>OW240921.1:15060505-15113715 GCA_933207985.1 Pelobates cultripes
GATCCTTCCTACCCTTGTTCAGTCCCCATTACCTCCGCACACCGGCTCAGAGAATGTGCATGCACTTCTATATGAGATGCGTTTTATTGGACCACAAAAGGGTAAGGTGTGATGTGGCATGAACTTGGTATGGGGCATGGAAATCCTCCTATATAGCTTTGTCCTGGTTGTAATTATGGTACGGTTTAATTTAATATAATGGGGGTTTTGGTTTAAAAAAACTAGGTGGACATAGTTATTAATGATCAAGCAGGCATGATAACTTAAAAGAAGTATATAGTAGAAAAGGGTCATAGTAACCCTTTAAATTAAAACTATTTCATGCACAAAGTATAATTTTGACTTTGGTGGGTGGACTGCATGCCATATGGCTTTATGTTACGATGGTGAAGAACATATAGGACATGCTTGATTTAGGAAGGTGGAGTGCGTAAACAAAATTTTGATTTTGAGTTTGTGGAGTGCATGCAGAATATTTTGATAATAGATTGTAAGGTGGTTTTGTTTTAGGATGGCGGAAGGAATGCATTTGATTTAAAATGGTTGAGCACTACTAAACATTTTACATGAGTTTAAGACTATTAGCTTAGGGCTGGCATAAGGAAAGTATGACTATTGCTCTTAAAAGGACATCATAAAGAATGTGTATAAAAAGGACTATAGTATGGAATAGCGTGACTTGATTATACGCAAGCTTTTTCCTAGATTACTGAAATAAAGTGGGTGGGCATCTCATGTTTTCATAACGATAGAATCTTTAGAAAAAAAAGACCAGTAGTATGAGATGGAATTTCAGTGGAATTTTAGCAATTTCAAAAGATAGATAAGAATTTTTTTTCACATATAAGTGTCAATAGTGAACTAAAACAATCAGGGAGTGACAACCACGACAGGACCCATATGTAGCGGCGGAACTGCCGCCGGTGCAGCTGCACCATGGCCCGCACGCTTATAGGGCCCATCGGGTGGTCCATGCACTTAGGGCCACTCAATGGGCCCTATATCTTAAGGGCCCAGTAATCATTGCGGTCGTGTAATAGCGCGACTGGGCCCCTTTAAAAATGGCAGTTGTGACGAACCGCCCACTGCCCACTGCCTACTGCTTATTCGTGTTTTTTCCCCTTGTAGCGTGTGGTCCTTCTGTGTTTCCCCATGTATTTCTATGCCTTTCGTGTATCGTGCCTCTATATGCAGCAGCTCTGTAAAGTAGAGTAAGTGAAATGGATTGCTCTGTGCCTCTCCCCCTCCCCCTTCCTTTTGTGAATGTATGGTCTGCCTGCATCTCTCCCCGTTCCCCCTCCCTTTTCCTGTCACAGCCACAAACACACTGCCAGCCCAGTTTAACCTAGATGCTGTGTCCTTTCTCCCTCTGCCTTCAGCTTCTTTGGATTAAAACCCCTGTTGTTGTGTGTTGGAGACCCCATGTAGGGGTCTGTGTCAGTAAAACCATGTGTAACCAAATAAACTGAGTCAGTCAGTGTTTGTACCTCCAGAACTGTGTGTCGTCCAGTTACTGCAGGGACAGGGTGGTGGTGGTGGAGGGGGGAGGTTGGAATGGATACCTGCTTGTTGTAAGAGTACCTGAACAGCTGAATGAAGGGAATAAACAAAGGTAACTGGTCTGGTTACCCAGGGATCCGCTACAGAAGTGATGCCTAGTCACTTCCTCCCAGCTTACTCCGCGCTGGAGGGAGGAGGCAGAGTTGAGACCATGAGGAAGGGAGAGCCAGCTGACTCCCATCAGCCACAGCCACCCTCCTGCACTGAAAAGGTAAGAAACAGGAGGGTGGATGAAAAATTAGCTGTGTGTGTGTCAATGTGTATGTATGTATGTATGTATGTATGTGTGTCTACGTCAGTATGTATGCATGTATGTATGTATGTGTGTGTGCCTCAGTATGTATTTGTCAGTATGTATGTGTGTCTATATTTACGAATGTGTGTCTATGTATGTATGTATATTTGTGTGTGTGTTTGTGTCTGTGTGTGTATTCTGTGTCAATGTTTGAGTGTCTGTGCATCGGTGTCTATGCCTGTGTGGGTATATATGTGTGTGTGTGTATCTGTGTGTCTGTGTGTCAGTGTGTCTGTGTATCAGTGTGTGTATACACTACACACAAATGCACACCTGCATTCAAGCACCAACATTCATACACATACTCCATACAAAAACATGCTTACATTCAAACACAAATTGTGTGCATTAATGTATATATATTTACACACACACACACACACACACCAACACACACACACACACACACACACACAGTGCATCCACTACACACACACTGCATCCACTACACATGCACTAACATACTGCACCTTACACACACTGCAACCAATACACCCACACATACTGAATTCACAAAACACACACCCTGTATCCACTCTACAAACACTATTTCCTTTAGAGCGGGATCTGGAGGCAGATCCTAGGGGTAGGGTTTGGAGGTGGGTCCTGAGGGTGGGCTTGGAGGCGGGCCTTGAGTTGTGTTAGAGGTCCAACATTTCTGATGGTGGTCCTGCACTAACATCACATATATCTCCCACTATTTCCTAACTCAAACCTACCTTCCTTAGGAGACCATGGCATCCTGGACAGAGTATCTGGGTTGGAACAGATGACTTCAAATCAGGTGACCCCATTTCTATAATCAACGTGATTATGCTTCAAGAAACTCACACTTTGCCTATTTATCACAGGGATCAGGATTTATCATATCAACTACAGCAGATTGCTGAGCATGTGTTGTAGTCGCTGTGAAAATAAGAAAGTGAACTGCCAGGATTATCTGTCAATAAATAATCAGCATATACCTCTATGCCGTAGGCCCTTGAGACAAATATATGGATGAAATAGTATGTTCATTAATAGGAACACAAGTCTTGTGTAGCATGACAGGTGATTATTTATATATAAATTTGTAACTTTAGTAAAATACATCTGTAACCATCTGCTCCACCAAGTACCAAAGTGTAGAAATTGTGAACATGCCGGTGAAACCTTAATTCAGTGTGACCAGTTCATATCCTGGAGCAATGTATTATCTCAATTTCTCTTATCTAATCTTGGCTTCATTTCAACAGACTATAAAAAGCCTGAATGTGTTTCCTTCATCCTAGAAAACAGTTTCCTTGAGATTCTCTGATAATGAGATACTTCACTAGTGGACTGCTTGTTGTGGGGAAACAGAGATTGGGAGGTGCGATCAAATTGGTAAAAATTGGAAAATAAAATGATTGGAAGACACAAATGGGAGAAAGATACCAAGCCAGGGCAAAGACAGAAATGTGGGCAATCGTGGAAATGAAACCTCATGGAATCCGTGACACTGGGAGAAAAATCAGAAGAACTCGGGGGGACAAAGAAACTGTACTATGGAAAAAGATGGAAATTATGGAGATTATGGAGAAAGAAACAGAAATAGAGAGACTTGAAATGGAGGAGAAGGGAGATTGGGTAAAAAGTATTAGAATAAAAAAAAAATAATAATAATAATCAGGGAACTTAAAGGGATCCTATAGTGCCAGGAAAACAAAGCCATTTTTTCTGGCACTTTAGGTTTCTAAGGAGCCACCTCCTTTGTGCCCCTCTACCACGGGGCTGTGTGGGTTAAAACCCCTTTAGTCACTTACCTGAATCCAGCACCATGTCCCTCGGCGCTGGTCAGGCTCCGCCCACGCTCCTCCCCTGCTGACACCAGCCTGCTGGGGAGACCAAAGGGCATGCGTGGCCATTAGCATGTGGCCGCACTCACATTAGGATTTTCCAAAGGAAAGCATTATTAAATGCTTTCCCATTGTAAGAAATTGAAATGCAAAACTACAATATTGTATATAACTTTCTGTGTATGTGACTGGTTTCACAAGTTGGGGTCATCTATTTGACAACAGTGTGATAATGATGAAAAATTTCAGTTGCATTTTACAGCACCCAGCCAAAACAAAATCTTACATCCCTCCAGCAGTTCTCCTGCCAACCAGTTTTCCATGCATGTTAGCAGAAGATCAGAGTAATGAACATCTGTGTGTAACCATGGAAATATGAGTTTTCCCAAGCTATCCTGTCTCTAAAAGAAGTCCAGGCCTGCTCCCAACCTACCCAAAAACCAACCCTAACTGGTCACATCTTACACAATGAACTCTGAAAAAAGGGGCTCGATAAACCAGTTTTGGGAGGGAAAAGGGATTCTGGGACTTGTAGTTAAGGACTGCAAAAATAAGTCTTTAAAAGAACAACAACCAAGGAGGTTGGGCTCCTCTCCTCTCTTTGTCTCTTTTGGAGAGGACAGAGCAGCAAGCAGTGGTGCCATGGTGAACTGAGAGAGACTGTTCCAGACTACCAAAGATGATGGCGCCAGGGGAAGATCTTCATTTAAATGTCTACGTATTGCCCTTTTACTATGTATTTTGATTATGTACTGGATATAATGTATAATGTGTAATGTGTATATCCTTTTTAAAATCTGTAACAGTATCATAAATCAATATTAACAATACATTTTATTATACACTCGTGTTTGTGTCTTATTTGTCACACATTCCCTAAAAGAATATCCTTGTAAGAGGGTCATAATTTCTTACACTATGGGTAAAAATTAGAAGCTGGAGGTATAATGCAGAGTGTGAAGACGTCCAGCGTCAGATAACAGATCAAAGGTCCGTTTCAATTCCGGAAGCGCCCCCAGTGGCTGGTGGACATTGCAGCACTAAATGCAATAAGGACAATTAGCTGAAGTGGTCTGGGTGCCTACAGTGTCCCTTTAAACAAGAAAGAAAAGATAAGAGCTGGAATGTTCTAAGTGGATGTATGCAATGAAGTAACACAGTTAAAATGAAATTACATTTTGAAATTAATACCATTTCATTTTGCAACCGGGTGCCTCCATCTTAGCTCCCTGCCAATCATTGGTACAAGCGCTGTCCTTTGCACCTGGCTGTCAGCAATCAGAGAAGAGATGAAATGAAACAACGTTTCTATGTCTCCTCTTCCACTGCAACGTTTGCCGTGACTATGTCTGTACTGAAATGGATTATGATGTAACCTGCCGATTATTTCATATAACTTATAAAATAAATAAAATATAAATTAGAAAAATAAAAATAAAAATAAAATTAAATAAAATATGGACCATCACATTAAAAAAGGTTAACACAAGTTATAGGTGATTTTCCATGTTTTATTCAATAATATAATTTCCAGAGAAGTTACGGTTTGTTTCCCTTTAAATGAAATTAAACCACATGGAAAAAAAATGCGTTTCATATAGAGGTTGTTATGTTGCTTGTCTTGTATCATTAATTAAACATCTGTTGATAAGAAGCACTCTGTAATACTTGATAGTATTGGGCCCGTACTCAGCGCTGGTGGATCTAACATTATTACCCATATGGATCTTATCTTCTGTCATTACCAGAGAGCATGGCTTGTTTTATGAGCGATGAGGTATTATAACAAACTTGACTAATACGATTTACAGTCGCCAGCTGAAAACAACAAATCGCACTAAACAATGATGTAACAGATTACCATTTTTTCGTGCGGACTTTCCGAAGCCGATTTGAGCAGAGCGATATGTTTTATGTGAAAATTACAAACATACGATTGCAGCATCTTTAATAACTTTGTTTGTTGGACGAATTTTGGAACGCCGGGCTAGTTTTTGGAATGTAGAACTGGTGGGAGTTGTTCCCTTTATCAAATGAATTCCCAAAAGCTTGTTCCAAAACAAATATTACTGTAAGATATTAAAATACTCCATTATTTTGCAGTGAGATAACACGGCTAATCCAAATACAGTATTTTCTTGCTGTTAAGCCAGTAGTAGAATAAAAAGGCAGAGTGCGTTTCTAACCACTCTACCCTGGCCATGTTTCCATCTCCCCCAAGTGTATCTCGGTTTTCATACCTCTATACATATTTGGGCACTGTGTTTGTATTCTCCTCTCCCCACCTGCTGTATCCATTTCCCCAGCCTCCAACATTCCCTTTCTCTGTTGCATATTCCTGCCATCCATCTTTTTACATCTTTTACATGATCTAATTTCTACCATTGTCCTTCATATAATGATAATTATATACTTCTGTTTTCTTTTTCTTTTTGTATATACTGTTAGCTTTATAATGATTACTACAATTTATTCCAGGGGATTTTTACGATGTAACCTCTACATTTAAAAACAAACAAACAATTCTATATTATTAATGATCTAGTGTGGTGAGGGCAAGATATCTATTACAAAGATGATTGTAGGAACCGCACTCAATCCCAGCAGCCACCGGTGCTCCGGAACAGGACCAGCAAACCCAACACATCAAGGCAATAAAGATATTTCCAGGCACTCAAAGTGTTAAAGCCGCACCCTAAACCAGAGCTGGATATTAGCTCTGTAGATTGTGAGTATTACTGATTACCACTTTTTGTTTTCCATTTTGCCTACATACTGTACCATTGGAGTTTTTCTTGTGTTCTTTCTCCCCATATGCTCCACCGAATTTCAAGTGAAGAGCTTCTCCATCCTATTGTATCGCAAGACTTCTCCCTATAAACGTGGATTACATCATTCTGGATTTATGATAAGTCATTTGGACTATTACTATTATTTCTATCATTTGTTTTGAGGCGCACCCTCTTCTGTTTTGTGTTATTTTGTGTTACCACAGGCAGATTTTTAATGGAACAAAAAAATCAGCAACGTTTCGACGTTCACAGAAGTTAGCTTGAAAAAGACCTCTGTGAAGGACGAAACGTTGCTGCTTTTTTTGTTCCGTTAAAAATCTGCCTGTGGCTTTAACACTTTGAGTGCCTGGAAATGTATTTTTTGCCAGGGTAAGATATCTAGGCCTAAGCCAGCACAGATCCGCGTAACCAGTGGAGGTATTTATGAAGATAGGACCCGAGGAGCAAGACATTTTTTGTTGGATTAGGGCCACCTCCTAGAAACCTGGGCTCTGTTTCTGTGAGTGCTGTGTGTTGACTGAGTGTTGTGTGTGTGAGAATGAAACAAATCTAGTCTAGTTCTTGGGTAATTAGAGAAATGTTCACAGAGACAACTAACATGTTTTATGGTTAAATACGTTCTAATAGCAATGACCTAAAGTATTACAATTGGTGTTTGTTAGTTTAATTGGAGGAATCTGTTTAGAATGGTAGCAAAACGTGTTGTTATAGACGACACGTTCTAAAAATCTCAGTGACTCCCAGAGTTACAGCGATCACAGATAAACAATAACAGTGAAAGGTAGGTTGGGAAATTGGACGAGATCAAAGCACAATGACACAGTATGGATATATACCCATTCTATGAATGTGAAGGCAGAAGAAACAATGAGCTATTAGAGGCCATACCATCCAAGCCTCACGGTTTCTAGGCTGTGACCGCTTTACAAGCTAAGAACTATAATTGTATCTTTATTGCTCTTTGCTGTAGACCTGTTAGTTATTTCTCAGAATAAAGCTCAGTAGGGATTCTGACAAACACAAACGAGTATTTCTTAATCTGTTGAAGAACTGCATCTGCAGAAAATCTATACTCTTTAAATAAACTTTATTATAATACTTCCTCTGTATCAATTCTTTTATTTATACATAGTGCCACTCCTGTAAATTTCTAAAAGTTATCCAACTAAACATGTACTTAACTTTAGTCCAGCGCTGACAGCAGGCCCGGACTGGCCATCGGGCATACCGGGCAAATGCCCGGTGGGCCGCGATGGCCGTGGGGCCGAGGCCGGCAGGGGATCTCCCCGGCCGGCCCCTGCAGGGTCAGCGCTATCCGAGCGCCGGCCCTGCTATGTGAATCCATGGGCCGGTGGGGAGATCAAAGATCTCCCTCACCGGCCCACAGACAGGGAGATGCGGCCGCCGGCTGGGTGAGGGAGGGAGGAGAGGACCCGGCGGAGCTCTAACAAGCAGCTCCGCCGGGTCCTCTCGCGGGATTCTGAGCGTTGCCGCGGCAACGCTCAGATCTCGCGAGAGTGAACTCTAACCTGCAGGTTAGAGTTCACTCTCACCACTGGACCACCAGGGAAGGCAGCATGGCTCCCCCTCAAGGCACCCCTGGCAAAACGGATCTCTTCCCCCCCCCCCTCCCAGGATAAAGGTAAGAAGGGGGGGGGGGGATATATATATTTTTTATTAATAAAATAAATATTTAAATTTAAATAAAAAATACATTCACACTCTCACACACACAGCACCCCCAGACACACACAGCACCCCTATACACAGCACCCAGACACACACAGCACCCAGACACACACAGCACCCAGACACACACAGCACCCCCAGACACACACAGCACCCCCAGACACACAGCGCAGACACACACAGCACCCCCATACACAGCACCCCCAGACACACACAGCACCCAGACACACACAGCACCCCCAGACACACACAGCACCCAGACACACACAGCACCCCAGACACACACAGCACCCCCAGACACACACAGCACCCCAGACACACACAGCACCCAGACACACACAGCACCCAGACACACACAGCACCCAAGACACACACAGCGCACCCCCAGACACACACACACAGCACCCCCAGACACACACAGCACCCATACACAGCACCCCCAGACACACACAGCACCCACAGACACACACAGCACCCAGACACACACAACACCCAGACACAGCACCCCCCAGACACACACAGCACCCATACACAGCACCCAGACACACACAGCACCCAGACACACACAACACCCAGACACAGCACCCCCCAGACACACACAGCACCCAGACACAGCACCCAGGCACACACAGCACCCCCAGACACACACACCACCCAGACACACACAGCACCCAGACACACACAGCACCCAGACACACACAGCACCCCAGACACACACAGCACCCAGACACACACAGCCCAGACACACACGCGCCCCCAGACACAGGCACCCAGACACACACAACCCAGACACACAGCACCCAGACAGACACACACAGGCACCCCCAGACACAGCCAGACACAGCACCCAAAAGTCGCCGCACCCCAGACACACACTGCACCCCGGAACACTTGACTCACACTGCACAGACACACACTGCCCTCACTCACACACAACAGCACACTCCCACACATATACAGCACACACACATATATATAAAAATAACCCTCAGTGAGTTAACAGACAAGAAAATTAGAAACCTAGAATGTGACAGCAGATAAAAACACCCTCACACACAGCACCCCTCTTACATACACACACTGCGCCCCTCACACATACAATAAGTCCAAATATATATATACATACACACACACACACACACTACAGCACCCCTCACACTGCACCACTACACACATTACGCTCCAGATAACACTAGATCCCTTACCCTATATGCACTCTTAATCCTCTACACACACACACACACACTGGGTCATTTACACAGTAGATCTCCTACACACACACACACTACATTCCTTGTCAGCAAACACATACAACATTCTCTAAACACACCCTCTCTGTAACCCCTACACACACTACGTCACCCATACACATACACTTCAGCCCGTATGCACTCTCTCGCTGCATCCCACACTCTTTACAGCCCCTAGCCACACATATTACACCACAAACACAAATTAAATTGACCTATTTATACAATACCACAATACACACGCGCAATCCCACAAGCAGGCTCCAAACATATGCACCATGCACTTTCCTGGCCCTTTTGTCCTCTGGTATCCCACTCGTGGAGACACCAGAGACAATTTAAAAGCAAACACAGCGCAAGCATGTTATTAAATTTGCTTGCGCTGCGCAGAATAAATTCAGGGCCTTTTTCTAGTGCCAGAGCTCTTTAGCAGGGCTCTGCGCATTGAACCAACATGCTCACTTTGAGAGGGGGCGTGTTGTCATTAGTGATGACAAAACACACACTTTCTGGCCCCGCCCCCTTCTTAGGGGGCCGCTCTGATTGAAAAATGCCCGGGCCTAATTTTTTTCCCAGTCCGGACCTGGCTGACAGTAGTCCACATGCTGCATTACGCCCCCGTCCCTTTTTACGTTTGATGTATTGGTCCAATCCAACGTTTCTTTTAGAGCAGCACTGTGAACCCAAGGTGCATGCGTGACACTCGCCGTGATCCTCCAATCAAATGTTTCAAAAGGAGCAGTGAACACTATACCACATGTATGCAATGTGTGCGTTTACAAGCATTTAGTTGAGTGACATCTCAGCTTACTGCTCCATCTCATCTACTACAATTGTGCTCTGCCTCTCCCATTTAAATTTCTTGCCCTCTGCTCTCCTGTTAAAGGACCACTCTATGCACCCAGACCACTTCAGCTTAATGAAGTGGTCTGGGTGCCAGGTCCTTCTAGGGTTAACCCATTGTTTAATAAACATAGCAGTTTCATAGAACTGTTTATCAATGGGTTAAGCCTTCCCCCAAAGCCTCTAGTGGCTGTCTCATTGACAGCCGCTAGAGGCGCTTGCATGCTTCTCACTGTGAAAATCACAGTGAGAGCACGCATGCGTCCATAAGAAAGCATTATGAATGCTTTCCTATGCAACCGGCTGAATGCGCGCGCAGCTCTTGCCGCGCGTGCGCATTCAGCAGACGGGGCGGATCGGAGGAAGAGAGGAGGCAGAGAGCTCCCCGCCCAGCGCTGGAAAAAGGTAAGTTTTTACCCCTTTCCCCCTTCCAGAGCCGGGCGGGAGGGGGTCCCTGAGGGTGGGGCACCCTCAGGGCACTATAGTGCCAGGAAAACGAGTATGTTTTCCTGGCACTACAGTGGTCCTTTAACAGAGTAAAACAATGCAGCAGTGACGGATAATGTTGCGCATGCCCACGGGTGCACAAACTGCACCTTGAAGACACTCGTCCATGACAAGTAACACCTAAGTCCTACAAATACTCACGCTAGGCGTGCTGATGTCACACTGTGAGTTGGTATGAGAGCCAGGAAGTATAATTCCCAGCTTTGTGAATGAGAGAGCCAGAAAGCATGGCTAAAAGCCACAATTTAAACCCTTAACCAAGAGAGAAAGAGAAGTAGAGGCGAAAGTGGAGAAAGGGGAATTTTTATGGCACTTTAGCAACTTCAATAAGATGAGATTGTTAAAGTACCCACAGTGTTCCTTTAACTGTTTTCAGATATTGGAATGATTGTTTAACCCCTTAAGGACCGAGGACGGTTCAGGACCGTCATCGGCATTTTTGCCTTGAGGACCGATGACGGTCCTGAACTGTCCAAACGGTCTGGGGCTACTTACCTGATCGCCGTCGTTCCCCCGGCGGCGATCAGTGTTCCTCCGGTTGTGGGGAGACTGCCTGCAGCCCAGACAGTCTCCCCACGGCAGATTAGGACCCCTGTGGCCATGTGATCGCTCAACACAGCGATCACATGGTCACAATAGGTGTCCATAGTGCTGCCTGCAGGGGGACTGCCTGTACTGACAGGCAGTCTCCCTGCAACTGTAAAATCAGAAAAAAAATTAAAGTTAATGGTAATAAAAAAATAATAATAATTATATATGTATAAATATGATATATAGACATATATTATATCTATATAATATATGTCTATATATCATATATATATAATGTCATACTAAGTGTATTTTTATATTAATATGTACTTATATTAATATAAAAATACACTTATAATAAAATTACACACGTATATATATAATATATATAATAACTATATATATTGTATATATATATTATTATAAAATATAACTAATAAGTAATTTAAATTAAATATTTTTTTTAAAAAATAATAATAAAAAATTTAAAAAAAATTATATAGCTATATGAAATTTTATTCTAACTGTATTTTAAAATTAATATATATATATTTATATCAAAATACACTTAGAATGAATTTGTATATATATCTATGTATATAAAAATAAATAAAAATAACAAGAAATATACATACGTCCATATACAAAATTACATAAATAATTATATAAATATACACGTAGACTTCAAATATATAAATATGCATATATATTTAAATTCTACGTGCGTATTTATGTAATATTTTTACATAATTCAGTAATTTTATTGATTTGAGGGACCTGCCTGCCAACCCAGGCCGAAATTCCAGAGAATTTAATTTGCTAGCACTGTATTTTACCCTGTAACGTTCTACGACACCCTAAAACCTGTACATGGGGGGTACTGTTTTACTCAGGAAACTTCGCTGAACACAAATATTAGTGATTCACAACAGTAAAACATATCACAGCGATGATATTGTCAGTGAAAGTTACTTTTTTTTGCATTTTTCACACACAAACAGCACTTTTACTGATGATATAATTGTTGTGATACGTTTACCAGTTTTTAAACACTAATATTTGTGTTCAGCGATGTCTCCCGAGTAAAACAGTACCCCCCATGTACAGGTTTTATAGCATTTTTGAAAGTTACAAGGTCAAGTATATGGGTCAAATATTTTTACATTGAAAATGGCCAGGTTGGTTACGTTGCCTTTGAGAGCGTATGGTAGCCCAGGAATGAGAATTACCCCCATGATGGCATACCATTTGCAAAAGAAGACAACCCAAGGTATTGCAAATGGGGTATGTCCAGTCTTTTTAGTAACCACTTGGTCACAAACACTGGCCAAAATTAGCGTTCAATTTAGTTTTTTTACTTTTTTCACACACAAACAAATATGAATGCTTACTTTGGCCAGTGTTTTTGACTAAGTGGCTACTAAAAAAGACTGGACATACTCCATATTGAATACCCTGGGTTGTCTACTTTAAACAAATATGTACATGTGGGGTGTTATTCAGAGATTTATGACAGATAATAGTGTTACAATGTCACTATTGATAAATTTTAAAAATGTATGTTTTGAAACCGCAATATCCTACTTGTACCTATAGCCCTATAACATGCAAAAAAAAGCAAAAAAGCACGTAAACACTGGGTATTTTTAAACTCAGGACAAAATTTTGAATCTATTTAGCAGTTTTTTTCATTCGCTTTTGTAGATGAGTAAAAGATTTTTCAAGTAAAAGTCAAAAAAACATGTATTTTTTTCAATTTTTCATCATATTTTTTTATTTTTTTTAAATTAAAATACATGAGATTATATAAATAATGGTATGTAAAGAAAGCCCATTTTGTCCTGAAAAAACAATATATAATTTGTATGGGAACAGTAAATGAGAAAGCGGAAAATTACAGCCAAACACAAACACCACAAAAGTGTAAAAATATTCCTGGTCGCAAATGTACAACATCGCAAAAACAGTCCAGTCCTTAAGGGGTTAAGTGAGTGACACCTTTAAACTACAATGTTACAAGACTGCAAATATCATAGCTCCCTCTACAGGCAATACCAGGAATTGGTCTAATTTCAAAGTGTAATCTGATAACAAGGAAAATATATAATGAACATGCATCTGTCATGCCTATAACCTATAACCCTGTTGTATGACCAGCCCTTATTCTTTATGAGAGTCTGTCAAGGCACGATGTGGCATACAGTTTATATCTCCTGCTATCTAATGATGCTGTGCATGCAGCCAGTGCGTGCCAATGTGCACACAATATTACAGTTTCGTCGGAAGATGTTAACATCATGTTGCACTTTGGTTACTGGATACTATCTTGTTATCCCATGTTTAACAGTTTGTTCCTTTTTCTTTACATATACCTGTAAATATTTAGTTATTGAGTTTTTTATATTACAATTTTCTGTTGAAACATTTTGTAAGTATGATTGAATTTATGTGTAATATATTAAACGTTAAGTTTTAACTTTGAACTACTTTTCAATCTAAAATAGTATCTCTTTTTCTCTTTCTAATAAACTATAACCTCCATTATTTTTACGTAACCTAAATGCTACTTAAAATTTAGCAATGTGTTGTCCCTTTACCTGTTTGTTAATATTATTATTCAGAAGAGTATAATTATTATTTGAATTATATGAAATGTAAGACTATCAAAGCACAGAGTGACATTTAGTGTAATTCTTTTGATGTCTCACAAATGCTTCGTTGGTTGATGTCACCAGCAGTGGATGGACAATGCTTCCCACAGTGCAGACAGACACACTGACACATATGCAGACACACATGCACACATACAGATGTACAGATACAAACAATAACAGAGTCTCATATACACAGACATACATATACACACACTGACACACACAGATACAAACAATATATACATACAGATACAGACAACCATAACACACATAAAAGTCACAATTCTAGCCACCCTCCAATTTCCTACTTTGTTTGGTGCAGGTGAGTTACTTTGACTGGCTGGAGTTGTTGAGAGTTAAGGACTTGCTCCTATCCTGGTTCGGCTTCCCACTCCCATGCAGCAGAATCTGTTTGAGCTGGGAGGCTCACTCTCTGACAAGCTCTCTCTATCTTTCTCCCAGCTCTCCCTGCAGGTTAGAAGGGGCCCGGTCATGCTGTTAAAGTGCAGCAGTGCACGACTGGGCACCTCATGGCACAAGTACATCGCGTGGCCCAAAGTCCATGGGTCACGCGATGGACCCACTCACCCTGCGGTTTCCAGCCCATATGGTGTAGCTGTACCGATTATCGATTTTCTTTTGTGTACCCCGAGGGCACAGGATTGTAATCCTGGGGGTACTTCTATCACGGGTTGGGAACCCCTTGTCAAGAGTGTAGACTTAAGGCATTATAGAGGCTTACCCTCTATAGTGCCTTAACTTGAACACCTTAGATGCTGGGAATAATGGAGATTTGGGGGACTATTAATCTAATTAGTAGATTTGTGAATTGAGTTCGGCTTTTTTTTGTACTTTGGGGAGTCCGATAGTTGTGTATTTGGCATTTTGACCAGTGTCAATATAGTCAATGCAAAATATTCGGGAAAGCAATTTGGGTGAACCAAAAAAGAAAAATAGGTTGAGCAGTATGTAAATATAAAATATATACACACATATATATAAAATATTTTTTACTACTCCTCTTTGTTTGTTTTGCTATATTGGTCATTTTTCACTTGATTTGTGAATAAAATCACCATTTAGTGACTGGCCCAAACCAGACAAACCTCTCTCAACGAGCTCTAATTTCCACCCTATACCCCCTGTAAATACGGACTTAAAGCTATAGGAGGAACGTTGAAGCGTTATTTGAATAGAGAATATGACTTGGAAACAGGAGCCAATGTCTCTTATATATGAAATCACTAAAATATTACCTAAATTACACTGGGCTTAAAACAGAATTCTTCAGGATGTGTTACCCATACAATAATGATCAAGTATTAAACAGGTCCTTACAAACCCCACAATAGTCTGTCAGTGCAGATAAAAAATATCACTTGGGGGTTTATTCACTAAACAGTTAAACTCAAAGACAAATTGAAGTGCAAAATTTTGGCCAAAATAACTTACTTAGAAAATATCTAACAAAATAATTCACAATTTAATGAATACACCTATTGTGTCTACTGATGTTTGATCACGTACGGTTTATTTTACTAGCTTGATTTATTGCTTAATGATGAAAGGCCTCTGTTTATCGGTGTGTTCCTTTTTCCTTGTAACGTTATGTAATACATTGTAGCTTTTGGCAGCAAATTTGGTGTCTGAGATAAATGAACTGCTGTCATCTTTGAAAAGGATCACAAGAGGGCGCTCTACCACAGAACACAACTGGTTTATTTTGGAGAAAAGGAATACATTGAACTGCACTAGGAACTATTCTTGTGTTTTCCTGTATTTTGTGGATTTTATTACATTCCTCAGAATGTTTTTCTCAACGCTATTTACTTTTTATTCTATTAATAAATTAAGGGTCTAAATATTTCTAGAATGCTAACTTAGCTTTTTTTCAGTAGGCATATGAAAGAGTTAATCTTGCAGAGACCATTTAGATCATATTTGCTCTAAATGAACTCTAAATATGATCGACTTGCCTCAAAATGAGTAAATCTTATTCAATGTTACTTAGAATGAGATAAAAACGGCTGAATTAATTCTTGGTCATTCTTGATGTTCATTGGTTGTCCATTACAAGTTCTATAGAACTTTAATAAACTTGCGCGCTGCAATAAACATTTTCGGGACGCCTGAATTTTGCCCGTATTTAAGTTCGGATTAGCAGAATTTCTGTACAGGATAACTGATTCAGGAACCGAATCAGTCAAACCATAAGGGCGTGAAAATAGGCCAATCTGTACACGGCAATATATATATATATTAACCAATAAGGTAACCAATAGGGAGGAAGAGGAGGAGAAGTAAAAAAATCAATAGTTATATATTTGGATTTTAATATATAAAATATAGATTTTTTTCCCCTTTTTACTGTTCCCTCTTCTTTCCAACTATTGGTCACTTCTCATTTGATCGGTGACTAATATCAACATTTAGTGACTTTCCTTTAACCCCTTTAAGGACACATGACATGTGTGACATGTCATGATTCCCCTTTATTCCAAAAGTTTGGTCCTTAAGGGGTTAACTATCAATCATCATTTATTTTTTTTATGGCTCCACGACAGAATTCAGAATCACAAATCAAACTGAACATGTTCTCCAATTGCATGTTTCCTTTGGTTCATGATTGGGCTACATTTTGGCTCAGAGAGCGGGAATTCAACCAATCGCCAAATCTTCTCAAATTCGGACAAACTGCAGTTCGTAACGAAATGAATCTCCAAGTCTATGAAACACGTAAGCATCATTGGCTCAGTGCTTTCCCCATTTTGTTCCAGCTGTATTTTACAAAAATAAATAAAAGTATTTTTTTTCTTTTTTCTAAAAAGTTTTTTTTTTTTTTTTGTTCTTACTATGTGTTAATTGAGATGTCTTACATTTGTGATTCAGCGAGGAAAATGTACACATGTAATGATCACTGAATAAATTTGAAATATGATTCAGTCGCACACAGCTAAATGTCCCAACTATAAAACATACCTTCAAGACACATCCTGTTGGGTAGCCACTGATTAGGGTCCAGAGCTGCTGAGTTTAATTCAGACCATACAAAAGAGGGCCTATAGTCTTTGGATACGAGGCCCCAAACCTACCTGAGATAGATTGTGAGAGGTACTGGGGAAGTACTAACAGCGACAATTATATTGCAGCTGTATTACATATATTTATTTTAATACGGTTAACTATCTATTGCAAAAACACCATCTACAGAATAAGAAACAGTGTGCTAAGCTTATCTTTTTTCTGCCTAATTTTTTATATTAATTTTTATATTGCAGCTAAGAGATTGGTACACTGGCTATCGCTGTGCTCATACAATCTACAGTCGCTTGGAACGGAAGAAATAGCATGTTATCTTCTCACCTGGCGTCCAGGAATCTATTAGTCTAAGTTGTATGTTTCTTTGATAAGGTAAAAAAACAATGTTGAAAGATATGGTATACAATATACAAAAATTAGTGGAGCGCTGTATAAATTTAAAGTGATAAAGGGGTTCACTTACCCCACCAATTTTGTGTATTAACACACTTAAGGATACACACTTGAAAATGCATGCAAAAGAAAAACAAAGAAATATATAGTGCAGATCGTCTTATATACTAATAGGTGACGAAAGTGCAATAACTAGAACCACTCACATGGTCTGGAGCCTATGTGGTACTGGCTCCGTAAAATAAGCCTTGATGCTCTTTGGGCAGCAACACATCCCTTTCCTCGATGGTATTCCTCCAAAGAAACAAGAGAGAAGGGAAATAGACCAGATGAGTAGTACTGTACAAGAATGCAGTATATATACTTGTGGTAAGTATTGTGCTCACCTTAATGAGAGCCTTAAATTCCTGGCTCTGAGGGTGTTCAGCAGTGTGCCAATTTCTGGGATGGCACTTCCCACAAAGAATTGCTGGAGGCTTCAAGGACTTAAATGGTATAAAAGTAAATTTATTACTTCCAAATGAAAACACAATATTGTGAGTTTTAAATAATAAATAATAAAAATGGAAATGTAATTTACAAAGTCCAAATAAAAGTCCAAAGTCAGACAAAATGGTCTTGGCTGACTTTGGACTTTTATTTGGAAGCAATAAATTTACTTTTTATACCATTTAAGTATCCTTCTGAAGATACGGTCTCCAGTACTGCGTACAATACTCCAAGTGAGGTCTCCCCAGTGTTCTGTACAATGGCATGAGCACTTCCCTCTTTCTACTGCTAATACCTCTCCCTATACAACCAAGCATTCTGCTAGCATTTCCTGCTGCTCTATTACATTGTCTGCCTACCTTTAAGTCATCAGAAATAATCACCCATAAATCTATTTCCTCAGATGTTGAGGTTAGGACTCTATTAAATATTCTGTACTCTGCGTCCAAGATGCATTATCTTGCACTTATCCACGTTAAATGTCAGTTGCCACAATTCTGACCATTTTTCTAGTTTACCTAAATCATTTGCCATTTGGCTTATCCATTCTGGAACATCAACCCTGTTACATATCTTAGTATCATCAGCAAAAAGACATACCTTACCATCAAGACCTTCTGCAATATCACTAATACAAATATTAAAGAGAATGGGTCCAAGTACAGATCCCTGAGGTAACCCACTGGTGACAAGACCATGCTTTGATCTGTTTAGTTTGGAAAAACAGCGCCTGAGAGGGGATATGATAACTTTATACAAATATATTCGGGGCCAGTACAAACCTTTATCTGGACATCTATTCATAAACAGGGCTATACATAGTACATGAGGTCACACATTTAGGCTGGAAGAAAGGAGATTTCATCTAAGGCAAAGAAAAGTTTTTTTTACAGTAAGAACAATAAGGATATGGAATTCTCTGCCTGAAGAGGTGGTTTTGTCAGAGTCCATACAGATGTTTAAACTGAAATTGGATAAATACTTACAAAAACATAACATACAGGGATATAATTTCTAATTAGTGGGGTAATAGCTGCTTGATCCAAGGAGACATCTGACTGCTATTTTGGGGTCAAGAAGGAATTTTTTTCCTAGTTTGTGGCAAAATTGGAAGCGCTTCAGACCAGGTTTTTTGCCTTCTTTTGGATCAACAGCAACAACATTTGTGAGGAAGGCTGAACTTGATAGACGCAAGTCTCTTTTCAGCTATGTAACTATGTAACTATGTAACTGTGAATATAATCCATTGACCACATTTGCTTTTACTGACAATCCTAATGCATCCTAATGCAATTTTCTGTTGCCTTCAGTAGTGCAACTTTTAAATAATCCCATTTCTCCTGGACTCCATTTAAACTGCTCCAGTCTGATATTGACTCCTTTACACATATTCTAATTTTAGAAAAGTCTGTTTAACTCTAAAACTTTTGGTTTTGTGTTTTGTGACTCAGTCACTGTTCTTATATTAAACCACACTGAAAAAACTTTCACCTACAGTAATATCTGATACCAAATCTCCATTTGTTAACACTAAATCTAGTATGGCCTCTTTACAAGTTGGCTCCTAAACGACTTGTTTTAGAGACAATCCCAGTAGGGAGTTTAGAATATGTGTGCTCCTGGCACAAGCAGCTATTTTTGTTTTCCAATTCACATCAAGAAGATTAAAGTCACCCATGACGATAACTTCCCCCTTCATTGTCATTTTAGCTATTTCCTCAAAAAGTAGATTATCTAACTCTTCTATTTGTCCTGGGGGCCTATAAATCACACCTACACAAGTTACTGTGTGATTACCAAATTCTAATGTAACCCGAACGGACTCTATGTTCGCCTCACTAACTTTTATTAGGCTAGATTTTATGCCATCCTTCACATACAGGGCCACCCCTCCCCCTTTCTTGCCTTCCCTGTCTTTCCTATATAAAGAGCACCCTGGTATTGCTATGTCCTATCATTTTTCTCATTATACCATGTCTCAGTAACAGTGACTAAATCTACATTATCATTTGCCATTATTGCCACAAGTGCACCTTGGGTCCTTGTTTTGGGGGCAATTGGATTGATGTTTTATCACCCCTTTGACCAGGTTTAAATACATCCTAGCAAAACCTCTGAGCTGCTCACTGAGAACAGTTGTTCCCTTTTGAGAAAGATGGAAACCATCTTTTTTGTACAGTTTATTTCCATTCCAAACAGAGCTACCATGAGAAATGAAGCCAAATCATTGCTCCCGACACCATTCACCAAGCCACAAGTTAAAGTCCCTAATACACATCCGCCTGTTGTTCTGAGTGTTATGCACAGGCAGAACTTCAGAGAATGATAGTGTGGAAACAACCTGCCGTATATCATTGGCAAAAACACAAAAACTTCCTTTACCTCTGAAACCTCATTGCAAGCCAAGTCATTTGTCCCTAGATGGACAAGTACATCCAATTCCCCTTCCTGTTTTGCTCGCTTAACAATATTACAAATACGTCTCCTGTCTCTGTGAGCAGTAGCTCCAGGAAGACATCTCACAAGACCACTATTGTCCAGCTCCACACCTCTTATGATAGAATCCCCCAACAACAATTGCTTTCTATTAGGCCTCACCATAGTCTCCAAGCCTGTCTCCACAACACCACTACACTCGATGACTGAGCCTGTGTCCATAACACCACTACACCTGGTGCCTGAGAATGTCTCCACAACACTATTACACTCTGAAAGTGCTAAAAATGAATTATGTAGAGCAACAGACTGTGCAATATGCCTTTTATCCACAACTCTAAGTCTACCAGATCCTACAGTAATCCATCTGCCATTCCTAGTATGTCTCTGCCGCAGTGGCTTTGCAGCAGTTCCAGCCTGAGTTTGTTTACCGGATAATTTACAAATCTCAGACTTCAAAAATACAATCTCCTGCTGCAAGATAGAGAACAGTCTACAGATTAGACAACAACCAAAGCTCCAAAAAGTGGAACGTGAAACAAATGCATAACAACTACTACACTTAACTAAGTCTGCCATTTTAATGAGGGGAGTAATTTAAATCAAACAAATCTTAACTTTTCTTTTTCCTCCTGTATACCTGAGATTACCTCCAGTTTATCTCCAGAATATCTCCAAGCACACACTTTGAAGCAGCACTTAGATGTAGCAACCAAACTATATGAGCCAAGCTAATGACCACAACCCTCATAGAACTCCTAAAATCACCACCCACTAGGAATGTTTAACACCTGGGTAGGCCTCTGCTTATTTGCAAACAATAGCTAATTAACCAGCAATCAACAGCAAGTAACTAGTTTAATCAAATCAAATGCCTTATAATTACCAACAGGAATTCAAACCTTGTGCAATCAGTAACCTTTTCCTACAGATGAATCTTACCTGTAACAGTAGAAAAGAAAGCTCTTAGCACAACTCTTAGACAGTTGATGATTCTGTAAAACTCTCCAGAATATCTCCAAGTACACACTTTGAAGAAACACTTATAACTGGATGAGCAGTCTAACTGGATGAGCAGACAAAAATTATTTGAGTAGTTAGGGGCTCTTTGTGAACACAAAAAGAGTAAGAAATATGTAGTATGTAGATACTGGGAAAAGTTAAGGGGTGTGGATTGGAGTGAGCAGAGGCAAGTAAAAGAATGCAAGTGAGAAGATATAGGGATTATCAAAGTTGTGGAGGGAATTTTTTCAAGGGTAAGGAATTTGAAAATAGAGCTTGGGTAAGTATGAAGCCAATGGAGTTATTGTAGAAAGGGTGATGATCAACCATAGATGTTGAGAAGGATTCAGGCAGACAAAATCTGTTCAAGGTGCGAGGATGTGGTGTTCTGGAAGGCCAAGCAGAATGGAGTTACAGTAAACAAGACTATTGTGAACAAGGGAGTGGTTACAGAGTTCTGCTACAAACAGGTGAGAACTAAGTTGGTCCTCTTGGTACTAAAGCAGTGGAAGTGATGGGCAAAATGAATTGTGTATATATTTATCAACTCATAATGACATGACATCTAGGCTACATGCTATGGTTGAAGGGGTGATGGTGAGAAGAGGGAAGATAATTATGTTAAACATAAATGTGGTGAGGAGAGGACAACTTCAGGTTATTCAGGGTTATTTGGGTTTAGAAAACATGATGATATCCAGGAGATGATGTCAGGCAGGCCAGACGTGATAATAGAGCACTAAGAGCTGTGAAACCTCAAAGCACCATTTCCTGAATTGCTCAGAAATGTTCAAGCACACAGATGTATTAATAAGAAATTTGCAAAATTTGCCTTCAATTGTTTATTTATAAAGTGCCAATGTTATAAAAACAGTACTTCCTCTTAAATGTAACAACATTCTCTTCCTCTATCAAAAAAGTTATTGTTTCACTATTAATCATCAGAGAGGATTTATATTAAATTATGAAAGATACATTTTCCGTGAATGCAAGGCACAGCGTTCTCAGAAGAACATAACATTGCTTATTTACTACTTATTGAGTCATTTAGGGGCAGAAAACCTTAAGGACTTTTCTATGGTGTCCTGCTTTAAGGTCAATATGACAGTGAAGCAATGGTTCAAAACTTGGAATTTTCCAATGAAATTGGGCTTATAGCAACTATGTTATCATTATAATGTTTACCTTTTTACTAACATTTAATCAAAGTTCCCTATCTAATGGTCAATTCTGGGAACCAAGTTTGAGACTTGAAACCTGCAAAATCCATTTTAAGAAGGGAAATGGAGCAGTTTTCAATATTGTCTGTATTGCAAATTAATTTCTAACCAAGCTGTGCTTTTCTAAATCATAATGCATGGTGTGTGATTGAAGTCGAAATGACCAAACCCCTTCATTTTAATACCAAATGTGGTTTTATTTCAGAATTCTACTGGTTTTAGAAATGAAAAGACTGCCTAACTCATTGAACGGGACAATGCGATGAGGTGGAAGGGATCAAAAGCAGAAGTAGGCTAAGCTGGGTAGATGGGTTAGAATCTTATATATTAGCAATATTTTGTGTTTTATTAGGGAAATATCTCCGTTTTGTTTTTCTGTTACTAACATGCCTCTTCATTAGTATTCTCCTGTATATGTAGAGTTAGTGAAGTAAAGATGGCTACACAATATTTTTCAATGATAGGGTCTGAAGGTCCCTCCATACAAATTCTTCTTGACCTCTCTGCTGCCTTTGACACAGCTGGTCATGCTCTCCTTCAAACTCTTCAAACTCTTCAATCACTCGGTCTTTGTGACTCTGTCCTCTCTTGGTTTTCCTCTTATCTCTCCGAACGCTCATTCAGTGACTCCTTTTCAAATGATACCTCCTCCCTTCATCCTGTCTCAGTTGGAGTCCTCCAAGGCTCTGTTCTTTGTCTCCTTCTATTTTGTCTTTATACAGCCTCTCTTGGCAAACTTATTGCCTCATTTGGATTACACTACCACCTGTACGCCGGTGACACCCAGATATACCTCTCCACCCCGGACCTCTCCCCTGCCGTCCTGCAATGTGTCACTGCTTGCCTTACTTCCATCTCCGATTGGATGTCCTCCTGCTTTCTGAAACTCAACCTAATATTAATCCTCCTTTCTTGCTCTCCCTTCAAGTTGGTGGTACCCACATCAGCCCATCCTTACAAATGCATTATCCTGGTGTTATATTTGATTCTGTCTTCATATTTACACCTCACATTCAGTCTGTTTCCAAATCCTGTAGGTTTCACCTTAAAAACATAGCCCGCATCTGCCCCTTTCTAACGCAAGATGTTACTAAGGAGCTTTTCCATGCTCTAGTAATCTCTCACATTGACTATTGTAACTCTCTCCTAATTGGTCTTCCCAGAAATCATACTGCCCTGCCGCAGTCTGTAATGAATGCTGCCGCCAGACTAATTTTCCTCTCCTGTCGCTCCTCTCACTCCTCTCCCCTCTGTCAGTCCTCACATTGGCTTCCTGTGTCCTATATGAGCTAGTTTAAAGTACTAATCCATACCTATAAAGCACTGAACAATTGTAGCCATCATATTTCTCTTCACAGATCCATAGGTATGCCATTTCTCTGCCTCTCTGCTCTGCCCATGAACTTCTCTGGTTTGCTGCTTGCACCCGTACGGCCAACTCACGCTTGCAGGACTTCTCACAGCCGACTCCCTTCCTATGGAATAGCCAGTCTACCCCAATCAGGCTCTCCCCTAGTCTTCAATCATTTAAAAAGTGCCTCAAAACTCATCTATTCAGGAAAGCTTATGGCCTCCCAGAGTAACCTCTACCTCACATACTCATCCCTTGCTCTCTCCTAAAGGACAGCACTCTACTCTCTGCCCCAGCTCTGCTTCACTTTTACCTTGTTTGATTGCTATTTCCTGTCCTTTTGTGTTTTACACCCCACCTCCTATAGACTGTAAGCTCGTTTGAGCAGGGTCCTCTTCAACGTATCGTTCCTGTAAGTTTTTGTAATTGTCTCATTTATTATTAAATTCTCCCTCTCTTACAAAATATAAAATTGTAAAGTGCTACAGAATATGCTATAGCTATATAAATACCAATAATAATAATAATAATAGACTTCGGCAGAAATAATCAACATAGACTTCGGCAGAAATTCATGCAGAAATCAAATGCCTCTATCAAATAAACATGAATAATGAAATAAACTGCACATAGAAAACCTCAATGTTTGAAAGGAGTGTCTGGCAAAATGGCACGTACAATTCATTAGAAAGAGGAACTAATACATACCTGTGGTTTTTCTTATCAGCCAGTGTTGATATGCTTGATGTATAAGCCGCAAATGTTACCAATGAGTGAGAAAAGGAATGCAATACAATGCTTTTGTATGTTCAGTTTGGGGTAAATATTTTTGGAATCACAATGACTTCCACTTCTAGAGATCTTTTTCAAATAACAGACAGAAGTCAACCCAGAAAAGCGCACTGAATACACTCTCAGGCTACTAAGACCACGACAGGGCAAGGAAGTATTGAAGTCAGACAAAGATTTAAATAGACTCAAGTGTAGTGATTGGTTGGGAAAAAATTGGGATAATTAACAATGATAGAATAAATGTGTTTAGCCCACAAGCTTCAAAAATACAATCTCCTGCTGCAACGTGTCTTTAAACACAGTTGTTTAAAGACACAATGCAGTGTCTTAGTTACTTTATCTCAGTGTGCACGCACCCTAGTGTCGAATGCCGCAATGCGGCAGATGAAGATTCGACACTCCTACTATTTTCATTTTTATTGATATGTTAAATGTTGAACTTGACTTGAATTGTGTTCACATTGAGCTGGGTGTCTGTCAAAAATGTTGACAAAGAAGTCTCGATGCATTAACTTGCATAAAGGGACTCTCGGTGCCTACTGACCTTTCATTGTAATTGTTATCATCAAATCATTCAAAAAACAAACTGCACCCATCTTTCAAACACTGCATGCAGTTAATTCAAATAATCAGACCTTTTATTTTTTTCTTCACACTTTTTGGTCTTATTAAGTTTAATGAGCTACCCACTGACTTTTGTCGTAAAAAATATATTTCGCAATGTCCAAGAAACTGATAATCCTTTTACATAGTTTCCAGGAAGAGGTGAATGAAAGGACCTTTGCTTATTGAAGTGTAAACAATACTACCAGAATGATAACATACAACATCACATGTTTTACCATCCATCATTTCATATTGGTAACTAACTCAGTCCACCTCTAGATGTCCACTGGGTTGAATATTATAGCAGTGCAAAGGGTTTGGCATCCCTGGGAGCAGATAATCCCATTATAAGCAAATGGCATCATTGGGAATTAAGCACTCAAACTTCAAAGGGATTTCATTTTCAACATTTGCTACATGACTGTTACAGTTACTTTCAGCACAAGAATCATTTTGGATATTTTAAGTTTCTACGTCCTTTTTACATGAGCCTGTGCTTCTAATTCGTCTTGCTCATTTTTCCAGCTTTTTTGTTTTTGCGTTCTTCATTGTTATCATTTGTATATTTAGCGATTATTAGCTTGATTTATAATTATTTTACAAACTTTCTTATGTACTTAGCGCTACCAATATTTGTAGTAGAGTAGAGTTTTTGCAATTTTTCAAACAGCAGAATAAGGGAAGGGTCGTTTGTGGTTTAGCTGTCTTTATATAATTTCAGTCTCTTATCTCATTAGTCTATTTTTTAGCTAAGGGCTTTTAGTTAATATAAAAAAATATAAGTTCACTTATTGTGGTTTCTATTTTTGTTGCTATGGGGGAAGCAATCCCCCACATTTATTTTTTTCTTGTTAGTTCATGTATTCACAATAACTCGATTAAAAACCTGAATGTTTCCAGTCTTGTTCTGTTTTCCTTATAATTTTGCATTGGCTGTTGACCAAGTCTAATGTGTTTTTCAAGTTATCTCGTGTTAAAATCAGAAGGAAAGATTGTACCAACCATTTCTCAATTACTTGACAACCAAGTATGTATATTATTTGTCTAACTCACAACTTTGCTTTAATGAAAAAGCTACACAATGTGTTATTGAGTCAACGTTAATAATTTATTGATTAAAAAGTAATAAAAAAAACCCCATAAAATATTGATAACCAGCAGAGTCAAGCTTTGTAAATGTTTGATTAATGTTGGTAGATAATTGTTCTTTTGTTTTACAAAACTTCGTGGTTTTCTGTATTTTTATATTTTTTTAGGGTTTTGTTCTCCGGGGAATTTACAGATGAAAGCTAACTTCCTTTTAGCATGTTTTAGTTTGTTTCTGTACTTTCTTTTTTCTTTTCGAATTTATTCAATTTATTCTTTCGGTATATACATGTACAGAGTAATTTGTACTACTAGGAGTAGTGTCACAAAATATAAAAATTTTAGATTTTACAACACGTTTTTTTTAGTCTGTATTTTAAAACATTTTATTATTTTGGCTGTTAATGCAAACTTAACAATGAACTCCATAGTTTTATCATTGATATAAAATTTTTATAACAATACTATTATTACACTTTTTCAGCTTATATAGCTCAATAACACGAGGAGTCATCAATGGTGATACGGTTATAAGTGATACAATTTTTTAAATAAAAGTCTAAATACATTTATGGAGGTACTCATGTGCATATATTTTAAATCTGAAATTAAATACAAATCCCAGAAACCTTTACTCTACTTCCAGATGACTGTGTTTTGGAAAAACACTACATTTTAGGCAGGATGGGTAGAAAGGATAAACGTATGAGGTGTAGTAACCAGTAACCAAGGAGAAAGAATTTTAAAAAGAGGTAGATAGGATAGAGGAGGTAAGATTAAGATGCAAAATGCTGCAAAACATTTATTTTTTTTGCAGAAACTAAATAAATTTGAGTATGCAAGAACTACTTGCCAAATATATTTAGACCAAACATTATACCTACATGTCATGTGATGAGGGCGTATCACCTTGGTATATTTTATATATTTTTATATTAGGTTCTACACATTTTTAACAACATATTATGAAATTGGATTTGAGAACTTCGTATTGCATTTTATATATTTTTTCTCAATTTCTTTACTACCATTCTGAGTGCTATTACATTTACTATTTTGACATTCGCTGCCTTCTTAAAGTGGTTCAACAAGGAGAGAACTTGAATTGTTGCGGATTAAGTAACTCTGCATTATTGTGACCTTTTAACTCATTTATTCGTTTATGGGTACATTGATACATAGTTGCTTGTTGCTGCTATTGGTTTAGTTTTCTGTATGATGAACTTTAGGATCTAATTTTATCTCTGAGTGGAAAAGCAGATGGATTAATTTATCATGAGGAAATACTTTATATACCCCCAGAGTAGAAGCTTAGAAATATTGCATATCTTCCCTATAACAGGTCACTTAGCTACGCTCAAAAACGTATAGAATTAACTGATGTCTTACTTATGGTATATTATTATGTTATTATTATGTTATTATTTATATAGCGTCAACAAATTCCGCAACGCTTTACAATGGGTGGACGAACAGACATGTAGTTGTAACCAGACAAGTTGGACACACAGGAACAGAGGGGTTGAGGGCCCTGCTCAGTGAGCTTACATGCTAGAGGGAGTGGGGTAAAGTGACATAAAAGGTAAGGATAGTATTAGACTAGTGACAGTTGCAAGAGAGTAATCAGTCGGGACCTATTAACAGTTTAATTGATACACTTTTATGAAGTGGGTTTTTAATGATTTTTTGAAGGAGTGGAGACTGGGTGAGCATCTAACGGAGGAGGGAAGTGAGTTCCACAGGAACGGTGCAGTCCTCGAGAAGTCTTGAAGGCGAGCATCAGAGGTGGGAGTACGGACAGAAGATAGACGTAAGTCTTCAGCAGATCGTAAGGGCCTAGACAGGACATACTTGTGTATTAGGGAGGATAGATAGGTGGAAGTTATATTAACACATTATATAATATGTTACATTGTGTGATCGATGAGCTAAAATGAAAGCTCTTCAGTTATCCTGAAGAAGGTTATCGTATCTTCCTTATTGTCCCTCAATGACTTGGTTTTTTCTTTACTGGGATTTCATAGAATATTTGCCTCTGTGACTTGGATATTTGTTACTCTTAGGATATTCTTAAGTATGAAAGTGTGTTTGCTGTATCTATAGGGGTATCAGTGTCATCAAATTTGGAAGTTTGAACAAATGTTAGAGAAAAGGAGAAGCCTAATAAGTGTGCCTTTGATGCCAATTGCATCACTGGTAATGCCCAAATGAGCACGGCCACCCAAAAAAATGTCTTGTTAGATTTGTGTAAGTGCATGCTAACTGACAACTTCTCACAATGTGAGTGTGTGTGTGCCAATGATGTGATCACACTGTGCTGGGTGGGGGGCAGGTCCTTTGTGTTCCAAGGTAGAGGACACCATAAAACCTGCCAGGGACAGGGGTACAAGAGCCCAACATTGGGGTGGTCCCACTATATTGTTGGGACTGTAGAGACTCACAGAAGGCCGAATCAATTGTATGAAAATGCTATATCTACCATGCCAATAGGAAGTGCCTGGTATTCAATTTCTGGAGTGCCCTTGGTGGAATCAGTTTGATGTGCAAATGGCAGACGTTCCCGCTGTAATGGGATAAGTCAGTTAAAACCTATTTGAGACATGAGTGGTGATAATAGAAAGGCAAGCTACTGCGCTGTGCCCTTTCTCAATGTTCCTATGTTTCCTATATACAGCTAGACATTAGCTACAATAAGAGTAGCAATTTTATTTCTTTCCATAAATGAATCACAACAACAAGAAATCACCAAAGTTTTCCACACACACACACACACACACACACACACACACACACACACACACACACACACACACACACACACACACACACACACACATACACACACACATACACACACATACACACACACACACACACACACACACACACAAATGAAAGTACATGGATTATCTGACAATGGCATCTCTGATAAATGAATTCTGTTTGTATCAAACTTCTAAGCTGTTTTATATAAAGAAATATAAAAATTCCACACCATCTCTCATCTAACCCTCAAGCAAACAGACAAACCAAACAAATGCATGTAGCCACACAAAGAAAAACTATTTAGCATGATATTGGGCTTTTTGGGGGAAAATTAAGAGTTCTTCCATAGATTTTCTGGGGTTCACTATAACGCAAGATTCATATTGGCACATTTACAAACTGGGTTCTTCTCATTTGTGACTGATAACTCTCAGATTGACAGGTATACGATAAAGTCACTGCATGTCCTAGGAATTTGCTTGAAAGAAAAGATCATCAAATATTTAAATTTTTTTTTTGTTTTAGAAAGCATTAAGAATGGTAGTAAATCCCTAATTCACTGTGGAATGTCCCCATAATAGCATTTCTATGCATATAATTTATTTCCATGTTATTGAGCATTGTATGCAATGAGCCAAGATGTCTATATATCTTTAACATTATAAATTGTTGATCAATGTTGTATTGCACAGAATTCTAAAGAAGTCTTTGGTCTGTTAGTTTTTTTCTCATGACTGATGACTGATACTTATTGATAAAATAATTGACTGGGATAGTTAGAAGGTGGCGGTCAAAATAAAAACATTTTGGTAGAGAACACAAGAATATTGGTGCATACAACAAATTAAAAAAATATACATACAAACGACTTTCCTCTCATCACTTCTAAATATACAAAAAAAGGTAACTTTCTTTTATTTACTGTCATTTTTATCAAAGTATTATCGAAATGTTTTTTTAATTTTTTTTATTTCATCTGGAGAGTGAAACATAAAAAAAGCAGATGTTTTTATAAAAAAGGGATCCAGACCACTTCAGCTCATTGAAGTGGTCTGGGTGCAGTGTCCCATGTTCCTTAAACCTGGAAAGGTAATTATTGCAGTTTTTAATAAACTGCATAAATGTCCTTTGAGGGTTTACTCAACCTCAGTGGCTGTCTATTAGACAGATCCTAGAGTAACTTCTGGGTCGTCAGGCGACTTTTGGTCGCCTAACTGACACTCAATGTCTTTATACCATATATGAGGACATCCAGCGTCACCCAAAACCCCATAGGCAAACATTCTACAATGCTTTCCTATGGGGAAAGACCTAACGCCAGCACGGCAAGTTCTGCACATGCGCATTATGTCTCCCCTGTTGACTGACATCGCGAGGGGCAAAGCGCAGGCGGAGTCTGAACCAGCACCGAGGGACATCGGCGCTGGAATCAGGTAAGTCACAGGTAAGTCGGTTTTTAGGGAGCTATGCTTTCCTGGCACTGTAGCTTCCCTTTAATGCAAATATTATTAAGCTATGTAAAGACAGGATTGATTCCAAAAGATATCCCAAGTTACCTGCGCTGATGTGTACTGTAGTCTTTGCTGCTGCCCAGTAGTGATGGGAGTGAGCACAGGATGTATCTTTCTGCATTTGTATCCACTTTTTGTATCACACAGCTTTGTTACAGTACTGCCGCCCATACCATGTGTTCCCTATTAAGGGTTAATAAATATATAGGGGTGTATATAAAAAATACCCCTTTCTGTCTCATTAGAATATCTTTGCCAGAGGCTCAAGGAAGCAATGTGAATGGTTATAGTTAGGACCCACATAGGAGGGTCTGCCTTGACGTTGGCAGGTGGGCTTATCCTCTCATAGCCATTGGAGGTAACTAAAAAAAACTCCATTTGTTTAAAGATACATAGGGATTGAGGAGAGAGCGCAGGTAACTTGTTTTTCTATGGACAGCAATAATAGTTAAGAATATTTGTCAATATACTTTGCATAACTTTGCATCTTCTTTTAGTGGTTACATATATCATGTTTCAGGGAGATTAAAAGCTTTTAAAAAAATATTTTTAACTTTTTAAAGTGCATAATGATTTCTTTTAATGTGGTTCATTTTGCAATTTCCACTAAGAGAAAGTGATTATACAATCAAATAATGTGATTATAAATAATGTGATTAACTCATCCCCTCCTATTTGGCGATAATACAGACATTGTTTTGTTTAGTTTATTGTTGTGTTGCTATACATATGAAGGACTCATTTTTAGTATGCACAAAAAAGATACATTTCAAAACGTTATCTTGACAAGATAGTGCTTAGTGTGAACGAAGTGGCTTTCTTACCATTTGCTACTTTGTGTAATTAGGTAATTGTACACAACTGAAATATTTTTCAACCAAATACTATCAGCCCACATTAATAAACTATATGTACATGGAACAGTGGTGAAATACATACAAATTGGGACACATAGTCATATTTAAGTGCTTCTTAAGTGACAAAGGCTCTTTAAGCCAAAACGTTGGGTCACAATATCTAAGCTCCTGTCATATCTTGTGAAGAGGTAACACTGTGTATAGATTTTTTTGTATTTGGGCAGTGGAGTACCTAGTGCTGTTTCCAGCCATCCAGTTGTTGACATGTCTTGCATTTTGTTTCCATTTGTATCCTCAACTAGACTTGGAGATTTGATTCAGTCCAAATTGAAATTCGACATATTTTTGGCCGATTCGATGCAAATTTGAATGACCTAATTCCAAACCAAAATTTAGAAACATAGAAACATAGAATGTGACGGCAGATAAGAACAATTCGGACCATCTTGTCTCAATAAACCCAACAGAGAGATAACCAGGACGCTTCAGTTGATTTGGAATTCAGGATTAGTTTCACAGTGGTGACTGCTATGTTTTTTTTTTTTTTAAATAACACTATAGGCAGCCTTGTTACTTCATTTTGGGGTTTCTTAAAACCGAATTTCCAGACCAAACTGAAATTTTTAAAACCAAATTTTTTAGAAAGGAAAAAATTTAGAAATCTGGACTAAATCAATTTAGAAGAACCCAACATTTTGGCCACGCTCAAGTCTATCCTCAACCTGTTTCTGGACCTCAGCCAGTATTCACCAGCATGATGTGTGCATCATTCGTACCCAAATTCCAGCAGTCATCATTAGTTCAAGGCCTCAAATTGTGACTGTAGTGTACATGGCTGTTAAAGTGGAACTACCATTGACACAGCCTACCTTAATTCTGCACTGCTAATCCAGGCAAGGATTTAAACTCGTCATCTACCTATTACAATTTCATCCTAACAATCAGAAAGATTTGCTAAGAGCTGAAAGTTTGGAAGGATGCTACATGGTTCTAACTTCTAATGCCTACAATGTCCCCAAGATATACTGATAAATATTCCCAGCACACCCATGTGCTTTGATGCTTGAACATTTATAGAATCCGAGAATCTACAACATTTGAGATACTGAAAGAAACATTTTATATATCTTCACATCAACATCACTTATGAAACATAATTCATCAGAGGCTCAGAAGACATCTGCATGCACATTGGTTCCAAGGTTCCAGGTCAACCTATCATCCTCCTCTAAAATATTTCAGATCCTACTCATTCTTAGTGCATTCAGATGTCGCACACTTACAGGAAGACTGGTATTCCATAAATTCAAATGCAAAACTCTTTCATGCACTTGATTTTATCATTAGAGATCATGCTCTGAGCTTCCCTGAACTTGGACTTTCCATTACTGCATTGATACAAGACCATGTAAATTACTGCTCATACTGCGATTCAATCCTTTAGAGAAGAGAACCTATTTATAAAAACAACTAGCATTTCTGAGAAATTATAACTTTAAAACCTCATTCATTTTATCTGTACATTTTCTGTAGAATTATTAAGGTAAATATTTAAATGAAAAAAATGCAGTAACTTACTTTACATTTTTTAAATCGTGGCCACTGACAAAATAACATTATCAAAACACAATGCCAGTCAGACATTTCCTGTTTAGCAATGTTTTCTTATTACAGTTTTTAAGCAGGAAATGTTACTTCTGAGAATTTTGCATAAACCAATTTGCTAATTAAAACTTTGCTGTGACTGAAGCTTTTTAATTTACATCATGATATCTGCAGCTGTCCTGGCATAACTTGACATGCACCGTAAACATGTAATCCCACAATGCTCTGTGAATAGACCTACGAATGCACAGGTGTCATGGTAGGAAATAAACAAACGCTGTTATTCACTAAAGACTGAACTGAATGGGGCAAAACCATTCGGCTGCATACGAGGCCATTCGGAATGTAAAATCTGGACATTATTGATGAAATTCTTCAATGTAAGGATTTTGTAGGCTTTGCATTTGGTCCTGAATTTAGTACGGGTCGACAGAGGCAAATCCAGGCTCAGGGGAATTCAACTCGGACTGAAAAAAAACAAACGATTAGCCCCCTGGCAGCACTTGTAGCTTTTGGGCAAATAGTTAAAACGCCTTCATGGTGTGTGGGTTAATTAGGTGGCAGCAGGCTAGTGCTTGTTAGTCAGCCAAAAGAAATGAGCTTACAATATATCATTTAGAAATTCAACTTAATGTGTTTCTCCAAGCACCATGACTACTTTGGAAATTTGAAGTGGTCATGTTGCTTGAAGTCTGTACATGCAGCTTTTACTGTGCAACTCTTCACATACTGAGTTTGGCTGCCGTAGAATCTAAATCCACCTCCTTGAGCAGGGGTTCTCAACCCAGTCCTCAGGACCCCCTACCAGTCCAGGATTTGGGGATTACCTGGGTGTGTCTAAGGTGTTTAGAAAAAGGGAAAAAAAACACCTTAGACTCTAAGGTGTTTTTTTTTTTCTTTTTCTAAACACCTTAGACACACCCAGGTAATCTCTAAACCCTCGACTGGTAGGGGGTCCTGAGGACTAATGTTGAGAACCCCTGTCCTTGAGCATCATGGGGAGTCGGCAATTAAAAATTTTTTTTGCACAATGTGCAATTCAGTGGCTGAGAATCAGCCATTTCAAGAATCTTAGAGACTGGTGGTGAGGATTCAGGTAAGCCTGTAAACTATTGCCAAATGATTTGCCCCATTACAGGGGAACTGGGCCATGGAATTCCTGGCTTCATAACCACAACAGCAGGCTATGGTGCTAGGGTATGGTGGTAGGAGTAACCTTTAAACTTCCAGCTTTATACTGAGTTACACATTTTATTCATTAGTGCTGTCTAATGACAGGTTTGAAATGAAATTTCCAATGCCGTTTGTAGAATATTGCATTTCCTGGATATTGTCTCTATTTTACAAAACAGACACGCTGTTGTGTAGACAGCTGAAAGACCAGGTCAGTTCTGTTTGGATGTAAATGAATGGATTAAATTGCAAGAGCTTAAATATTTAGAGCTGAAATATTTACAAAATACTACAACAGTCCTTGATAACGTGTATCTTAACTTATAAAAGGCTAAAGAGTGTTTTATTACAAGATATGTACGTACTACAGACCTTTTATATGTGTAAATATTTATAGGGTTTTTTTTTTAGAAAGGCTAAAAGGGATCAGAGTAAAGTATGCAATGTCATTTCTAGTCTTATATTGTCCGTGAAAAATCTGGATAAAAAAAATAGATATGTTTGTAGAACAAAAATTAAATTGAAAGAAAAAAAATATATACTGTATGTATATATTCAATTTTATACATCAAAATAAAAACAAAATCAATTTTCTCAGCCCTCCTGGGTGGTACATATTTATTTTATGTGTATTCCTTATTGTGGAAATCTGAGGGTTCTGAGCAGTGTCTTAGCTATTTCCAGAACTGCACTCTTCTGGACAGCAATCTCAGATGTCCCACCCGGAATCTGCTGAAGTCACCTGACGACTGGTAGTCAACATGTGTTGATGACTGGGATCTTGACTTGAGCTGGAACTTTAAGACCAGTTTGACTCTGTAGAGGTACTTGAATGTTGTTATCAATCTTGCCTCTTCTTCATGGTTGCCATGTGTTCGTGGTATGTCCAGGTACCTGTAGCTGTTCTCTACTTCTCCTATCTGTTGACCTTCTGTTACTTGAACTTATTCTGTCCTGATCATTTTCCCACACTTATCTAATCTGAACGACATTCCGATGTCCTTGCTGTATATCCTAGTTAGATGGATCAGTGAGTTAATGTCCCGCTCATTCTTGGCATTCAGCTTGATGTCATCCATGTAGGTGGCTGATGGTAGCTCAACTCTTAAACCTGTATATGTTTCCACTCTTTATGATGATCTGGCCTAGGGGGCTGACGCCTATGCAGAACAGCATTGGGGATAACACATCACCTTGGTATGTGCCACATTTGAGGTTCACTTGTGTTATTGTCCTGGAATTGGCTCTTACAGTTGCTTTCCACTTTCCCATTGGGTTCTTGATGAAGACTCTCCTTGTCTTGTTGACCTTGCATAGAGCCAAACATTCCAGTATCCATGTGTGCGGAATCATGTCATTGGCTTTCTTGTAGTCAATCCAGGCTGTCACAGATTGGTCTGTTCGGTCTTAGAACCCGTGTGATTGCTTGGTCTACCAGCAGTTGGAGTTTTGGTAGACAGCCACTAGAGAAGGACTTCACGCTGCCATAATTATATAAAAACTGCCATAATTATACTTGCAGGGTTAAGGATGATGGGAGTTGGCACCAAGACCACTTCAATTGGCTGAAGTGGTCTGGGTGCCTACAGTGTCCCTTTAAAATCCATATGTGGCTCTTATATGCTAGCAAGAAATCGCACATTTGAATTAATTTATTTGAAATGATAAGTATTTGGCTGTTAAGAAGCTGAAATTACTTTGTATTAATGCATTTAGATTTACCCTCAATATATAAATGGGAAGTAAGCAACAAACCTTTCATTGACATTTGTCAGATAAAATCTTTTTGAATTTTTGGAGAAATGGCCGCCCTCTCACATTTTTTAGACAAGCAATCGCTGAACTAAATGTGTTTTATATTGCTGTTTTAATGACCATGTTTTATTTATTTGCTTATCTGTCAACATTCCATAAAGTGTATATTAAAATGTAATGAATATTTCAAAGTGAAAAGAACACAATAAAATTAAAAAGACATACAGTAAATCAGGAATACATTGCTAAAACATTGTCAGCTTGTATCCCCATATAAACTTAGTTAGAGAGTAATAAAGTTCTAAAACTATAAACCTTATGCACACTCTACGACATGGCAGGAATACCTTTTTTACAAAAAAAAAGAGGAGCAATTATATAAATGTACTGCTCCTTGTGTTATGCCACATCTACCGACAGCTTGTGCTCCACCTCCATATCTGTCAGTATGTCAGTGGAGAGGAGCTGCAGGGCCCGCGGCAATCCGTGTGGGCGTCTGTCTGCCTTTCCCGGGGGGCATCGTGATGTCTGGCACCAGCTTTGCAGCAACTCCTGGTCAACTAAATACACCAGAATTAGAGGCCTACCCAGGTTATGTGGTACCCGGGGCAGAACTGTGAATAGGCAACTCCGTCAGCTGTTTTTTGTTTTGTTTTGTTTTGTTATAAAGACACATGCTTACATTCATATATATATACGCACATTAACATATATATATACACACTCTCAAATTCGTATATACACACATGCATAGTCACAGACACACATTCATACACACACACACAGATTACCATTCAAGATATCCTAACATGCAAAAACCCTTCAGGCGGTTGGCTGCACGCCCGTCAGACATAAAACATTTCACCAAGCTAAAGTACTTTAGTGGTCCATAGTGTCTCCTTAACTCTAGTATATTCAGCAGATTTGTAAAAAAACGCATGGGCTTAAACCACCAGCCCTAGGGAATATAAATATATCCATGTTATATGAAAAATCCTCCTTCAATGTTTTCTTGACACTCCTCAGTTCAACAATAGATTCGAGTAATCTAGAGTACTGAGTCATTGTTCACTAATAATTTAAAGAATTTTCATTACAAGAATTATTGTTTAGAAAGGAGCTTTCCTTTACAATTCCTCGTACACAGTTAAAGTGTCGTCCAAAAAATCTTTATCTCCAACTGTATTCAAATTTACTTAACTAAAGATAAAGGAAATTGTTCAAACAAGCCGCCTTGAGACTAGGAAAATACCCACAAAAGATTTCAGCTCAGAACCTTATAAAAAGTAATTTGATGGCAGATAAGGATTATAATACATATTTCATAACTGTAATTAATATAAATTCACCTGAAAACTGAAACTGGAATTCAATTGTTAAAGCAGAAGGAAGCCTGTAAAAGATGTCACATGATCGCACAATTAATACCTGCTAGCATGGGTAGGGGTCGTGGATGGAGATACTGGGTCTCCCACTTATAAAAAATATTAGAGCTCCGATACTACGACATGGGTGAGGTCCAGGGAAGCGGATACTAGGTCCCCCCTTACATTTTAAAGCTTCCCACACCCAATACCTAGTTGCTAGTAGTTTTAAATGTTTTGTAGGCATGCCCCCACCTGTACATTACCTTCATTATAGCAATATGAGAACTTTTGGACCCCTCTAGGATTTTTATTTATTTATTTTAATTATATTTTTTACTTTTTTATGTGGCGGCTGGCTAGAGTTTTTGAAGGACGTTATGCATTGACCTTTATCCTGTCCTTCAAATAAATGGTTATAGCACTGTTTATGTACTCTGGTTGTGCTTCCTTTTTTCATATTTACTAGTGGTTTTTAAAGTGGCAATGCTGAGGGTTTTTCACTAATGCTAGAGCTGCCCGCGGACAAATAGTTCTTCAAATGATCAATTCTCTTGCAAAAAGTAATTTTTGAAGGGCATCCTCTGCATTCGGTTTTTCCTCAGCTGCCTTGCGATCATTAATAAATCTCAGATTCCGATGCTGTAAATTGGTTTGTGGAAATTAGTGATTGTCTGTGATCATCCGAACCGACTTTACAGAATCGGTGAGATTGACTGAATCCTGGCCACAATTGGCTTTAGTAAATATGAGACTTGCTAGTGCGGTTGGAATTTAGTAGTTTTCATAAGATATTGTTTATTTGGACAAATTCTTTCCTATTCTGTTTTTACTCCTCCCCCTCTGCTCCATACTTAAATAAATTAAAAAAAATACGTAAACTTATCTCTGTTCCAGTGCTGAGGCCAAGTTCTCCTGATGGTCCTTTTCTCCTCCACTGATGTCACACTGTTTAGCTGAAAGGATGTAGGAGTAGGACATGCTGATGAGAAGACTGACCGCACTGAGTTTGACAGTGCTACCATTGGACACCTGTCACCAGCATCTTGGACAGACATCATATAAACGCAGAATTAGTCAGCTTGGAACCTCATGTTCTGGGCTGGCTAATGATGCCCCAGTGATGGTGCCAGAGGTGGAATTACAGTTTAGAGTGAAACGCTTCACACACAGCACACTCCTGGCACCAAATACTTTGCTTATGGGAGTATTTGTAAATAACCTGATGACATTTTGTAGAAATAAAGCATCTTTAAAATCCCACCAGTATTTAAAATTCATGCCTGTAATAATACATAATAACTTAATGCGGTCAATTTAATTGCACCATGCACCTGCCTTATACAGACCTCCATTGCAGCCTGGAAATAAATCCTATAGTGTTCGTGGAATGCCATTTCCTCGCTGCATTACACCTATTAAAATGGAAGTATGCCCCCACCCGCAGATTACCCTTGCGCAAATCAGTTCCAGTGCCTAGTGCAGACTTCAGAGACACCATTGCTACTATAAAAGATATTGCCATGAGAGATGCAATAATGAACTGTTCCAGAGCAGCTGGCAACATACAGTTCGAAGGCTGCACACTGACAATTTATGGAGATATCCCATTTCAGTTCTGGCAAAGAAGAGGAGATTGGCTCTGGTAGTAAGGAAGCTGAGAGACAACTCAGTGAAATGTCGCTGGGTGCACTTGGGAATGGGTTCCTCAATCTGACCTCATCCGATGAACGAGAGGCATTTATACAGAGACTGGGCCTATAGGCTATACCACAAGCACAGACTACATCCTCACCTAAACCAGACTTCAGGTTTTTTTCCTGTTACGCTAGCTGCACAAGGGTATGAAAAGTTCAGTAGTTCCACAAAATTACCCTTAATGCTTTTCTTAAATGTTGATACACAACATATAAATATATAGCTAAGTGTGTTCATGAAAAAAGATGATTAATTTTCTGGTTATTTAATATATTGTTTATTGCTTTTGCCCATGCTTAGCATGTATCGATCTACCTTTTTTCTACATTCATATAATGGGAATGATGTATACCAGGGGTAGGCAACCTATGGCACGTGTACCATGCACGGCACTTGAGGTGTCTGTGCACGACACTCAAGGCTGCTAGGGCCAAACAGGCTCTGGCCTATCTGGAGTCCCAGTGAAACTTCAGATATCTGCTAATACGAAAAGGTGGTGAAGGATAATCCTCAATTTATGCAGTGCAGCACGTGGAGGAAGTGAGCTCAGATCACTTCCTCCCAGCACTTGTGAAAAGTAATCCACACTGTGTTAAAGCAGTACACAGATGCTGTTGCAGCTCCTGTCCTTGACCTGTACCTGCCCAGGCTGGTCCCCACTGGGAAGCCACCCACACTGCTAGATATACACAGAAATGCAGAATAACCCTCCCCTCATACAAATAATATGAACAGCCCACACACAAACACAACACACAATCCGCACAAACTCAACACCACTAACAATCCACATGCATGCACACAATCCCACATGCAGCCTCTCACATGCTATACCCCAAACAGCCCCCAGATACTACCAAACACACAATGTGACATATCCATCCACACACACAATTCCACAAGCAGCCCTCATACACAGCCCACATTCATAGGTTTCATACACAATACCACAAACTACACATGAACATATACAATATAATAGCTCATATACACACAAATACAACGATACAAAGCAACTGCAGTATAAATAACACAAGCAGAATATGGCAACATGCACACCTCAATTAAAAAAAAATAGGATCGGCACGCTACGGGACATCACAATCCTATTTCAGCACAGTGCTGCTAAAAGGTTGCCTACCCCTGATGTATACTATGTGTGCAAAACTAGAAATTGAGAAAAAATGCAGGTATGAACTATGACTTACAAAGTCTAAAGTGAGTGGTGAGGAAAATAGGCAGTCAGTTAAAATCCTACTGCGGATGTCCGGGCAGGAAAATTATTTGCTGGATGAAAATAATGCAGGGTCAAGGAGAACGTTAATTGGCGTTTAATGGGTGGAATTTCATTTTGCGATGTTTTTGTAATTTGTAAATTGAAAGGTAGCCCATCTATTCACATATTTGCATAGAAGTGGATTTTACGTAAATAACACAAAGGAATATAGATAAAAAAGTCTTTATTTAAACATTCAAAGTATCATTATATACAAGAAACACACATTTTAAGTTCTTTATTATAGCACATTGTTAACATTGTATGATTTTTTTAAAATTATATTTTATTTACAAATTAATTACTTCTACCTTGCTTAACAGATTTTTTTCATTTACGATGCATGGGTTCTTTGAGTACCCTTGATTTAAACTGTAACTCTTTTCACCCTATCATAGATTCAATGCACATGGCAAGATAACTTTGTAGAGTATGCATACTTTGGGATGTGTATTGATAAAAGTTTTTCACAGTCTGATTGAATTTTTAAAAATATAGGCACAACCAGTCAGGTACATAAATAGCAACAGAGGTCCAATACCTGTCAAGTTCACTCTTCTTTGAGTATTTTTAACATTCCCTGCATTGGCCTGGGTTTTAATTCATTCTATTCAATGCTCTTCTCGGGAGTCGTGCATGAATGGAAACATTGTCCTTATCTACTGCTCACTGAAAACCTTGCAAACTAGTTCTTGAGTTGCGTTCAAAGAACCATTGTAAAAGTCCACTGATTTCTCATCTTTAAGGTCTTCTAGGGTCTACAGTCAGCTTTTGGTTTATTGAATCATCTTCACATACCCATTTTGTTGTTTCATTAGTATAATGTTATTTCAACATGGTAGAGTAGTCATCATGACCAGGGATATCTAATAGGTCTTCATGGTCTTCAGTAGAATTCCCAATACATATATTTAAAGAGTAAAAGTTGCCAAAATCCCATTTTGTAGCAAGGTTAGCCAACTGATCTATGGCATCTTAACCAGTTGCATTCGGACTTGCTAAAAGCTGAGATTTATGGAAGTTGTAAGTTTGCCAACAATGGAGGAACATCAGCTCATGCGCCAATCAACTGATGACCTTCAGATCGGCAAGGTCACAAACAATATTTTCTTAAAAATAATTTAAACACAGACATGAAAGCATTTCTATATAATTGTTTGTTATTTTTGTAACAGTTAGTAATAGCTTGCCTTGTTTCCTTAAATTACCCGTACCATTTTATTTCATCTATAAACATTCAACTATTTTTCACCACGAAGCAAACGACATCTTACTAGAATTGAAGTTTTTTTATATCAAATAATTTTCTTTTTACTTTAATAGTTTTCATACATATTTATTGTGAGAAAAAAAAATCTCCTGTACATTACTCAGAAAAACAGCTATTTATAGAGCCAATAGGCAGTGGCTTGTGAAAGGTGTTATGGTGTCAACCACAAAAAGCAATTAGTATAAAAAAGAAAAAAAGTTTGAAGGTTAGAATTGCTTTCAAAGTTTGATGTAAACGTTTCCAGTTTATATTCTTGATGGATACGTGGTTACTACAGATTCTGTTTGTTAACACTGTAAAGGTTCCCCACTTAAAGTAACCATGCCATGTTTTTTTTATTTTGGTTTTTCTTTCCTTACGCCCCTATATGTTAATGATTACACTCTCCTCCTTATCACTTGTCTTTATTTATATTTATTACCTGTTCTTCCTTGTGCCGGATCACAATACCTGTTCTCTTCTGCCCATTATGTCTGCTGTTTGCCCTTCTGTGGTATGGATTTTACTGGTGGATTGTGGGTACACTTGTTTGGCGATTGACACAGAACCTTGACTTAAGCCCCGCCCTTTATCAAATTTTGTCAAATTGACTACATACCAAAAAGCAGTCCTTTTTTTTTAAACTTATTTATTTTATGAAAAAAAAATATAAATACAGATACGGAGCTACATAGAAGCAAATTAGATCACGTTTAGGGCCACTTTAAGTTTGTTTATGGTGCTGGCTAACTTTATATAATCACTTTATGTTTATTGTTACTATTTCATAATTGTTTGAATAGGGTTTGCACTAGCAGAATTAAAAGTCTTTTTGGTTCAAATCCTGAAATATTTAGAAATTAATGATTAAAACATGGTCTGCTTGTAGCAAAGTAGACACATATTCACGCTTGTGAGAGTTGAAACTAATATATTTTTTAATGACCAAATATCATGTTTCCTCACTGGGCTACAAATATCTTGCGGTCAGGAGGTTTTATCTAGCAGTTCACAATATTAGAACTATTCCCATTATTTTGTGTAATGTAATCAAGTCTTGCAAGTCTTACAGATGTGTGTTCAGTGAATCACATTCATCCATTAGTCACCTCCCTATTAAAGGGATTCTATCACTTAAAATAAATGAAATTTTATATTAATGAGTTGATTTTTATATCATCATCTTCATTTTGTATAGCACAGAAATGTGACGCTCGTTAAAGTGCAGAGAAGCAGACATGTTGGATGCTCAGTGTAACTACCTTTTCCACTATTTACTGTACGGTATATCCACGGTAAATGTTTGGCAAATTAGCAGCCAATGAGAATGGCGGAATGTTGGGAAAAAAATATTGGTTGAGTGAAAGAGAAGACGAAAACAATGCCACTGTAAATTTGCTATTAAAAGCATTAGATACATTTGCAGTTTTTATAATTTGCTAAAAATCTGATAATTAAAAAAAAAAAAATGCTTGTTGACATTTTTTAGGACCATGGGTGTTAAAGTAACTTTTCCATGTATAATATCATGATATAAACGATAAAGATCTATGCCCCACTTTATTGAAAGCAGTAAAAAATACTTATTTAACACACCATGAATTTAAAATTAAAGCTGTGAAATATCTTTATTCTTAACCTAAAATTCATTTTTTTTTTCACTTTCCGGTTCCTGCTAGGTATATTTATCAAATTATAAATTGTTTGATTTAGATGCTCAGATTTGATACTTTTTTTACATTTTTTTTCATTTATATTTCCTTTAAAGCTGTGTTTTCATTTTATTTCCCCCACAGATAACTAATGGTTGTCATGGTTATCCACTAAACCGTTTATTAAGATCAAATTAGTCTTGCTAGGATCAAAGCTTATTTGTAGAATCTTTATAGATCGACTGATTTATAAAACATTTCAGTTCCTTTTAGCTCTCCCTATAGATCTCAGTTTAGTGACTAACCCTGTGATGCTCTTTAATAGTTCAATACGTCGCCTTATTTACTATTATAACAATATTTTGGTCTTGTTTACTGTGATGCATTGAATGTTCATACAAGTATTAGAAAAATATATTTAAAAAAAAAAATACAAAATAATAAAAATTGCAAACACAAAAACTGTACAGATGTGCTAAGACACTTTCGGACCATTGCAGTATTAAATTATATTTTTTTGCTAAAAAGGGCCAAAATAAATAAAGTCATATACAAACCAAGCGAAGAAAATGCAACCCAGTCTCAAAAAATAGGAAACAAATTGTTTAGTGCATTTTCAAGATTCCTTGGCATTTAAAACATCTGATGATGATTTTTCTGTATTATTTTCATTATAATGTATCTCACAGTCAGGTGAAAAGTCTTTTTGACAAAGGAAAAAAACTCGTGTTTTCCTCAAGGTTCCCCGTAAGCAGTCAAAAAACACTTTTTGAAATGCAGTTGAAGAAAAATAGAAGACAACTGGATCCAAACTGGCATTTAAAGTGCTGAAAAGCAATGCATTAACTCTCCATTTTGGGCTCTCATTTTTTATAAATCCAACTATATGGGAGATATTGTATGGAGCAAAACAGACGCAAACATTTATAAGAGTTGCCAAGGCTAAACCAATTGCCCTTTGCTTCCGTTTTCGTTGAATGTTGGGCAAATTCATCAAAATCTTGATAAAGTTAATGTAACTATAAAGGGTGATTATGAATGGAATGAAAAATAGTAGCAATCCAAGTTCTAATCGTACCGGTAGTAGAATCTTTAGCTGTTCGTTGGTGAAGTTTTCATAGCATGTCGAGTGATTGACCTGCTTGTCGTTGTTTGGCAGTGCATACTGGATAATGTAGACAATGCTACAATTAGCACAAGCCAGGAACCAAAACAAGATACTTGCAATCACGGCATACATAGGTTTGCGGTTAAGTTTGTACTTTATTGGAAAAGCCACCCCAAGGTAACGTTCCACACTAACAGCGGTCAGGAATAATGTGCTGATATAGATGCTGCTGTAGTAAAAAAAGCCAGTGATTGGACACAAAAATATGGGCATATCCCAAATCATCCCAGCCGCTGCCTCCCTCATCTTGAAAGGTAGAAACATGATAAGGACAAGGTCCGAAATAGTTAAGTTGAGAAGAAGGATGTCTACTGGAGTTTGCTTCTGTCGTACTCTGGTAAAAAAAGTGTAGAATGCCAACAAATTGGAGGGTAATCCTGTAATGAAGGTCACAATGTAGACTGCCAAAACAAGGTGACTGTGGCTACTTGTATCCATCATGCCCCTTAATTCAGAAAGAAACCAAAAAAACAGCAACTGGTTAATATAGTATGCCTCAAATATAAGATAATATTAACATTGAAACACATTGTAATATAATTTTGAACCATGAGTGGCTTATGCCTTGAAGTCAAAATAAGTCAAGACCTTATATTCACAATTAATTTAGAATCCGAGAATACTTAGTGTGACTTAAAATTAGCTTTTTTTCATTTGACTCCTAGAATAATACATTTTCCACCCTAATTCTGATTTTTCTTGTCAAACATTCAAACAATTGTTGTATAAATGTAGAGGATATTAAAAAAAAAATAGTCTCTTCTCTGCTTTGTACCAATATCGGAATTTAGTTTACTTCTACACTGATCAAGCACAACATTAGAACCACCTGCATAATATCGTGTAGGTCCCCCTTATAATTCCAAAACAGCTCTGATGCATCGAGACATGGACTCTACATGTCCTGTAGTATCTGGCAACAAGACTTTAGCAGCAGATCCTGTAATTCCTGCAAGGGGGATCAGGTTTGTTGTTCCAGCACATCCAATGGATGCTCAATCAGATCAGGTTCTTCAAACCATTCCTGAACAATTTTTGCAGTGTGGCAGGGTGCATTATCCTGCTAAAAGATGCCACTGCCAACAGGAAACACTATTGACATGAATGGGTTTACTTGGTCTGCAACAATCTCTAAGTAGGTGATACATGTCAAAGTAACATCCGCATGAATGCCAGGACCAAAGGTTTCCCAGCAGAACATTGTTCAGAGCATAACACTGCCTCTACCAGCCTGCCTTTTCCTATAGTGCATCCTGCTGCGACCTCTTCCTCAGGTAAACAAATGTTTAAGTAGTGTGTGTTTGACTGGGAAGTCCTTACATTTACGCAGCAATAACTTGGAATACATTACATACATATACCTCACAGCATGTAGACAAATTAGGTGAATTATGTTTATTAAAATAAAATTAAAAAAAATAAATACATTTTTTCCAAAAATAATATTATTAAGGTCTCTTTTTAAGTTTGGTTAATTTGTTGATTTTATTAAACCAGACCATCATAATCACATCTACGGAAATGTCAGAAAAACTGTAATATATTAATTATGATTATAAATCCTCTGCTTCTTTATGTTCACAACGTGTCCGAACAAATATTAAGCAAAAATGATTCGCAATTACGACTCACCTGAGTAAGGTATACATTTATTCTTTGATTAATTAATTTGTGGTCCCATTCATCTTAAGAACAATAAGGAGTTCTTATAAACTATCTATTTACTGGACTTTACAGGGTGAGATCAATCCCAACATTTCAAACAGACAAAGAAAGACACTTTAATTTTAGGGGTGTGGCCAGTAACAGGGCTGTTCTGAGAAATATTAGGTGATTTACTAATTGCAATTTATCCAACTACAATATAATTTATTAGAACAATGTATCTTATTTACACATACTGATTTCTAAACACATGTATTGTAGTTTAAAGACACATTACTGGGAGTATTATTGCTGTGGAGCTCTGTTATACACTCAGACACAGTACTGGGAGTATTATTGCTGTGGAGCTCTGTTATACACTCAGACACATTACTGGGAGTATTATTGCTGTGGAGCCCTGTTATACACTCAGACACATTACTGGGAGTACTATCGCTGTGGAGCTCTGTTATACACTCAGGCACAGTACTGGGAGTATTATCGCTGTGGAGCTCTGTTATACCCTCAGACACATTACTGGGAGTATTATTGCTGTGGAGCTCTGTTGTACACTCAGACACATTACTGCTGTGGAGCTCTGTTATACACTCAGAAAAGAGGGACATTAGCATATAAAAGAGGGACAGAGGGATTTGGGTCCAAAATAGGGACTGTCCCTTCTAAGTAGGGAAGCTTTGGAAGTATGGATCTTGTACGTCTCTCGTAGTGCCTCCAGTAAGGATTATGTGTAATGAAATAACTTCAGTGAAATGTCTGTTTTGGATTAGTCAATTTGCATGGATTGTTTACTTATAAACACTGATAAGAAATGCATTTTCATACGTTGCTTAGCAATTGGCTAATTCAGACCAGACGCGGCTTTCCTGCTTTTGTCTAACTAATATCCATTGTCTGCCGAAAAGGCCTTTAAGTGGAAACCACATAGCAAAACATCAGACAGGAGGCTTGGAATAAATGTATCAAAATTTTCTTAAGTGTCTTTTTTTTGGGGTGGGGTTTAAAAATATTTGCTGATTTATTAAAGTGTTTTGAAAAGTAGTCTGAGAAATGTGACTTCTCTTGTCTATAAATTCCGATGGTTTCTTGCATCGCCCTTATGTTGCAGTAAGAACATTGAGTGAATACTCTGAGTATTCCAAGACAATGTTGAAAATAGAATTATTTTCTATTGCAACAACAAAAATTTTTTATTTAAAAGCCACAAAAGTAATAAATAATGAATAAGGTTGTCAAAACACGCTTTCAAATGTTAGCAGAGGGCTCTTAGTCCGGGTTTTATCAATCCAGCATCTTTAAGAATTTCAAACCAAATTTAGGCTCAATCGGAACCTGTTCCACAGAATCCAGATGTCCAGATTTTGTGACATTTGTGACATACTATGAACAATATCATGATTTTGCAGTACGAATGGCCCCGTACAGCAGTAAATAGTTTTGTCCCATTCAGTATGGGGTCATTCAGGCTTTAGTTATTTTCCCTGATAGTGTATGAATGAATGCAGGACTGCAAGGACTGATTTGGTAATTAACAGCGAAGGAGAAGTTATTAAGAATCGGAAGATGATGCTTACGGTACTCTACATTTTTTAAATGTTTAGCATGCTCCTCTTATTCATGTATAGATATCACATTATTTAATAAATCCATTAAACTAAACATTTTATTTATTTATTGGAAAAATCAGGCTCACTAAAATAGCTATAATCCCATTACTATGCGTCTCTTTTAAATATTCACATGACTCACACTAGTGTCGAGCTCTGTGACACAGATAATTCTAACATTTAAGTAGTGTTAATGCGGTGGAGCTCTGTGATACATTCATATCAGCTACACATTTCTTTGAAAATTATTGCTGTGGAGCTCTGTGATGCACTCATTTAAGCTACATATCTCTGTCAGGATAATTTACTAAAGTGACACTACAAAGTGAATTTCAAATTTAAGGCCAAAGTAACCAAGCTGAAAGCATAACAGAGAATTTTTTCGTTTAAGCAATTTTAACCTGAAATTTGAAATTCGGTTTGAATTCACCTAGAGTTTTCACTTTAGTAATAATGCTGTGTGCGTATTATCTCTGTGGAGCTCTGTGATGTACTCATTCGTATTATACATTATTATGATTTTTACTGCTGCGGAGCTCTGTGACACACTCATGCACGTCCTAAACAAATTCTCTAATTTCAACGTAGGAAAACTCGGAACACAGCTGAAAGGCTTAATCTGACTAAAAAGAGAATGCAAAAAAGTAGACACCAAAGCAGAGTTTATAAGATATTTAAAATTAGAGATATTCACAATTTGGTTATTTTGGCTTACATTTTGCAAATCTGGTTTTCATTTTGGTGCAGTTCACTATCTATTAAAAAAACCATACACATTTATCATACGTTTCTTGTTGTAGATTCTTAGGGGTTAATTCACCAAGATAGAAAATGTGGGGAGCTGGCCAAGGAATTTTACGTTAAAATAACAAAATTCGAAAAAAACCCAACAACTTCCAGCTTAATTGTCTTGAGCTCAGGCATTTTGACTTTCAATTAGCAATTAATTAGTCAGTTTTCTTGATTTCCACATTTAATGAATAAACGCTTGAGTATTTTAGGAAAAATAAAGATGCTTATATAAAAGAATATATATGAGTTGACTATCAACTGGTGTCATTTCTAATGTCCACTCAAATTTGAGATTCCATTAAAGTTCAAGTATGAGAGAGGTGAGACATTATTGTTCATTCTCTGGTGAATCAAAGGGTTAAAAAAAATAAGTAGCCCTCTCCATTAATAAATGACACCTCAATGTTTATCTCCCCCTTTTTGTGGATGGACCTTCCCAGTTGGGTCACTTCCCAAGGGTACTTCAGGAAGCTGACTTGAAGGAACCTTTTCCCTGGGGTCCTACAAGAAGACAGTAAATTCTTGGAAGCCTCAATACTTTCCACAGTGACCCAAGTGCCCCAGGAAATTCCAACCACTGTGGATAAGCACGAATATATATATTTATCACTTTTATTTGGAAGTTGAAGCATTATTCAAGGAATGTTGTTTTTAAAAGCAAAGCTATGGAGTGTGAGAGCTAGGTCCTCAAAACATCTCTGTCTATGTCTGTCCTTAGGGTAAAATTATAAAGTCAAGAGGTGAACAGATGAATAGTGGACCTAGGTCATTTTATTCTATAAAATGGACATGGAGATGTCTGTGTTATTTCAGTTTTACTTCTTCGGTTGTTATTAGATTGCACTTCCTTTAATTTAGAATTATGGGAACTGCGATCTAACAGCAGATGTAAAGTCAAGGGTGGTCCCTCTGGTTTAGAATAGTTACATTATCACACTCCTTAAGATTTCTACTGAGCTAATCAAACCAGGAAGTAAGTGTAACAAGATTAATTTATGAAAAAGTACTAATTTCTATTAAAAACTGTACTTTTTGTAAAATGAAAAAAAGAGGACATTCTCTTTACACATAAAGCACTTCAGGAATCTAAAGTGCTTTATGGGTCTGGGGTGTCCTTTTAAAGGGACACTATAGGCATTCAGACCACTTCAGCTCACTGAAATGGTCTGGGTGCAGAGTCCCTGTCCCCCTTAGATCTGCAATAGTAAAACATTACAGTTTTAGAGAAAATGCAATGTTTAAATTACAGTACTAAGACTGCCTCTAGTGGGTGTCTACCAGACAGCCACTAGAGGCACTTCCTGGATTTTAGCAAATTCTAAGTCTCTTAAACGATGCTGGACTATCTCAATGCTCTGCACGAGGACATCCAGCGTCAGTGAAATCCCCATAGGAAAGCATTGATTCAATGTGTTTCTATAGGGAAGGCCTAATGCATGCGGGGCACTCGCCTCACATGCACATTAGGTCCCCTCCATCACATTGTCGGAGGAAGCGGAGCATCGACTCAGCACTGAGGGAAATTGAGGGAGGGAGGGATGGGTGATAAGAGGGAACTATAGTGTTAGGAATACAACTTTGTATTCCTCACTCTATAGATTCCCTTTGGGGACCAAGGCTGTTTTGAGATATGACACATTAGTGACCAAGGACTTTGTTAAACTTTTGCCATGTACTCTTTCTACCACAATTTTACCCTTTTTCTTTAAGTCCATTTATACATATTATACATATGTTTTTAAAGTAGAAATATAACTTTCTGTTGATACACTATATTTATACATAACAAAATAATAAATATAAAAGAAAGAAAACGTAACAAAATGGAGAACAATACAATTCAGTTTAATTTAATTTAATTTCTACATAACAATTGCAACTAAATAAAACGATCTCCAAATAGATTCATTAATTGATCCTGACGTTCCTGTGTCTACATTTCTTCCAGATTGTTAAAAGTTAATAAGAATACTGAATGATGACATTAAATTAAGTCATTTTGAAATACTTACCACTCACCAAGCCATTGAGATAACCCAGGCTTGTTCTATTTGTGCACAGGATCTCAGGTCCAAATCCTCTTGGGTTCACTCAGCCGTTCATGCTTGTGATGTCCATATAATGAGTCCCATATCTGTTAGGCAATAATAACATCACATTACTTACTATAAAGCGTTTTAATGCCAAGAAGAACAAAAAGCTCTAAATGCGAACCAGACTGATGCAGTCATACTATTAACATAATACAGGTTAGTAATCTTTTGTGTTGAAGTAGAAATAAATATGACTGGTATCCATTTTTAGATCTCGCCGAACTTAGTGTTTGATAATTACAGTTATCATCCATAAATGTGTATTCTGGACTGGCAAGATTCCAAGACTGCCACTTTATTTATCTATTTTCTTAAAAAGCCATTTGTGAAAGCCAAGCACAAACCATATTGGATGTATATACCTATACTCTGTATCTAAAAATCCATTGTCTGCGCTATGCCATTCATATGGGAGATTGAGATACCCAATATTGATTAACAATCCGTTGTGGAGATGTGTTTTTTTGTTTTTTTTTTTACATTGTTTTATATTCTTTTTGCATCTGCACTAGTTTGTTTTCCCCAAGCAGTGGTTTGCAGAACCATTAGAATAGACACATATTTGGGAATGTTATGCCTTTCACCCAGAACTCATGAAAATGTTGCCAAGTAGTGATGTCGACAATCTTTCTTTGACCGAGTTCTTTTAGTAGTCCACTTCCGTACATCGTAGGCAATGCAGACTCTGTGCCGGTAAATGTGATCATCTCCAAATCCTGCTCACTGACACAATGTTATCTAAAGGAGGATCATAGGGAAAGAAGCTAATTTGCATTTGGATCTGTCTTGTCTATCCATCCGTTCATCTGTACGTGTGCAAATTATTCATTGTAAATTTTTTTTCTCTGTTTACGCCTTTTGTTTGTTGTGTTTGCTTAATCCCATCTTCAATATACACTATTTATGACCCTCTTTTTATTTATTTCTTTGTTTAATTTTTGCTTGAGTAGAACTCTTTATTTTCTGTTCTGATGTTTCTACACTAATTATGGCTTGAAGTGTTTTTTAAACGAGATAAAGGGAAGATCCCTTTAAAGCTGATCATTCCAGAATTCCGTTAGTCCAATAAAAAGGTACTGCAGGACCCTGTCATATTTAATTATTCTGAATTTTTTATCGTCATGGTAAAAAAGCTATGTGTTAAATTTCAATACTAATTTTTGTTATTTTAATTGGCAGATCATATCTGCAAAACACATGCTGCATTGTGGGTGACGTCATCCGTACATTATTCTAAGTAATGCATGATTTGGACAAGATTGTATGCTGTATCCTAACATCAGGGCAGCAGTAGGGCATGTCCTTGTCTGCTTGAGTGTAGTGGGAGTTATGCTCCCAGGACGCAGCTGCTGTCAGGGTCTGCTTAAGGGAGCACTTAAAGCACCATAACCACTCCACTCCACTCCACTCCACAATGACTGTGATGGTTTTGACGCTTGTAGTGTTCCTTTATCACAACTTCCAACATTTCAAATGGACTAAGAAGCACACTTTAATTTTTAGGAGTGTGAGTGAGGGTGTGGCCAGAGGCGGGGCTGCGCTGATTTTTGACAAATTTTGCAACTAAAATGTAATTTAGAACTATTTATCTTATTTATACAGACTGATTTCTAGACATATTTATTGTGGTTTAAAGACACATTACTGGGAGTATTATTACTATGGAGCTCTGTTACACACTCAGACACATTACTGGGAGTATTATTACTATGGAGCTCTGTTATACACTCAGACACATTACTGGGAGTATTATTACTATGGAGCTCTGTTATACACTCAGACACATTACTGGGAGTATTATTGCTGTGGAGCTCTGTTATACACTCAGACACATTACTGGGAGTATTATTGCTGTGGAGCTCTGTTATACACTCAGACACATTACTGGGAGTATTATTGCTGTGGAGCTCTGTTATACACTCAGACACATTACTGGGAGTATTATTGCTGTGGAGCTCTGTTATACACTCAGACACATTACTGGGAGTATTATTGCTGTGGAGCTCTGTTATACACTCAGACACATTACTGGGAGTATTATTGCTGTGGAGCTCTGTATACACTCAGACACATTAGTATTATTACTGTGGAGACATTACTGGGAGTATTATTGCTGTGGAGCTCTGTTATACACTCAGACACATTACTGGGAGTATTATTGCTGTGGAGCTCTGTTATACACTCAGACGCATTACTGGGAGTATTATTGCTGTGGAGCTCTGTTATACACTCAGACACATTACTGGGAATATTATTGCTGTGGAGCTCTGTTATACAGACACATTACTGGGAGTATTATTGCTGTGGAGCTCTGTTATACACTCAGACACATTACTGGGAGTATTATTGCTGTGGAGCTCTGTTATACACTCAGACACATTACTGGGAGTATTATTGCTGTGGAGCTCTGTTATACACTCAGACACAATACTGGGAGTATTATTGCTGTGGAGCTCTGTTATACACTCAGACACATTACTGGGAGTATTATTGCTGTGGGGCTCTGTTATACTCTCAGACACAATACTGTGAGTATTATTGCCAGGGCTGCCATCAGAAATTTTGGGGCCCCTGACACAGCTCAAGGTCTGGGCCCCCTGGTGCCTGCACCCGAGTCCGTCCCCCCCCCC
>OW240921.1:15113815-15132816 GCA_933207985.1 Pelobates cultripes
TAATCTATTGTGTGGAACTGTATCAAATGCCTTGGCAAAATCCAAATAGATCACATCCATGGCAACACCCTGATCTATACTTCTACTTACTTCTTCGTAGAACGCAATCAAGTTAGTTTGACATGACCTGTGCTTCATAAAACCGTGCTGATTTTTGCTGATAACCATGTTCTTCTCAAGGAATTTTTGAATATTATCCCTTAATAACCTTTCAAATATTTTACCAGCCACAGAAGTTAAGCTCACAGGTCTATAATTTCCAGGCAAGGATTTTGAACCCTTTTTGAATATAGGAACCACATCTGCCTTCCTCCAATCCTCAGGAACACTTCCTGAAAGAAAAGAATCTTGAAAGATTAAAAACAGAGGTTCACTTATTTCTACACTTAGTTCCTTAAGTACACGTGGATGGATACCGCCAGGCCCTGGAGCTTTGTTTATATTAACTTTCTTTAGTTGCTGCAGCACCTTGTCTTGAGTTAACCAATTACAATTATTCTGCAAGTTTTTAGTAGCAATCATTTGCACATCTATTGCCATGGGTTCTTCCTTAATATATACGGAGGAGAAATAGTTATTTAAAATTCCTGCCTTTTCCTGGTCTTCATTAACTAACATCCCCGTTTCAGTTTTTAGTGTACCTATACTTTCATTTTAGTTTTTTTTAGAATTTATGTACTTAAAAAATGCTTTGGGGTTGGTTTTGCTCTCTTTAGCTATTATTTTTTTCATTTTGAAGTTTAGCAAGTCTAATTGCCTTTTTGCACGCATTATTGGCTTCCTTATATCTTTTATAAGATGCATCCAATTTGTCCAATTTAAATGCTTTAAATGCCCTTTTCTTATTTTTAATCTCTTGTTTTACTTCTCTACTAAGCCACATTGGTTTTAATTTGTTTCTTTTATATTTATTTCCCAATGGTACATACTGAAAAATGTACCTTTCGAATATTTGTTGGAAGATGATCCATTTATCCTCAGTGTTCTTTTCACTAAAGAGTTTATGCCAGTCAATATATTGTAAAGCTTCCCTTAACTTATTGAAATTGGCCTTTTTAAAATTATATGTTTTAGTATACCCCATGTGCTTTTGTTTTTTTGAGTTTATTTCAAAGGACACTATATTGTGATCACTATTTCCCAAGTGCTCACTCACTTGAATGTTGGCAGGGCCGCCATCAGGGCATGACAACCGCAACGGTTGTCATGGGCCCGGCGGTCCTGGGGGGCCCGGACTGCTAAGGTCGTCCGGGCCCCACATTCAGTGGGTACATACTGGGTCGCAGGGGGTCCTGCGACCCCGGTATGTACCCACTGGGCCAACCTCTTCTCCTGGGAGGCCCAACAGCCGGCCACCTCAGGGCCCCCCAGAGGCTGGCCCTGACACCGGGCGGGCGCGCGAGGGAGCACTCTCTGTGTGCTTCCTCTTCAGCTCCCTCGCACGCCGCGTTCTGATGCCGGAGCCGGAAGATGACGTCATTTTCCGGCTCCGGCATCAGTACGGTGCGCGAGGGAGCTGAAGAGGAAGCACACAGAGAGTGCTCCCTCGCGTGCCCGCCCGCCGGTTGTCAGCAGGGCCAGCCTCTGGGGGGCCCTGAGGTGACCGGCTGCTGGGCCCCCCAGGAGAAGAGGCTTGCCCAGTGGGTACATACCGGGTCGCAGGGGGCCCTCCGACCCGGTATGTACCCACTGAATGTGGGGCCCGGACGACCTGAGCAGTCCGGGCCCCCCAGGACCGCCGGGCCCATGACAATCGTTGCGGTTGTCATGCCCTGATGGCGGCCCTGATTATTGCTGTGGAGTTCTGTCATACACTCAGACACATTACTGAGAGTATTATTGCTCTGGAGCTCTGTGATACACTCAGACACACCAACAGTAGGAATCTCCTCTAAAAGAGGGACATTAAGAATGAAAGAGACACAGAAGGATTTGGGCCCAACATAGGGACTGTCCCTCCTAACTAGAGACACTCTGCTTTAATGTTTGATATGATTTAGTGTTTAACTTAGAAACTGGTAACTTTATACAATGTGGAAAGAAGCACTGGGAAGCTTTGCAGCGAGCCCTGTGATGCAACTTTTTTATAGCTAATTTTTACCACAGGCTTATAAAAATACAGAGATTATTTTCTACATATTATATGCCTAAAAATCTACAATTACTTGATTTAAAAAATATCTTGGCCTTGTGACCTGCCTTTTTAATTGTCCCGCGACATTAACTTTTTTTTTTTTTCTCTGGTAGAATTAAAGATTATTTTATGTGGGCAAATAGTAGAGTCAACAGTACTATGATAACACAGTACACCTTGTATCAACCCTTAACTAGGTCTGTTTGCTGATAGCCTGCTACAATATGTTACTCGGGAATATAATGGGTTGTTTTAACAAGGACTCTCCATAAAACTGGCTTATTGACACAGCTGTTGTTCCTTAGAAATACATCTAAATGGAATAACATAAAATCCAAGAGTAGCATTGTCTGCCTTAAGGATGTAGGTTAAAAAGGGGGAAAAAATTAATGTTTTATTGATTACCGACACAACGCCAAATTTCCCTATTCGTGACCTTATAAATATTTTACAATCAGGACTACGACTGTGACTTCCTGGATGCACAATGATGATAACTAACAATAATATTGTACCAATAGAATAACATTTACTGTTATAAAAGTTATTCTTGAAAAAAAGTATGTACTCGTGCCATTTTACACATAGTAGGCTTGACTGGCACTGGAAGTTATCTGCCGATAAGCTCATCGGGTCTATGCTATCGTCGACATACGTAGTTTACACGTGTCCCGATTTCATCTGGACAGTCCCATTTGTGGTCTCCTGTACCAGCAAAAATGGACTTATGTATGTAGGTCAAGACTAGTGTATACAATAAGCAGGGTAGATTCATGCCTCACACAACAATTCTTGAGGCGCAATTCATCTTTCTTTTGTACACAGTGGAGTCTAAGCACTAAAAGTGAGCCGTGGTGAATTGAAACCCATATTTTAAAATGTGGGCCACGTTGACCATGTTTGAAAAAGTTTTTTTTTATTTTACTTTCAATCCTCTGTTGACCCAAGAGCATCTATTTGTCATCATATGTCAATGTTTGCCAGCGGACAGCAGTAACATTTTAGAAATTTTTAAAAAAATATTACACAATTCTAATGAGAAAAGTGTAAACTCAACCAAAGTTATTCAGAATTAATAAGGAATCTGGATTCAGAATAACGTCTCTAAATTACGTGAATAAATAAATTCATGAAATATTCATAAATCTTCATTGGTACAATTTTTTGGGTAACAAGACCCGGCTGGCTGTGAGGGTTTTTTTTTTTTTTTTTACTAAATAAGATTCATTTCACACAAATCCCAGTGTAATTGCAGTATCAGGTATTGGTAATCTTACTCACTACGATTACGTTTCTCCTTAAGGCCTCACTTCGCCTTCGTATCATTCAAATAAAATTCACATTGTGGGACCACAGGGGCCTGTCTCTAATTGACGGACCAACGTTCAGGTCCCTCAGCTTACCCGAGTTCTTATGTTACGGTATCTCTGATACACACCTACCCATACGTTCAACATTTTTACACTCATTATACCAGTGGCACGCCCCAGGCCCACTAGCATCTTTTTCTCTAAGGTTTCCCGGACCGGGCCCGTTCCCTGCAGAAGCAAGAATATATGGTAATCTTCCTGCGCATCAAAGAAAGAGGACAAACACTCAAGGTTTAAGTATCTAGATATGTTATATCACACCATTCTAAGAGACAAACCCCATCAGGCTAGAGTACCGGCATTGAGAGTAAGGTGCTGGCCTTAGCTATCCTAAGTAATACTACGGTCCTGCAAGGTCTACACCCCACCTCATACACCGAGGTTTCAGCCCCACGACCAAATCATAGTTAGCCACCTCGCTTGCCCTTCTTTTGGGCTACAATCAGGGCCTCCCAAGTCACGGCCACATGTTTTGAATCTCTTACAGTCACCAATAGGCCGACATCCTGCCACCACATTCTAGTGGCCACACAATTCCCTTTGCCCAAATCATAGGTAGAGCCTCTCTCCGTCACTTGGCACTAGCAGGGCCTCACCTGTCACTTGGTTCTAGGTAAATTCTTCACCTCTGTACTAGATAGCAGGCCAGTTCTCCGAAGGTCTCATCCACACCTCTAAGACACATTACTTATCCAAATCATTATTTCTTTTTAAGAATGTCACAAGTATCCATCCCAATAAATGATCTGCTGTTGGACGGAATACCCAGCACGCCAGTCTGGCCTGGGTCTCCAAAGGAATCCCTCACCCCTTCTACCCTCAGTTACCTGGGATTCTGGTACATTCCAAAAATATCAGGAGAGCTTGGACACAGGGGTATCCCCTCCCCAGCCACTGCCAGTAAGGCAGAACTACACATGCTCACGACGGCTCAGACCAACGTTCCCAGGCACAGCTCTAGTTCACAAGGGCCGTCAGCTTTCTCCTCAGATTCCAATCAGGAGACCCCGGTCGCTATCCTGGCCAGCCTCCAAATGATTAACAGGCTGATAAATGGAATCGGCTATAGCCACACCAGGTGCCTCTTTAAGCCCTGGAGGCCCTCACCTGGCGATCTTGGTCATACAGTCTGGCTTAACCCTCATTTCCCTCCCCATCCCCCACCACCCACTATCACTACTCCATCCATCTCACCGGCCCACTCTGTTCCAATTTCCATGGAGAAGGTAATTCTCGATGGAAAAGATGTTAAACTAACATCAGTACTTAACTTCACAAGACACCCTTCAGTACTAAGGTTACATTCATGCTGGCATTTCAGTAGTCCTAAACAGCCAGACCACGACTTAACAAAGCTTTCTATTCCTCTGTTTATCATTGCCTCTCGCATAGAATCACTGCCTCTCGCCACTTCCACTTCTCACCACTCCTTCACCCCACGCACTAGTCATGGAGGTGGCCAGAGGGACTAGCCAGGCTGACCATTTCATTTCTGGGGAAGGCTTGGGTGCACTATTCTTTGATACGGGGATATGCTATTTCACAACATGCATGGTTTTGCACATCTGCTCCAGAACCCACACCTAATCCACATATGCAAACCGTCTGTCACCTAAGATACGCCCAACTAAGGTTAACATTAATATCCTGGAATACTATCTGCATTTACACCCAGCTAGGCATCTGGTAGATTCTGATGCTGGGTTTCTCACAGGGGCTCACACGGGCCTTATCGCCATTCCCACAGGTACACTCGTATTCCCTAACCTATTATCTGCACCCATTGACCCTCTTTCGGTGGACCACCTTCTGTCCACAGCAGTCATACGCTGGTTTCACTATTGCCTCCTTCTGGTCCTCACACTTCTCATCTTGGCGTACCATTCCCATCGAGGTAGCCATTCACTATACCCTGTCTATGCCATTCATAGACCTCTTCCGCACCGCAATCTACATCAATTCCCAGCATCAAACTCCCTCATTCCTGCCATGAAGTTCTCACTGCACTACGAAAATCGACCATGCCATACAAGTTATCACTTCAGTAAGTAGTAAGGTTTGGTTGAGCAAGACGGACTTATCCAACGCCTTTAATCTACTACCTATTCACCCTTCACTATGGCACCTGGCCTACATTCGGGCGGCCATCCTCACTAACCATTTTGTGGCTGATTTACAGGCTGACTTGGCTGGCAGCTACCTCTCAGCTCTTCTTAGTCTGCCTTTACATTCCTGGCATCCACAACACAGCCGCTGGTGCTCTTTCACGCTCAGTTCAAGGTCTTCTTTCAGGCACCCCCTATGACCCACTACGTACCATCCAGGATACCACCATTCCATGAGCTAATCTTGGACTGAGCACACAATTAGACCTCGTACAGTTACGCACGCTTCACGCAGTTTCACGACTATATCACTCACGCTAGGGTTTTGTATATTGTACCATGTCACAAGTAGAGTTTGCTTGATTCATGACTCTTGCAGTTAAACTATTGTAATTTTTGCCTCTTCCTCTAAACCTACAAATCAAGCATCTTATTTATACCTCCTATGCTGTCACTCCATTTTACGTGTCCAAGGTCAGCCACACACTATCAGTACTAATCCATTGCTTCACTTCTAAACCTTCCATTAAGGTAAGCTACATCATGGCTTCCTATATCAGTTCTAGAGCTGATTTGCAGGAATTACTTCTTGTTGATTCTTGAAATGAGAGGATCCCTTGAAAAGTACAAGAGACTCAGGATCCACCATTGAATGCTAACTCTCAGGGGCAGTTGCTCTGTTTTTTTTGTGTGTGGCTTACCCTGCTCACTGTCAAATTATTGAGGACAGATAAAGAACAAAACATGTTAAATGGGAACATAGTCACACGATCCCATACTAGCAGAAGAAACATGTACATCACACTTTCTACCTGATTTGCATACTCCCTAACATCAGCATCCCGATGGTGGGGAAGGTAGACGTGGCCAGGCCAGTTGCACAAATCACATAATTTGGACCACCTACAAAGAATATGCAGGCCAGCCTGGTGTAAATGCATGTTAGGCTGACTGCCAATCATGCAGGCTGGTCAACTAAGCAAGGACCACCCAGAAGGCACTGTTTCAACGCTCTTTGCATGGTCCCAGTGCCCTGGGCAAAGTTTGAGTATGTCTAATAATGGGCTTGTGCTACACTTTCTTGGGACAGTTCCTCTTGGCTCCTAGAGGCAGGGTACCAGGGAAGAAAGTCAGGACAGCAGAACATGACCCTAAAATAGGGACTATCTTGCCGAAATCATAGAGAGGCTTAACTTTAAGAACCTCAGTTCCTTTGTACATACATACACATCACTATGCACCAAGACCAACACATGGATATATACATATAGCATTGCTTACAAATGCAAAGACACACACACAGAACTGTAAATATACACACATGTATGCACAACACTGTACACAAGCACACACACAAACACAGTACGGATATGTAAACACATAAGCACATCTATATACACAGCAATGCACACAAACAAATACACACACACACAATGATATAAACAAACTCACATACACAAAAACAAGTATTTACATGTCCACAAATAAAGTCCTGGAAACACATAAACAATATTGCACATACATATTCACAAACTCAGGATCCCTCCAAGGACTAGCTGCACTGGTAGGTAGAAGTTCGGTATCTTGGGGAATTCACACTAGCCAAGGATCCAGTTACTATATACCCATTTTTAGATATTCACTTTGAGGATCTAAACCACTTTACCCCAACCTCAATGCTGTCCATCCCATCTAAATTCCCCAATTCCACAAAGGTTCTCCCAACCATCTCTGTAATACAAGTCAACCCATTGAGGATCCTTGAATCTCAGGGATCTGGGGCACCTGTAACCCTTTCCACCATATTTACTGTCTACCTCTAGCTCTTCCATTCAGCTTCACCAACTACCTTGACCTTAATTCAGTTATGGCTTTCTTGCATCCCATGTTTTGATTGTATCAGTGAAGGAGCAGGAGACTAAACTGTTTGAATCATGAATATTCCCACACGAGAAGCAGGAACCGGCCTGACATTTAGCTTCTAACATTCCAAAAGTTCACAAAAGTTCTCAAGTGTCTCTGGAGTAGCCCTTCTTGATCCAAAGAGACATCTAAGTGGCTGTTAAGTAAAGCCAGTATGTAAACATGTTTGTACTGCAGCAGCTTTTGTTTATAGCCAAGAGATACATTTGGAGGATGTCGCCTACTTTTTTTACACTGTTTTCCTAAAAATGAAGTCACTGTTAAAACATCCAGCCATTTATAGAGCATTTAATTAATGAAAAAGCAAGATATTTGAAGGGGGAAAATATTCTGAACATATAAATAATAAGTTGGGCCGTGTTTAGAAAATTTGTCGGGGGGTGGTTTGCCAACAAAGAGCATTTAAAAAATGTATGATATAAACATTTTAGAAATATTTATATTTAGTAATGAATATTCAAGCTGTGGAATATTGTATTGTTCCTTAATCTTTCATTATTTCCTCCCAGAATAAAGCCATGTTATTTTTTGTTTTATTTTCTTTACAGAATATGTTGGCACTTTCTATACAGAAGATGTTTAGATTATTGGGGTTAAATACATAATAATATGTATAAAATAGATAAAGTCTGAGAAAAAGTGCTCATATTAAAAATAGTTACAATATTTCTGCTCATTACGTCTCAGTTCAAAGTATTAATAGTTGTTAGGATAGCTCAGCTTCTTCATCGAGTGAATCTTTTTTGAAGATATGATGATCACCTCTAATAAGTGATTTCATTTCCCCTGTTGGCCCATGCAGAGCCAGCTTTGCTGTAAGACCTCTCGGGCTCGTGAGAAGATCAAAGATCTCCCTCACCGGACCGCTGGCACTTAGTTCCATCAGAGGGAGGGAAAGGCCTGGGAGGCTCTGTGTTCCTCCCGCGAGCAGGCTGGTCGGAGTCGTCACACAGACTGCCCCCTCACACACTAACACACACACAAATGCACAGACTGTCCCTATACACACACACACACACACACACACACACACACATACACACTGCACCCCTCACACACACAGACTGCCCCCACACACAAAACTCTCTGAATAGGCATGTCCTGTGCAAAATAAACATGGTTATTATTATTATTATTATTATCATTTATATAGCGCCAACAGATTCCGTAGCGCTTTACAATATTTTGAGAGGGGGGGTGTAACAATAAATAGGACAATTACAAGAAAACTTACAGGAACAATAGGTTGAAGAGGGCCCTGCTCAAACGAGCTTACAGACTATAGGAGGTGGGGTATTAGAAACATTAGGACAAGAAATATCAAGTAGGAGTGAAGCAGAGCTGGAGGAGAGAGAAAAGCACTGTCCCATAGGAGAGAGCAGGAGACAGGTATGTAAGGTAGAGATTACTCCGGGAGGCCATAAGCTTTCCTGAAGAGATGGGTTTTAAGGCCCTTCTTAAATGATTGAAGACTAGGGGAGAGTCTGATGGCAGTAGGCAAGATATTCCATAGGAGAGGAGCCACCCGCGAGAGGTCCTGCAAGCGCGAGTTGGCCGTACGGGTGCGAGCAGCGGTCAGGAGGTGGTCACGGGCAGAGAGGAGGGTACGAGGAGGGGCATATCTATGGATTAGTGAAGAGATATAAGCGGGGCTAGAATTGTTCAGTACTTAAAATGTGTGGGTTAGCACTTTGAATTGACTCCTATAGCATACAGGGAGCCAATGTAAGGACCGGCAGAGGGGTGAGGTGTGAGAGGACCGACTAGAGAGGAAGATCAGTCTAGCTGCAGCATTCATGACAGACTGTAGCGGGGCAATACGGCTTTTGGGGATACCAATCAGGAGAGGGTTACAGTAATCCATGCGGGAAATTACTAGAGCATGGACAAGCTCCTTGGTAGCATCTTGGTAGCATCTTGTGGTTACACATAAAAGTTGTTCAGTTTCACATATGCACCAATTTTGTGCAAATCTACCATATTCCCTTTTTTAAAACAGTTCTTACATTGTTTATAAATTCATACCTTTCTTCCAAACCTTTTCCGTAGTGTATCAGAATAATCTGTATTTCTGCCAGTTATGTTGGCGTGTTTAAACTGATTATTTTTTCAGAAAAATAAGGCAAATAATTAATATTACAAGTAATAAAAATAGCATTCACAGATAAAGGATATCTTTTTATATGTTGAACAAAAAGTAGCAACACGAAAGCTACTTCGAAAACACACCAATGCGATAGTATTATTATTTGTGAAGACAAATTACACTTTTGTGCCTCTTTTAAGAAAAACTGAACTGGTAAATGAAATGCAAGGAAAACCCCACATGAGGTGCAATAAGGGAATCATTTGGTACAAATAAGGACATGTATAAATGGGCCTGAAAAACAAAATAAAAGGCAATGTATATAACTCTATTTGTGCTTATACAAGGAATGGTTGTTTTCTGCTTGGCTTCCTTACTGCTGTCTCCTCCAGTCCTGTAAGAAGTCACTGAAACCCCCCTTTTTTAGGAAATCCAACCATCTTCCTGGGTGACGCTTCTCTTATTACAATTGCCTTCCTCAGTATCCAAGCAGTATCCACGCATCCATGGCACAGCTCACTAGCTGTCCTTCCTTTGTTTGGTTCTTCTACTCACCCCTTTCACCATCTCATATCAACATAGACATCTTTTTTTCAAAAATTCTTTATTTGTTCCACAGTCAGACAAAGATGAGCACAGTAGTAAGTAAAAATAGAGTATAGAGTGTTTAAAGTGAAACAGTAGAGGTTAAGGTGGATTCGCAAAGAAAATGAGAATACATTTGAAAGACATGTTAGGAAAGACAGCTCCACAGGCTTGGGTAGTGTGGTGTGTTAAGTGATTGGAGCTTGAGGGGGTGGGGTGGTTGATCATAAATGGAGCTAAAATGGCCAGCATTATCCCGGTCTCGGCTTAGGCCATCTCAAAAATCACGGCCTTACCGAGGAGCAGAAAAGGTAGAACGTCTATAAAAATACAAACAATAAACAACATATAACATAGGGCAAGCCCTATCAAAAAAGGAAAAACAGAGAGTCATGTATTCGCTGCACTCGTTGCACCATGGGTTGCAGAAACAAAAGGAATGACTTTAGCAGGATCCCAGACAGTAGTGGTGATAGGCTGGGAGCTGTTGCCAAGGTCTAGTTTAGACAGGATAGCGTCCATTTCAGAAGCATCTGACACCTTGTGCACTGTGTCCTGGTGCTGCATAGTACGTTAGCGAGAGGATCCCCATCTGTGTTCTGGGCCGTTGGCATTTAGGTTTGATGTAAGAGGTCGGAGAGTCTTCCTCCACTGCAGGGTGGTATGGGAGAGATCCTAGAAGAAAGTAAGATCCATCTCTTCAAATTGGTACGTTGTCTTCCCCCTACCTGCGTTCAAGAAAGTGGCTTTGTCTTGCCCATTCTGGAATTTTACCAGTAGATTGCTAGAAGCATATGCCAAGCTCAGCTGATGTTTGGGCAGGTGAAACATGCCGCTAAGTTTTCCTTTGCTTGTTTTAGGGGTAGTAAAGCTGAAAAACAGCCTGTGTTGGAAATGAGACATTTCTGCCATAGTGATGATTTCCAATATGCCTTGTCATCCTCCCTCGCCAGTGGTATTTCAGCAGAGAGTGATTGCCTAAGATCTGCCAGAAGACTGGTAAATATAGCTGTTGTGACAGGAGGAGAGGTGACCTCTTTCAGTGGAGAAGGCTTGGATGGACCCTTATATCCCAGATTTTCCATACTGTGAAGAAGTGAGTTGCCTGAGTCGTCTGAAAAGTCATTGCGGACTGCCGCCATATTGGGCCCGCTTTCAGCCGCCCTCCGCAGCAAGTCGCCGATATCAGTGGTAAACCTGTGGCAATACGGCCTTTGCGTTTTATATTTCCTCCCCATCTTGTGGTAAGTTTCTGTGGGCTTTGAATTGGGTTGGGGTGTCCCTTGTTCTGCTGTTATTTGGGCAATTTTAGCTCACATGCACAGAGCTCCACAGACATGTGACCGCTCGCGTCGGTACTTAGCTCTGCCCCCCTTAACACTGGCATTTTATACATCACTCCTGGCTCTGATGAGTGATTATTTCTCCTGAGTATCTTGACCCCTTCCTCATAGATTGTAAGCTTGTTTGATCAGGGTCTTCTTCACCACGTCTCTGTTATATTCAGTATGTCAATTACTTGTCAGATATGCCCATTCTATAATAGTAAAGCCCTGCAGAATATGTTGGCAATACATGCATTTTAATAATAATAATGAATTTAAAAAACCTGTGCTTTTTTTCCTCTGGTCTAATCTAATTTTGATATCTCCAAGTCTGTTTTTTAGATTTTGGAATGTACTTAAACTCAACAGACTAATATATCTTCCCCAAAAAAGACCAACTTTCATGATCGCGATGGACGTCCTGGTCATTATGTATGTCACTTTCCAAACCTGCTGTCAGCGTCTGTCTCCACACAGCTGGAATAATTTTAAAACGATACAAACCACGTTCTCCCACGCTCTGCTCATCCTATCACCATCTCTGCTCCTTCTGCATGACAGCAAAGCACTTACAGTTAATGTTTCAAAAAGGCATTAATTCTCTAAAGCCCAGACGCTGCACTGATATTTATCGTAACAGTGTTTTCTTGCAGTAGAAATTTATTGCACATATTGTCATACTAATAACTTATGCATGGTAATGATTCTAAAACTCGTGCCAATGATATAATCAGCAAAACGTTTAGTATAAAGATTAAACTTCCCTTGATGGGTTTTATCTATACCACCCCATCATTAACCACCCTTTAACCTTTTCTCTCCTAATCTAGTGTACTATACACTGGCTAATTCACATTTTATATTGACAAACATTAAAGGTGACATTTTTCATCACCTTGTTTCTGTACTGATATATTGCATGTGGGGTATTTTATAATCGCTAAAACATTTTCACAATTTCACAATTTTAGCCAGGGCCTGGCCACCACATTAAACAGCTTAATCTCAGTGGAGCTCCTGTACCCCAAATTTTTTTTGGACAAACAGACGGTTCAGAAGACACGATTGCTTAGAACCCACTTTTGAGCTCAGATAAAGTGCTTGCTCTATACCACACATTTGAGGTTAGATACCTCTATGGCTTGCTTGGCATTCCCAGACCTTGGAGAATGTTTAACCACTACACAGTGATATTAATGATGACTTCTATGCTTGCGGCATTGACCCATTGTTGTTATACTAATATTTACCTTTTTATCGCATCCTTTCTTTGCGTCATTAAAAACAACAGCATGACAGACATACAGAGATAGATAGATTGATAGAAAGATTGATAGACAGATTAATAGGCAGATAGATAGGCAGACAGACAGACAACTTTTTGTGACTGCAAGTCTACTAACTTGGTGTCTATCACTAAGATGTATAGATGAAACATTAACATATGGTGGATAAATCAATTAGATTTTGTGATACTCATATATATGTATGTTCATGAATATGCATCGTTCCACCCTGCAACTCTTCAATATTGTATTTCATATGCTTTAGTAAAGTGACACAATGGCATTGCTGCATCCTTGGTCATACAAAGGAGATCTCCTTTCTAATAATCATACAGATATAGTAAATATAGCTTTTCTTGAATGATGTTCCTGTTAGAATGTAGCATTTCATTATTTTTTAATTTTGAAGACACCAGAGATACTGGTAGGTTTGAGAAACTCCTGAGGCTTGAGCCCAAAGGAAAAAGTAATGACCACCACCACTACATTAACATGTCATGACATTCCCCAACCTTTTCATGTCATGTCCCATCCTCTCTACCCGAGAACATCAAAAAGAAGAGCAACTGATGCTCTCCAGGATCTTAATAAATACAGGGTTGTGCAGCAAAATTCTGTCCCCCAACACCCTCAGCCGGCATTCAATTGGAGATTCCCACCTCCTCCCAAATTTCCTGGTGATGCACTATACTGCTGATCTTTGTATTTATAGCATGGAGCTGCTTTCAGGAGTGCTTGACTGATATAGAATTAAAAATATCCTCCTACCCTCTCCACCAAGTATAGAGATATGAGGCTAAAGAGCTTCACAATTGGGGCGTGTGCCCTCAAAGTCCCCCCCAGCAACACCTATGGCAGAAATTGGTTACTAAACAAGCTCTGGGCAGAGTGTTATTATAATAACAGTTATTACAGTCCCCAGACGCTATAAATAAAATACAATTAGGGCTTACGTGAAGTTTGTAAAATGATTTTAGAAAGTGGAAAGTGGGCGATAAGTCCAGATGTTTATTGGGACAAACTCAATTATATGCAAAAACATATCTGATATTTTGAAATGTTACATGACACATGTGATGTATTTTTTTGGACAGAGATATGATTATGGATAGATGGAGGTGATATGCTCAGGAATATACAATTAAACATCTGCAACAGGAAACATTGTGTGACAAAATTATAAACCATTAAAATAAATGTACACACATCATATAACATACCCAGAAGCCTCAGACAAAGATATTTGGGAAGAATCCTTCATTGTCAGACATCTCTTCGATTGCTAGAGAAATTCCATGAGTGTAACAGGTGTTAATCCAGATGTGGCTCATACGTTACATAGTGACCTGTGTCCTGCTGATGTGCCCCGGGTAGAAGAATGTTGGTAGAAGGAAAGAGTTCTAAAAAAAAATAATCTTTATTTTAATTTGAGGTATAAATATTTTATCTGAAGAGCCGTTTAGAACTGAAGGATAGTTGATTCATTGTAACACATCAAGGTACTGCATTCAGTTTGTCCATTGAAGGGAGGTTCTTTAGAACACAGCAGGCAGCACTGACTCTCTCAGAGCTCTACCGTCTCTCAGTTGCTTAAGTAAACTTGCAAAAGAGCTGAACACGTGATTTCCAGAGAACACAACACTCCAGAAAAAAAAAAAAATATCATAGCAAAAAAAAAAAAAAAAAGAAGAATATAGATAAAGCAAATTAAACTAATTAAACCATGTGTTTGTCTTTGCAATATATTGTACAACTCATTAACACTCACAGAGTTAAGGAGTACAGCCTTAAAACCTCAAAATTTTCACATCAGATTTTATATAGAAAGTTCATAGATATAAGGTTTTATTAGCTACTAAAATAATTTCAATACATAAATATGAATATTCGATTAATAAAGTTATGATAATAGTTTGGTGAGTATTCACTTCTCTCGTTTCTATGGTGACACAATTTGGTACAAGAGAAGTACCCCAGCCGCCAAGCCAATAATCAAAGTCAGAGTTATTTACTAACGTGAGAATTTAAAGTGAATTCACATTTAATGTGAAAATAGAAAAATAGAAAAATTCTCTGTTAGCTAGGTTTTCAGTTTGACCAATTTGGCCGTAAATTTGAAATGTACTTTGTATTCACTTAGAATTCTCAGTAAATAGCCATGTTACTGTTTAGTGAATAAAGCCCACGATCTTATAGGAGCTAAGTTATTTAAAAAAATTTGTTTGGGTCCCAAAACCTGTTCCATTACCCTCATTCCAAAACCCAACTGGTGGGAGAGGTGGACTCCACTGTTATGTTGAATTAGTAAATTGGAGCAGTGAGATTTGTACCTCCGGTGAGCACCACTCCCCTCCATTCAGAAGTGCCCAACGATAAATTAGTTTTTTTTTTGTTTTAGTTTTTTTGCATTTTGCAACTGCACTTTTAGGTTTGTATTTCAAGTTTATATCTATTTTCATACTGTTAGTGTAATTTTATGAATAAGCTTTTAGTGTGATGTAATATTTGGCTTTATCTTCAATTACAGGAGGCACGAGTCCAAACTAAAAGCTCTGCCAAAACATTGCCTTGGCTAACGCACAAATATGCGAGTTTAGAAAACATTGCCACTTTTAGTGACTTTTTACAAGGTTCACTTTGTAACTTATGGCCTGACCACAAGTGTCTTTAAAGGGACTCTCAGCCAATCACAGCTCTTTGCTGCTCAGGCTAATGCGTCCCAGAGTTGCACAGAGGGGATGAGCTGCTGGGTACTGGGCATTTAAAAGTTAAAAACATCATAACTCAGAATGGAAGGATGGAGCAAGAGGACTCCAGACACTGTAGCCATTTTACTGAGATGAAACTGTTAATATTCCTACAGTGTCCCTTTAAGTCTCGATTTAAAGGAGTCTGTTAGATAACTGAACACAATGAACATATACATTGGAGGAAATTAGGACAATGTATGGAGTGGAATAAGAACAATTAACCTTTGCCAAGGTCTCTGCCTCCAAAACACATCTTTCTAAAAAGAAAATGTTACTTCATTTATGCAGTGGAATAGTTAATGTGCCCCACCCTCATACACTCTATAACAAGGGCTGGACTAACATAGGGGCTGATGGAGCTGCAGCTCCAGGCCAATGCCTATGGAATAGGCCCATTGATTAAAATAAATAAATAAAAACAGGGATATAGGGGAACACAATGTGAGCAGACTGGCTAAAAATGAAATTAGTTAAGGTAAATCTGACTTTGCTTGTTATCCAAATGCTCTTGCAGCTTCAGTGTCTCTAACACTGTGGCATGTTCCCTTTCTTCTACACTCACTACATACACCTTTTTTCTTTCCCAGACTGTATAACAGGAGCTTCTGCCTGCCAGTAAGAAGGTTAGGAGAGGAGTGGACCAGCGAGTGCTAGGGAACAGTCCTTAGAAAGCATAGAGCTAGTGCATGATTAGACGCATTTATGCCAAGCTCAGGGCACTGTCTGCACAGTTTGCCCTCTGTTGGCCAACATGCATGATTGACAGGCAGCGTGCCTTTTTTGGGCATGTTTGTCCCTTGGGCGGTTCTGGTTACGTGATTCACACCAGTGGCGCACCCTTATACCCCACTCACCGAAATCCTGCTTCACCGGACACTGCTGTTAGGGGGTATGGATTTACTTGAAAGATGAAAGTGAGAGATTAGCATAGTGTATGTATATTCTGATAGTTAAATCCTGTGAGTTTCCCTCCAGCACCACCTCCGCCAGATACATGACGCTTGGGAGGTTTCCAATTTTTAACTTGCAAAAAAAAACCAAAAAAAAAAACTTACAGCACTCATTATGTACAACATAGCTCATATCCGTCCCTATTTAACACCAAATGCGCTAAGGTGTTGGTCCATGCCATTGTTCACTCTCGCCTTGAGTACTACAATCCCCTTCTCAGTGGTGTTACGTGTTCCCAGATTGCAACGCTGCAGTCTATAATGAAGTCAGTGACAAGGCTAATTTTCTTGCTCGCTTCCACCTCCCACGCCTCCCCCCTCTGTCAGTCCCTACATTGGCTTCCAGTTAGATATAGGGCTCAATTTAAAATTCTGGTGCTTGCTTACAAGTCCCTACATAATGCTTCTCCAACCTACCTATCCTCCCTAATACACAAGTATGTCCCGTGAGGGCCCCTGTGCTCTGCCGAAGACTTACGTCTATCCTCTGTCCGTACTCCCACATCTGATGCTCGCCCCCAAGAATTCTCCAGGTCTGCACCTTTTCTGTGGTACTCCCTTCCCTTCTCCATTAGACTTTCACCCAGTCTCCGCTCCTTCAAAAAATCTTTGAAAATACTCTTCTTCAGGAAAGCATATAATTTAAACTGTTAGCGGGTTTAATAACACCCTCCACCCCCATGACTCCTCTCTGGCAACTGTCAAAAATAAACTTCTAAGTTCTCAGTGAATACTTTTCTAGCAACCTATTTCATTACCCCTACTTATACCCTCTGTGTCACTATACCCCACTCCCTCTAGCATGTAAGCAGGGCCGTCAACCCCTCTGTTACTGTGTGTCCATTTGTCTGGTTACAATTACGTGTCTGTTAGTCCACCCTTTGCACAGCACTACAGAATTTGCTGGCGCTATATAAATAATAAAATAATAGTAATCAAACCACACATACACATCAGTCATCGAGAATTCCCAGGAATCCAGTCACTTTACCCCTTAAGAGAAAAATTTGATCTATTATTCATTATCGTAGTCTCTTTCAATGTAATCTAAATGGCTTTACCATTTATTCAATAAGCCTATATCTCGATAGAGTTCTCTGATTGTATTTATACCCCACTGTTATATCAAGTTTATTTAGTTTTGGACCAACCAAGGTGTAGCCACATGATCTTTTTTTTGGCAGCTTAAAGCTGCAGATTTTATCTAAGATGGATTCAACGCCATAGGGCAACTTTTTCTCATTGCCACAATGTATGTCAGGGGTCCTAATTAATTTTTCCAGTGGAACCCTTTGACAAAGTGTATTAACATTGTGGAGCCCCCCCACCCCCCCTGGATTTTTTTTTAAATTGTACCTTTTTTTTATGTGTGTGTCAAGGTGTGTATATTTGTGCTTGTATGTGCCAGTGTGTGTATCTGTGAGTGTGTGTGTGTGCGTGTGTGTGCACACAGATACACACACACTGGCAGATAATGGCACATAGATACACACACTGACACAGATGCATGCATCTGTGTGTGTGTATATGTATGTATCTATCTGTGTTTTAAGGTGTGAGTATCTGTTTCAAAGTGTGTGTATCTGTGTTTGTATGTGCCAGTGTGTGTATCTCTGTGCCAGTGTGTATCTGTGTGTGAGTGTTTATATATGTATCTGACATACAGATATACACACACACTGGCACACAGATACACACTGACACACATCGTGACACACTCAGATACATGCTAAAACACACATCTTGACTCACAAATACACACACACACACACACTCAGATACACACAGTGACATACACACACTTGCACCCACAGATACACACTGGCACATACACACACTGACACACACACACACACACCGGCACATACAAACACACTGATACACACTGGCACATACACACACACACACACACACACACTTAGATACACACAGTGACACATACACAAACCTTGACACACAGATACACACACTGACACACTTAGACACACATTCTCTTTGACAGACACACATACACTCTCACTGACGAACACACATACTCTTTAAAAGACACACATACACTCTGACAAACACACACACTCTTTGACAGACAAACATACACTCTCACTGACACACACACACACACACACACACACACAAACACACAAACACATATACACTCTCACTGACAAGAAAAGATACATTCTCAATGACAAACACATACACTCTCACACACTCACTGACAAGCATACATTCACTCTCACTGACAAACACACATATACTTTTTGACAGACACACAAACACATGCAAGCTCCCTAACAGATACACATACAATTTTTTATTTTTTTTTACATTTTACTCCACCCAGCCCCCTACCTTTAGGAGTGCTGGCATGGAGTCCCTGGGGTCCAGTGGGGCTGCTGGGCAGCTGACATGGAGTCCTTGTGGTCCAGTGGGGCTTCTGGGCAGCTGGCGAGTTGTCCCTGGGGTCCAGTGGGGCTGCTGAGCGGC
>OW240921.1:15138987-15209716 GCA_933207985.1 Pelobates cultripes
GATCTGTCTCTTTGTCAGTTGCAGCCAATTCTAAAGGGAAGCACTGTGAGTGGATCAGGCTACCACTTCTGATTATTTGAGGTCTAAAGGAAACATGGACAAAGTAAGCAGCTCCAGACCAATACTGTGATGGGATTCCAGCATGGTTAAAATTTAGTAGGCCAAGATTTCCATGTGGCATATGTGTATGTTGTGTCAGTTGGTTAGCTACATGTAGCTAGGATACTGTCATCAGTGTACTGAGCATGTGCAGGAATGCAGGAACTGAAATTGCACTTATTTCCTTTGTCTTGGATGAGCCATGTGGTTTGACTAGATGTACAAGTCTATATTCTGCTCATTGATTGGTCTGAGGAATATAGGAGGGGTTATACTGTATGGGAGGAGATATGCAGTTAACAAAAGTCCCAAGCCACAAGTATATGTCTCTCAGATCCTTTGGAACAGGAGTTCATCTGAGACCCGATCGGTAATGTGAATAAAGGCCTGTTACTTCCTGAAGACCTGTGTCCAATATTTCTGTGTTTGGCTTCTGCATGCTTACACTGCAACATTTCTGGTGCAATTGGGCCGGGAACCTCATCGCACGGAAGCTGGCACAGAGATTTGAGACGGTAAACTTTTACCAAACCTTCTACGCTACAATCCTGGACTTCTACTGCGTGGACCTCCTTTCGTCTCGGCGCCACTGGCCTTTTGTCCAGGAGATCATCGGCTTCTGCGCAGTGAGTCCCAGATTGTTCCGTCTATGAGTGAACCCAGGTCCAGGACTAACAGGTAAGATTGATACCGTTAGAGCGGTAGACCCACAAGGGGTTTTATATTTGGAACCGGTTATTGGAATCTGCCCTGTCCTTATGGATGGAAGAAGTGAAAAGCGCAACACTTATCTGGAAATTAGACGCTCTGTAGTCAGCCCGTCTAATATAGGTGGTTTGGGTCAGACTGAGTTCTGGTGTAAATAGCTCATGTCGGACACCGGTGTCCTGTCTTGACTAGCGTATCTAGGGTGTAAATTTTGTTCGCTAGGTCGGGGGGACCGGGAGACTAGCATACTCTGTTGTATATTATAGTTTGCTAGATTTCACCCTATCTTAACTAAGTGTGCTCTGTTGTAAATCCAGCCACTAGCTTATTGATAGTTTAATAGACTAGCTGGGTACTGTGTAAATTCTGCCCTCTAGTTCGCTATACGTGGTGTCTGGGCAGCGAAGAACTTATCGAATCTCTGGTGTATAAATAGATCGAAAGCTCTCGAGGTGCTGGCCAGTTAGAATAGTTGGGATTATTGTAAATGTTGTTAAATATATTGTAGTTGGTGAATTGGTTAACTTGTATGTCCTACTAGAAAGTTAGAGCTCTGCTGTCTAGTGGGAGTGTAAATTGTGTGTATAACTGTAAAATAGCGCACGGTACCATAACTACTGACATGTACCATAACCACTGACATTGTGTAAAAATTACTAACAATTGCTGTTTTATGTTATATGTATAATACCATAACTGTTACTAACTGATCTGTGACTTTAAAACTGTATTATAACCACTTACTAACTGTACCATAACCACTGACTGTAAAGATGAGGTTACTAGAATGTGATATAGTTGGTTAGTCAAGAGTTGATTTATAGTACGGATAATTGTAGAGATGAATTTGTTGAAATGTTATGTGATCGGTTAGTTTATATGGATTAATAGCGTGGATAGTTGTATGGTTTGAATAATAGTTACATTGATAAGTGTATAGTCTTTGGTGGGTTTTTGATTTAATTTCGTGTGTGCGACGTCGTGATATTGTTGAGCATGTGAGGATCCTGTGTGTGTGTTTGGGCCTAGTGACTGCGCAATGTGTTGCTGGTGATAAGGAGATTGGTGTGACTGTTGAAACTGTGTGTATATTTGTACAGCTTTTTGAATCAGACGTTCTGTTGAAATAATCTTCTGATTCACAAGGCTGTTAGTCTTTGTCTTGTATGTTTAAAAAAAAAAAAAAAAAAAGTAGGGAGTAGCTTGTCCTGGTGGCCGCATGGCCTCCATGTAGCAGTCTTCACTTAAATTTAGTGCAGGGTGTACATGTGGCTGTAACTAGTAGGCTGGAATTCTATGATCAGTTTCTATATATTGACTGTTGGAAACTGATTGTTGAAAAACTGCCTTGGTGAATTAAACTGTGTCATATGGGAAACAATGTAGCCATATGGTGGTCAGAACTAAGGACTTAATTACAACTGCTTTGGACATCCCCTCCCCCCCTGGCATCTGATTACCAACCCCCCAAACATCCTCCAGAGCCAGAGTAGCCACGCCCATTTCTTACTCCCAAAACTGGTATATAGTCAGTATTTGCACTCTCCCTGCTCTACTGTCCCCGCCTACCCACATACCTATCTGTTCCTGTGTTTCAAACTCTTGTATTTCTGTACTACCCCTCCCCCTAATCAATGATCAATGGTATCAGATGGTATATTGGTCTTTTTTTAGTTACTGGATGGGCCCCTCCCAGCTTTGTCCAAAATGTCCCCTTTTACTAAACTACAAACTGAAATGTTTAATTTACCTTAGAACTAAAGATTTAATCAAGCCTAGCTAGCAGGGTGGACATTGATTAAAATAAGTAATAATAAAATAGGACATAATTAATTAAAGTCTATTTGTTTCATTTGACTTTAGGGAGGCACTCTAAGCCACCTACTGGCCATCTTCGGGAGTTACATTGATAATACATTGTTTATAACAGATAGATGTAGGATTGCTTACCCTATTTTAATATATTTATTGCTATAAGGTTTTATTTTATGTATAAATATATTAAAAGTTGAGTTTTCTTATTAGACCCATAAAGATTATTTTGATACAATTACCCTCTGGTGACACCTACTGGTAGGTTTTTGGTTTAACACTTTAAACAAAAACGTTTTTTTCATCCACCAAATGCTGACTAATAAAATTAGCTCACCCCCTTTCACCTATTTTACTAATCCTAGACTGGAACCTATTATTGAGGCAGCCTTGCCGAAGTCCCATATTAGACACTGCTTGAGTCAAATAGGTTGTATACTCCCTTTAATCCAGAGGCCCCTGAAAACTTCCGAATGATAGACTCAGCATTTGTCAGCCAGGCCCAAGGTGATAGTAAAAGGAAATTACAGAAAATTAGAGGGATTTGTAGGGATGTCCATAATACAGCTAATGGAGATTGCAAATACAGTATATATGAATAGGGAGACGGAGGAAGAACGTAAAATGAGGAAAAAGGCAGATATGCTAGCGGTAGCTATCTTAAGTGTAGAAAGACAGGGAAGTGAATAGAGGAGACGAGAATAGGCTGAGCAAGGGACTTTAAGTAGGAATTAATGTGCGTATTGTAGAAAGGAGGGACATTGGAAGAGTGAGTGTCCACAGAGAGAGTAGTATGAAGGTGATAGACAAGGAGAGAGAAGGGTACGAGGAGGTTATAGTGGTAGTTATAGAGTAAGAGGAAGTTTTAGAGGGAATGGTGGGAATAGTAGAGGAAGTGTTCAAGGAGACAGATACTATCCACCCACGCAGAGACCTAGAGAAAGAGAGGATAGAGATTTTGTGGGTCTGGCTGACACTATCATGGAAGACTATTGATACCGACTGGGCTCCATCCCACTTGGTTGCCTATGGTCGATGTAGCAATAGGGGGAAAGAGAAGTTCTTTCATGATCGACACAGGTGCTGAACATTCTGTGGTGACTAAGATGGTGGCTCCGCCTTCGGGGAAGACTATAACTGTGATAGGAGCTACTGGGAGAAGTGCAGCTAGACTGGTTCTTAAGAGTCGCACTTGTATTCTGGGAGGCCATGTGGTGAAGCATTAGTTCCTATATATGCCAGAGTGTCCGATTCAACTTTTAGGACGAGATCTATTATCGAAAGCTTTAAGCTCAGATAACCTTTTACCTAATGGATTAACATCTCTGAAGTTTAAGGGATTACCAGGCATAATGGTGATATCGGTGCCAAGGGAAGAAGAATGACGCTTCTATTCCATAGTGACAAGTGTTAACCCTAAGAGTGATGAATCCTTATTTGACATTCCAGGAGTATGGGAAGAAAATAATCCTCCAGGACTTGCTCGTAATATCCCACCAATACATATTGAGTTAAAGCTCGGGGTGTATCCTGTTAGCCTTTGTATGTTGTTCTTTTATCTACCCCAACAGCTGTAAAGGTGGCGGAAGTGACTCCTTGGATTCATCATTCTAAGGTTAAACCAGCAGCAGACTCTTGGCAAGCTACTCCAGATCCTGAGAATCCTTGCAGGACCCGGTTGAAGCGTGCAACTCAGTCGGAGTGACGAGGGGATATCGAGACATTCTAGTTAAAAGTCTACAAAGATCATCAAGTAGGTGTTTTGACGGCCATAATAAAGCCTGACCACCTGCCTACGTGTCATAGCCAGAGTATCTTGAAGGGATCTCTGTGAAGGAAAGTGAGGATCAGAAGAACAACATCCTTGCAGCCCTCACAATCGGGAAGCTGAGAGGCCATCGCACGGTCGAAGAAAAATGAGGATTTCAGGAATAATGTGTTTTATTGTGTCTTAGTATTTTTATGATTTTTCAGGAAGGTAGGAGTACAGACATACCGAATTGCGATAGTTGCATTAAGACTACTAAAACAGGTAACCAAATATCCCAAACTCTCATCTGGCACTCACAGTATGAATGTAAGGGATCTGTATCTAAATGTAGATATTTGGATATTGATTATAGTGTGTGCAAGCCAATATCAGGAGAGTCTAAATGTTTTGATCCCCATTTCCAACCCCGTACAATTTGGTTGGTAATTCGGAATAGTAACTCCCAGGGGACATTACTAAATAGGACTGTGATAAGCACCATACATTAGGTATTCTACTATTTGATGCATGTAAGGCGATTTCGGGTAGTGGAAGACTTTGGAATGTATGTGGTAATCTTAAATGGGAACGAACTTATGGGTTTAATGATAAATACTTATGTCCCAGTAAAAGATCTACTGATCCTGATTGCCCAAATAGAGACTAACTTCTGCCCCTATTTGTCATGTGTAGGTTGGGCAACCTGGGAAAAACAGTGGATCAAGATATGATTATCCAAAGGTTGCCTACCACACCATACTGTAAAACTATGTGTGTAACCCCGTTCACATGACCATTTCCAATCTGCAGTACTTTATTGACAGGTTTGGAGGTCTGTTTGGGTTTCAAATATATGGCACAGGAGTAGATTCAGGAACAATAATATATGTAGGTCTTGAAACTGAGACAGTGGCAACTCAAACTCATCAGGTTTCTCATTCCTTCTATGAGGAGATGAGTATTGAGGATAAAATTCCCCATAATGTTAACAACCTATTTATTGATTTGGCTGAGGGTATTGCAGGTAGTCTTAATGTAACTAATTGCTATGTGTGTGGAGGTACTAATATGGGAGACCAGTGGCCATGGGAGGCAAAGGAAATATGGTACCCTGGCTCTGAGACATATGAACAACAGATACCTTTCCAGTCTGATCATCAAGTAAGTACTAGAAGTAAATCAGAATGGTGGTTAAAAACCTCCATTATAGGTCATGTTTGTATAGCCAGGAAAGGGACAATGTATAACACGTCTGTAGGTGAGCTAACTTGCTTGGGACAAAAAGCCTATAATGTTAATACTAAAAATACTACTTGGTGGTCAGCTTCAAATGTCTTGGAACCTACTAATCCGTTTGCCAATTACACTCATTTAAAGGAGGTATGGTTTGACTTATCGGCTACATCTAGTTGGAAAGCCCCAGCAAATTTATACTGGATTTGTGGTAAGAAAACTTATTCGGAGTTACCACAAGATTGGGAAGGGGCATGTGTATTAGGTATGCCAAAGCCATCCTTCTTCTTGTTGCCAATCAAAACAGGAGAGACCTTGGGAGTTAAGGTTTACGATGTAAATCATAAAAGGGAGAGAGCATCCTTGAATATAGGTAGCTGGGAAGATAATGAGTGGCCCCCTCAACGTATTATTAATTATTATGGACCTACTACTTGGGCAGAAGATGGCACTTATGGATATAGAACTCCGATTATATATGCTCAACCGCATTATTAGACTACGGGCGGTAGTTGAGATTATTACTAATGACACAGCTCAAGTGCTTAATCTTCTAGCTAAGCAAAATACCAAGATGTGATCAGCCATATACCAGAATAGGCTAGCCCTTGATTACTTACTAGCAGTAGAAGGAGGTGTATGCGGAAAGTTTAATCTAAAGTAACTGTTGTCTGCACATAGATGATGAAGGGCAGGCAGTGGCTGAACTTACAAGCCACATGGTTAAATTTGAGCATGTACCTACTCAGGTCTGGAATGGGTATAACCTAAGTATTTGGTTTGGAAGTTGGTATGAGCAGCTTGGAGGAATTAAGACATTAGTAGGAGGAGTAGAATTTATTATATTTTTTTGTGCCTCCTCCTGCCCTGTCTAATTCCACTAGTGGTAAGGTCCCTACATAGTATTATAGAGAGTACTATAGAGAGAAAGACAGCTGCTCATGTAATGGCTGTCTGGAAGATATGATCCCCTAGCCCGAAGAGAATATATTCAGGATGAAGAATGTTGAAGGAGTTTTTAAGATGCTTACAAGGTCTACTCTGGTTCAATGGCTACTTGAGAGATGTAGGTAAAACTGTGATTGGTGATGCATCTGGAATAATGTTATATCAGAGGCATCAAAGGGGGGAATGTGATGGGATTCCAGCATGGTCAAAATTTAGTAGGCCAAAATCTCCATGTGGCATATGTGTATGTTGTGTCAGTTGGTTAGCTACATGTAGCTAGGATACTGTCATCAGTGTACTGAGCATGTGCAGGAATGCAGGAACTGAAATTGCACTTATTTCCTTTGTCTTGGATGAGCCATGTGGTTTGACTAGATGTACAAGTCTATATTCTGCTCATTGATTGGTCTGAGGAATATAGGAGGGGTTATACTGTATGGGAGGAGATATGCAGTTAACAAAAGTCCCAAGCCACAAGTATATGTCTCTCAGATCCTTTGGAACAGGAGTTCATCTGAGACCCGATCGGTAATGTGAATAAAGGCCTGTTACTTCCTGAAGACCTGTGTCCAATATTTCTGTGTTTGGCTTCTGCATGCTTACACTGCAACAACAGGAATCTGTGTGACAGACAATTAAGACAATAACATTTCAGTGTAAATACAGTGAATGCATCACAGTTCAAATAAGTTCAACAGTGTTATCCCTTGCCTTTACTCGTGTGGCCAAAAGCCACCTCCCTCAACCTCGTAGTGTCCCTGTTGCGGACCCACCCGCAAGTCTCACTACCAGCAGCCACAGGAAACAGCAACAGCTTCCAACCCGAATCCTGTATAGCCTAAAGAATTGGAATCTTACCTGCCTCAGCGCTCGAGGCTGGAATTTTACCAAGAAGAAGTGTCTGATGAGGCTAGCTAAGCGGTCAAAATGACACTCTGGGGATCCCCAGGAAGCAGTGAGTCTACTGCCCTCCACAGATCCCCCCTACTCTTTTTCCTTACAGCCACAGCCACGTGGCTCCTAAAAGAGTTAAACAGGCAATAGAGGACCCCCAGGAAAACTTCCACAGGTCCACCCCCCTTTTTCCTTACTACCACAGGTATGTGGTACCTAAAAGGGGTTAAACAGGCACTTACACTCCCCGGGTACTAAGTTAAACACATACCAATACAAACACACCCAGGCAACAGATAGTCAACATGCAGGTAAACTAGGTATCATTAACAATACAAAGACTCTGGGCAAGTTATTACCTGACTTTGATGTCCTCTCGGCAGCAGTCACAGACACTGGGGCAGGTCAATCACAGGGGTAGGAACATACCGGCTAGGTGCTGCAGCAATCTCTACCGTGTATTCAGAGGTGATCAGGCTCTTTTCCTTCCCCCAGGATTCAGCCCCCCCAGCGTCTTCTTGGACAGCTGCCCAGACTGGACATAGCCCAGAGCCCCACGTTGAGAGCGCCAATTGTTCTAGATAATTTACTGCAAACCAATTAGTTTGAATGACTATCTGTTCCTGTCCAAATTAAAGATAATAAAGTTGCGTGCACGCAGAAGTAAATTCACACTGAGACACAAGGTTCAGGGTAATGAAAGAACTTCAGAGAAGTTTAATGGCTTCTGACAGAAAATGGGTGCGCAGACCCTTATAAAGGCATTATTACATCATTGAAGAAAATCAAGATATAGACAAATAGACATTGTTAATTGGCTTAGGTGCTAAGATGTTAGTAAAATGCCCTCCCCATTCTTAGGTCACTATCTACGTAATTTCTTAACTCCTACAGGTTTTAGCGCCATTTTGTTAAAATGAGGAGCTCACTCGACGGGAGGGGCCTTTTGGCAGCTATCCATTTGGAGCGTAGCTGGCACTTGTTAGTTTCTCAAGGTTAAGTTTCAAGGATTTTAGTAAATACACATTTTATCAAAGCTATTTCTTGCTGACATGCAAATTCTATGTTCTATAGACAAAGCTTCCTTGTAAAACTATGGGGGCCTCTTAGAGGTATAGCAAGAGGATTTAAAGGGGCCTTACAAATTTATAGAGGCCTAATAATTCTACAACAAGTCCACCATTAGTGCGCTCTGTTTGGTCTGTTTTGTTTTGGCTAATTGTCCTATTCAAATATTCTGTACAAAAGTCAATATACAACTAGTACATATATGTATTTATTGTCATACTATGCAGCATTTTGTAATAAAAAGAAAATAAAGGGAAAAAAAGAGAGTCACAAACAGGGATCTATGTAGAACCAGATAAGATAAAGTTTATTTTTGGTAACTACTTGCGATACACTTTGAATTCCAGTCAATTCTCATATTAGTAAGTAACCCTGTGTGACGAAAGTAACTTCACCACTGGCTTTTGGAGGGGCCTGTTTGCCAGCCTCCCGCCCTGTGACTATGGCTCTGTGGAAGACTTTGTTTAACAACACTCTATGTGCCTCTGGGACTTCTAACAGGAACCATTTGAACTTTCAAAAATGGCCCTTCGTACTCCCAAAGCCATTTGAAGAGGCATTCGAACACGTGGCGGCAGCCATCCTGTTTAGTCGAACTCATCCAGCGGTGTTTGGTCGTCAAGTGCATGGAACTGAAATCGGGCACTTGACAGTGCGAACACGGCTAAACTTTTACCTTCCATTAAGGGTCGGCTATTCGAACGGGAGTCAAACTGCATTCAGTAAGAATAAAGTCACGAACAAGAGACGTACACTGACTTTGTCCACGGCACAAACGGCTATGTTCGGTATTTTGAACGTTATTTGTAATCCTCGAAGTAGACCGGCCGCACAGCCTGATTCTCTGGAACTGTTTTGGGCATGGGACCCTGCGGTTGGTCAAAATGTGACTTCCAAGAAATTCCTGAACCCCTGAATTGATCTAGGTGATTTTTGGATATGTTGTGGGGATATCATGTGTTTTGGGGTACTTTTGGGGTTTTGTAAAATTGGTTTTTTCTGGGTTAATACAGTATCTGACTCAATTATCTCCCAGGCAAGGAGGAGGGATTGTATGTTTGTTATGGGAGTGTCGTGCATTTAATCACTGTTCTTATTGGTCTTTGTCTTTGTGTTGGAGTCCCCAACAAGGTCCATGTGGGCGAATCCCTTGCATGGGGATTGTCATAAAAGGCCAGTGTGGCTCCCATTAAAGACAGATTTATTTACCCCTTCATGAAATCTTGGCTCATGTTTGGGGGATTGGAGAACTACATTCACTCTAGGGATTGCTATATCACAATACTACCCTGAGTATAATCACTAGCTCTTATAAGAGCTGTTCCTGCTTCGCTCTCTGGACTAGAAGAGGTCTATCCACTGGAATCTGGATCATGTTCTTGGGTCCAGGGTGGGTGGAGGACGACGAGACCCAAACCAAGCTGCGGCGGTTCGTGGGGTTTATGGTGGTTACGGGGTTCCAGTGCAGTGCTTATGGTGCTTGCAAGTACTAGGAAGCAGCGATTGACGGAGGTACCTGGTCCGTCACACCCTGTATGTATGTATTTATGTGACTTCGTATGTTGCTGTGTGTCTATGTATGTGACAGCGTGTTTGTATATGTACCGTATATACTCGAGTATAAGACGAGTTTTTCGGCACATATTTTGCGCTGAAAAAGCCTGACTCGTCTTATACTTGAGCCAATGTCTGTATTATGGCAACTTTCATTGCCATAATACAGACCAGGACCGCCAGGCTCATTACAAGCCCGGCGGTCCTGTTGGGGGCTGGCAGCAAGCTGTAACTTACCTTTCCTGCAGCTCCTGTCAGCTCCCTTCTCCTCTGTGCCGTACAGCTCCAGTGTAAGTCTTGCGAGAGCCGCGACGTCAGAGGCTCCGTGCAGCACTCAGACCACGAAATTTACAGTGGAGCTCTAGGGACTAGACACCACGGACCCTGGCCTCCTCTCCTCCTCCTATCAGTGCTCATCACAGTAAGGACTGTGTGTAAGTGACTGTGTTTTCATAATGTGCATAATGTGGCCTAGATATTGCAATGCCCCGTACCAGAGCCAGAGAAATGGTATGGCCCTGCATATTGGTATATCAAAAAAAAAAAGCTTGCAAAAGCTGCAGACATTCGGTCTACAGCCTTTGCAAGCTTTCCCCTCCCCTAAGCAAAGGCTTTAGGATTGTCCTGAGGAAATGACCAATCAGATTCTTCTCATTGAAAAGCCTCCAGTTCTTAGCCAAGTGTCCATGAATGGCAAGGAGGGTGCAGGAGCCAGGTGAGAACCAGGAACAGAAGGACACAGGAGCCTGGAACGTCAAGATATAACTGGCTCACTATGACTTTGGGGGGTGGGGGGGACAGTTGAAGCGTGCTCTAACAGAGTGGAGCTAGTGAAAGAGGAAGACAACCTCCCGGGCTGTTGGTTGACAGTCTGGGAGGCTCTTATTAGATTTATAAAAATGCAGATTTCTTAATTAAATAACCACTTTTATTAGGTGCTACTAAATTGAGATATTCCATAAACATAGAGTATTTCAGCCAGCTGTGTGTGGAGTCGCACAAGTGATTTTCAATGAATTATTAAGTGGTTTAATTTCGATAGTTCTGCATTAAATTAGCATTTAGCAATGTGGCAGAACAATCGCTGAGCATAATTGTCATGTTACATTATTATTATTATTATGATATTTATAGAGCGCCGTCAAATTCCGCAGCGCTTTACAATGGGTGGACGAACAGACATGTAGTTGTAACCAGACAAGTTGGACACACAGGAACAGAGTGGTTGAGGGCCCTGCTCAGTGAATTTACATGTTAGAGGGAGTGGGGTATAGTGACACAGTAACAGAGGGATTGAGGGCCCCGCTCAGTGAATTTACATGTTAGAGGGAGTGGAGTATAGTGACACAGTAACAGAAGGATTGAGGGCCCCGCTCAGTGAGTTTACATGTTAGAGGGAGTGGGGTATAGTGACACAGTAACAGAGGGGTTGAGGGCCCTGCTCAATGAGCTTACATGCTAGAGGGAGTGGGGTAAAATGACACAAAAAGGTAAGGATAGTACTAGACTAGTGACAGTTGCAGAAGAGGAATCAGTCAGGAGCTATTAACAGTTTAATTGATACGCTTTTATGAAGAAGTGGGTTTTTAACGATTTTTTGAAGGAGTGGACACTGGGTGAGCATCTAACGGACAAAAGAAGCGAGTTCCACAGGAACGGTGCAGCCCTTGAGAAATCTTGAAGGCGAGCATCAGAGGTGGGATTACGGACAGAAGATAGACGTAAGTCTTCCGCAGATCGTAAGGGCCTACATGATATCGTTCTATTGTAATGTACTGTTTTTTAATGTTCATCTTAAGTTTGTCTCTTGTGTCACTCCGTAGTTTGCATGCTGCTTCAGGTACACCCAATCCCTCTTTTCTGTATCAGTCCCTTTTTTTATGCTGTACATTCAATGTGACTTGTTGTATCTCTCCTAACCTGTATGGAAGAATCGTTCTTTTACCTGTTGTAACTGCACATTCTACAGATCATATGACGAATAAACATTGCCAGATCTTCTTTCATGTGAGTTGTGACTGAGTAAACTATCTGGGAAGGTGATTTGGTATGGATAATCTCATCAGGGCAATGAGCGCCATGTGCTCCTTAAAACCACATTCATAGCCTTTGTAGCCGTTCCAGAATAATAAAAGAACGTATCCAGCAGCTTGTACAGAGATTGCTGCGTCACAGGACAGAACATAGTGAAGTGTAACTGTGTGTATTGTAGGAGAGGTCTGCATACAACCCCAGCACAGCTTGTTACAGCCCCACACAGTATACAGACACACTTCACTGCTACAGCCAAGCCTGTGTACTTCAGGCCATCATGAGTGGAAAAGGCTCAGTATGTGATGAAACACCACAGCATGCACCACATGGATAAAGCCAGGATGAGGACCCAGAGCCCAGTGCATTGGTTAAATGCTCTGTGAAACCCACTTGGAAGGTTAAAGAGAACTATGAATCCATGAGAACTGAACTATCAACCAGTTTGAAGCAGATTTGGGATAAAATGGAACACCAATCTGCAAGCAAGTCACCAACCTCCTGCTAACAGTACCGTTCCAGACTTTAACACAACAACTCAGCTGAACGCCCTTGCTGCACCATATCTTCCCACGTCTTTTTACAACAATACCATAAACAGTGCGATCCGCAACATTCAACCAGCAACCTCCTACGTAAAGTCAGAGGCAACTGATACAGCAGAGTTCGTAAAGTATATACTTCGACGTGAGCTCACCAAGTCAGGCCTAGTAAGCTTTGATGACCATCCTGAAAATTACAGAAGCTGGAAAGCTGCCTTCAAAACTACTATAGGTGATCTTGGCATTACTGCTGCTGAGGAGCTGGATCTGCTGATCAGATGGCTTGGCCCACAATCTACAGAACGTGTCAAGAGCCTCAGGTCAGTCTACATCGACAATCCAACTGCAGGTCTCACTGCTGCATGGGAGCGTCTAGAACAGAGTTATGGTAGTCCTGAAGCCACAGAGAATGCATTGCTCAAATGATTGGAAAATTTCCCAACGATATCAAGTAACGATAATAAAGAGTTCCAGAGACTCAGTGACCTTCTTCTCGAAGTCCAGCTCGCCAAAACCGACCCTAAACTACCTGGCCTCAGTTACCTGGACACTGCTCGAGGAGTTAACCCTATTATTTACAAGCTTCCCGTATGGCCTACGAGAAAAGTGGATCCAAATTGGGTCATCATACAAACGGGAAAACAAGGTTTCCTTTCCCCCGTTCTCCTACTTCTGCAATTTTGTCAGGAACATTGCTGACAACAAGAACGATTCTAGTTTTGCATTCGGTGAGTTCAGTACTCCCTCACTTAAAGGTGACGACCTACATATCAGCTACAGGAACCGCAGAGGTCCCATGTCTGTTAAGAAGACAGACATTATTCCCGCTCCCACCTCAGCTCCCGCTTCAAACAAGAGCGGCAAGAGCAGAGACCCAAACCGATTATGTCCTATCCACAAGAAGCCACATCCCCTCAAAAAAAATGTATCGGCTTTAGGAAGAAGCCCCTACAAGAACGAAAGGAACTCCTAAAGACCTTTGGGCTATGTTATAGATGCTGTGCTTCCACTGATCCCTTTGCCAAGGAATGTAAAATCCCTATCAGGTGCATAGAGTACGGTTCCGAGGACCATCTGCAAGCTCTCCATCCACTTGAGTCCAATCCCTCACAAGCTGCAAAGCTTTTTCCCAGGCCAAATCACGGCGGGAAAAGTACAGAACAGCTCCAAATTCCACGTTGCTATGCCCCAGTCTCCATTTCAGCCGCTAACCAGAGGGAAATCCATATTTTCTCAGATGCATCAGTTGAAGCTATAGATGCAGTGGCCTATTTGAAGACCTCAGGGGTTAACGGAGACATACATTGCAATTTTGTTCTAGGCAAGGCAAAGCTTACACCAAAACCTGCACATACCATACCCAGACTTGAACTTTGTGCAGCCGTGCTGGCAGTGGAAGTAGCTGAAGTCATAAAGAGTGAAATGGATATTAAAAATCGATTCCTTCACATTTTACACAGACAGTAATATAGTGCTTGGTTACATTTACAACCAAACTAAACAATTTTACGTGTACGTCAGTAATCGAGAAGAACGTATCAGAAGGTTCTCTCTGCCAAAGCAATGGTATTATATTCCCACTGACCTTAATCCTGCTCATTACGGGACAAGAGCTATATTCTCAGCAGCTCTCCATGGCTGCTTGTGGCTGTCGCCTCCAAGATTTCTTTGTGAAAACTCCTACTCAATTTCCACTGACGTTACCTATGAACTGGTACATCCTGATGACGACAAAGAAATCAGGTCTATGAACACCGCACTGCATACCTCTGCAAGTTCAGAACCAAAACTCAAGTCACATCGTTTTTAATGTTTCTCAACCTGGTCATCAGCTGTTAGGGCTGTTGCTTATTTGATTCACGTTGCTAATTGTTTCAAAGGGAGCGCAACATCAGAGTGTCATGGCTGGCATATCTGTACCAACCATCCTACCGCAACAGAAATTGAGCATGTGGAAAAGGTTATCATTCGCTGTGTACAACAAGAAGTGTACATGGAAGAATTCCACAGATTCAAAGGTGGAATATCTTTATCAAAGGGTAGTTCACTATTTAATCTAAACCCTGTGGTCGATGACAATCAGTTGCTGCGAGTTGGAGGTCGAATAGAGAAATCTGACCTGTGCAGCAAGGAACAAACCCCTATCATCATACCAGGTCAGAACCACATTGCCACTCTTCTAATCCGGCACCATCATGAACTAATACAACACCAAGGCTGATAATTTACAGAAGGCGCTATCAGGTCAGCTGGCTTGTGGATTGTTGGAATGAAGAGATGTGTTTCTTCCCTGCTTTTTTAATGTGTCAAGTGTCGCAAGTTAAGAGATAGACACCAACTACAACAAATGGCAAGTCTGCCAGCTGATCGTTTAAGTACAGATCCACCCTTCACCTACGTTGGAGTTGACGTTTTCGGTCCGTGGACGGTGGTAACTCGAAAGACTCGTGGTGGAGGAGCCAATAGCAAAAGGTGGGCTGTGTTGTTTACTTGTCTCAGCATACGAGCTGTACATATCAAAGTGATCGAGTCAATGGATTCTTCTTGTTTCATCAACGCTTTACGAAGATTCTTCTCCATCCGAGGACCCATCAAGCAGCAAGATCAGACTGTAGTACCAACTTCGTTGGAGCCTGTAAAGAACTTCAACTAGACAATTTCTTAGCAAACAATGGATGTACTTGGCTGTTTAATCTACCACATTCTTCACATATGGGAGGATCCTGGGAGCGAATGATTGGAATCGCTCGAAAAATTCTCGATTCCATGTTACAGGACCACAAGTCTTCACTATTGACTCATGAGACTTTGGGTACCTTTCTCTCGGAAGTATCCACCATCATTAATGCAAGGCCTCTAGTACCAGTATCTTCCGATCCTGATTCTCCAGTGATTCTTACCCCAGCCACACTCCTTACTCAGAAGGTTGGGACTACTGTGATATCTTCTGCTGAGATCGACCCAAAGGATATCTATAGGCGTCAATGGAAACAGGTGCAACACCTAGCTAACGTGTTTTGGCACCGCTGGAGAAAGGAGTACCTGCCTATCCTCCAAAGCCGATCCAAATGGCAAACACCCAAGCCCAACCTCAAAGTAGGCGACCTTGTCCTTCTGAAAGATAGAGAAGTCTGTTGCAATGAGTGGCCTATGGGTCTTGTAACAAGCATAATGCCCAGTGATGATGGAAAGGTTCGGAAGGTTGAGATTAAGATAACCAAAGGAGGTTCAGCTTGGACTTTCTCACAACCAATCACAGAATTGGTGGTACTTCTCCCAAGTGAGTGACTTATGCAAGAGTACCAGGCGGTACGGTGCTATGGCGGGGAGAACGCCACTATAACTGTTAACTATGCTCCATGGCTATAAACTGTAGACTACAGGACTTTAGCCATCCGTTATTGGACTTCATGTTTGGGTGTTCATTTACTGCATACCTTCTTTGTTTGCAGGTATCTCGTTGTAACGGATCGCCTGGCACCCTGACTGGGTACCTCAGTTGAAGGATGCTCCTAGCGCTTCCTGAGGACTCCAAGCACTCTGGCAGACACCACAATCACAGAACCGGAGAAACAAATAAATTATCCCAAGCATATGAATGCTGTAGACAGTTGAATAGGAACCATACGAATAGGTTTACTCTCCTAGCAGTCAAACTGGAACAGCATACAATAAATCCTTCCCCCAATAATGAGACGACACTTCACTTTGAGGGTTAAGCAGGAACTCTCTGGACTGGCACATACAGCCTCTTTTATTCCCAATACACAAACTTAGTACTGCCCACAGGGTTTTACATAACAACCAATAACACACGTACATTACAGAAAGACACTCCCACACAAAATCCTCCCCTCTGGCTGTGATATGATTACTGAACACAATGGGTAATCTAATCTAAGCCAGAGAAATACAGTTTCATAAAACACATCACAGGGACCCCAAAACATGCAATAACCCCATAAAAAGTATATCCTTGGAACTGGAGGATCTGGGTGAACCACATATCCAAAATTCACCCAGATCCGTTCAGTACTTTGGAAAATACAGTTTAATGCAGATTCTGCAGAACATATACAGGCTAAATGAAAAACAATCACTGTATAATGTGTCCTCTGCTGTATAGTCCAAAACCACTGCACTATGTCTCTGTGCACCAAACACTGGCGAAATGGCACCGTGTTGAAAAGTCCAAAAAGTGTCTGTGAGTTAAAATGGCCGCCATCCATTGTTCTCACCATGTGCTTCATCCATTGTTCTCACCATGTGCCTCTGATACATGAAATGGTGGCCACCCAGTAACTCCACAGTATGTCCCCAGATGGTTCTTAAAGGGCCAGCAGCAGCACAACACAAATCCATTATGCCCAAATCATGTCTTTAACCCCTTAAGGACACATGACATGTGTGACATGTCATGATTCCCTTTTATTCCAGAAGTTTGGTCCTTAAGGGGTTAAAGGGCAATACATCCCAGGGGCCATAGTCACATGGCAGGAGGCTGGCAATCAGTCTTCTCCAATGCCCAGTGGCAAGGTAGGTTTCGCCACACTCGTGTTTATGGTTTACTCACTAGTATTGTTTTCCAATGTTTTCTTAATTTACAGGTTGGACTTTTAGACATTTGGACTTATCTTTATATATATAATAGGCTTTGAAATCTAAAGATTTCAGGCGGGGAGTGTCATGTTACATGATATTGTTCTATTATAATGTACTGTTTCTTTAATATTCATCTTAAATCTGTCTCATGCTGCTTCAGATACACCCCCCTCCCCCTTACCTGTATCAGTCCCTTTTTTATGCTGTACATTCAATGTGACTTGTTGTATCTCTCCTAACCTGTATGGAAGAATCGTTCTTTTACCTGTTGTAACTGAACATTCTACAGATCATACGACGGATAAACATCGCCATATCTTCTTTCATGTGAGTTGTGACTGAGTAAGCTATCTGGGAAGGTGATTTGGTATGGATAATCTCATCAGGGCAACGAGAGCCATGTGCTCCTGAAAACCACATTCATAGCCTTTGCAGCCAGTCCAGAATAATAATAAATATACTCCAACATCGGCTTCTTTAGATTGTCAACTTCATAAGAAGGGATCCCTATTTTTTTTACATTAATTTGGCATAATCTTTCTTTTTGGTGGAGCAGGCTTAGATCTACATCCGAATGCATAGAGATGCCACGCATGCGTGATAGCCTCCTAATGCTTTCTTATGGGAAAGCATTAGATTGACTGAGATTGTTAGTTTTGATGATCTCAGCCAAGTGGGTGGAGCAACCAGGCCTGCTCGGAGCTGGAAAAAGGGGAGTTTAACATCTTTTTAAGTGGAGGTTGTGGGGGAGTGGGGGGCAGGGCAGGTGACTAAACCGCTATTTAGACCTATAGTGTTAGGAATACACATCTGTATTCCTGACACTACACTACGTCTTTAATAAAGGCAGTTCCAAGAACAAAAACATAGTTAAAGATGATAAAGTGCAGTCAGCTAGAGTACAAACAGAAACATAATGTACAATGTCACTGACTGGCATAAAAGTAAGAACAAAGTGTTTGTATAGGTTTACAAATGAAGACATTGGACACCCAGAGACCACTTCAGCTCAATTTAGTGGTCTGGGTGCCAGGTCCATCTGGGGTTAACCCTGCAGCTATAGGGTAATCCAGACTCTAGTAGCTGTCTCATTGACAGCTGCTAGAGACGTTTCCGCACTTCTCACTGTGAAAATCACAGTAAGAAGACGCTGGACGTCCATAGCAAAGCATTGAGAAATGCTTTCCTATGGACGGATTGAATGCGCGAGCGGCTCTTGCCGCGCATGTGCATTTGGCGCTGACGTCGGAAGAGGGAGGAGAGTTCCCCAACGCCGAGGGAAAGGTAAGAGTTTAACCCCTTCAGCCTGGCGAGTGTGGAACCCTGAGGCTCGGGGGCCTAAATACCCTATAGTGCCAGGAAAGCGAGTTTGTTTTCCTGGCACTATAGTGGTCCTTTAAAGTAACACTTTAGTGTTAGGAATACAAAGCTGTATTCCTAACACTAACATGTTCCGCAGCCCCACCCAGCATTTTTCTGATTCCAATGGCAAGATCCCTCGGCTCTGGGTCATGGACCGCCATCATCCCATGGAGTAATTAAGGCACATGTGTGGCAAGCGTCGCATACACTTCAGGCCTTCCCAATAGGAAAGCATTGCCTCAGGTTTTTCTCTGATGCTGGACATCTTTAAGCAGAGCGTGTCGTGTTACGGAGTAAAACTCTGTGAAACTCCAAGAAGCTTAGTAGACAACCACTAGAGGCAGTCTTAGTACTGCAATGTAAATATTGCAGTTTCTCTATAATTGCAGGACTAAGGCTAAGTGCACCCAGACCACCTCAATGAGATGAAGTAGGTGACTATAGTGTCCCTTTAATGCAATTAAAGAAAATAAAGCAGAAAAGGACATGGGAGGGCGGAAAGAGAAGTATGAAGGAAGAGAAGAAGAAGAAGGAAAAAAGCAACAGAGAGGGAGAGGAGGTGTGGGGCAAGGTTCAGAGGAGCATCAACACAATGAGTGGAAGACTAGCATTCATGAAGTGTAGTCAAGCCAAGGTGTCCAAAATTTATAAAAGAGGCAAAAGGATGATAGTCGTTTGCTGTCAAAGGTTTATTCCAACAACCATAACCACTTCTGCTTTTAGAAATAGTCATGTTTCAGCTAGAAATGGTACCTATACGAAGTAATATGACCTTTTGTGCTGGAGTCTAATTGCACCCCCAGCACACATGACTTAGACAGCCCAGAATGATTTTTGTGCCATTTTATTCTGTCACAGTTTTACCATTCCATCATTGTGGCCGATTTTTGTGGAGCGTGCCATGAAAAAATTGTATCCATGAATAAAATTATGGAAAAAGGTTTTATATATGTGAAAAGTTGTGCGGATGGAAAATTTTGAATCAAACTTGGACTGTTGCTCTGTTTAAGTTTCTCAGAATTGAATACGTGAATTGTAATCTTTTATTTTAAAATACATCAGCTACTTTTGGGTCATACAGACTCAGTTAGGACAGGTTTATGGTGAAGTGGTTTAGATGGGGAGATAAAGAGTTATCTTTGGAGGATATATTCTCTCTATAACCAGTAGTCTCTGTGGGTGCTTTATACAAACGCACAATACGGTGTGTGCTCTGAAATTAGGGCAGTGAGCTGCTGAGTTTACAAATATTTTGGGTCAGTAGCTATTTTTCTGATGATTTCACAAATTTGCATGCAAATAAGCATTTCATTTAATTCTCTACTTCTATTTAACACTTGGCAATTTACAAAACATGCTCTGGAGTTAACTTCAACCCTTCAAGACCAATCTGGTACCATATATTTTATGATAAAATGGTATTTGCGTAGCCCCTTCTTACAGAATGGATAATAAATTTGCTCTGTGTAAATGCCGCTGGGACAGCAATACCAGAAGCAAAGTTTCATTTCAGAATAAAGTTAAATCCACTTATGCCAAAACAGAAGAATACCATAAATACAACTCCTGATTGGGACATGCTCATGCTATCACTGGCACAAATATAAGGCTTCTTCATTGAAACGCAGGGCTTCGCCAAAAGAAGGGCACAGCGGGTGAGTGCCATCTACATAAATTTGGAAACTAAAATGTGGGGAAAGCGTGCCTAAGTATATTAGGATTCACTTAAAGGGACACTATAGTCACCAGAACAACTACAGCTTAATGTAGTTGTTCTGGTGAGTAAAATCACTGCCTTCAGGCATTTTTATGCAAACGCTGCCTTTTCAGAGAAAAAGCAGTGTTTACATTGCCCCTAGGGACTTACAGACTTTCAGTTGTTTGCAATGAACATATCAAACGCAAGCAATTGAAATAGCTTAACTTTTTTCAGTTGAATTTAGGGAAAGCATTCAGTGTGTTGAGCTATTTCAATTTCTTTTCTTTGATTTGTCCATTTCAAACAGCTGAAAGGCTGTAAGCTTTGACAATAAACCTGATTTTCAACAGGGGTTGAAGAATTTTGATAACAACTGTACATGAACAGAAAACTTGCTCAGGTTGTCAAAAGCAACGCTGATACAATTGCATGGTTTTTCTATTACATGACGAAAAGTCATGATTTTATTAAAGACACGGAGGCGAGTATCGCATATCCCTTTCTTAACTGTTCACCAATAGAGGCAAAGGATATAAACAGAATGAAAAAACAATGAACATACAGTAACATAGGCCCCTCCCTGCACAAGTCCCAGTATAATAGGCAGCACTTCCCTTCCATTTCCCTCTTTCTGAAGATGCAACACTATACACAAGAGTCCAAAACAGGAACAGCAACATAGTCCAGAGATAAACGAAAGCGTAAAAACGTCAACCCAAGAGAAGGATCTTAACATCAATTAACATGGAAGCACAACTTGAGGACTGCTGACCAAACTGTATTCGCAGAGAGAGATCTTCACACGCTGAAGCCAGACATTCCACCGGAGTAGATTATGCTGTGAAAGCATAAAGAACAGGACCCCAAGGGTTAAACCAGTACGTGAGGCTGACATCCAGGCCAGACAGAGCAAGGCCCCACCAATATCTGCAGAGAAGTAACCAGATCGACCCAAACTGACATAGTTACAAAGTCAAATCCCTTCCAACACAGATCCCACTTACCGTACCAATCAAAGTCATAACCTGAGTAGTATAAAATGGGTGGGACAATACTCGCCTCAGTGTCTAAAATCATGACTTTTCTTCATGTAATAGCAAAATCATGCAATTTTATGACAAGGCACGGAGGCTAATATTGCAAGTTTAAAGCGGATCGACTACTGCCGCGAACATATGAGGAACCGGTCTGAAGTAGAATTCCCCAAAAAACGATTCCCTCGACAAGTCGGCCATCTTCATGAGGTCCTCAAGGCATGCGCCTGAAATCATTTAAGATGCCGAGGTCCCCCTGATCGAATGGGCGCCGAAAATCGCAGTGTCAATAGTGGCGGACAGGTAGATAAAAATAGATCGGGGGGGGAGGATGCGGAACGGTGTAGCTTGGTGTGATCCTCATATGCACGTAGGCAAGCCACTGGACACAGCGCCATTATAGTGGGGAAACTCGGTGAAGATACTTACGTAATAGACGTTTTGGTGCGTCTGCTGATATTGAATGTCACTCCTGGGGTGTATGATCTGGCATTAAAGTCCAGTGCTCGAACATCCGAGACCCTCTTACAGGAGACGAGACAAAACAAACAGACTAGTTTGGCTGAAAGTTGTCTTAGGGAGAGCGCGGAATTAGTTTGCCAAGAAGCGAGGAAGGATAACACCACCGATACATCCCAGGTCGCAGTGTAGCGCGGTCTGGGTGGCCGAGAGAGGCGAGAACCTTTAAGGAGTCGGCATACCAAGGGGAGCTGGCCCGCCGGGCAGCCATCAAACCCCTGATGTGTTGAGGAGATGGCTGATCGGTATAGTTTGATGGTTCTGTATGCCTTACCTGTTTCAAAGAGGGAAGTCAGGAACTGTAGGACCGCAGTTACAGGGGCTGAAACGGGATCCATGTCCCGAGCCAGGCACCAACCAGCCCAAGCTCGCCAAGCTGACCCATATGCCCGTTTAGTGCCGGGAGCCCATGCTGCTGCCAGTAGGCATCTAGTAGTGTCTGAAACTCCCTGGACCTCCCAGGGTCCCCTGAAATCCGCCACGCCAGCAGCGGGAGGGAGCCCTCTAATGGGAGAGGGTGGCAACACCCTATCAGATCCAGTAGAAGTTCCTGGGAGGGTGGCAACAGTCTGGGATAATCTACCGTCATCCCGAGAAGTTGAGGGAGCCATGATTGTGTTTCCCAGAACGGGGTCACTAGGACCAATTCGGCCTGATATCTGCAAGAGTGTAGAAGGGTGCGAGGGATCATGGAGAACAGGGGAAAGGCATATAGGAGGTCTCCGCTCCAAACCTGCAGGAAGGCGTCCACTGCCTCCGCCGCCGGATCCGGCCTCCAGCTGAAGAATCGAGGGAGCTGGGTGTTGAGCCGGGAGGCGAATAGGTCTATGGCAAAAGGTCCCCAAAGAGACGATATACTGGAGAACACGTTCGTGTCCAATTTCCAGGCGCTGGCATCCGATAGATATCGTGAGCCCAGTCCGCCTGGACGTTGTGCAGTCCTGGCTGGTATTCCGCTTGAACCACCAGATCCCGGTCTAAGCAAAAGTCCCAAAAGTCTTTCGCCAATCTGGCCAGGACCACAGATTGAGTACCGCCCAAGTGGTTCACCACTGATACATTGTCCATGCGGAGGCGGATGCATGTATTGGCTTGGTTCCTCGCGAAGCTGCGGATCGCGAAGGAGCCTGCCAAGAGTTCCAATGCTTTGATGTGGAGTCGGGATTCTGATTCCGACCAGCGACCCCCTGTCGCCACACCCTTGCAATGAGCCCCCCAGGTATGGAGGCTCGCATCGGAGTCAATGGTGAACTAAGGAATGGAGCCGAAGATTGCCCTGCCGTTCCAAGCAGATAGGTTGAGGATCCACCATTGCAATTCGTCCTTTGTCTCTTTGTCGAGCGATACCAGGTCCGCGTAGGATGCGCCAGCCCTCAGGTGAGCTATTTTTAAGCGTTGCATCGTACGGTAAAGAAGCGGACCCAGGAACACTACCTGAATGGAGGCTGCTAGGAGGCCGATGAGGCGCGCCAGTTTCCTCAAGGTGAGTTGCGGTCGTATGAGAGCCCTGTGGAGCTCCTTGCGTATTGAACGAGTCTTGGACCCTGGAAGGCTCAAAGTGGCCGCCTCCGTATCCACTAGGAATCCCATACGAGTGGCGGGAGTCAGGCACGACGTTTCCTGGTTGATAATGAAACCCAGGCGGGAGAGCAGGTTCGTTGCCAGCCGCAGGTGTGCCAGAAGTATGTCGCGATCCTGGGCCATGAGCAGGATGTCTTCTAGGTATATGATTAGACGAATGCCTCGACTGCATAGCCAGGCCATAGCTGGGCGCAGCAGTTTTGTGAAGCACCATGGTGCTGATGATAGGCCAAAAGGGCAGGCATGTAAACCGCCAAGTCCCTGTCCGCCAATGGAAACGCAGGAGATCTCGGGATGCTTCGGCTATAGGCACGGTGAGATATGCATCCTTGAGATCCAGCTTTACCAACCAGTCCCCCTGAAGGAGTAGATCTCTCAACAGATGGATACCCTCCATCTTGAAATGGCGGTACCTGACCATAGCATTGAGTGGGCGCAGGTTTATGACTGGGCGCATTTGCCCTCCTTCTTTCCCACTAGGAAAATATTGCTCACGACTCCCGTGGAGTCCGGGGGTGCCCGTTCTATCGCTCTCTTGGTGAGGAGCGAGGATAGCTCATCGTCGATTGACCTGCAATCCCGGATGGAGAAGCAGATTGGTCGAGGAGGCGGGATAGTTACAGGGTTCCCTACAAAGGTCTATGTGGAAACCTCCCCGGGGTCGGAGGTATCTGTGCCCAGGCTGGGAAAAAATGTTGGAGTTTGCCCCCTACACAAACATGCGAAGAAACATGAGGTATGAGTAAACTCACGATAGGGTCTTCTGGAGCTGGTGTTACCACAGAAACCTCTGGATCGCGACGGGCATCCGCGTGATGGGAAGAATGGGGAGCGGGCATTTGTCTCCTGGAAGTTGGAGCGGTGCTGAAAAGAGCCTCGTCCCAAGCCACGGGACTGATCTGCCGGCCCTGGTGGAGACCCGTCCCTGAAAAACCCGTCTTATGGAGGTTTGGCCTTGTCAAGGGCCGTAAATGTCCCCACAAAGCGCCCCAGGTCTTTAATGAAGGAGTCGCCAAATAATAATGCTTGGGCGTCCTTCCTAGCCTCTGTTAGGGCAAGGTTGGCCAGTTTAGGCTCCATTTTAAACAAAATGGCTTTACGCCGTTCAATAGAGAGGGAGGTGTTTATACTCCCGGCGATACAAATAGCTCTGGCATCCTCCGCCAGTTCGAAAAGTTTTGCCAGTGGGCCAAATATGTCTAAATGTTTATCCTGGCATGCTTTCAGGGCAGAGTCTAGGGCCTTACGTGGGTTCCAGCCCAATTTAGTTAGGAACTGGGATATTTTCGGATCAACTTCAGGGGTATCACAGACTTTATTTGGCACCGTAGGCCTTGGGCAATCTGCCCTCAGGTTTGTTCCGTGCCGCTTTACTGAGCGGGCGTCGTACCCAATTTTCAAGGTTTGGACTTATGGGTCGCCTTCTTAGGTGCGCCCTCAGACAGGTCCATAGTGGGACGCGGAAAAGGCGTCGTGGAACCTGACGTTTACGCGTCCAAAGGACATGGCAGGAAGGCCTGGGAGATGGTATGTGAAAGGGTAGAAGACACCCTTTCACATCGAGCGCTGTAGCGCCAAGAATTGGTCCCCTTCAGGTTGGGTGGGTCTACCTGCCAGAGTAGATGGCATGTCATAGATGACAGGGGTCTCTCCCAGAAGCAAGGGGGGAACAATCACCCCAGAGGGTGGTGAGCTGGAAGGCATCCTGGGTTTGAGCATATTGGATGCAGCTCAATATTCCTACCAGTGAGATTACAGGGTAGTAAGGGTTAGTCACCCAAACTATAGGGACAAAAGAATGACAGGGATCTCACCAGGGTCCAGACCAAAGGGACACACAGACACACACGAGGTAGTATGAGAGACAGGAAGTCGGAAAATGGCCGCCGCGAGTCTCGCGAGAGTCGCTGCAAAACCAGCGAATTCGTCAATAGAAAAAGAACCGAACGTGCGGTAAAATAGGCGAATTCGTGTGAATAAAACAGACAAATGTAAAGACAGACGAAGGAGTAAAACGCACAAACCAATTAGTTGAAAGCGGCAATTACGCGAATGTTGCTATATGCCGGTGGAACTAACGAATGGTCTGGATTCGTGAATTTAGCCGGATGGCATGATTCATGCACAAAACAGCCAAACAGAACGGAGAGAAGCAGCGCAAAATGGCGCCAGAGGACAGGGAGAGGAGAGATGGTGAGAAAAGGAATAAGCGATAGGAGCAATCATAGAAGAAGTCAAACTGAGAGTGCACAGATATATATTTCACACAGAAGGTCTGGAACCCTGGGAGACAACAATATGTATATACAGACATATAATAAACATAAATAGATAAACTGAGGAGAAAAAAATTCCTTAATAGAATCAAATAAAAGAATAGTATTGAATCTGTCAATAAAGAAGAAAAAATAGAACAATAAATGACAATAAATAGCAGAATAACAACCATAACTGACATAATAAATAAGTAATCAATGAGAGAAAAATGTGAGCTGTTACTTATCTTTGGAGCAGCAAAGAAAGAGGGAAATGGAAGGGAAGTGCTGCCTATTATACTGGGACCTGTGCACGGAGGGGCCTATGTTACTGTATGTTCATTATTTTATTTTTCATTCTGTTTGTATCCTTTGCTGCTATTGGTGGACAGTAAAGAAAGGGATATGCAATACTCGCCTCCGTATCTTTCATAAAATTCCCACCTCGGGATCTGTATAGATCCAGGACACCAATAGATGGACTGCAAAAAAATGTGACTGAACTTTTATTACAGTAAAAAACAATAAAATAAATAATAGCAATCAAAATACAAAATGGGCCAACACTTAAAGGGAAACTATAGACCTCTGAACAACTTTAGCTTAATGACGCAGTTTTCGTGTATAGATCAGGTCTCTCAGGTTTCACTGCTCAATTCACTGTCATTTAGGAGTTAAATCACTTTGTTTCTGTTTGTTTTTTTTTGTTTATGCAGCCCTTGCCACACCTAACCTAGCTCTGATTGATACAGCCTGCACACACACACACACACACACACAAAAAAAAAAAAAAACTGGTTTCACTTTCAATCAGATGTAATTCATCTTGAACAATTTTAGCTCTTGCTCTGTAAATTATTTTATTATTTATATAGCACCATCAGATTCCGTAGCGCTGTACAATGGGTCAACTAACAGACAGCTGGACGTACAGGAACAGAGAGGTGGAGGGCCCTGCTCAATGAGCTTACATTCTAGTGGATAGAACTTTATTCACATACAGGACCATGGTCTGATGTCACATATATCTAAAAACAGCTTGCAAAACATGCAGATCTTTTGTCTGCAGCTTTTACAAGCCCTCCCTTACTAACCCCGCCCAGCCTTTCTGTGGCTGTCCAATCACAGGCTTCCTAATGCAGCTCAATGAGAAGTCTTTGCAAGGCAGGTGCTCTGGGCTATTGCTGCCTCTTAAATGTATCGTACACTGAGCTTAACAACCAGGAAGTAATATGACCTGTTGGCTGCTTAAAAGCCAGGGGGTGTAACCAGGTTAATTTATAAAATTGTAAATTTCTAGTAAAGTCTATTGTATTCCCCACCCTATTGTTTTAAAAAGCAGTTTATGTCTCTAACCGATACTTGCGGCTCCTTAAAAATTGTTAAAACTCATCTTTAATCCAGCGTTGCCATAGACCTGCCCCTGATCCACTTCCTTGGATGACAATCAGAATCTATGAGTTTGATGATCTTTCTCATAGGAAAGCATTGGATTGGCTATGATGATCTCAGCCAAAGATGCAGGGCCAAACCCTCCTACATAGGATCCCTTGGTAGGTATGGATTGACACATATCCCAGGGTTGCCTGATACACACTGCCACAGAGTAGAATAGGGACTGTCCCGCCTACAAAGGGTCACTTGGTAGGTATTATTATTGCCATTTATATAGCACCAACAGATTCCGTAGCGCTTTACAAGATGCATTGACACCTGTATCCAGTGACTTTGATACACACTGACACACAGCAGAATAGGGACTGTTCCACCTACAAAGGGTCACTTGGCAGATATGGATTGACTCCTGTCCTCAGGGACCCTGATACACACTGACAGAGCAGAATAGAGACTGTTCCCCCTACATAGGGTCACTTGGCAGATATGGATTGACACCTGTCCTAAGGATCCCTGATACACACTGACACAGAACAGAATAGAGACTGTTCCTCCTACATAGGGTCACTTGGCAGATATGGATTGACACCTGTCCTAAGGATCCCTGATACACACTGACACAGAGCAGAATAGAGACTGTTCCTCCTACATAGGGTCACTTGGCAGATATGGATTGACACCTGTCCTAAGGATCCCTGATACACACTGACACAGAGACAATGAAGAGGATTGACAGCTACTCATCACGTGACACCCAGTCGTATGACGTAACATTATGTTCTAGTCCCCGCCCCTCGCTGCGCGCGCCCGCTCCCTTTGTTTATGAGGTGAAGTGGCGCGCGGGTTTTGGCGCGCTGCTCCCCGTGCACGCGCACCGCAATGTTCGTAAATCGGCGGAAAAAAACCCGAATACCGTATCGGGGAGCGGGATTAGCGGGCCCGGGGAGGGCAGCGGCTCCGAGTCCTCAGATCAATCCGGTTTATGTGGAGAATTATCAGTAATAAAGGTCCCAAGCCGTATACTGTATCCGAGCCCTGACACTGTCCGTCTGTCCGTGTCCGGGCACTCCGCGAGCGTAATGTCCGCTTAGTACATAACAACAAAACTGCCCGACCGCGCCTGTACTCAGCCTGTGAAACATGGATCCCAGTTTTATACCCGCCCGCGCCGGTCTGTGCGCAGCACGTACACTGTGACACTGAGCAATGCTCGCTCCCCCCCTCCCTCTCTGTGTGTGTGTCGGGCCCGCCCGCCCGCGCCTGTCTGTGCAATCAATACAGACTGTGTGTGTGTGTGCCGGGCCCGCCCGCTCCATTCTGCGCGCTGTGTGTGTGCCGGGCCCGCCCGCTCCATTCTGCGCGCTGTGAGTGTGTGAGTGCCGGTCGGTCCCCGCTCGGTGTGTTGCGGGCAGTGTGTGACTGTCTCTCTCTCTGTCTCCCCGCCTCCCTCCCTCACGTGTCCCGGCAGTCAGTCAGGCGGTGCGGGGCAGGCCGGCCGGGCAGGCAGGCAGGCGGTGCGGGCGGGCAGGGAGCTCCTCACATGACCCGTGTGTTTGTCCCCGTGATCAGCTCCGTCAGGCCTCCCGCCTCCTCCCCGGGCCCCGGGCCCCGGCCCTGCACAGCCTGACCCGGGGGAGCGCCCGAGCCCCGACACATGGACATGCTGGATCAGGGCCTCGACTCTACTGCCAGGTGAGAAATCCAGCCCGGGGCTGCGGCCTAGCCCGATATACACCGCGATATACCACGATACCCTGCGATATACCGCGATATACCACGATACACAGCCAGATACCCAGCCAGTTACCCCCCCGGGGGGGCAGATACCCCCCCCCCAGATACCCAGCCATTTACCCCCCCGGGGGGGCAGGTACACAGCCAGTTACCCCCCCGGGGGGGCAGATACCCAGCCATTTACCCCCCCGGGGGGGCAGATACACAGCCAGATACCCCCCCCCGGGGGGCAGATACACAGCCAGATACCCCCCCCCCCCGGGGGGCAGATATACAGTTTGTTACTCCATGTCACCTGCTAGGGGTAATGGGGCAGTTATATCTTATATTACCGGGAGGGGCAACGTGTCATTATTATACCCCACATCATTATTGAAGGATTATGCCTCATAACACTAGGGAGGGGGAAAGATTATATTTCACTTTACCTGGCAGGGGGCAACAGTGCAGGATTATTCCCCAATATTACTATAAAGGGGGCTGGATTATAAACCATATTATTTTATTACTGGCATTATATAGCGCCAACTTATTATAACGCAGAGTTTCACAAAATTTATAAAGAAGGAAATTGAACAATAAATGGGGGGCGTCAGCAATATTATACCCCGTATCATTGGAGAAGGATTATACCCCATAACATTAGGAAGGGGGCAACTGTGTACGATTATAATTCACCTTACCTAGGTAGGTGGGAGGATTCTGTATCACCAGGAAGGGGGCAACGGGACAGGATAATATCCCATATCACAATAGAGGGAAAACAGGGCAGAGTTATTAACTATATTATTATTATTATTATTATTATTGGCATTTATGTAGCGCCAGTTTATTCTGCAGCGCTTTAGAACATTATGAATGTGAAATTCAACAATACCTAAGAGAATTACAGGAACAATAGGTTGATGAGTATCCTGTTCACAGGAGCTTACAAATCATTAGGAAGGCGGGCATCGGGCAAGATTTTAACATCTATCACAACGAAGGGACAACGGGGCAGATTAACAGGGCAACAAGACACGATTATAACTGGATATTATCCAGTTTGCAAGGGTGGGAGAAATTAGGGCCGATAATGTGTATATTTGTGTGCAGCTTTGCAATAGACATATTTACTAAATTATAGCTCAGTATGGCTTTGTGTTTGCCAAGCCTCCAGCTCATAGTGGCTTCATTTGCCATCAGCTGACGAACACGTAAAGGTGGTGGCAAGAGGGGAAAAGGCGGTATATATCAAGTCACATTCTCCTTCTGGGTGCCAGCTTTAAAGTGGCCATGCCTCCTGCTGAGTGGTTGGCTTTGCAAGTGACAGTATCACTTTAAATGATGTTCACTGCATTCCATCTAAAGACCGTCTCTTCTTTAAACTGCAGTGGTCCAATAAGAGTAATGATAAAAAAAAGAATCCTCTATATATTGTGTGCACTCTGCATGTTAGAGACACATTTAAGGACCTCATTCTATTTGGCAATAATATGTCTTCCGACAGACCCACTCTCCAATTGGAGATTACAACAATAAGCCCAAAGCAAAACTGTCTATGATAATTATATAATGCAATGCTAACATTTGCATACTTGACTGTGCATGGTGTACGCTATGCAACATGATTGCAAACACAAATGCAGGAAGGCCAGAAAACTGCTCTATTGTTGCATTGTTTGCCAACACTAGAAGGGACTATTTAAATTATAACGCATTATATATTTTGGAGTAATTTTTTTTTCATACAGCATTTAAAACATGCTGATGTGTAATTCGGGCTTGCTTGGGCATCCTAAGTTTCTACCTAAACAAACTGTCTACTTAGCTTTCTCTTGATAAAATACTACCTTATCTGAAGTGTGAATTCCAAGTGCAAGTGTTTTACTGCAGAAGCATGCATTTACGCTGAACAAACCTGAAAACCAGTTAAGCAAAAAGACTCAACTTTTAGATAGAAAGTGGAGAAGGATTGAATGTAGCAAATATACCTTTTTTAAGAAAATCAGTTCATTATAAAACATTAAACTAGGAGGTGTATTCTTCCTTCTCACTTTTGATAGATATGAATCTTCAACACCTCTACAATACAATGATGTATTAAAGTGAAATTCAAATGAATAATACTGCCTATAGTTTTATCAGATACTTAATGTGATTTTTTACGTTTTATCCATGGTGACTTTTCTATTTACAATTAATGGAAGTTAATTTAACAATCTGTGTGTTTGGGTTGGCCCTATATTACCAAATAATCTACCAGCTCTATAATTATCCAACAGTCACAATTTAGGGCCCACTGGCGATATTGGAGGAATGCCTCAAAAATGTTGAGTGGTAATGTCATTAAAGGACACTAGAGTCACCAGAACAACTTCAGCTTTATGTGGTTGTTCCTGCAGGCATTTTCATGTAAACACTGCCTTTTCAAAGAAAGGTCAGTGTTTACATTACGGTCTAGGAACACCTCCAGGGGCAGTTGCCCAGACACCCACTAGAGGTGCTTGTTAGGTCAGTGCTTCACAATTTGCAGCACTGACATTGTGTCTCCACTATCTGCATGGAGGCGCTGAACTTCCCCCATAGCGATGTTGATTGGCCAATGTGTCGTTTTGTTGCTCTTGCGCGATAGCCTCCTACTGCTTATTAGAAAGCATTGGTTTGGCTGAGAGAGTTAATTTTTATGGTCTCAGCCAAGGGTGCGGCGCCGGAGGACTCGCCTAGCGCTGGAATTAATGTGCGTTTTAATTCCTTTTAGTGAGTGATGGGTGCCTAATATGTGTTCTTAACACTACAAGGTCAGGAATACATGTTTGCATTCCTGACCCTATAGTGTTCCTTTAATATGCATGCTCGATCCAATCTGCTGGTTGAAACTTCAGGCTGGAATATCTTTTAAATGAACACTCAAGTACCATAACCACTACAGACCATTGTAATGATTTTGGTGCCTGCAGTGTGATGGCACTGTCACAGAAAAAATTGTCAAACTTTTTCTAGAGCGTTTTGACACATTATTCTGGATGATCCCCAGGGCATTCATGACACCATAGCCACTACAGCCAACTACAACTCCCATAAATTTCCAGTCATATTGAATGTGCTGCTATTCATTTACACACAGCTATATTCACTGTTGAATGAACTGGGCTGCGTGCAGTGATCTGCATGAGGGAGGAGAAAGCTCTATTAAGATCACGCATGTGGCATCCAAAGAGAATTGTCTACCTGATTGACAGCTCTGAGGGCTGTCTTACAGCTGCAGCAAACTTTACATATTTGACAGTTATAAGTCTCTGTAGCACATTAGAGTGGCTGCAGGGTACTCTCTGCACCTTAAATTTGACAACAATGAAATATGTTAAGGTGTTAGAAATTATAACCCTTTAAGGACCAAATTTCTGGAATAAAAGGGAATCATGACATGTCACACATGTCATGTGTGTCCTTAAGGGGTTAAACTAATGGAAGGTGCAAGGGAGTTTTTATTTGTGTTTTAATAGTTTCCAATTCTCAGTGCACAACAGTCTTGCTGATAAAGGTAGCATCAGCCAGGAACCTGTCCCACTGATATAACTCCGAATATTTGTACATATTTGATGCTCTACCTGCAGAAGAGCCTGGACTCTGCCTGACACTGCCAGCAGGACCCTGTTGTAGACAAATAATCTGCCATTGTGGCTCTTCCTCGGTTTAAGTTCAGGCATGGTGACACAAAACTAGAAATGAAACAAAAAGAGCCAAGATGAAGATATACAGAATTAATTATCCGTTATTTTCTGAGCCTGGCACCAATAGCTGTTGTGGTTGATATGGTAAATGGAATGCTGAAGGAACCTCACACCTGTTGATAAGTACAAGCGAGTTATAGATTGTGTTTTTAGTTTAATAACTTTGTCAATATATTTTTTTGATGTTATATGGTATGTAAATTACCACCTGTGATGCCATAACAAGACGGCACATGCTCAACACTGTTTAAAGAATGCTGCAGCTCTCATGAACTGATACTGCATTTCAATGCAAAGTCTGTGAAATGTATTTGTGTCACACTGTAATACACATTTTAAGTGAGCCTCTGGGAGCAGCGGTCAATACCATGTCTGGCCCAATAGTATACCACTAAACGTTGTGCTTGTCCATGCAGATTGATATAGGTCATTCTGAATTGACTCACCTTATTACAATAGCCAGGAGTTTGGAAATCTAAAATAAGCCAATCTACGTGTCCATAATGACATTCTAAAGGTTTAGTCCAGTCTAATTGTCTGTCATGACAGACTTCTTGACCTGACACTAAGTAATTCAAATTAGAACATTTGGGGTCATTGGCCGGTGATATTTAATAAAGTCTGTATTTTTCCAAAATTACATAAAAATGACAAAACTGAGGCAAACAATAGCTGGTATGGAAATTCCCCAACTAAGTTCTAACTGCAGCTAGCTATTTTTGTCTTTGTAATTTGCAAAAAGTTGGAGTTTAGTCTCTTGCCCCCTGTCCTGATAGTGTGTTGGCTTGGTGTAATGTTTGTGTGGTGTGTGCTGGCTTCATGCAACTCTAAACCTGTCCTCCTTCAGTTATATTATGCATACAACGCTGTATTAGTTTCCAGCATTCAATGCCTTCAAGGAACCCATGCAGGAGCCCTGCTGCTTGCACACAGCAGGGATAAAGGACAAGAAGAAACAGTGTGAAACCCAGAGCTGTATGTCCTGGGCATTGGGTGATACAGGTTCCACAGCCTTGTAGACTGCAGTCTGTGGTGAGACAGAAGCTTGTGGCTTCAGACGTCCAAATGTCTAGAGCAGGGGTAGGCAACCTTTTAGCAGCACTGTGCCGATATAGGATTGTGATGTCCCGTAGCGTGCCGATCCTATTTTTTTAAATTGAGGTGTGTATGCTGCCGTACTCTGCTTGTGTTATTTTTACTGTAATTGCTTTGTATCGTTCTATTTGTGCGTATATGAGCTATTATATTGTATATGTTCATTAGTAGTTTATGGTATTGTGTATGATACATATGAATGTGGGCTGTGTATGAGGGTTGCTTGTGGAATTGTGTGTGGATGGATATGTCACATTTTGTGTTTGGTAGTATGTGGGGGCTGTTTGGGTTATTGCATGTGAGAGACTGCATGTGGGGTTGTGTGCATGTATGTATATGGTTAGTGGTGTTGTGTGTGTGTGTGGGCTGTTCATATTATTTGTATGAGGGGAGGGTTATTCTACATTTCTGTATATATCTAGCAGTGTGGGTGGGTTCCAGTGGGGACCAGGCTGGCCAGGCACAGGTAGCTGTCGAGGGCTGCTCTACTACAGTGTGGATTCCCATTCACAAGTGCTGGGAGGAAGTGATCTGAGATCACTTCCTCTATGTGCTGCAATGCATAAATTGAGGTTTGTCCTTCACCACCTCTTCATATTAGCAGATATCTGAAGTTTTACTGGGACTCCTGATAGGCCAGAGTGCGTTTGGCTCTAGCAGCCTTGAGTGCCATGCAAAGACACCTCGAGTGCCGTGCATGGCACTAGTGCCGTAGGTTGCCTACCCCTGGTCTAGTGACAGTGATACTGCTGGTGCCGCCCAGACCTATAGTAACTAGTAATTTGTGACACATTTCCCTCTAGCTTGTTGGCTTACCCACAACTGGATGCTTACAATTGAATGTAATCAACAAAGACATTTTATTCTCCCCTTATACAGTTTTCAGAACAGATACAAGCCACGAACTGTACAGAGCAGATACAATTTATATTGTTTTAATGAGCATTCTTTGTCTTCTGTTGCTTGCCTTTAAATCTCACACTGGTTGATATTTCTTGTAGATACTGCAGCTCCTGTAATCCTCCTTCCTTATCTATTACATATATTTAAAATAAGCACAAACTGTACATAAAGCATGGTAAGGTTCTGCAATACTCCCACTAACGTGAAGTTTAGTCTGAACATGTACGTTCAATTAAACGGACACTATAGTCACCAGAATAATTACAGCTTAATGTAGTTGTTCTGGTGAGTATAATCGCTCTCTTCAGGCATTTTTATGCAGAAATTTCAGAGAAAAGGCAGTGTTTACGTTGCTTCCTGGCTCAGTGCTGCACAGTAGGCAGCCGTGCCGTTCAGCGCCCCCACGCTCTGCATGGAGACGCTGAATTTTCCTCATAGAGATGCATTGATTCAGTTCATCTCTATGAGGAGGTCCTGATTGGCCAAAACGGCCAATCCCTATGGGAAAGCATTGGATTGGCTAAAAATCGGCCATTTACGGTGCAAGAAATAAAATGAGTTTTAAACTTTTATAGGGGGGCTAAAAGGGGGGGCAAGCCACCTAAATGGTGGGTTTAGCACTATAGGGTCATTGTTTAGAAGTGTTAGTGCTATGCAAAAATAAAAAACTAATGGTAACGCGTAGCAGTCCTAAAATTTCATGCGTTAGTGTACAGCCAAATTTATAGATTCAGTAGTATTAACATGACAATTCCAGCACAGTGACAACTTATAGACTGTAAGCTCGATTGAGCAGGGTCCTCTTCAACCTATTGTTCACGTAAGTTTTTTTTTTTTTTTGTAATTGTCCTATTTATAGTTAAATCCCTCTCTCATAATATTGTAAAGCGCTACGGAATCTGTTGGCGCTATATAAATGGCAATAATAATAATAACTTGTGTTATAGACTGCCTCCCAGCGTTCTGTGCAATATATCTGCAGTGATAAGCTTGCACTTGTTGGAAGTGGAGCTTCAGCCTGAGTTTTATATGTACTTGATTGAAGCATGCCTGCAGGATGATGGCATTTTATATAAGCACCCCTCTGAGAAGCACCATCATAACAGTGGATTATTCTGAATTAAGCTATAAGTAAAAGAGCAGCACTAGCTCTTTCATTGAACACTATAAATAATCCTCTAATTGGTTACAGACGTCTATGTAGAATTCTACTCTACAACTACTGAGACAGGCGGGAAAATATATATTTCTAATTTCTCACTAGTATCAAATTATTTGCATATGTCTTATGTTTTCTGTATAAAGCATAAGAATAACTATCTCCCATCCAAATAAATATACTGTTATCCGCTCCTCAAGCCACACAATATTTACCTGGAAAAAAAACAAAACGTCAAGGTGTAGTAAATAGTCTTACTTATGTGATCTTACCCCTGCCAAACAGTGGTTGAAACAGACACTGTTTTGTCACCCTTGCAAATAAATTCAATACATTGCTTATAGCAGTAGCATCAGTGGAATCACACGCTGATACTAGGAAGATCTAAGGTGTTTTTGTAAATATAAGTTTATTAAACGTGAATGGCTCGCTGAGATTTTAAAATGGAAGTATGAGTCTTTATCACAAAGTACAAGAAAAACAAGCCCTGGCATTGTTGGTGATGTTACAAGACGTGAAGTGGATGCTAAATTGAAGTAAATACATAAAAAATCTTGCATTGCTTCTCTGTTTGGGTATCACAGATATGTAGCTTATTTAAAACGTATGTTTTCAGTGAAGTGATAATGATAAATGACCATGTGTAAATAAGAGGCCTTATCAAGTAAACACAGAGTTTGTACAGTTCTGTTTGGAAGCTGTTACACCCTTCTTGAGGATTTGAGACAACTGGCAAAGAAACTGGGAAGAGTGTATGCTGATGGGTAAATGTAGAAAGCTGCATCGGGTCCAGAAGTCTTTAAATAGGACCCAACTACAGCATCTACACATATATATTTGGCTAATATAGAGTGAATACACTTGGTTTATCATTAATGCTTTGTTGTGCTCGTTATTTGGAAGCAACCCATTTAATCCTTCTTTGTTAAAGGTATGAAAGGAACATTGAAAAAGGAAAAAAGATAGCAGTGTTTGGGCAGTGACTTTAGTTTACACGGAACCTTTGTAAAATGCAGAATTTGGTTTCATGGATATACTGGCACTTATGATGCCAGGGGCACGCAGTAACAAAATTCACCTGGCGATCTTGACATTTGTAGGTGAAAGCCGCATGGCCTTAAGGGATTTATTTATTTGGTCATGCTATCTTTCGTAAGTGGGTGTGGCGGAGCTCCCTGTACTCCGCCGGGGACCGCTTCCTAGCTGGAGAACAGATAGGGGACTAACTCTGTGTGCTCCTAAGGGCGACACAGCCCTGGGAGCTTCTTAGTCCGTACAAGGACTTTCCCCGCTGCATCCTCCACGAGCTGGAGCAAGCTGGCACAGTGATTGACCCTTCCCAAACTGGACGTCACACAGTTCTGGGGTCTAACTCTCAATGCTTTACTGGTACAGTCAATTTATACACAGACTCCCGCAGGGGGTCTCCACTCTTTTCAGTACAAGTCTTTCAATTTTAGACGGGAGGGGGATGGTTCACAGATAACCATCTCCCGCTGTGGGAGATACCAATAATACATACAGTAAAGCACATCACAGATATTGGGTGAAAGGGCGCAAAACCTGTTTGCACCAATCGGTGCTCAGGGACTAGAGGTCTTTCGCTGCCCAATCAAGAGAAAGGGCGCAAAACCAGTTTGCACCAATCGGAGCCCAGGGAGGAGAGGGGTTTTGCTGCCTAATTGGGGGAGAGAGCACGAAACCCCATTTGAACAGGCACTCCTTTACCTATTTCCGTTTGTGCAGCTCCAGTGCGAACACTGGGCAAAGAAGTATCTCCTTTCGGGATACGAATGCTCCCCTTGGGTGGCGTTCGCCTATACAAAATGGCGGCCACCCAGGGGAGCACTCAGTTACTTCCCTTGCGGTTTCGCATTTGTTACTGGTGTGAACACTCCAATGAGGTATCTAGGTGGCCCTCGTTCGGGAGACTAACGAGTTCTGTTCGTAGGAGCACTCCTGAACGGTAAGCAGTTCATATTACACAAAATATAAGGGGAAACACACAATACAAGGGAAAAACAAATGCATAAGCAGTGGGCATGGTACTCAGTGACAGCGGTTCGTCACAGTGGGTGGTCTTTTAAAAAAAAAAAAAAAACTATAGGCACCCAGACCTCTTCATCTCTGGGTTCCTTGTCCCCGTCCCCTTAGCCCTGCCATGTAAAACATTGGAGTGTAAAGACTGCTTCTAGTGGCTGACTCCCTGTATATACACGGAATTTAACTTTGTGAAATGATGCTGGATGTCCTCACACTCGGCATGAGGATGTCCAGCATCTTCAAATCCCCCATAGGAATGCATTGAGCATGTACATTAAATTTCCCCCATCGCACAAACTCCTAGCGCATCAAGCAGATGACCTATGCGCCCCTATCACCACTGACGAAGTACTCTGCCAGGTAGACAAAATGCCAAAAGGGAAGGCACCAGGCCCAGATGGCTATACCAACATGTACTACACCACCTTCAAACACGAACTGATCACAGCCCTCACTAGCTTCTACAATGAGGCCACCAGACGTGGATCTTTCCCAAAGGAATTCTTATCAGCTCATGTTATCACCATCCCCAAACCGGGTAAACCCCCCACTACAAGCCAAAATTTCAGACCAATTTCCCTCTTAAATGCTGACGCAAAACTATATGCTAAAATATATGCAGAACGTCTCAAAACAATCCTACCGACACTAATCCACACGGACCAGGTGGGGTTCGTGACAGGCAGACAGGGGCCGGACAACACCAGGAAGGTGTTGAACCTATACAAAATACTAAAGCATACCAAACAACCAAGTGTCCTACTATCTCTTGACGCCGAAAAGGCATTCGACCGACTAAACTGGCACTTCCTCCATGAAACCCTACAAGCTTACGGACTTCCAGCCCCCTTCCTATCTGCAGTCAACGCACTATACAGCACACCCACGGCAACAGTGCTGAATTCCGGGTTCTGCTCAAGAACTTTCCCAATAACAAATGGGACCCGACAAGGGTGCCCCTTATCCCCTCTCCTCTACGTGCTGGCCTTGGAACCCTTGGCTATAGCAATTCGCAGCAATGTCAGTATCCATGGGGTACCGACGGGCAACACAGAATATAAACTCAGCTTATTTGCCGATGACATCTTTCTCACGCTCACGCAACCGCTCATATCACTCCCATCCCTACACACGGAACTCCAGGCTTACAGCCAACAGTCTTACTACAAACTCAATGTCACCAAAACGCAAGCAATGTGCCTTAACATCCCAAAACCCACAGAAGACGCACTTAAAGCAAACCACCACTTCGACTGGAGAGAAGATTTCCTAGTGTACCTAGGCATCAAAATAACGCGCAAAGAAAAAGAACTCTTCCCGGCAAACTACTTAAAACTATTAAAAGACATTGACAACCAATTAAAAACATGGAGAAGCCTGTTCCTGTCCTGGGTAGGGAGAATAGCAGCGCTGAAAATGACGATTCTACCTAAAATACTCTACCTTTTAAGATCTCTGCAAATCCCAATCCCACAAAGCTACGTAACAAAACTACAAGCGACACTACTACGCTTCAGTTGGGGAGGCAAACACCCTCGACTCCCCAAATCGCTTCTAATGAGAAACGTGCAATCCGGAGGACTGGGCCTACCCAACATTAAAGAGTACTACCGATCCTCCATCCTCACAAACGTCATTTACGCCCACTCGACCAGCTATACCCCTCAATGGGTAACAATAGAGAGCAACCACTGCGGAAATCAAGACCTCCCGACACTGCTCTGGATGCCTCAACATCTACGGCACATACCTACGACTACCCTAGACACCTCCAGACACTTGCTCAAGATCTGGGATGCCTGCAGGGAGAATTTGTGCTCAGCACACCCGTGGACCCTGGCAACCCCGATCCAAATCCTGCACCAGTGCAACGGAACATTCCCATACCAAAAATGGAGTAGCGCAGGTATCACTCATATCTACCATCTATACACGAAAGACAGGCTGAAAACATTCCCAGACCTACAAAAAGAATTCCTACTACCTTCCAGCTTCACGTTCGCATATCTCCAAATCAAAGCGCACCTACGCAACAACAAGATCACAAACATCCAAAACTCCCTGCAAACCTCTATTACGAAATTCGAAGCACAATGCTTGACGCGGATTCCCCCCAAAAAAGCAGTCTCCCTTTGCTACAACAACCTCGCTAACAGAGATATACACACCACATGGAAGTTCATGCAAGATTGGCAGAATGACCTCCAAATCATCATCACACCAGCCGAATGGGATAAGATTTTCACCTCCCATACAGGACTGACATCAAGCGCAGCACACCTCGAAGCATCCAGGAAACTCCTATACAGATGGTATATGGTCCCAACCCGACTCCACACCATATTCCCAAACTCCTCAGACCAATGCTGGCGCTGCCACGCTGCGAGAGGCACCATGCTGCACATGTGGTGGACGTGCAAGCAGGTGAATCAACTGTGGAAAGAAACAGCCAAACTAATCAAACGAGTCACGAAACACCAACTACCCCTCGACCCCAAAACGATCCTACTACGCTCGTTACAGGGAAACATCCCGAAGCCGATCCGAAAAATTATATACCTCATCCTAAGTACAGTATCCATACTAATAGCCAGAAACTGGAAAACAACTACGCTGCCCTCCCTCCAAGACATAGAAAAAGTAATGACCTCAACAGTAGAACATGAACTAATAATGTGGAATCAGTCGAAAATTGGGAAACTCAGCCCCCACACTGCCACAATGTGGGAGGACTACCTACGACGAACAGACACAAGACTGACCTGAGCCCCAACACCCATGAAAATGACAAAATCTCGCGAACCAGGCTTACTCTCAGCCGGAGAACACAACCACCCAGCACCCAAACACCCAAGAAGGCACCACACAAAGCTTCAAACATATTGTTGTTACAGTCACTACACTACACAGGATGGCCCCCGCTAGGTACTCCAACCAACATCCCCTGCCCTACTCCACCCACCCAATCTCCCCCCCCTTCCTGGCCCCCCCACTACCTACCCCAAGCAATCACACTTAAGAAAACAACCCTCAACCCCTAACGCTTGCGAAAGCCTCTGCAACCTATAGGCAAAGCCGGGGAAACGCAGACAACTCCAACTTACCCACTATCGCGCACGCGATCAACACTCGCATTGCGGAGCACGCCTACCATAATGTATACCCCACGAAAGACCACAGGGTTGATATTGGCATAGATACACGACGACATTGTCATAGATACATGACGACACTGTATAAGTTGAGCAATCAGCAACACCCCCTCGACCTGCTGACATACCCCCCGCTTACACATGAAGCTACCAAAATGTGATTGTGTCATCCCCATGATATGTTAACGCTCCCTCTTCTTTTCTGTACCCCATACCTTTTCTTGAAGATAATAAAAATTTCAAATTGAAAAAAAAAAAAAAAAAAATTTCCCCCATCGCTGACGTCTGAGGAGGCGGACAGTGATTAAGTACTGAGGGACTTCTGAGCTGCAGTCCGTTAAGAGTTTAACCCTGTAAGGACACATGACGTGTGACATGTCATGATTCCCTTTTATTCCAGAAGTTTTGGTCCTTAAAGGACCACTATAGTACCCTGAGGGTGCCCCCACCCTCAGGGTCCCCCTCCTGCCCGGCTCTGGGGAGAGGAAAGGGGTTAAACTTAACTTTTTCCAGCGCCGGGCGGGGAGCTCTCCTCCTCCAATCCTCCTCCAATCCTCCTCCTCTCCTCACATTCGGCTGAATGCGCACGTGCGGCTGGAGCTGTGCGCGCATTCAGCCAGTCTCATAGGAAAGCATTTAAAATGCTTTCCTACGGACGCTTGCGTGCTCTCACTGTGATTTTCACCATGAGAATCACGCAAGCGCCTCTAGCGGCTGTCAATGAGACAGCCACTAGAGGGATTGGAGGAAGGATTAACCCATATACAAACATAGCAGTTTCTCTGAAACTGCTATGTTTATTAAAAAATGGGTTAACCCTAGCTGGACCTGGCACCCAGACCACTTCATTAAGCTGAAGTGGTCTGGGTGCCTAGAGTGGTCCTTTAAGGGGTTAAAGGGTTATTCTACCCATTATTTGCCGGCGGGGTTGGCACTGGGGCAGAGGGACATTATGTTAGGGATACAGTTTTATATTCCTAACACTAGTGTTCCTTTATATGCCCTATTTATGTTTGATACAAATCCATGGATAGAAGGCTACATAGTGATGACGGTATAGGAAGTCTTGCAGCGTTAATAACTAAAGCGAAATTTGATGACAATAAAAACAGGGTCATTCAATAAAGTGAGAATTCAAGGTAAAAGTAGCCAAGTTGGAAACATTCTCTAACATTCCGATGTGCTTCCAGTTCAGCTAATGTGGCCTTAAACTCAAAATTCACTTTGAATTCTCACGTTAGAGAATAACCCTGAAAGTGAACTTCAGATTTAAGGCCTAAATATGAAGTGGAGTTGTCTTGGAGACTGTCTCTGCTTTGACTATTTTGGCCTAAATTTTTTAATTTCACTTTGCATTCCCAGCAATTCTCAATTTAGCGAACAACCCTGTATATAATGTTAAAATTACGTACTTTTTAAATTGAGGGTAAAAAACATTAGCTTGTCATTACATTATGGGTGCCATGTGTTCAGTCTGCCCCTGGTGCTACTGCTGTGCAACCTATATAAACCATATAAGAGAATCTCTGAAAATAAGCATAACACCACCAAGGGCAAACAAGCTATTGTGAAAGTGTTCACCATTATTGATACTAATTTATCAGCTGCTTCAGAAGTTTATTAAATCGTATAGGATTAAACTTTGTGATCATTTAATCTGAGAGAAAGCCTTGGTAATCATTCCCAATATGTAAAAAATATACAGTTACACCAGGTCAAACACAAACCATGGCCTATTATTTATTTGAGAGAAATGTTAATTTTAGGCAAAAATAAGCCTCCTAGACAAAGTAGCTTTGAATATTCATCCTTATATTTGCAATGCCGTGGTGAATTTTGCACAATTCCTGGTTGAGTTTGTAACGTTTTTGCCAGCTCAATTTGATGATGGTGGTGGTACCCATAAACTGTTGGAAGATAGCATCCCATGTGCTGCAGAACTGTAACATCTTGGATACTTGGGAAGCTTTAAAGGGACACTATAGTTACCAAAACAACTTTAGCTTAATGAAGCAGTTTTGCTGTATAGATCATGCCCCTGCAGTCTCACTGCTCAATTCTCTGCCATTTAGAAGTTAAATCACTTTGTTTATGCAGACCTTGTCACATCTCCCTGCATGTGACTTGCACAACTTTCCTAAACACTTCCTGTGAAGAGTCATCTAATGTTTATCCTTCCTTTATTGCAAGTTCTGTTTAAACCCTTCCCGACCAAGGACATGCAGGGTACTTCTGACAAAAAACGGTCCTCAAGGACCACGGAGGTACCCTGCACGTCCTATGGGAATTAAATCTCTGGAAGCGATCATTGCGTGTATATCTAAATTATAAAAAATATTTAAAAATTAATTAACTCCTAAATGGTAGTGGATTGAGCAGTGAAACCTGAGAGGCATGATCTGTAAACTAAAACTGCTTCATTAAGCTAAAGTTGATTAGGTGACTATAGTGTTCCTTTAAGCTACCGTTTTTGTCATCCTTGTTTCATGTAACTCAGAATGAGAGTTCTAAGGCTGTTTCTGTCATTCATCTGCCTCAGATTAATTTTTTAAATAAACAGTTGCTGGTTGGCTGAGATATTACAATCCCTGTTTTGCAATGTAATCCAGGCTGCTGTAGTGGGGTAACTATTTTATTTGTTGTCTCTGTGAGTCCAATATAAGTGCTTACATGTGCAGCAGCCCCTGTGGAAAGACTCCAGGCTACATGTCCAGACCACTCCTTTTTAATGTAATAGTAAATACTGGCTTTGATTTGATTGTTTTTAAACTGTTGCGACATTAGTGACCACGTGTGGTGATGATGATGATAAGCGGGATTCAATAAACACCAGAAACAAATTAGATTTTTAAGTCATATGATCACAAAAAGGCAAGAAAGCCTTATTTTATACTATGGGAACTTGTCGTAAACAATATTTAGGCAGATGAGGCTATGTCTGAGCTGCCCGAGGACAGTACAGCTCACAGAAAGCAATCCTGTGTTAGATTGTATTGTCATAAGACTAATTTCTAAATGAAAGCATCAGCTAAAATCTGTACACACTTTGCAGTTTAGTCCGTTTAACTTAAAGGGATACTATAGTCATCAGAACAACTACAGCTTAATGTAGTTATTTTGGTGTCTAAGCTTTTCCCTGCAGGCATTTTCATGTAAACACTGCTTTTTTAGTCAAAAGGTAGTGTTTGCATTACTGCCTATGGACACCTCTAGTGGCAGTCACTCAGGCAGACACAGCGTGCATCACTGACATTCAGCTTCTCTCACTGTTTTGCCACGCTTGCACAATAGCCTCCCAATGCTTTCATATGGGAAAGCATTGGATTAAATTAATTTGTCAATTTTATTACCTTTTTAAACAAAACAAGCCGTTTTGGTGTATAGATCATCCCCATGCAGTCTCACTGCTAAATTCTCTGCCCTTTAGGTTAAATGACTTTGTTTATGCAGCCCTAGTCACACATCCCTTCTGTTCATGTGACCTACACAGCCTTTCTAAACACTTCCTTAAAGAGTCATCTAAGGTTTTAAACTTCCTTGCGCTATTGTACTTTCTGTTTATGGTAGAGAATTGAGCAGTGAGACTATAGGGGCATGATCTATACGCCAAAACTGCTTCATTAAGCTGAAGTTACTTTAATGCCTATAGTGTCCCTTTAACAAAAAAAAAAGATTTTCAGGTTGCAACAGAAAGCACATCTAAAGGGACACTACAGGTACCAAAAACAACTTTTAGTTTAATGCAGCAGCTTTGGTGTGTATATATCATGCCCCTGCAGTCTCAGTTCTCTGCCATTAATAAGTTAAATCACTTTTGTTTCTCTTTATGCCACCCTAACCACACTTTCTCTGGCTGTGACTTATACAACCTCCATCAAAAATTGGTTTCCTTTTCAATCAGATGCTAATTGGTAGTCAATATGTGAAAGTTGTCACTTTTCTCTTGTGGCTAGATTGTTTGATATAGAATTTTAATTAAGTTATTTTCTTATCTATCTAGTCACGATAAAGGGCAGGACACGGAAGACGTTATTGAGTTACATGAGGGTAAGTGTCATGTTTTCTTTTTTGTTGTCCACAGTTACTTTATGGTTTGCTTCATTTCCCATTTTCTGTGGTTTCACAGGGTTTCGCAATGAACGATTTGTTTGTTTTCTTTTCTTTTTTTCTTTCTTTTTTTCCCTCTTTCTTGAAAGACAAGGTGGAAGCAGCTCCAAATGGGAAACTATGGAGTAAAATGTTATTCCGTATGTTTTTTAATTATTGTAAAGATAATACACAAAAAATGGTTTCAGAAAAAAAGCATTCTTCACATTTAGTTTTCCTCGTTGCACGCTTAGTGGGTTTGCCAGGAACATTATAAGTTTTTTTTAATTTTTTTTTTTTATAGGAGCAAAGTAATTTAATATCCGGAGACATAATCTATACACCTAGCGGTGGCTGCTCCAATAAAGAAAGAAGAGCTTTGTAGTCTGCAGTGCATTCCCTGTTTGTGATATGTTTTATATTGTGTATGATTATTGATTGCTACTTACCTTTTGACTCTTGCAGGAGAGGAGACAGCTCCAGACGAGCATACAGCGGTGGCCATAGCCACTGTTCAACAAGCTGCTTTTGCAGACCACAATATCCAATACCAGTTCCGCACAGAGAATAATGGAGGACAGGTATAAGCTGTTGTGAGTGTGTCAGGACAAGCTCTATAAACAATGCTGTATTTTTTTTTCCCATGCAGAATTTTGTACTAAAGATACATCAAATTCTGTAATTACATTTTCTTGGTAAATAAAGGTTGCATTGTATAGATATATTTCTATTCTTAACACCTTGACGACCGATGACGGTTCAGGACCGTCATCGGAAAAATCCGCTTGGGGACCAATGACGGTCCTGAACCGTCATAACGGTCTGGGGCTACTTACCTGATCGCCATCGGTCCCCCTGCGGCAATCAGCGCTCCTCACGGTCCAGGGGGACTGCCTGTCTGCCCGGGCAGTCTCTCCTCGGCAGATCTGGACCCCGCGGCCACGTGATTACCTGTGCCTGTGTATCTGCCTGCAGGGGGACTGTCTGTGCTGACTGGCAGTCTCCCTGCAAGTGAAAAATCTAAAATAAAGTTAAAAAATAAAGCAATCAGTGTAAAAAATCAGTGTAAAAAAAGTGTGTTTGTGTATATATATATATATATATATGTGTGTGTGTGTATATGTGATATATGTGTGTGTGTGTATATGTGATATATGTGTGTGTGTGTATATGTGATATATGTGTGTGTGTGTGTGTGTGTGTATATGTGATATATGTGTGTGTGTGTGTGTATATGTGATGTGTGTGTGTGTGTATATGTGATATGTGTGTGTGTGTATATGTGATATATATATATATATATATATACATGTATTATATCTATATATAATATATATGTCATACTAAGTGTATTTTTATATATACGTATATTAATATAAAAATACACTTTTAATTTAAATTACACACGTGTGTATATATACAATATATATATTGTGTATATATATATATATATTTATTATAAATTATAAATGTTAATAAAAATAAATAACAAAGTAAAAATTATTTTTAATAATTAAATTTTTTTTATATATATATATATCAAAAAACACTTAGAATTTAATGATATATATCTATGTATAAATAAAAATATGAAATATACATATGTCCATATACATAATTACATAAATAATTTCATAAATATACACGTAGACGTCAAATATGTAAATGTGTATATATATTAAAATTCTATGTGCGTATTTATGTAATATTTTTACCTAATTAAGTAATTTTAATGATTGCAATTTGAGGGACCTGCCAACCAAGGCCGAAAGTCCAGAGAATTTAATTTGCTAGCACTGCGTTTAACCCTGTAACTTTCTATGACTCCCTAAAACCTGTACATGGGGGGGAACTGTTTTACTCGGGAGACTTCGCTGAACACAAATATTATGTTTCAAAACAGTAAAACATATCACAGTGATGATATTGTCAGTGAAAGTGAATTTTTTTTTTTCATTTTTCACACACAAACGGCACTTTCACTGATGATATTATTGGTGTGATACATTTTACTGTTCTGATACACTAATATTTGTGTTCAGCGAAGTCTCCTGAGTATAACAGTACCCCACGTGTAGAGGTTTTATAGTATTTGGGAAAGTTACAGGGTCAAATATAAGGCTTGATTTTACTTTTTTTTTTTGATTGGTTAGGTTGCCTTTGAGAGCGTATGGTAGCCCAGGAATGAGAATTAGCCCCATGATGGCATACCATTTGCAAAAGAAGACAACCCAAGGTATTGCAAATGGGGTATGTTCAGCCTTTTTTAGTAGCCACTTAGTCACAAACACTGGCCTAAGTTAGCGTTTTTTGCATTTTTAACACCCAAACAAATATAAATGCTAACTTTGGCCAGTGTTTATGACTAGGTGGCTACTAAAAAAAGACTGGACATACCCCATTTTGAATACCCTGGGTTGTCTACTTAAAAAAAAATATGTACATGTGAGGTGTGATTTGGGGATTTATGATGGATAACGGTGTTGCAGTGTCACTATTGATAAATTTAAAAAATATATATATATATTGAAACAGCAGTTTCCTACTTGTATTTATAGGCATATAACTTGCAATAAAGCATGTAAACACTGGTTGTTTTTACACTCGGGACAACATTTTGAATCTATTTAGCAGTTTTTTTCATTAGCTTTTGTAGATAAGTAAAAGATTTTTCAAGTAAAAGTCCAAAAACATGTTTTTTTTTTCAATTTTTCACCATATTTTATTTTTTTTAAATAAAATATATGATATGATACAAATAATGGTATGTAAAGAAAGCCCTTCTTGTCCTGAAAAAAACCCAATATATAACTTGTATGGGAACCTTAAATGAGAGAGAGGAAAATTACAGCTAAACACAAACACCACAAAAGTGTCAAAACTGCTCTGGTCCTTAATGTACAACATCGCAAAAACAGGCCGGTCCTTAAGGGGTTAAAGAAGCGTTTATTTCATTGCTGGGGCACTTTTGAATTGATTATATGGATATCACTGTTTGAATAATACATGTTGAAGCCTATATAGTGCCAACCTTATTACTTGAAATTGTATGGGTTATATTTTAGTCATGAATTTTATTTCATTATTTAGCCAACAACTTTATTTTGATGGAGTATCATTTAGAAAAGGAATTCAGATCTTTAATCACATTAGTAACTTGGTCTGATAAAATAGTGAGATAAAATGATGTGATTATGACATTTCCTAACTCTTTGAAAGACCTGGGCCCTCTCCTCCTCTTCTTCTTTTTATTTTTTTTAGTACCATAATAAGGAACCTTTCGTGGTCAATGGGGGGTGCCGTATCCCATAAACGCCTGTCAAGTGGCCACGGTTTAACTTATCACATAGCATGAGGGGAATTGCTCAATAAGCTGATGACAACAGTGCTGATACATTTAAAAAAGTCCAGTTCAAGATTTGTATACTAGATTGTAGGCAGCAAGCTGTCAGCTATGCATGTGAGGTGTCACCGCTCGCCCCTCCCTGGAAAAGGAGGTACTAGTTGTACCGATCTCACAGAGCTGAGGCGGAAGTAAAGCAAAGTCTCCTTTTTATTTGTGAGAGCTTGGGGGTAGGTTTGTAGTTCTAATGATTTATGTTAATAGCTGCAGTCACTCTCAGTAGGGTTTACTCTGCGTGAAAGCTGTTTCACTGATGCAAAGTTGTTACTGTGTTTAACTTGTAAGAATTTAGAATTTTTCTTTCTTTAACCTAATATTTGCGTGTAATGTATGTAATTTTGAGTAAGTTTCTGACCATTCATCATTTTGTTTCTCAATGCTCTGTTCTCTTTTTAGCTTTAGGTAAACATGGTGTGACTGTGGTTACTTGATAGTAAAGGCTTGCCTGTGTTTCATTCAACATGCAGATCTTTCATTAACTTTCTCCTCCCCGTCCTGCAGGTGACATATAGAGTTGTCCAGGTGACGGACAGTCAGCTGGATGGACAGGGGGATGCAGCAGGAGCAGTCAGCGTTGTTTCCACAGCTGCCTTTACTGGTGCTCAGCAAGCCGTGGCACAGGTGACACATGCATTAAGTGTTTTGGGGTTGTGCAGTTGTGAAAAGCTTGACTAAGACTGAAAAGGACACTGAGAAACAACCACTCCAGCTCATTCCTAAATAGTTCAATATAAAACAGTGGGCAGTGCCCAGATACTCTAGACATCATAACCAACATTGGGAGCTGGTCCAGAGAGTTTAGATACCCTCAGGCATGCTTATGTCACTCTGAGGGTCCTTTAATAATACCTTTTTCAAAATGGCAAAAAAATAATCTATGTTTTATTTCCCAGTATTCTTAAAACTAGAAAAAGTGCAAACATGTTGTGGGCCTTATATGCCCTTACCTTTTGGCATTTTGCTGGCTGCACAATGTGTAAGATAGTTGCTAAAACTATGTGACAATACTTTTCCCTTTGATTTCAAAAGAAGTATGCTTGTAGCACCAAGACACTAACTGAAGCTGCCAAACGATCTGAGCTGTTAGAGAAACTTTAAGAAAGACAGCCTTCATGTATATCTTTCTTCTTCTTTTTTTTATGTTTTCCCAAAAATGTATATAAATCTATTAATGTAAAATCAACTGGGGTATGTCTTTTTAAACTGACATGCCAAGCTCTTAAACAACCATTGCTGTTTGCTTTGCCTGGCTTATAGTGCAAGGAAGTCCCACACTCCCTGTGCAACCAGTTGCAACCAGTTGCTTGCAACTACAGTGACTTTAACAAATTGCTTCAGCTGTTAGCCCACCTCTCTGTGACAGACATCACAGGAGGAAGCTATACTTCCTTTGCCTGTCCGAATACTTGTATGGCATGCACTCAGATGCTCTAAAATAACCTTCCCTACTGACTACTACTCAGACGTTCTACGCCTGTGCAGCAAACAAGCATCTACAATAAGTTTTTTATTTTTTTTTCTAAAAATAAATGGAGCTGCCAATAAGCTGACCACAGCTGCTATTAGCTTTGTCATCAGTTCCATTTACCTTCTTTGATGACATGGTTGCCAAGTCTTGAACTAATTCTCCCAAAACTTGCTCACATTTGAAGTTCATGCTTTTTTTGTTTGAAACGCCTCCACCCTGCAACGTCCCTGTGTGACTGTTGTGATATGTGTAAAATTGTCATCTGACATCCTGTGGTAGTGTTCCCAGCCCTCTCATGTCCTTTGTGGAAGTAGCCAATTGACAAGTTCCTATTTTGGCCTAGCTTGTGGTTTTTAGATTTCGCTAATGACTTTAAATGTAACCTATGTGGTTATTCTATGGTTAAGGGGAAAGTTTTGATGATTTGGGATGTACATGAATTATGTATTAGGAGTGTATTCTTTTGAATTTTTACTCTATTGAAACACATCTTTCTGTAATGTTTTGCAGCACATACTATTTTTCATTTTAACCCTTAAAGTGCCTGAGAATTGAGCACCACATCACTGTATAAACTTGTGCTAAAACATTGATAATGACTTGTCTAAATGTTTACTGTGCACCCGCTGTAAGCCACTAACATCTTGAAATCACAACTTGGCAGGCAGTCATCCAGAATCCTTTCAGTAATGGCGGAAGTCCTTCAACAGATGCAGTCAGTGGAGAGGCACGATTTGCCTACTTCCCAGCTACTACCGTGGGCGACACAACAGCCGTGTCTGTACAGACAACTGATCCTGCACTGGCACAGGCAGGAGGTGAGTTTAGTTTCTGACTACTAGTTCGCAGACTAAATATTGACTGGTTTTCCACCAAGTTTTGAAGCTAACCTGGTATAATAACCAGGCCCACTTGGTATGATGGACTTAATCTTTTTATCCACGGAAAATATGTACAAAGCTATCTCCCCCTGCTGATGTATACAAGTAGTAGTGAACACTACTTATAAAAGTATGTAAGTTTATAAATTAAACTTTGTCATCGTATAAGGTAGTATACATGATAAAGTTTTTATAATTTGTGCATAATAAGACTGAAATTCCATGAGATTTGACAGCAGAACTTCAAGAGCTTTAATCACGTGCAATGATAAAGTATTCTGAGGCCCCAGTACAAAGCGTAAACACAGTTTAGTAAAATCACTGTATTGTGCTGGTAAAGTCACTTGTAAATGTGTATACAGTATATAAAAGTGACGCCATAAATGTAAAACCTCTCCTGGCACTCAGATTTCTTGATGGGTGCTCTTCCTTACTCACTGAAAAAGTATTGAAGGTGTCATGGAACACTCTCTGAAGCCTCCTTACCTATACGGGTTAAACCATTGACAAACAATTTAACCTCTATGGGTAAGGAAGTGGCAGGGACCTCCTGCCACTATAACAAATGCATATCAGTGAAGTTATGGTGCCCAGAGTGTTCCTTTATATGTATTCATTTCTCATTTCTAATGCTGCAATATTTGTTTAAGGCATGAAAGTGGGCATTCCATATTCAAATATTATGTGGGTGACGTGCTTCCTTTGGTTATTGATAAAGCACAGTCTATGCACTGCTTCAGGAATATTTGCAGTATGTCCATTAGCTTATACACATTGTATCTTGGTTTGTTCTATGGGAGATATATTAAGGTCTCTGACCATGGCACCTGCAGTATTTGTAGTTAATAGAAATATTCAATGCATTGCAATAAAAAGAAGCTGGGTCTGTACAATTAATAGTTGTGTTACGTAATGAATAGCTTAAATTTCAAACTGTAATGTTTTACATTAAGTGCCATATTGTCACATGTATGACAAATCAAATTATTAATATTTTACATGGTACAGCTCCCATAATCAATACACACTTCAGGTTTATTATGATGCAAATTATTCATTCTATCACTAGGTCAATTTTATGTTATGATGACCCCTCAAGATGTACTTCCAGCTGGATCACAGCGGTCTATTGCACCCCGGACGCACCCATACTCTCCGTACGTATCAACTAGAGGCACTCTTTGTACTGTCTTAATAAATTACAGCGGTGTTCCCAGACCTTTAGCAAAATAGTTATTCATAAAAGATGTTGCTGACCTATTCAAATTAAAGCACTTGTTCTGTAGTGATCTTATTTTCACATTCTGATAAAACACAGTGCTGTAGTCTGGCTGTGCTGCCATTAATGTTGTATCCAGTGCTCTGCCTTGTGTTTGTAGCCTGCACTGGTACTACACAGGTGTACGTTTCCCTGTGCTACAATTCCAGTGTAGCACATAGCTTAGTCTCTTTTTCGGTTTCTGCCTTGCTGAGCATTGTTATTGTAATACATGTTCATTTTCATTGGTCCAACCACTGGTTTTAAATCCATGCATTTTTATTTTCCCCATGGAATGATTTGATCCTTCCAGCATGATTAATCAGAAGTTAAGAAAGCACAGATTAGACTTGTATCAATACAGAGCTCGATACACATATGCACCTTATTCTGTGCTTATTCATGCTGAGGATTGTATGAAATCTTGGCAACATTTTTGTCAAGAGTGGGGGTGTTTGTATGGATGTAATTGTATTTGTTAGAAGATCAGTGTGTGAATACAGGAGTGTGTTTGTGCAAAACATCATTGTATTTATATGGAGATATTTGTTGACATCTTGCTTTCTGTCCATCCTGTCCTCATGCCTATTCGTAAGAACAATCTCTTTATTACAAGTGAACTTTCCCTTTTTTTTAGTTTTATATCATGATTATGTCCTAGTATTTTGACAATCTAGAAGTCCAGCTCCTGACAAGGTTTTGTGAAATAGTGCCATCTAGTGGCTATTTAATTGTTTCATTTAAAGAGTAACCCTCTCGTCAGAACAGTTTTCATATTATTTTTACTTAAAGGGTTACTTCAAGTACCATAACCACTTCAGTGTTTTTAAGTGGTTTAGCTTTCTGTTGGAAACTGCACATACAGAGATAAAGCCCAGTGCTTCCAGAGGTGTAACTCCACCTCAAGCAGTATCATTAGGACTGGTTAATGTGAAGACTGTACCCCTGTTGTTCTGGCCATCTCCCAGTAAGTGGGAGAACTTGAACTCCATCTGGGATCCAAATTTATTTCTTAAGTTTCCTTTATCTTTGTGTGGGAGGGTCAATGCCTGTAAGAGCTACTCTAACCAAATACAGTATTTTATTGAAACCCTGTATGTAACCAAATATGTGTTTTGAGAGCTGTGAATGTATATGTAGTAATTCACACCTCTCTATCCTGGAACTGAATGAGCTTAGCCCCTTGTCAGTCTGGAAGTGAGCTTAAAGATCCATACAGGGTACAGGAGAAACAAAACCAATAGGGCAGATTGATCAGCGTCATGGACAGTTTCGCTCCTTTATTTTTTTTAAAACAATTTGGGCAATTTTTATTTAATCTATCAGATTATATATTTTTTTCCTTTATGCCATTTTTCCAGCAACTCAGTATTTCTGTGACTTTGTTTTTCCCCACTGGAAACATTCGTTTTACTTCTTTCTCTTTTTTTTTCACTACATTTTGTGACCCTTTTTTTAAAAAAATGGATAAATCTGTGGAAACTTTGTGAAAATTAGGCCGAAAAAGGCTTTTGCGTTTTAGAAAATTTTTATACATTTGACCAGATTACATCCAAAAAAGAAAAATGGACACTTTTCATAACCGCTTGATAAATCTCCAACAATGTGTCCATTTCTCCACGTCATTAGTGATATGTACTATCATAAGGATCAAATAGTTAACTCAAGTTATTACTGATTTTCAGTGGTTTCATTTCCAGAGAAGTGACGGTTCCCAAGTAATTTTTTTATATATATTTGTGTTTTCTCTAACTCACTAGAGTCTTATCTGACTGGTTTCAAGCCTCTGTTGGTTTTATGGCAGTTTAAGTTAAAGTCCGAGCACAATATATTTGCATTACTTTATTCATCAGATCTTGAGCTTTTGTTTCTACAGATTAAATGAAAATGATCCTTAGTCATATAAGCAGCAACCTGCCACACAAAAAAAATGTGTGGATAATATCTATTATAACATGTATATTTGTTGTCCTTTGCAATTTTTGTAGTAAAATGGACGGAAACCGGACTCCTCGAGATGAAAGGCGCAGAGCACAGCACAATGAAGGTAAGTTGAAGGCAGATGTCGCTCCTATATTTAAAAAGGGTTCAAAATCCGTGCCTGGAAATTATAGACTTTTGAGCCTAACTTCTGTGACTGGGAAAGTATTTCAAGGGCTAGTAAGGGGATAATATTCAGGAATTCATTGGGAAGAACTGTATTAACAATAATCAGGATGGTTTTATGAAACATAGGTCATGTCAAACTAATCTAATTGGATTTTGCAAAGGCATTTGATACGATTCCTCACAATAGGATAGTGTTCATACTAAAAGAAATTGGTCTAGTTGAAAATTCTTGTATTTGGGTGAAAACATTGGTTTAAGAATAGAGTACAACGATTTGTCATTAATGGTACATTTTCAAGCTGGAAAAAAAAGTAGTAAGTGGTGTCCCTCATGGTTCTGTTTTGGGACCGCTTCTATTTAACATATTTATAAATGATCTCGAAATAGGTATTGGAAGCCGTGTTTTAGTGTTTGCAGATGACACAAAACTTTGTAAAGTAATAAATTGTGAGCAGGATATTGCCTTGCTCCAGATGGATTTAGATAGATTCGGGAACTTGGCACTAAAATGGCAGATTAAATTTAATGTAGAGAAATACAAAGTTATGCACTTCAGGGTAAAGAATGCACAAGCAACTTACACCCTAACTGGTAGTGAATTGGGGATTACAACACACGAGAAGGATTTGGGAATTGTTATCGACAACAAATTAGGCAGCAATATGCAATGTCAATCTGCCGTTGCTAAATCCAGTAAGGTTTTGTCATGTATAAATAGGGGCATAAATTCTCAGGGTGAAAATATAATTTTGCCACTTTATAAATCGTTGGTAAGACCACACCTTGAATATTCTGTGCAATTTTGGGCACGTGTTCTAAAGAAAGATATCATGGCACTAGAAAGAGTGCAGAGACGAGTTACAAAATTCATAAAAGGAATGGAGCATTTTAGTTATGGAGAGAGGTTAAAAAAATGTAAATCTCTTTAGTTTGGGAAAAAAACACGCCTCAGAGGGGATATGATAGTATAATAAAAATATATTTGTGGGCAGTACAAAACATTATTTGGAAATCTATTTATAAACAGGGCTATACATAGGACACATTCATTCTCTATGAGAACATAATTCTCATTTAGTTTCTCTCCTAAACTTCGGGGGGATTTTTTTATTTTTTTTGAACCTTTTTAAAAATATTGAACACACATTTATTTTTGCAGTGGAGCGGCGACGGAGAGATAAGATTAACAACTGGATCGTCCAACTGTCCAAAATCATTCCAGACTGCAATACAGATACTAGTAAAACTTCATCAGTAAGCAGAATCTGTCTCTTTCCCATTCTTTCACCAACACCAACAGGAATATAAAGAAAAGTCTGGGCCAAAGCTCTAAAAGTGTAACAATTAGCAGAAACATTCAGTTAGTTTGCACGGCAGTTTCATTATTTTTCAGCGTTGCCTAAGTCTGTAGACTCCATATTTGTAGTCCTTATTGCTGTGCAGATAAAAAAGGCAACCAACATCAGGAAAGAAATAAAAATGGATATAACAGACTAGTCCTATATTTACAAGCAATCTGCCATGCATGATAAATTAAAATGTAATCGAGTAGTATATGGTAAAAATGTTGACGGAACACTCTATGCTCCATAACCACGACACTATTTGGTAAGAGGAGTGCCTTGACACCCTTCTGGGTTAAATAGTCAAGTCGTTTGTGAATTATTTGACAGCTAACCTGGGCTCTGCTGAGCACTTATTAGTCTGCAAAACAGGCTGGAGAGCGGTCAGCTGGCCGTTACGGCTTCGCTAAATGGAGCTAACTGAAGGTCCTAGTTGGAGCTGCTAGTTTTAGAAAAGGCTACTCCAGGTAAGCTGTCAGACCATGTAGTGGTTATGGTCCTTGGAGTGTTCCTTTAATGACAGTGAATAGGCACAGAATATAGTAACACTCTCTAGACTGTAATATCGTTTGAGCAGGGCCCTCATCTACCTTTTGTTCCTGTGCCACTGTGTAATTGTCTCATTTATTGTGAATTCCACCCCACCCCCCGCCCCCTTCATAAAGCGTTGTGGAATTAGTTGGCACTATATAAATACCAATAATAATAATCATTGTAATTGATGTTAACATTTTTAAGTGTCCCTGCACATCTAAGTAAGACGAACTTACATTTGATCTCTTGGTCTTCTCTAATATTCTATGAAATGTATATGTTAAACTTTATGGTTATATTTTATTTTTCGGATACTTAGATGCAGTGAGTATAGAGGTAAAAACTACAAATCGGCCACTACAGCAGAATGTGAACATCCATAGTCTTGCAGTGGCCGTTTAGGTCCTCGACCCCCCCACCTAATTTAACTCACCATTTCTGCTGTGCCGGTCTCAAGGGGAAGAGCCGCTTACCGGCAAAACGCGCATCGGGGCTCCTACTCCTAAGTCTCATCCTGCAGCTGACTTACTATCAGACCTTAATGCATTATCACGCCACTTGACTTGCCTACCTGACCCTTTACTTAGGTCTTAAGTCCGGTCCCATCAATGAACCTCCAGATTGGTCATTTATTTCGTAGATACTCTGATTCACCATTTAGATTACCTGCCTCTGGAGTTTTCTTTTAGATTATTAGCTAGTGCAGCAGTTTCCAGTATTTACATTAGGTGCCCTCAAAGGCACAGACTAGCAATCAAACAATAGGTGCCCTTGAAGGCACAGTAATTGCCACTGCACGCACTAGCTAGTATTTGCTGTTTACCCCCTCTGTGTTACCAGGTATATCGGCTTGCTTCAGTGGCCTCAGTAATCACTTCATCTAGGGTCTCTTGTTTTTTTTACCCTGATTTCCTATCTCAGCCACTTGGAAGTGCCCTTCGTTAGCCTGATTCACACTGTAAGGGACTTCCCTATTTAGACAGCTGACCGTTATGAACTCGATTCTCTGCAGCTTGCAGTCAAGTATCGCTTGGATGATACTTTGTCTTAACTATTACCATAACGATAGGGAAATCTCCACACCCTATATTCTATCCAGGCTAGCCTTAACTTGACACATTCAAGGAAACATACGTTGAAGATTGTTAACCGTTTGCCAAAATAATCACTTAAGTTAGTATCAGCTTATCCTTTGTATATATTGTGTACATACTTTTTTCTTTACCCTTTTCACCTGTTTTGGTTCATTCTCCATCTACTGATTTAGACTTGGCAATTAGCCAAGCCTGTTTTAATAATATAATAAAAGTTCATTTTTGTTTTACTTTCAGCCACTGAACAAAGTACCTCCCTTCTGTTCTTTACTAATTATTTAGGGCTACCCCCTCCATTCTCTGTCTTGTTCTCTATTACTGCATTTATATTTGCTTGATTCCACTATCCCTAGTTGATACAGCAAGTACATTAATTGGTTATTCAAGCAATTATATAATATTAACACGCATAATTTGGTGTATGCGTATGTAACTACAGCAATATAATTAGAATGATCTATAGCCTAACCTGTTTGAACAGGAACGACCGCTATGAGAAAAAATAAATACATTTTACCACTAGGTGGAGCCCATTTATTAAAATTGCAATTACTGCTATTTCTGCACAGATACAAATACTACTTTAAGGGAACAAAAATAAATTGTATGAACAGTTTAGTAAATAAACCCTCAAAGAAAGCATGCATGTAATTTGTTTTGCCTATTTTCTCTGGGGGTACTTGACATCTTAGCTTTTTTTTTCTCCAGCACAGTCTTTCTCGACTGTGTCGTGGAATAACCCATCAAACTCAAAAGGTAGGCGACCACGTAGAAGTCTGCGACCGCCCAGGCACCTGCCTTTTGAGTTTAGCTCCACAGAACTAAATGAGCAAAACACCTTGCGGCTGTCTGACCAGGTGGAGAATCATTATAAATAGTTATATATATTATTTAGAATATTTAGTACTCCTATAATGTGCAGTGCTTTCAACTGTCCTTAAATCCTTGTCTGTATTTTAGCAAAGTAAAGGTGGCATCCTCTCCAAAGCATGTGACTACATCCGGGAACTTCGACAGACAAACCAACGCATGCAGGAAACTTACAAGGAGGCAGAGAGACTGCAGATGGATAATGAGTTGCTACGACAACAGGTCAGTAAGTTGATTATTCCCAAGTGTCCATGAATGCATTCTCATGTTGGGCATAGGGGTTATGGGATACACAAAGCAATCCAATGCATAGCAGCATGAGAACCAGTGCAGTGATCTCTGCTATGTCCTGGTCTCTGCAGGCATCATTGTAAAGGCAGCAGATTGTGAGAAAATACTGCAAATAAACAACATTCAAAACACTCTTCTGCGCCACTGTTTATTTAAAAAAAACACACTAAGCACAAAAGAACTTTAACTTCACAAAGCAGTTTTGATGTATAGATCATGTCCCCACACCTTTCCTGGTTGTGACTCACACAGCTTAATTAAAAAAAAATAAAAGTATAATTTTCAATCCGATCTTAAAGCACAGTGTGTTCATTATAATGTCGCTCTCTTGCTCTGTAAATTGAACACACAGGGGGCTGTTACAGAATAGTAATAGCAGGTTATTAACAGAGAAGGAGAGAAGTCTTATACATGTACATTGTGTCAGAAAGTGTTTGAACACCAACAGTTAGTCTCTATGGTCTTCCCTGCCTCACTCCCTGCACAGAGAAGAACATAGAGACTAACTTCTTTTAACAACTATTCCAATTTCCTTTTAAAACATGATGAACTGATCATTATATTAAAATACATTTTTGAAGTGACAGTTGTCTTTTAAAGAGGTTTCCATGTCAGTGTGTTTAGTGCTTAAATGTTTCCTTAGACTCTTTGGTACTTGCGAAGTGATACTTATTGGAAGTAGGGGGACAAACACACTGACTGAGAGTCCAAAAGAGGTCAGCTAATATATCTATGTCTGTGTATTATCTTCTCTGTCCGTAACCGCAAAAATAGACATGGTTTCTAATAGCGACTTAGATTGACACCTGTTTTGTGGGTGAATAGGTCATCAATGAAGAGAATTGTCCTAAATGCTGTAGCCCAGCAACACATGCATCAGCTTCTGCTTCCTAGTCTGCAACCTTCATGTTTATCTGTGGGATTTTCCATTAGTTTCGGACTATTTACTTCATAGGTATAAGAGACTTGAGAGCCATCTGATTTACTCTGGCCATCTAGCTGTTTAGAAGTTAGAAAGCAAATGTTTAAATGTACTGGCCTTGTAGTGTGTGTTTGTCCTGTTCTTGACGTAATTGTACCTTTTATTAGATCGAAGACCAGAAGAATGAGAATACCTTACTGAGAGGACAACTGCAGCAGCATGGCATTGATGTGGTAGAGGAGACCCAGAGGCAGTAACTGTCCACCTTTGCACCATTTCTTTTTGAAGTAGGGTTTTTTGTTGTTTTTCTTTTGTGGGACGAAGAGGAGGAACAAGCCACAAGGAACCATGATATCTACACCCTTCCATCTGCCCCATGTTCTCCCAGAACCCCAACTCACTTGCCACCTCCCTTCATTTAACCCCTTCTATCTCCTTTAATTTTATAGTGTCAAAGACCTTTTGCTTATCCTTTTTGAAGTACTTTGAGGACATTAAGGCACAAATTCAGTGGTTGACAGCCACAGATCTTCCCAGCAAGAGTGGAGAACCATTCAGTTGTCCCCTTTCACCTGGAACATTAAGACGTTAAAAGTATATAGGGGCTGGTCCGTTGCCAGTGGGGCCTGTCCCATATCTCAACACAGTATATTGAATGGCTGCCAGCCGAAGGCTAGAGAATTTAATTGTTTTCCTTCTTTTTGTTTTTTTTTCCTTGTGCATATATATAATTTATATATGTAGACGTATGAACAATAACATACACTTTGGCGATATCACACAACCTTTCCTTATTCTGAAATATTTTTTTTTATTTTATTTTTTCCTTTTTAAAAATATTTTTAATCCTCCACAATTTGTGGAAGGACAGATGATAGCATACAAATAATCTGTTTACGCCAGAATTGTATTTCCGATAGGAACCGAGAGTCTATATCTGCACAGAATGATGTTTTTAGTTACAGGTTGTAATATCCTGCATCTAGTGGAGGGGTTAGAGATTGGGCATGTGAGCTAAGCTTACGTCAGCCAGCACGTCGCTCGCCAGGAGGAAATTAAACTCCCACAATTTCCAAATGAGCTTAGAAATATGGGACTGTTGGTTCATCTGCCACTGATGATTAACTGTCAGTTCTGAATTTAAATTAATTGAACTTGTTGATTGTGATTTGCTGTTGAAAAAGGAAAATGTGTTAAAATAATTGACTGTCAGGAATGCATCAAGCTCTATTTAAATGTTGCTCATAGCTCTGGCACTAAGATGTTTATGTATCTTACAGACATTAGGTAACTCAAATGATCACACCGGCACCTTTTACTTACAGCAATCAGATTCAGTCCTGTTTGTGTACTATACAAACTGTCATGTGGGCTATGTCATAGGGTCTCCAGGCACCATGGGAGGATGTCCATCCAGATTTACATTTCTATTAAACCATAACTTTCTGCATTCCTATTAACAGAGACCAAGGAGACGGCTGTGCATATAATGATAATTGTAAGTAATCCTCTGTCTCTGCATCTGTGTGCTCTGTTCTAGAATCCAGGGAGAGCTCAGACTGTGTATTTTAAATGGATCAAGAGATCATACCTATTGCATTGAATTGTTGCCCCTGATCTGGTGTCCTCCTAATTTTACTGTCATGATAAATTCCTCTTGAAGTCAGCTGGCAAAAAGGTCATTCTGTACACAATCATCTTGTGGAATTATAGCTAGTTCTACTTCTCTCCAAGGTAATGCCATCTTTGTCATATTTCTTGGAGAAATTACCATACAACAGCCTTGCATATCACAATAGCAATTGTTTTTTCACTGTCAGACTGACCTGTCCAACCCATCAATGGTTCCATGTTCCTTCATTGTATTAAGAGCACCTGAATGCCAAATAAACAGGCTCCACTCTGTTTCACAGTGTGAAGCTGTAAAATATCAATATGGAAATGGGAATAGTTTACTTTGATTTTATATCACCCTCCCACCAGTTGCACCTAGTGATGGGAACATTTAACTGCTTTGGACTGTAAGCCATCATTCAGAGTGATCTTGCCTTTCTGTTGGGCCATGGTACATCCAGTGTTTTCACTTGGAATAACTTATCAGTCGCCTGCAGAAGTCTTCTTTGCCCTAAATTCCAGTGTTTGAGCACATCATTCTTAGAATCAGAACCCCCCCTGGTATTTGATGCTCTAACATTTATTTAGGCTCTCCAACTCCAAGGAAGCCTTGGTTTGACCTGAAGGCTTTGTTGTTAAGTAAGATATTGGGAGAGGAGAAACAAGTTGTTTTGTGATAATTTAGTTTTATTTTTAAAATAATGTTCTGAAGGGTACACTTTAATTGTTTGGGTACACCTCCAAATAAAGTCCAGCTGTTATTAATATGGCTTGCACTTCATGGCTGGAAAGTTTGGATTGCCCACTTGAGTTTATTTATCAAACAGGAAGTTTATAACCAATAATAAGTTTAAGACAAAACTATTGAGTGGTTGAAAAATCTGATGAGACGGTAAGATTTTTTTCTACCAAAACATAATGAATAGCAATAGTACAGATTAGGACTGTGTACTGATCACTTTTTCATATTGAATGGATTTTAATTGCATGATGCTGGCTTTTCCATAAAGAATACTATGTCAAATGCCTTGCTATTTATCAATATTTTTTATATTGTATATGGTGCCACAACTCAGTTACACGCTTTATTCTCTCCTCATCCCCCTCCAAAAAACTTTCAAAAGTGTTTACAGTTTATTTCTATGGATTTTATCTAGACTAATTGCTATCCTTGTTCAGTTCTGCCCAGAAAGAGAGGAACAGTAATTTGGCCAATAGCAAGGACCCTGGGCACCAGGAATCCAGAAGTGCCTACTACTTTTTTTCTGCAACGGCTAGAACTATGAAATTACCATAAAGAAGCCATTAGTGGATAAAAGACATATCCTCAAAATAAAAACTGCTTCCACAATTCTGCCACTGTTTTTTTTCTTGTCTGCACACACCACAATAGAGAGGCAGGAGTACGAGCAGTGCTATTGTCAAGTGACAAGTTCACAATTTCTAGAAGCAGTCATGTGGCTGAGCGATACATTCTAGCTACGTAAATATGAGATAAAAAGCCTCATGATAATTGTATTTTATTATTCATTAATATCATATTTTAGAGTTTTTTTCTATAGAACAACCTATCCAAGGACAGAACTGCTTTTTAAAAAATTTATCTGCTAGAACAATACATGCAAATGTCACTCTAGCTGGATGTTCAGACACTGCCACCGAAGATCGAGGCCAGTCTCCTAGCTCTGTTTTGGGTTTCTCCAGCCCTTCCTGCACCTATTTTGACTATTGTCATTGGCAGAGAGCTACCCATTGTTTTCCCCAACAGTTTTTCACTGCACAAAAGATGTCTCTACCAGCCAGCATCTCTAAATGTATTTTAATAGAACAGCTGGCATACTTTGAGTATTCATATCTTATGAATGTTTAATTTGTCACGCCTATTTAATTTTGCAAATTTAGATCTGGTCAGACTAGGCTACTTATGCATTTTCGGTAAGAACAAATTTAAGAGGCTCCATAGATGCTGGCTTGGAGTGTACTCAATGCAAATAAATGAACATGTTTCTTGTATTTTTCCAGTGTTCCTACACCTTTAAATTCCTAGTATTCTAAGCTCAGTACAGATTCTCTAACTCAAGAAACAATGAATGTTCCACCTTCTGTAATATAGTTCTAGGCCACACGATGCAGACTGTTTATGATAAGAGAATGCTTTCTAAATTTAAGGTTTCAGCTTCCCAATAAAGTGACAGTTTTTGAAAATATTCTGTAAACCTTGTTTAATTTTTTGATTTGTTTAGCCCACATCCTTGGTGAATTGTTTCATTTTATTATATTTCATTAAGGACTGATTCTAAGACCAGTCACCGGTATTGTCGTGACGCCAGCCGTCTGTTTGGTGTTCAGTGAAGACACTCAGGACGGCCTTGGTAGTCAATTTAATTTATTTTGATAACTTCAGGAGTAGGATTGTGTTTGATGTAATGGTTCTGATTATGGTAAGAAAATGCACAACCACAACAAATGGAGGTGCAACATAACCAGTATTTTTATTACGATTTAAAAATTTGTTTTGTCTTTGTATTTTGAACACCTGATGTCAAGGTACACATTTATATTGGACTTTCCCACAGACTTATCTCATACGACCAGACGGATTCTGTCATTAGTTCACTATGTATTTCATATACTTGTCTAGACTTGTGCATTTGATTTCTCCAGATATGTAATACATATGAATTTTAGGTGATCTGCGATTCTTCCAAACTCCAAAACAGACAATGAGCAAGCAGTCTCGTTTGTTTCATGTTCCCTTCTTTTGCTCTCCCAAGCATAGCAACCACTGTGCTTGTGCTGTGGTTGCTACGGAAACTTTCTAGTTGATGCGGCTAGCAAGGGAGTATAGGAATTTAGTGACTAATGTCACGCCATTCAGATGCTGGCCACGAATGCGTTGGTGTTACACAGGAGGGTTTCCCTGCTTGAGAAGTGTTCCCTTGCACATCACAGAAGACTGGAGGTCTTACACAAAGAGTAGATGGCTCTAAAGATGGAAGCACTGGAAAAGTTGGGAGGTGACTAGATCTCGATATTTTACATTGACTACATTGTGCATTTATGTGGCACATGATGTATTTAGAGCCAATGTAAGGTAAGGAAAATGTTTCAATACATGTTCACTTTAAGCTACTGCTTCTCAACTCTGTCCCCAAGAGTCCAGGTTTAGTGTGCTTCTAGGCCTGGGACGCAATGTTAGAAAAAAAACCTGCATGTTTCTAATTTTTTACTGTCCCTTTAAACCTCTTATCTGGTTAGTTAAAAATGTTACTTGACTAGTTGCTGCAGAGACAAAGTATGCACTGATCAGACACATTAAAACCGCTGAAGTGAAAAAAATGTATGGATATATTGGGCAGCAAGTAAAACGTTCTTGCATTTCATGTGATGGAAGCAGGAAAAATGGGCAAGCATTGTTTTTGACAAGGGCCAAATAATGAGGGCTAGACGACTGTTAGAGCTTCTTCAAAACGGCAAGCCTTGTGGGGTGTTCCCAGTATGTAGTGATTAGTACCTAACAATAGTGGAACAAGGAAGAGCAGACGCACTAGGATTATGGGCGCACAAGGCTCATTGATGCATGTGGGGAGCGAAAGCTGGTCTGAACACAGAAGAGCTACTGTAGCTCAGATTTCTGAAAAATGTAATGCTGGTCACGACAGAAGGATGTCAGAACACAGTGCACTGCAGTTTGCTGCTTGTTGGACTGTGCAGCCACAGATCTGTCAAAATGTTCATCATGATCCCTGTCCACTGCCAAAAGCACCTACATTTGAAACATGAGCATCAGAAGTGGACCATGGAGTAATGGAAGAAGGTTGTCTAGTCTGATGAATCAGGTGAATGGCTGTGTGTGTCGTTTACCTGGGGATAAGATGGCAGCAGGATACACTGCGGGAAGAAAGCAGTGTTAAGCTCTGGACAATGTTCTGCTAGAAAATCTTGGGTCCTGGCATTCATGTGGATGTTACTTTGGCATTTACCTAGAGATTGTTGCAGACCACATACATCCCTTCAGGGCAATGGTGTTACCTGATGGCAGTGGCCTCCTTCAACAAGATAATGCACACTGCAAAAAATGTTTTTAGTTCCAGGTGTTGCCTTGGCCTCCAAATTCCCTGGATCACATTCCTATTGAGCATCTGTGGGATGTGCTGAAACTACAAATGCTATCCATAGAGGCCCACCTCACAACTTGCAGTACATAAAAGATCTGCTGCTAATGTCTGGGTGCAAGATACCACAGGCCCTTGCCTCGATGCATCAGAGCTGTTTTGGCAGCACGAGGGGACCTACACGACACTAGGCAGATGGTTTTAATGTTGTGGTTGATCAGTGTAAGTGATCGGAAGAGAGATCATCATTTTCTTTCTAGATTCATCAGCAGGGTTTTCACTAAAGTGAGAACTGGGAATTCAAAGTGAATTTCAAATTTAAGGGCAAAATAGTTGAACTAGAAACATTTAAGCAATCCTTCAATTTCGGCTACTTTGTTATAAATTTGTAATTCACTTTAAATTTTCAACAACTCCCACGTTAGTGAATAACACTGTTAATCTATCTGGGTAACGTCTGCTTTATTGCTTCAGTATGAAACCAATTATTTTTCTTGGAGCAATTGAAGATAAATAGCTACTGTGTATTACATTTGCAGAGTTATTCACTAAACTGCGTATTCCACACTTGAAGTCGAAATAGCTAGGCTGGGGGAAAATTGACGAATTTGCCTGTTGTAGCCGAAAGTTTAAAATGCTGGTTAATTCTCAACAATTCCCCTTTTATTGAATATCATTGCTTGCTTCTACTTTGAACAGACAGGAACAATTGAGTGAGAAAATGGAACCAGCAGATATTTACAATGTATATATTTGTATTTATTAAATTATCAGGGCTCCTTTTATTTATTCATTTTACATTGATAAACTATATTTCTTTCCTTTGCTCCCATCTGTGGTGTATGTTGCAAGTTAAGCTGAAATGGTTAATGAGTAGTACCAGCATCTAGTTATTCTCTTCAATGCTTACACCCAGTCTGCCTGACGCCTGCCTACCACCGGCGCCACGCTTCTATTTGCAATGTGTGAACTTTAACTCGCTGTCCTATCTTTTGTGTGTGTCACATCATGATGAAACCTATGGGAAACTCTTCAACTAAAGCCCCCTAATTCCGTCCAGGCAGGTGCTGGGTGTGAACTTGTATACCTCCTCAATTCTGGTAAATGAGATTTAAAAAAAGTTAGATACGCTTTTCATTACTGTAAAATGTATTGCAGTCTCCTCTACCCAAATAAAACAAAACGCCAGGCTACAGATCGTCACACCAAGGTTTTTTGTAATGCAGATTATTATTTGCAGAGTTAGTGTGGTAATGTGAATTTTGGATATTGATTACAGGATAGATAGTAATGTGGAAATAATGGACCCCTTGGGAACCAGTTAAAAAAAAAAAAAAAATCACTCAAGTCTAATAAGTCTTAGAAATATACGTTTTTAGATTTAGATTTTCAAATAATCTAGTAAAGTGAAATATAAATTTTGCTCAAACCATGTCTTGTAGTTGAGAGATCGATTGGGGCTTACGTTGTACGGACCCAGATGCAATGCTCAATATAGCATGTGCTGTTTTTTGTTTTGTTTAGTTCAGGATTAGACCTAAAAAAAAAAAAGCAACATTTTTTTTAGCTTACAATATACAATTTGTTCAATATGGAAAATATTGCATATCACTAGACAATTTTAATATAATATTATTCAGACGCAAGGCAAACACTTTAGAAGAAGAGGGACTGCTAGCATAATATCTAAAACCTTATGTTAATGGTCTGTGGAAACCAGTAACTGTAGCTGTATATCCACCCAGCTCAGCCGGACTAATCACTGTTTTATGCCTGCCTAGATGTAGACCTACAGGCACTTGTCTTAGATATGTCTGTCAAAGAGAGCCATCCTTCCGGACAAGTAAGGAGAAAGCCAGACAAGTGGTATGAGATGTTATGACTGCTGTGGATGCAGAGTAGATGATTCAGTGCTATTGGATGGGGAACCAAGATAGATCCAAATAAAAGCTTAGATTTGAAAGACTAGAGTCATTTGACTCTGTTAGGGGAGCATTTGGGAATTTAAATATTGTAAAGATGGAGAGCCTTCCTTTTCTTGGGAGAAAGCAAAGATGGGAAATTGGCACTTTGGAAAATGTCACGATTTGTTTTAGGTTAAACCTTCTGAATAATCTCTGCTGCTGACAGTCATGCTGTGAGTTGTCTGCCATTGCTGCTACACCGGTTCTAGTGTGGAATACATTTTCTTAAAGGGAATCTCCAGTACCAAGGAAATGGATTACTGCAGGTCCCCTCTCACCTCCCATCCCCGGTTGCTGAAGGAGTGAAAACCCCTTCAGTCACTTACCAGAGGCAGCAACATGTCCCACATCGCTGCTTCTTCCTCCGCCGCCGCTCCTCCTCTTCATCGCGTCAGCCGGTGGGGGAGACCTAATGCGCATGTGCGGCAATGCCGCGCATGCGCATTAGACCTCTCCATAGGAAAGCATTGAAAATGCTTTTCAATGCTTTCCTATGGGGATTTTAGAGACGATGGAGGTCCTCACACAGCATGAGGACGTCCAGCGACGATATAGCACAGGTTTTCTGTGCTATGGACCAGGAAGTGCCCTCTAATGGCTGTCTAGTAGACAGTCACTAGAGGAGGAGTTAACCCTGCAAGGTAATTATTGAAGTTTATGAAAACTGCAATAATTACAGTTGCAGGGTTAAGGGTAGTGGGAGTTAGCACCCAGACCACTCCAATGGGCAGATGTGGTCTTGGTGCCTGGAGTGTCGCTTTAATGGGTGTCATCCTCTAGACCAGTGGTAGTCAACCTTTTTCTACCTACCGCCCACTAATGCATCTTTATTGATGGAAAAATTTCCTTACCGCCCACCAGTTTTCGTGCAAGTGCGGAATATATTTTAGAAAGGAGGGTGTTTTAAAAAAATAAATAAATGTACGTACATTTATCTTTTTATTTCTACTTAATGCATGTTTATAATGTTTTTAACTTTATAAAGTTTAATGAGAAACAATAAAGTAAATTGAAATTACCTTTACTAGTGATTAATGAGATCCTTGAGGTTGATGCTGCAAGACTAAATATTTGATATCTGGTTCGATTTTCGTAAGGAACAAACAAAGGTCTCCTCTTTCGGTGATATTCAGAAAACTTCTCTGTTTGCGCATAATATGATTTCTCATCTGTGCATCAGCTCCCCTCCTCTCCCTCCTCAATTCCCCTCCCCACCTTTTTTCCCCTTTTTTCTATTTTTTAACCTTACTTATAGCAATGCCCAGTAGGAAGGCTGAGCTAGGTAGCCCACTTACTATTACTTACTATAGCCCACTATAACAGACAGGCACACATACATACATACAGACACACACACACAAGACACACATACATAAAGACAGACAGGCACACATATACATACAGACACACAGACAGGCACACATACAGACACACACACACAAGACACATACATACTGTCATGCCGTATCTGTTCCGGGTCCGGTGTTTCCGGTATGCGGAGCCGGCCCCGCCCCCTTTCTGACGCGGCGCTCTTACGCTATTTAGAGACCGCGCCAGATACAAACTGCTTGGTGCCTTTGGGACCTACTTCCGTGTTTAGACGCCGGCTACACAAGCTTCACTCGCAAGCCTCCCTTACCCTTTGAACTACTAAAATGATTGTGCTTTACATCCGCTATTGGATCCTGGAAAATGGACTGTTTACCAATTTATACTTGGACTCTAATTCCGATCTCTTGGAGGACTACTCACATGAATCTTAAGTATAATTTTCATTCTATTCTCTGGAGACTCAGTTATAACTGAATTGTTTCTTGCTTGCTAAAATCTTCTCTGCTGACTGCATGCTATTCCTATGGAAGATAACTCCCATCAAGCTTAAGTATACTATTCAAATCATCTCTGAGGATTTACTTATTTATGAACTGTGTTTTGCTTGTCATAATCTACAGTTTCTTCTTATTGAATTATTACCTATATGCTATTATTCACAGTTACTAAAATTTATTGCAATCATTAAAACTTCGTTTAATTCTCTAATTGCCTTCAATCACCTCTTTGCTTAAAGCTACAGTATTGATAATTTAGAAGATTCTCCGTTTCATTTCTATTGTAATTAAGGAGTTCTTCAAGCTGCAGTTGAGTTCCAATTCCAGAAACCCTTGTAGCATAACACATACAAACAGACAGGCACACATACATACAGACACACACATAAGACATACATACAAAGACACATACACACATACATACAAAGACACATACACACAACACATACATACAAAGACAAGACACACATACATACACACATATATACAGACACACACATATATACAGACAGACACACACGACACATACATACACACATACAGACACACACACACACACAAGACATACATACAAAGACACATACACACACAACACATACATACAAAGACAAGACACACATACATACACACATATATACAGACACACACACATATATACAGACAGACACACACACGACACATACAAAGACACATACATACACACATACAGACAGACACACACACACAAGACATACACAAACACACACAAAATATTTTAGTCACCCTCCTGTTTCCTACCTTTTAGGTGCAGGAGGGTGACATTCCCTAGGGGTCCAGTGGTGGCTCAGGTGGATGGGAGTCAGAGTTCCCACTCTGACTCCCTGCTCTTCCTCCCGCGCGGTCTCAGTGTTAGCTGGGAGGAGTGTCGAGCAGTCACTTCCTCCCAGCTCTGTGATGTAATCACAGGGAGCCCGGTCGCACTGTTAAAGTGCCCAGCGCTGACCGGGCCCCCTCACAATCCACATCCATCGGGTGGCCCTGACAGCATGGGCCACCCGATGGACCCCATAAGTGGTGATGGCGCACCCGCCCAGTCTCTCAAAATTAGAGAATCCCTACCGCCCACCTGGAATCCTGAAACGCCCACTAGTGGGCGGTAGGGACCAGGTTGACGACCCATGATTTAGATGGTACATAAATGGGAGGGGGAGAGAAAAAGGATAATATTGATTTGTATCAATGTAAGGAATATTTCAAATAAACCAATACACTCACAAACAACGAGCAGGTGAAGGCTGCTAAGGTTATAAAGCCTCCAAACATCCAGCTCTCATACGATTTTGTAACTTCCAGATGCTGAATGATGAATGAGCAGCAATGAAGATAATCATATTTATTTGACACTGAGAAATAATTCCAAAACACTGGACTGGACCATAAGCCCCTATTGCTTCCACACAGTTCACAATACCAAAGCTCCTGAATACAGTTGCCGGCAACACTGTTACTCGGAGCATGGTCCGACACTTACTTGACATGGGGCAGTCACGTCCTACGTGCATGATGATACGATTCCACGGCTTCCTCGGATCTGGGTGTATCCTTGATTGTTCCATATTTACTTGTATCAGGGGTCAAGTCCTGGGGGAAAAAGTGTGGGAACTCACCCAAGATCCCTCCCCCCAAAAGAAAAATACACTTGTATGCATATATAAATGCGTGCACACACACACACACATACACTCAGACACTCACAGACGCACACACATACTCAGACACTCTCACAATGGTGTATTTTAATTTTGTGCTGCCCTAGGCATGACTATACCTGAGGACCTTCTAATCTAAATTTACCACCCCCTCCTGTCAATGGCGCACTTCTTCCTCTTTAGACTCCACCTTTTCCTGCTCCTTTTAAAGAAATACTATAGTGCCAGGAAAACAAAGCTGTTTTCCTGGCACTATAATATCCTATAGTTAAGCCCCTCCCTCGTGTCCTCTCCTCCCCCACTCGACACTGAAGGGGTTAAAATCATATTGGTATTTAGCAAATGCTGGATGTCCTCATGCACAGGGTGAGGACG
>OW240921.1:15209816-15239218 GCA_933207985.1 Pelobates cultripes
TCGCCAGGAGGAAATTAAACTCCCACAATTTCCAAATGAGCTTAGAAATATGGGACTGTTGGTTCATCTGCCACTGATGATTAACTGTCAGTTCTGAATTTAAATTAATTGAACTTGTTGATTGTGATTTGCTGTTGAAAAAGGAAAATGTGTTAAAATAATTGACTGTCAGGAATGCATCAAGCTCTATTTAAATGTTGCTCATAGCTCTGGCACTAAGATGTTTATGTATCTTACAGACATTAGGTAACTCAAATGATCACACCGGCACCTTTTACTTACAGCAATCAGATTCAGTCCTGTTTGTGTACTATACAAACTGTCATGTAGGCTATGTCATAGGGTCCCCAGGCACCATGGGAGGATGTCCATCCAGATTTACATTTCTATTAAACCATAACTTTCTGCATTCCTATTAACAGAGACCAAGGAGACGGCTGTGCATATAATGATAATTGTAAGTAATCCTCTGTCTCTGCATCTGTGTGCTCTGTTCTAGAATCCAGGGAGAGCTCAGACTGTGTATTTTAAATGGATCAAGAGATCATACCTATTGCATTGAATTGTTGCCCCTGATCTGGTGTCCTCCTAATTTTACTGTCATGATAAATTCCTCTTGAAGTCAGCTGGCAAAAAGGCCATTCTGTACACAATCATCTTGTGGAATTATAGCTAGTTCTACTTATCTCCAAGGTAATGCCATCTTTGTCATATTTCTTGGAGAAATTACCATACAACAGCCTTGCATATCACAATAGCAATTGTTTTTTCACTGTCAGACTGACCTGTCCAACCCATCAATGGTTCCATGTTCCTTCATTGTATTAAGAGCACCTGAATGCCAAATAAACAGGCTCCACTCTGTTTCACAGTGTGAAGCTGTAAAATATCAATATGGAAATGGGAATAGTTTACTTTGATTTTATATCACCCTCCCACCAGTTGCACCTAGTGATGGGAACATTTAACTGCTTTGGACTGTAAGCCATCATTCAGAGTGATCTTGCCTTTCTGTTGGGCCATGGTACATCCAGTGTTTTCACTTGGAATAACTTATCAGTCGCCTGCAGAAGTCTTCTTTGCCCTAAATTCCAGTGTTTGAGCACATCATTCCTAGAATCAGAACCCCCCCTGGTATTTGATGCTCTAACATTTATTTAGGCTCTCCAACTCCAAGGAAGCCTTGGTTTGACCTGAAGGCTTTGTTGTTAAGTAAGATATTGGGAGAGGAGAAACAAGTTGTTTTGTGATAATTTAGTTTTATTTTTAAAATAATGTTCTGAAGGGTACACTTTAATTGTTTGGGTACACCTCCAAATAAAGTCCAGCTGTTATTAATATGGCTTGCACTTCATGGCTGGAAAGTTTGGATTGCCCACTTGAGTTTATTTATCAAACAGGAAGTTTATAACCAATAATAAGTTTAAGACAAAACTATTGAGTGGTTGAAAAATCTGATGAGACGGTAAGATTTTTTTCTACCAAAACATAATGAATAGCAATAGTACAGATTAGGACTGTGTACTGATCACTTTTTCATATTGAATGGATTTTAATTGCATGATGCTGGCTTTTCCATAAAGAATACTATGTCAAATGCCTTGCTATTTATCAATATTTTTTATATTGTATATGGTGCCACAACTCAGTTACACGCTTTATTCTCTCCTCATCCCCCTCCAAAAAACTTTCAAAAGTGTTTACAGTTTATTTCTATGGATTTTATCTAGACTAATTGCTATCCTTGTTCAGTTCTGCCCAGAAAGAGAGGAACAGTAATTTGGCCAATAGCAAGGACCCTGGGCACCAGGAATCCAGAAGTGCCTACTACTTTTTTTCTGCAACGGCTAGAACTATGAAATTACCATAAAGAAGCCATTAGTGGATAAAAGACATATCCTCAAAATAAAAACTGCTTCCACAATTCTGCCACTGTTTTTTTTCTTGTCTGCACACACCACAATAGAGAGGTAGGAGTACGAGCAGTGCTATTGTCAAGTGACAAGTTCACAATTTCTAGAAGCAGTCATGTGGCTGAGCGATACATTCTAGCTACGTAAATATGAGATAAAAAGCCTCATGATAATTGTATTTTATTATTCATTAATATCATATTTTAGTTTTTTTCTATAGCACAACCTATCCAATGACAGAACTGCTTTTTAAAAAAAATTTATCTGCTAGAACAATACATGCAAATGTCACTCTAGCTGGATGTTCAGACACTGCCACCAAAGATCGAGGCCAGTCTCCTAGCTCTGTTTTGGGTTTCTCCAGCCCTTCCTGCACCTATTTTGACTATTGTCATTGGCAGAGAGCTACCCATTGTTTTCCCCAACAGTTTTTCACTGCACAAAAGATGTCTCTACCAGCCAGCATCTCTAAATGTATTTTAATAGAACAGCTGGCATACTTTGAGTATTCATATCTTATGAATGTTTAATTTGTCACGCCTATTTAATTTTGCAAATTTAGATCTGGTCAGACTAGGCTACTTATGCATTTTCGGTAAGAACAAATTTAAGAGGCTCCATAGATGCTGGCTTGGAGTGTACTCAATGCAAATAAATGAACATGTTTCTTGTATTTTTCCAGTGTTCCTACACCTTTAAATTCCTAGTATTCTAAGCTCAGTACAGATTCTCTAACTCAAGAAACAATGAATGTTCCACCTTCTGTAATATAGTTCTAGGCCACACGATGCAGACTGTTTATGATAAGAGAATGCTTTCTAAATTTAAGGTTTCAGCTTCCCAATAAAGTGACAGTTTTTGAAAATATTCTGTAAACCTTGTTTAATTTTTTGATTTGTTTAGCCCACATCCTTGGTGAATTGTTTCATTTTATTATATTTCATTAAGGACTGATTCTAAGACCAGTCACCGGTATTGTCGTGACGCCAGCCGTCTGTTTGGTGTTCAGTGAAGACACTCAGGACGGCCTTGGTAGTCAATTTAATTTATTTTGATAACTTCAGGAGTAGGATTGTGTTTGATGTAATGGTTCTGATTATGGTAAGAAAATGCACAACCACAACAAATGGAGGTGCAACATAACCAGTATTTTTATTACGATTTAAAAATTTGTTTTGTCTTTGTATTTTGAACACCTGATGTCAAGGTACACATTTATATTGGACTTTCCCACAGACTTATCTCATACGACCAGACGGATTCTGTCATTAGTTCACTATGTATTTCATATACTTGTCTAGACTTGTGCATTTGATTTCTCCAGATATGTAATACATATGAATTTTAGGTGATCTGCGATTCTTCCAAACTCCAAAACAGACAATGAGCAAGCAGTCTCGTTTGTTTCATGTTCCCTTCTTTTGCTCTCCCAAGCATAGCAACCACTGTGCTTGTGCTGTGGTTGCTACGGAAACTTTCTAGTTGATGCGGCTAGCAAGGGAGTATAGGAATTTAGTGACTAATGTCACGCCATTCAGATGCTGGCCACGAATGCGTTGGTGTTACACAGGAGGGTTTCCCTGCTTGAGAAGTGTTCCCTTGCACATCACAGAAGACTGGAGGTCTTACACAAAGAGTAGATGGCTCTAAAGATGGAAGCACTGGAAAAGTTGGGAGGTGACTAGATCTCGATATTTTACATTGACTACATTGTGCATTTATGTGGCACATGATGTATTTAGAGCCAATGTAAGGTAAGGAAAATGTTTCAATACATGTTCACTTTAAGCTACTGCTTCTCAACTCTGTCCCCAAGAGTCCAGGTTTAGTGTGCTTCTAGGCCTGGGACGCAATGTTAGAAAAAAAACCTGCATGTTTCTAATTTTTTACTGTCCCTTTAAACCTCTTATCTGGTTAGTTAAAAATGTTACTTGACTAGTTGCTGCAGAGACAAAGTATGCACTGATCAGACACATTAAAACCGCTGAAGTGAAAAACATGTATGGATATATTGGGGAGCAAGTAAAACGTTCTTGCATTTCATGTGATGGAAGCAGGAAAAATGGGCAAGCATTGTTTTTGACAAGAGCCAAATAATGAGGGCTAGACGACTGTTAGAGCTTCTTCAAAACGGCAAGCCTTGTGGGGTGTTCCCAGTATGTAGTGATTAGTACCTAACAATAGTGGAACAAGGAAGAGCAGACGCACTAGGATTATGGGCGCACAAGGCTCATTGATGCATGTGGGGAGCGAAAGCTGGTCTGAACACAGAAGAGCTACTGTAGCTCAGATTTCTGAAAAATGTAATGCTGGTCACGACAGAAGGATGTCAGAACACAGTGCACTGCAGTTTGCTGCTTGTTGGACTGTGCAGCCACAGATCTGTCAAAATGTTCATCATGATCCCTGTCCACTGCCAAAAGCACCTACATTTGAAACATGAGCATCAGAAGTGGACCATGGAGTAATGGAAGAAGGTTGTCTAGTCTGATGAATCAGGTGAATGGCTGTGTGTGTCGTTTACCTGGGGATAAGATGGCAGCAGGATACACTGCGGGAAGAAAGCAGTGTTAAGCTCTGGACAATGTTCTGCTAGAAAATCTTGGGTCCTGGCATTCATGTGGATGTTACTTTGGCATTTACCTAGAGATTGTTGCAGACCACATACATCCCTTCAGGGCAATGGTGTTACCTGATGGCAGTGGCCTCCTTCAACAAGATAATGCACACTGCAAAAAATGTTTTTAGTTCCAGGTGTTGCCTTGGCCTCCAAATTCCCTGGATCACATTCCTATTGAGCATCTGTGGGATGTGCTGAAACTACAAATGCTATCCATAGAGGCCCACCTCACAACTTGCAGTACATAAAAGATCTGCTGCTAATGTCTGGGTGCAAGATACCACAGGCCCTTGCCTCGATGCATCAGAGCTGTTTTGGCAGCACGAGGGGACCTACACGACACTAGGCAGATGGTTTTAATGTTGTGGTTGATCAGTGTAAGTGATCGGAAGAGAGATCATCATTTTCTTTCTAGATTCATCAGCAGGGTTTTCACTAAAGTGAGAACTGGGAATTCAAAGTGAATTTCAAATTTAAGGGCAAAATAGTTGAACTAGAAACATTTAAGCAATCCTTCAATTTCGGCTACTTTGTTATAAATTTGTAATTGACTTTAAATTTTCAACAACTCCCATGTTAGTGAATAACGCTGTTAATCTATCTGGGTAACGTCTGCTTTATTGCTTCAGTATGAAACCAATTATTTTTCTTGGAGCAATTGAAGATAAATAGGTACTGTGTATTACATTTGCAGAGTTATTCACTAAACTGCGTATTCCACACTTGAAGTCGAAATAGCTAGGCTGGGGGAAAATTGACGAATTTGCCTGTTGTAGCCGAAAGTTTAAAATGCTGGTTAATTCTCAACAATTCCCCTTTTATTGAATATCATTGCTTGCTTCTACTTTGAACAGACAGGAACAATTGAGTGAGAAAATGGAACCAGCAGATATTTACAATGTATATATTTTTATTTATTAAATTATTAGGGCTCCTTTTATTTATTCTTTTTACATTGATAAACTATATTTCTTTCCTTTGCTCCCATCTGTGGTGTATGTTGCAAGTTAAGAAGCTGAAATGGTTAATGAGTAGTACCAGCATCTAGTTATTCTCTTCAATGCTTACACCCAGTCTGCCTGACGCCTGCCTACCACCGGCGCCACGCTTCTATTTGCAATGTGTGAACTTTAACTCGCTGTCCTATCTTTTGTGTGTGTCACATCATGATGAAACCTATGGGAAACTCTACAACTAAAGCCCCCTAATTCCGTCCAGGCAGGTGCTGGGTGTGAACTTGTATACCTCCTCAATTCTGGTAAATGAGATTTAAAAAAAGTTAGATACCATTTTCATTACTGTAAAATGTATTGCAGTCTCCTCTACCCAAATAAAACAAAACGCCAGTCTACAGATCGTCACACCAAGGTTTTTTGTAATGCAGATTATTATTTGCAGAGTTAGTGTGGTAATGTGAATTTTGGATATTGATTACAGGATAGATAGTAATGAGGAAATAATGGACCCCTTGGGAACCAGTTAAAAAAATAAAATAAAATCACTCAAGTCTAATAAGTTTTAGAAATATACGCTTTTAGATTTATAATTTACAAATAATCTAGTAAAGTGAAATATAAATTTTGCTCGAACCATGTCTTGTAGTTGAGAGATCGATTGGGGCTTACGTTGTACGGACCCAGATGCAATGCTCAATGACCAACGTTGCTCAATATAGCATTTGCTGTTTTTTGTTTTGTTTAGTTCAGGATTAGACCTAAAAAAAACAGCAACGTTTTTTTTAGTTTACAATATACAATCTGTTCAATATGGAAAATATTGCATATCACTAGTCAATTTTAATATAATATTATTCAGATGCAAGGCAAACACATTAGAAGAGGGACTGCTAGCATAATATCTAAAACCTTATGTTAATGGTCTGTGGAAACCAGTAACTGTAGCTGTATATCCACCCAGCTCAGCCGGACTAATCACTGTTTTATGCCTGCCTAGATGTAGACCTACAGGCACTTGTCTTAGATATGTCTGTCAAAGAGAGCCATCCTTCCGGACAAGTAAGAAGAAAGCCAGACAAGTGGTATGAGATGTTATGACTGCTGTGGATGCAGAGTAGATGATTCAGTGTTATTGGAGGGGGAACCAAGATAGATCCAAATAAAAGCTTAGATTTGAAAGACTAGAGTCATTTGACTCTGTTAGGGGAGCATTTGGGAATTTAAATATTGTAAAGATGGAGAGCCTTCCTTTTCTTGGGAGAAAGCAAAGATGGGAAATTGGCACTTTGGAAAATGTCACGATTTGTTTTAGGTTAAACCTTCTGAATAATCTCTGCTGCTGACAGTCATGCTGTGAGTTGTCTACCATTGCTGCTACACCGGTTCTAGTGTGGAATACATTTACTTAAAGGGAATCTCCAGTGCCAAGGAAACGGACTACTGCAGGTACCCTCTCACCTCCCATCCCCGGTTGCTGAAGGAGTGAAAACCCCTTCAGTCACTTACCAGAGGCAGCAACATGTCCCACATCGCTGCTTCTTCCTCCGCCGCCGCTCCTCCTCTTCATCGCATCAGCCGGTGGGGGAGACTGATCCCTCCCGCCGGCTGAGGAGACCTAATGCGCATGTGCGGCAATGCCGCGCATGCGCATTAGACCTCTCCATAGGAAAGCATTGAAAATGCTTTTCAATGCTTTCCTATGGGGATTTTAGAGACGATGGAGGTCCTCACACAGCATGAGGACGTCCAGCGACGATATAGCACAGGTTTTCTGTGCTATGGACCAGGAAGTGCCCTCTAATGGCTGTCTAGTAGACAGTCACTAGAGGAGGAGTTAACCCTGCAAGGTAATTATTGAAGTTTATGAAAACTGCAATAATTACAGTTGCAGGGTTAAGGGTAGTGGGAGTTAGCACCCAGACCACTCCAATGGGCAGATGTGGTCTTGGTGCCTGGAGTGTCGCTTTAATGGGTGTCATCCTCTAGACCAGTGGTAGTCAACCTTTTTCTACCTACCGCCCACTAATGCATCTTTATTGATGGAAAAATTTCCTTACCGCCCACCAGTTTTCGTGCAAGTGCGGAATATATTTTAGAAAGGAGGGTGTTTTAAAAAAATAAATAAATGTACGTACATTTATCTTTTTATTTCTACTTAATGCATGTTTATAATGTTTTTAACTTTATAAAGTTTAATGAGAAAACAAAGTAAATTGAAATTACCTTTACTTGTGATTAATAAGATCCTTGAGGTTGATGCTGCAAGACTAAATATTTGATATCTGGTTCGATTTTCGTAAGGAACAAAGAAAGGTCTCCTCTTTCGGTGATATTCAAACGACTTCTCTGTTTGCGCATAATATGATTTCTCATCTGTGCGTCAGCTCCCCTCCTCAATTCCCCTCCCCACCTTTTTTTTTTTCCCCTTTTTTCTATTTTTTAACATTACTTATAGTAATGCCCAGTAGGAAGGCTGAACTAGGTAGCCCACTTACTATAGCCCACTATAACAGACAGGCACACGACACTCATACACACACGCATACATACAAACAGACAGATACACACAGACACACACATAAGACATACATACAAAGACACACACACAACACATACATGCAAAGGCAAGACATACACACAGACACACACACAAGACATAAATACAAAGACACATACACACAAACAAACACACAAAATATTTTAGTCACCCTTCTGTTTCCTACCTTTTAGGTGCAAGAGGGTGACTTTCCCTGGGGTCAAGTGGTGGCTCAGGTGGATGGGAGTCAGAGTTTCCACTCTGACTTCCTCAGCTTCCTCCCGTGCGTTCCGTGTGTTAGCTGGGAGGAGTGATGTGCAGTCACTTCCTCCCAGCGTGTGAGGTAATAACAGGGGGCCCGGTCGCGCTGTTAAAGTGCCCAGCGCTGACTGGGGCCCCTTACAATCCACATCCATCGGGTGGCCCTGACAGCATGGGCCACCCGATGGACCCCTTGGACGGACCATGGAGCAATGGAAGAAGGTTGTCTGATCTTATGAATCACGTTTTTTTTTAGATCAGGTGGATGGCTGATGGTGTTTGTGTCATTTTCCTGGGAAAGAGGTGGCAGCAGGATGTATTATGGGAAGAAGGCAGTGCTATGCTCTGGGCATTGTTCTACTGGGAAACCTTGGAAACTGTCCTTCATGTGGATGTTACCTTGACATGTACCAGCTACTTAGAGATTGTTGCAGACCACGTAAATCCCTTCATGTCAGCAGCATTCTCTGATGGCAGTGGCCTCTTTCAGTAGGATAATGCACCTTGCCACACTGCAAACATTTTTAGGAATCGTTTGAGGAACATGGCAAAAGAGTTCCAGGTGTTGCTTTGGCCTTTAAATTCCCCAGATCTCAATCTTATTGAGCATCTGTGGGATGTGCTAAAACTCTAAATGCAATCCATGGAGGCCCCACCACGCAACTTGCTGGTTTAAAGGATCTGCTGCTTCTGTATTGGTGCTATATACCACAGGACACATTCAGAGGTCTTGTGGAGTCCATGCCCCAATGCATCAGAGCCCTATCGGCAGCACAAGGGGAACATACACAATGTTAGGCAGGTGGTTTTAATGTTGTATTAACAAACAGGTGACCCAGGTGGAACAAACCACCAAAAGAGTACACTGTGATTTTATTGTTGTGGCTGATCAGTGCATATACTAGCTTTCAGAGGTGATAAATGGAAAGAGATGCTGTCATGATGGGACTTGTTTATGCTGGAAAATCGGTGCCTAGGAGGGCATGTGCTAACAGTTTATTCAAGGTCTATACACATGGCCTGTCTAGTGACAGGTTAATCAGCAAAGCTGAATGAGGGACACAAGGTTATGACTTTAGATAGATTAGGATGGTTCCACCTGTAGCAACAGGAAGCAATGGAATGGATCGCCTCAAGAGGCGTCACTGACAGGAATGTGTACGGTGGAAAAATTACAAAATATACAGGTTTATTCAATAAACAGTGAGGTTGGTGAGTTGATTGAAAAGTTGCAACATTTCAGTCGAAATCTTAGGGGAAAAAAGCTTCAGCATTTGAATCTTGAGTAGCCCATTTAAATGCGCCTCTCCGTACACCATGTGTCCCATTTCTTTGACCTGCCTACCCATCTTGTGATCTCCCCACCAACCTGATACTTTGGTCTAAAAATTGCCCCTGGTCTGTCAACTCACTGCTTAGTAAATAATCAATAGTTACAATAAATAATTCAACAGGCTAGATTCATAGGTGGCTCTGATTTGTATCACTCATGCTTCCCCCAAAAAACATGAAAACGAGAGACTTTGTCATTACAATGAAATAGATACCTAGAAAGGGAACTCATTATTTTGTGTACAACCAAAAAAAAAAATCACTCTTTTTGTTTTTAAATTGTGTTTCACTGTATTTCCTTAATTTGGGTCTCTCAAAATTTAGTGCAGTTTATTAAAATACCCAAGACAGCGGAAAATTTATCATTTTCGTTTAGTAAACTGAACATCAAGAACTGAAAAGCATGTTTAGAAAAAAAATGTTTTGCACCACTTTCTGAAAAGTAGTTATTTCTTATTTAGAATATTCAAGACATGGAAAAATATACAGTATTGTTTCTCCGGCTAGTGCGGATCTTGCCAAACTAACATGGTGTCACCTTGTAGCTATTAAATGTAATCTGCATTCAGTGGACTTTAGGTGCAAGTATCTTATATAATAATTGCATTGCGTTCGACTCCATTCAGCTTAAACAGAAAAATGGTGTGCATAAGTGCATTAAAATTAGAAACACATGTAAATCCAGGCATTCCGACATATCCACCTCCATCAGTTCGACCTTGAGGTAAGTGTACCTCCAGTTCAATGTGCACCATTACAAGTGCCAGAGGTTATTAAACAGGTAGTTAAGGCAGGTAAGTACAAGGCAAATGTACATATTGCACCAGTAACAAACCAGCTAACTGCATCTGCAAAATGGCGACTGATCGTAAGTCAGGACTCTGCGCAGATCCCTTCGCACCAGAAAGATGAGTGTGCAGAAGTATACTGACACCAGGATATGAATGGCTTTCTGCAACAACTATATCTGTTAATTCTGTCCACAATGTACATTAAAAAGTGCCCCTAACAAGGACGCGAGTGTGCACTCAGTAACTACTCCCATACTTCTCTGCCAGCCTATAGCCACCAAAGGATTATGGGAGTCATAGTACGACAACAGCTTAGAGTCCTGAGTTTGACATGCCCTGCACTAGCTTTCCATTAATAAGGGAATTTATCCCCAGTATAAATACTAATCCCTAAAACTTCACGGTGGTTTTACAAAAGCCATTTGACTCTGTCCTGCAACTTGTTGGGCAATCTGTACTCAGTCTTGGACTGCAATTCTCATCATGCTCTGGATCTTTGAAGATACTGAGAGCTGCAGTTTAACAGCAGCCATAACATGAGTTCAAGTTTCAAAACATGACCGAAAGAATGACTATTGTAGTTTTCAGTAAATAACTTCAATAGTAACATGAAGATAGTACATTGCCACAGACTGGCCAGGTCTCCATCTCCCCCTTCCTCCACCGTCACTGTCTCCGGCGAGAGGTCAGTGGCTGTTCTGATGCCTTCTGGCGCCCCTGGGTCTGACTATGCTCGACTACTGGGAGCCAGCACATGGTGAACTTCAGACCAGTACATAGAGAATGGGAGGGAGCACAGCTTCTGCCCACTAAATCACTCCTTTGAAATCTCTCCGTTATACTGTTATTGTCAATCAGATTTAGAAAAATAAATGCTAAAATGTTCATTATTTGTGGAATCTTGCACTTTTTTAATCCAAAAATTAACTCTTTATTTTATACCAGAAAGATAGGATAAAGAAGTCGTGATTTGCTTTGGGTATAAAAAAAAAATTAAAAAGTCATTTCTAAAGTGATTAAAGGAACCATAACAACTTTATGGGTATTAAGTTGTTATGGTACCAGGAGGTGTCTGCCACTGGCTTACTTTTAGGAGTTATATACGTGTGTTTCTCATGCCATTTTGTGAATGGAGAGGTGAAACTCTCATCCTATCAGTGGTGCCTAGTCTATGGCTTCCTGTATCAAGCCTCGGACTCAAACAAATGTTTAGAGGGCAGAGCTGAGTCGTTCACTATTTGACCACTGAAAGTTAAATGGCACCAGGTACCACCTGGCACTATAACAACTTGATTCCAATTAAGTTGTTGTGGTGCTCTGAGCATTCCTTTAAAGGAACACTATACTGCCAGGAAAACAAACCCCTTTTCCTGGCACTATAGGGTTATTAGGTACTCCCCTTGTGGCCCCCCTCTCGCTGGCCTGAATGGGTTAAAACCCCTTCAGTCACTTACCTTAATCCAGCACCTCTCCTCATCCTGCCAACGTCAGCTCCCGAGTAGACCTGAATGCGCATGCACGGCCAGAGTTGCGAGCACATTCAAACCGCCCGTAGGAAAGCATTATGCAATGCTTTCCTATGGGGATGGTAACTCACACTGCATGAGTTCGATGCGATTTTCACACTGAGAATCGCAGAAGCGGCCTCTAGTGGCTGTCAAGGAGACAGCCACTAGAGGCTGGATTAACCCTGCAGTGTAAACATAGTTTCTCTTAAACTGCTATGTACTCAGCTGCAGGGTTAAAACTAGAGGGACCTGGCACCCAGACCACTTCATTGAGCTGAAGTGGTCTGAGTGCCTATAGTGGTCCTTTAAATATCAGCATAATCTAAAAATGCTATTTTCCATAATAAAATTTGCTTCTGAATAATATTAATCATGATCCACATGTTTTACATATCTATAATTCCAGAAACACATACAAGGTAAGATGGGCAGGCTGCACACCTGTACACCTACGCCAGGAAAAAATTCATACTGGGTGACTTTCAATTACAAACCAGCTTTTTCTTATATAGCTTATAGACACCCCCCAAATGGAAACAAATACTCAAATGTGCAAATTGTCTTTTTTATGGCAGTATGCAGAGTCCAAATAGCAGAATTATGGCGTTAGGATTTCGCAATGCTCCTATTTACCATAGAATATGATATTTTGAAAATACAGTTATAATCAAAATTATTCAACCCCCCCCCCCTCCCCCATTGAAAAGGAGGAAGGAATAGCTAGCTTCCCCTTGCAGGCATTCTGTCTGCAAGGGGACACGCTCCATGTCTGTTGTCTGCATGTAGTGCGCGCTGACAACAAATTTATTTTATGCACAGAATGGACATTGGCAGCCGGGTCAGAGTTTACACAATTACAATAAATCTGGTTTATTTATAAAAGAGGACACACTTCACACACAAACGTTTTCAGCAAGCTAAAGTGCGTTAGAGGTCTAGAGCGTCCTTTTAAAATATAAAAAATATATATATAATTTCTAAAAAATCATAACAAAATTTTAAAATATTTTTCAAAATATTCAACCACTTAAATAGTTTGTCTAAAATATTAAATAATTTGAAAAGCTTATCCAACAATGTTAAATCAAAGCCATGCTGTTCAGTTAATAAACCCATATTTTTTTACTTATTTCTTACAAACCAAATGCCCATCTAAACATTTATCTGTACTAGGGGCAAATAAAATGCGACTCGAAATAGCAATACATTTTCCATATTTACAGGATTACTGCATTTCTCTGTTAGCAAAAGTAGCATGAAAAGGTTTTGCAGGTTGTAGGTTTTTTTTTACCTACAATGAATAATTTGCTAAATTTGGTACAACATTACCAGACTACAACCCATGTAACCCAAGCAAAACTTGTAAAATTCTGGAGAAAACATTTAAAAATAACCAAAGAGAACTAAGTGATACAAGTAAAAGCTTTAATCAAAATGTACAAGCACAGAATCCCCCAAGCACAGAATCAGCTACCATCCGCACCACTCACGGCCCCAACACCCCCCAAATTGCCTCCAAACGAGCCCCTACCACAAGGCTCCACAAAATGGGCGGCAGAAAGAAAAAAGAAGAAGAACTTACCCCGTCAGTAGCCTCCTTGTTCCGCATGCCTGGAGACCCACAGAGGCCCACCCACTCCAACCACGCGGACGACCAAGGTACTGACTCCGATGGGACCGACCCCACATCAGACCCCTTGGCTCCCCTCACCAAAACGTAGAGGAACTGAAGGACCACCTCCTCTCGCTGAGGGCCCTAGAGATCCAACATAAACAACAACCCACCCCACCAATTGTAGCACAGATCAAAACTCACCAACAAGCCATCAAATCCTATATGGCTAAAGACTCACAGAGAGCCCTCCAATGGAGCAAACAGCTCTTTTACGAGAAATCAAACAAGGCAGATACCCTCTTAGCCCGCAAACTACGCCAAAACACATATAATAAGCGCATTAAAGGACCACTGTAGGCACCCAGACCACTTCAGCTTGATGAAGTGGTCTGGGTGCCTGGTCCAGCAGAGAAACTGCTATGTTTATAATAGGGTTAATCCAGCCTCTAGAGCCTCTAGTGGCTGTCTCATTGACAGCCACTAGAGGCACTTGCGTGCTTCACACTGTGAAAATCACAGTGAGAAGACGCCAGCGTCCATAGGAAAGCATTGTAAATGCTTTCCAATGAACTGGCTGAATGCGCGTGCGGCTCATGCCGCACATGCGTATTCAGCCGATGACGTCGCAATGCCGGAGGAGAGGAGGAGGAGAGCTCCCCACCCGGCGCTGGAGAAAGGTAAGATTTTAACCCCTTCCTCTCCCCAGAGCCCGGCGGGTAGGGTCACCCTCAGGGCACTATAGTGCCAGGAAAACGAGTATGTTTTCCTGGCACTATAGTGGTCCTTTAACAAAATAAACTCCCCAGGAGGAAGCACACACGATTGCCCAGATCGCATAGCAAGGATTTTCTCCCAATATTTCACATCACCTTATAACCACAATCCTGACCACATCCTGACCAGGTGAGCTTCATCCCTACGAGACAGGCAGCAGACAACACGAGACAAGCACTCAACCTGATATGGGTGGCACACAGGAGACAGACCCCAACCCTCCTTCTATCAATAGATGCCGAAAAAGCATTCGACCGCCTACTCTTGCCATTCCTATTTGCCCCCCTCCAGAAATTAAAATTCCCGACACCCATCCTCGAAGCCCTAAGGGCCCTCTACGACCAACCCACAGCCACACTCCTCATCCCCAACACCAAACACCCAGAATTCACAATCAAAACCAGGACGAGACAAGGCTGCCCACTCTCCCCACTCTTATTTGCCCTCTCGCTCGAACCTCTCCTTCAAAACATACGAAATGAACAGGCGATACAGGGCATTAAAGTCAGGTCTAAAGAGTACAAAATAGCGACATACGCCGATGATATCCTCCTCACAATCTCGGACCCCACCCAATCCTTACCACCCCTACTAACACTCCTGCAACAATATGCAACTCTCTCAGGGTATAAACTCAACCTGGAGAAAACAGAGGCCCTCCCAATAGCAATACCACAACACACTCTGGAAGAACTAAAAACAGCCCACCCATTTATATACAACTTGAACAATATACATTACCTAGGAACGTATCTTCCTGCAGATCTGAACACAACATATGCTCTGAATTACACAACGTTACTCCGCCAAGCACAGCTGGACCTGCAAAAATGGGGACATATGTCCATATCATGGCTAGGGCGCATAGCCTCAATAAAAATTAATCTCCTCCCCCGATTTCTCTATCTCTTTCAAGCGCTACCAATACCCATTTCCAAACACAACTTTAAAATGCTCCAATTACACATAGACAGATTCATATGGTCAAACAGGAGACCACGCATTAAAAGATCCACAATGTACAAAACCACAAAAACGGGAGGCCTGGGTCTCCCGAACTTCTACCACTATTACCAAGCGGCCCAAATGGCCTACACCTACATGCACCACTGGAACTCAAACTCTGGGTAGACCTGGAGCATGACCTCCTGGGACAAGACCACCCATCACTACTTTTTTGGCTACCTAAGAAAGACAGACCACCCACCCCACAGACTACCCCTACATTAACAACATCTTTCCTCATATGGGACGATATCACATCAAAACACCCCATAACAAACACACCATCGCCCCTCACACCTATTCTGAGAAACAAGCAATTCCCCCCAGGCCTAACACCCAAAGACTTCACAAGGTTTGAAGATAACGGACTATTTCGATTCCTCCACTTTTTCCAAGGCCAACAACTTCGCCCATTCCAAGACCTCCCCAAACAGACACCCCTGACCACATTCGACCACTTTCGCTACATACATATTCGCAGTTTTCTCAACGAACCACACAATAGAGCAGCTGCCACTAATAGACCAACTCAATTCGAGAAAACATGCCTCCATGCACCCATACAGAAAGGGCAAATCTCAACCATATACCTACTCTTAAACTCCAATTCCCCAAAGGACGCTCTTTTCTATACTAAGGCATGGGAAAGAGACATAGGCCCCCCCACAGACCCCTCAGACTTGGCGGACATATGGGAAGCCACGGCTTCACTCACCATATGTGCAAACCATAAAGAACAGGCTTACAAAACCTTGCTCAGATGGTACCTCACGCCCCTTAGACTAAAACAAATGGGCTGTGCCACCACGGACACATGCTGGAAAGGCTGCGGACAGAAGGGCACCTACATCCACCTCTGGTGGGAGTGCCCCCAGGTCTCACAAATATGGGAAGGAGTGGTCACGCTTGCATTCCAATATATTAGAAATAGACATACCCAGAGATCCTTGGATATGGCTGCTCTCTAGACCCCATCCCCCCTCACCAGAGCACAGAATAAACTGGTGGCTAGACTAGCGCTGGCCACCAGACGTACGATAGCAGAACAATGGGGCAATCAGAACACACCTCCACTAACCACGATGATCAACAAAACACAAGAAACTATGGAAATGGACAATTTGTCAGCCCTACTACATGATACTACCATAAGATATGGGACCCATGGGTCTTACACCACCTACCAGCACTATGAACGGAGGACCCGGGGATGAGACGCGATCCCCTCCCCCTACAAAAAAGATCCCTTACCAATAGCACACTGGGGCCTCACATACTTCTCCCCAATTCCCATAATCCTACACAGACCCACTTCCCTACACCAACCTCACAAGTGATGGCACAATCATAAGAATAGAGTAACCATCCAACCAAAGATAAAATACCATATTTCGTAAAACGCAATCACCAACGCCAGAGATACACATAAGAAAACAACCTCAGGTAAACGAAGAAGAATCGACCACACGTGAAATGACCCACAACAACAGTTCAAAAATGGTAACCAACCATAGGTAGAGACCATCAACACTCCCCCACTGACCACACCAACTCACAAAACAAACACACCAAACCCCAGATCCATACAAAACCGAAGGAGACACAAACCTGCCGAACACAATACTAGAGGAACCAAACATGCACCCACTTGCAAGGACGACAAGACCCATGACCAAGAGACTTCCTCTACCTGAGACGTACATAAAGAAAAACCGAACCACTCAACCCAGAGTACTGACATGAGGTCTCGCTATAAACCACAATGACACTGATGAAACGTAATGAAACTGAAAAGTATTGGATATGACTACTACCCTATCCCTACCTTTATTCTGCACCCTATACATCACCTAAACTTGAAAAATAAAGAATTTAAAAAAAAAAAAAAAATTACTTAAAAACGTAACATAAAAGAACAGAGCAAAGCAATTAAAGAATGTGACATATTGGTGAGCAAAGTAAAGATCTTGCTGCTAGACATGTGCAATTTGTTTCGTTCCGAATGTACATTCGGACGAATTTTGTGAAATACGGACATTCGGATGCTAACGAATGCCCGAAGTACTGAATTGCCAAAGTCCCTAATTGCTGAAGCAGACAATTTTTTTTACTTACCCGAATTTGCGAATCAAACCAATTTGCACATCCCTACTTGCTGCTCTCTAAGAAGCAAATACTGTGGCAATAGCTAAGGATTGTATTCAAGCAATTTTTAGATTAAGCTAACGTTTTTTAAATGGCTCAGCGATTTTTTATAGCGATTGCATTTACCTTACTTTTGCAGGTGTTAAATACTATTTCCCAGCTTGCAACTCGCTTCCTCTTAGTGATCAGTAACTCATTTTGCATATTCTTGCATCAATGTTATGTATAATGTCTGTTAACCGATGCAGAAACCACAATAAAGGTGTAAGAGCAGTGGCAGAATTAGCGCCAGCTCAGGGGGCCCATCAGGTGGCCCATGCACTTTGGGTCACCTGATGGACATATTTGATCAAGGGGCCGGTCAGGCACTGCAGCCCTTTAACCCCTTAAGGACAAAACTTCTGGAATAAAAGGGAATCATGACATGTCACATATGTCATACGTCCTTAAGGGGTGAAAAGCGCAACCGGGTCTCCTGGTCTGTGTGAAGCCGCGGTTACTGGAGGAAGTGAGTAGAAGTCGCTTCCTCCCAGCTTACCAACAAGCCGCATGGAGAGGGAAACCGGGGAGGACCAGAGAGAAGGGACTCTGAGAGCCAGGACCAGAGGAGGGAAAGCCTAGCTCGGGCTCCTATCACACTCAGATGCCAATGGACTCTAGGGGAGCCACTCCTGCACCAAAAAGATATGGAAGTAGGGGTTTGGCTATAAATATGTAATGTGTGTGTGTGTGTGTGTTCGTGTGTGTCTTAACTATGTGCATGTGTTGTCTGTGTGCATGTGCAAAAATTTCTTGCACCAGGGCCCTCTCAACTTTAGTTCTGCCACTGGGTAATAGTTTACTATGAACATATTTACTATAGTAAGCTAAAAGACCTATAATATTAGTTGCTAGTAAAGTAAGTAACTAATAAATTAAAAAGACATTAACACTAACTATTGCCAATAATGTCTTGTATCTGTTATTTTTGTTTTTGTTTTTTTGAGGAACAGCTTTGTGATCAGACGTTAAATAGAAACTATCCCTTCCTAAGTTTTTTCATAAAATGTGAGAGGTGAACATAAAATTAAATTTAGAAATCCACACTTCTTTATCCTGCAATTGGACTCCTCAATTTAGCTCCCTGCCAGACATTGTGATCAGCTCTGTCCTTGCACCTGGCAGTCATTATGGAGAAAGCTTACAGAGAAACATTGTTTAATTTTTCTCATCTCTGAATGAAACAATGTTTCTATTTCTCATCATTTGTATTGCTTGCCCTGGTTGTGCCTTGTCTGAGCTAGATTATGATGTAATTTGCTAAATATTTAATATTTGTTTAAAAGAAAATGGAGCATCTCATGAGCAACGTATAGGTGGTTTTCAATGGTGTAAAATCCAGAGAAGTAGCCGTTTCCATTTAAAGGGATACTTCAAGCAACCACCTGTCTGGTTATACAAGGAACGCACAGTTATGGTGCTAGACAAGAGGCTCTCTGTCTCATGTGATCCGACTTATTATGTCTTAGAGGAATCGATGATAGCCCTGACTGCACACGATTTTATTCTGCATGCACTTATATTATGGTGACTTGTACAGTATCTATCATAAAATTCATTGAGATAACCTTCACAGCAGTCAAGAGAAAGCATACCTCACACATTGAGAAGTATGAAATCAGAATGGACCTTCAAGGGGACATTGCCCGTACTGCAACTCCGATGACACCCAAAATGGGTGGACCTGCCTGGGAATTGGGTGTATCTGCCCCCTAGAAGAGGCATGTTAGGCTGGCATCATGCATGCCAGACTGACAGACAGCTTCCTGGCTTGGCCCCAACATACAGAACGGTGTAGAGAGCTCCTGCCAAAAAGCTCTCTGTATGGTCCTAGTGCCTGCTGCACAGTACGGGCAAGTCTAATCAAGTACCTGGACAGGTTGCTACTATCCCCAGATGCAGGACACCAGGGAATTAAATCAGAACAGCAGGACAGGACCCCAAAACAGAGACAGTCTCACTAAAAACAAAAGGGAAAAAGGGCGGCTTGAGAAACTGTGGCAGCAAGTAGTCTCATTGATGGAAAAAGAAGATAATAGCTGGTCAAGCAATTTCATTCATGTCTTTTCATGATTGAAACTACCTATCTAGCATAAACCCAACAGGCAGGAGTTTATGAGAGGAAAACCGGGCTCCCATTACAAATTCTTAGCCACTTCCTGATCCCAGCAGGCAATGAAGATTTGAAGAGCGTCAAAGCGTAAAAGCAATTAAAAACTGATGTAATGGAAAGAGTTGGATCAGCCTGTTCTCAAGTAACATATTACGCATATCATTTCGACCATTTTAAAATTCCAAAACATATTCCACATCTAGATTTCAGGAGAACAGATTTGTAACTAGGATTGCCTGTAAAAAAAAATAATATGTAAACATAACAGATAATCAGTGGAGAGATAAGGACAGATAACACAGAGCTATCAGGAACATGACCTTCTGTGTATGACTCCATGGCTGGGGAAGGCCCATAAATAGAGCTCTCCTACAGCAGGACAGATAGAATCAGTTCTCACCGACTGAGCGAGCCTGATAGCCTGATAGCCCAAAAAAATTCTTAAAGACCATCTTAACGACCATCTCAGAGACTCCATGAAAATGAAGACACTTGCCCTCTGTGTTCTGTTTCTTCTATCCGTGCTCTACAATAAGGTCCACAGTGCTTCCCTGGTAAAGGTACGTATATATATAAATATATTATGCATTTTAATGTCAGACCATGCCGTGAAATTTGAGGGCTTAAAGAGATTTTAATTTTCAAAACCAATTTGCTTGTGATAATTTTGTTGTACGATACTATTTAACCCCTTAAGGACACATGACATGTGCGACATGTCATGATTCCCTTTTATTCCAGAAGCTTGGTCCTTAAGGGGTTAAGTCACCATCAAAAATCAATCTGCACATTGGTTTATTCATGGCAAAAGTCTTTATCGATTTCTTTTTAATTACTGTAATTTCTTAATCCTTGTCTGTCTTTAATACGTCATTATCTTTTGTCTTATCAGCTACCCCTATCTCCCCTTTTCACAAACTCCCAAAATTAATCTATTCACCATCTTCCTTTACCTCACCAGTTCCTTTTTCTGTAACTCTTCAGAACTAAATACCTACTACATCAGACCTGTTAGATAATAAATATAAATATATAAAACCACAAAGAGCTAGTAGTTTTTTGTTTTTTACCTAAAAGCTCTGTGGTGCTCAACAGTAGATGGACAATGTGCAATACTGTTTATTCAGTTCATGTGACCTTTTTCTCAATGTTTTTAGATTTTTATCATAGAATGGCGATGTTACTAGTAACAGAGTATTGTCTTCTAATATTTGATAGACTGTCAGCTCGTTTTATAAATTAACATAGGTTAACAGTAATTCTCTTTTTCATTACACAGAATGAAATGATAAATGATGCAGACCAAGTATCCGACCCAGAATGGTCAGAATCAAATATTATGGTAAGTCCACATCCGATCTGGAAATATAATTGTCTCAAATTACAATGCATGTCTGAAGATTGCTTCCAATTTTGACATACTTCTCTAACTTCTAATGATTTAAGGAAATAAACCATTTTCTAAGTGACGACTATGAGATAGAGCTATTCAGAGTATTTTAAAATGTATGACCTTCTTACGCACATTTATGGATACATGCCAATATTTCTAATGGCCTAAGATGGACTTTTTTGTGTTTGCAGTTACTCAGGTAGCCACTAGAGGTGCTTCCTAGCCCATTGCTGGACAGTGTGCTTTGCATGAAGTTCCTGAATGCTCCCCACATAGATCCATTGATTTAATTCATCTCTATGAGGAGATGCTGATTGGCACAGCATGGCGTTTTGCCGCACATGCGCAATAGCCTCCCAAAGCCTTCCTATAGGAAAGCATTGGATTGGCTGAGAACGTCAAATCAGATCATCACAGTCACGAAGGCAGAGCAAGGCGCTAAGCTATTCTGGCCTACATTTCGCAAATCTCATGTCAGTTCTCCACAATTCTCTGGTTTACGGAATGACTCCCCTCTCCCTTCTCAATTAACTTTTAGTGTGTATGAAATGAGGAAGAAGGGCAATGCATATATAGATTACATGGTATATCCTGTTACCAAACCCTGGGCCGATGAAAGTTGGGACAATATTAAACTTGCTTCTTTCTTCTCTTTTATCAGGAGCCCCTTCTTAGGACAAAACGTCATTCACATCTTTCTATCTGCACCATCTGCTGTAACTGCTGTAAGAAGAAAGGCTGCAACTTTTGTTGTCTAACGTGAACCCGCGGCTCTTCTCGAGAGGGGACTGAAGGATGACACTAAATCTTCAGATATGCCTTTAAAAGAAACACGGTAGCTCCAATCTCTAGTCTCTCCGCAAGCTCTTTGCTCTGTGATAAAGCCCGATCGTAAACTGCAAAGGGTTAAAAGACATGAGTAAGACTGAACTGCGCGGAATCCAACTACTACTTTACAAACTGTGTCCTCTTAAGGTCCTTGCTCTCTGCTGCTCACTGTCTCACCTTTATTTATACCTGTTTTACATTATTATTTCTCGATTTTGTATTGTAGCTTGTGTGTAAAGTTGTTTTGTATAATAAATATGTATATTTTTTTTCCAAGGTTCAAATAAATCTATTTTATTTATAGAATTACAGGAAAGGCTTCAACAAACAAGTACAGTTAAAGTGACACTGCAATGAACATCTATATTTACTTTTCTTAATTTAACTAGAGTGAAATCGTTTTTGAACAGATTGCATTTGAATGTCAGTTTCTTTAGAAATGAGTTGAGTTTATATCTGTTTCACGCAGTGAAATCATCAGTTTTTTTCCTTTTTTTGTAGATTATTTAACAAATATTTCAGTTTATTTCAGTTTCTCTGGGGGTTGTCTCCATATCACTCAACACTGGCGTCCTGTGAAGTGGGACACCCAAAGCAGACTCTGCCTGAAAGGATTGGCAGGTCAGCCAAGCTGCCTGTCAATCAAGCAGGCCAAGCCAACAAGGGTGGAAAACCTATTGCCCTAAGTGTAGCACAAGCACGTGTGATATGATGCATTCACTTTACACTTTTAGGACAGTTTCCTGGTGTCCCCAAAAGCAGGACACTAGGGAACAAAGTCAAGACTGTAGCACAGGACCATAAAATCTGAACTGTCTTGCCAAATCAAGAATGTTGGGAGGCCTGTCACTCTGATGGTCCAACTGTGATGTACTGTTGTAGAATTTAGCATTATTAGGATCTTGCCCCAGAACTTCTAAGCCTTTCTAAACGTTGCTTTATTTACCAGGGCTGGGGAAGCATTATAAAAAAAAAAAATTCTAGTAGTTTAACAAAATAAATGACTAGGTAAATTACTGATTTCTTACTAAAAATAAAGTCCTAAGTTGCTTTGCGTGGGATATGTCATAACAAAGGTCTGGTTTAATATGCACATGAGTGGGATTCATGAACTACAGTGCAATATAAACATATATGTTCCAAGTTCAACCTGTGATTCACGATTTCTCAAACTGTACTTGTTTGTTTGATTAATAAATCTGTAATTTTTTAAATATGTTCAGTCTCATTTCTTATTTTAATTTATAGTTAATTAAATATAATTTTTTTCTTAAACTGTGCAATACAGGGCAGTCAGAATATGAAATGGTTGTACTGATAGGTGGCCACAGCTTGCTGTCACGATACCATGATGCTCAATAAACTCAGCGCCGCTTTAAGCGAGAAATAAGAGTTAGAAAAAAGAGGGAGAAGAGACAATAGTAAGGAAGAGGGGGAAATGGTTGGGTAAAAACATTAAAATAATGTTCTTTTTCACATCCCAGATTTTTGTTAAATGTCCAAGAGATTCATGCAGGTTGGCAAAAGAAGCATATGGTGGAGCGGGTGTCAAAGGATTTGCTGGGCTCCCGGGTGCACTCTGTGCTGATGCTGGTCACCGGGATATGATATCATCCCAGACCTGGCATCAATATTGAGGTGTATGGCACACAGTGCACAGAATGATCACAGCAACTCTGAAAGGACCCCAGGAATGAAGCTACACTCCGCTCTCCCCCAGGAAAAGTTAAGCCCGGTAGCTCTCATTGCAAAAATTAAAAATACATTTTAAAACAAATCAAGTATGCGTGTGTGTGTGTGTGTGTGTGTGTGTATATGAATGTGTGTGTGTCGCAGTGATGCTGAGCAACAACAACACAATTCTACAGTTTGGTGGCCACCAGGTTTGCACACATCTCAGGAGGGATTTCTGTCCCACTCCTCTTTGCAGATCCTCTCCAAGTCACTAAAGTTTTTCGTGGCTGACATTTGGCAACTCAAACTTTTAGCTCCCTCCACAGTTTTTCAATGGGATTAAGATCTGGAGACTGGCTAGGTCACTCCAGGACCTTAATGTGCTTTTTCTTGAGCCACTCCTTTGTTGCCTTGGCTGTGTGTTTTCGGTCATTGTCATGCTGGATTACCCATCCACGTCCCATTTTCAATGCCCTGGCTGAGCGAAGGAGGTTCTCACCCAAGATTTGACGGTACATGGCCCATCCATTGTCCCTTTGATGTGGTGCAGTTGTCCTGTTCCATTGGCAGAAAAAAAACTCAAGCATAATGTTTCCACTTCCATGTTTGATGGTGGGGATGGTGTTCTTGTGGTCATAGGCAGCATTCCTCCTCTTCCAAACATGGTGAGTTGAGTTGATGCCAAAAAGCTTGATTTTGGTCTCATCTGACCACAACACTTTTAGAGAGTGCTCCTAATCTCAGCTCGTTACCTGTGTAAAAGACACCTGGGAGCCAGAAATCTTCCTGAATGATAGGGGATCAAATACTTATTTCACTCATTGACATGCAATTGAATTTATAACTTCAAACAAACGTTCAGAATCAGCAGGGGATCAAATACTTTTCCCCCTCACTGTACACATGCCCCCAATGTTGGCATCCCACAAAGTAAGCCAACAGGGGGCGGACCAATAAGGCGAGCCACATCATTGGCACCACACAAAGGGCTTGACCCATCTGGAAAGGGTGCAAGCCCATTTTAAGAATAAGAATATCAGCCTGCCATGAATGTGTGCCAGAGTGACTGCCATCAGGTTGTGGGCACCATGTTTGGCAGACCAAGCACAGAGCACAACTGCAGCTATGTCTCTGCATGATCTTAGTGCTTCCAGTGTGAAAACGTCTAATGATTCTCCGACACTGAGCTCTCTGGGGATAGTTCCATGAATTCAGCACAATTGGGAGGTTTGTATTCATACATATTACATTACCAGCTTCAGTGGTGGAACTACAGTTGGTGTAGCCAGCTCATGGGGCACATCGAGTGGTTCATGCATTTAGGGCCACCCGATGGACATCTTCGACCCTGGTCTCGGTCAGGCGCCACAGTCCTTTAGCTGCATGACCAACCCCCTTGTCTGTGAGAAGCCATGGTGCTGGGAGTGGGAGAAAGTGAGCACAAGTCACTTCCTCTCAAATTACCATCAAGCCGTGCAGGAGCGGGAAACAGGGGAGGGCTAGACCAGAGAGGAGGGAGTCTGAGAGCCTGGCCCAGACTCCAAACACACTTAGCTATACACTACTGGGTCCAAGGGAAGCATACCAAAAAGTATGGAAGCAGGGGGTCACTAAAAATATGTAATGTAGTCTTTGAGTGTATATGTCTGTGTGTGTGTGTGTGTGTTATCTTTTGTATTTGTTATATGTGTGTATTATCTGTGTGTGTGTCTGTGTGTGTTTTGTTTTGTATGTGTTATGTGTGTGTATATTTTAACTGTGTGCATGTGTTATCTGTGTATATATGTGTGTTATCTGTGTGTGTGTTATGTGTCTGTATCTGTGTGCATCTTTATGTGTATCAGTGTTTGTATCTGTATGAGTGTCATTTTATGTATCTTGGTGTCTGTGCATCTGCACATGTGTTATTGTGAGAGTCTTTGTATATGCATGTGTGTCAGTATTTGTCTGCGTATTTGTATCTGTTTTAGTTCACCTGTGTATCTGCATGTGTGTCAGTTTGTGTCTGTGTATTTGTATCTGTGTGTATCTGCATGTCTATACCTCTATATCTGTATGTGTGTCGTTGTGTGTATCTGTGTATCTGCAAGCATGCCTGTGTGTGTGTGTGTATCTGTGTATCTGGATTTGTCAGTGTGTGTCTGTACATGTGTGTGTTTATGTGTATCAGTGTGTGTATCAGTGTATATGTGTATACATCTCAGCATTCAAACTCCACCACTGCACACAAATACAGCCGTGCATTCAAACATCAACACTACATACACCCGTACATTTAAAGGCAAACACTACACACAAGTAAAACATTACTTTCAAATGGCAACATTACATAAAAACACACAACACTACACACAGATACACCTCTACATTCACACACACATACTCCATGCAGAACCATGCTTTCATTAAAACATACAAACACTAATCAGTGCCAAGTACAACCCTGCAATGATGGGCAGATTGTAGATCCCCAGCTGGCAAAGCATTGTGGGAGTTGTATGACAGACAGGAATCTACATTTTTTTTCCATCCTTTTGATAGGGGGCTCAAATAAAAATCTTGCACCTGGGCCCTCTCTACTTTAGCTCCGTCACTGATCAGCTTGTAATTGTAACGGCTAAGTCCTATTTTAAAAGCAAAAATGGGTCGCAAGAGAATACTGAGAACGGGCAGCAGCTGAAATAGCCTGCCCTTCGGTCGGTCCCCGCTCAGTTCTCAAGCTGATTTTTGCTCATCTTTTTTTTTTTTTTTAAAGGGTAATCCAGACGTGGACCCCTTGCTCACGGTGCCTAGAGAGATATCAGCTATGCCTCACTGATGATGCCTAACAAGGCTGAAACGATTGTCTGGGGTTGCTGTATCTCTCGTGCAGAGAGAACTTGCTGGCATTTCGGATCTGGACTGCCCGTATGGGTGGGACCAGTCTGATATGCTTCAGATATGTTCTCTCTGTAATGGCACAAGATGAGCTAAAACCAGCTTGAGTTCTGAGCGGGGACCCACCGAAGGGCAGGCTATTTCAGCTGCTCTCCGTTCTCAGAATACTCTTGCGACCCGTTTTTTGCTCTCTATTTTAAAAGCATGCACTGCACAATGTGATGTGATACAATGAATCACTGGCCCACAGTCTGTGATTAAACATACATATCCTGGGCTGCCTGAGGTTGATGGAAGTCACAGTCCTGTGTATTGCAGCTGCCATCATTGCTGTTCCTCTCCTGCACCTCATATACCGGGGGCTGGAAGAGAGAAAAACACAGTGTCTCACTCTCCCCTGTATCTCTAACCAAAAATCAGAAAGGAGAGAGAAACATAATTAGTGGTAGCAGTGGAGTCATAATTGTAGCTTGAAAGGGAGTTAAAGCAAATGTGTGTTTTGTGTCTGGTTTTCCCTGTGTTTGTGCATGTGTGTCTGTGTGTCTGTGGAATGGTCAAAAATGACCTACTAAGCCCTCAGTGAATACTTTTCTAACAACCTACTTCGTACCCCTTTGTGTCACTATACCCCACTCCCTCTAGCACGTAAGCTCATTGAGCAGAGCCCTTAACCCCTCTGTTCCTGTACGTCCAGTTGTCTGGTTGCAATTACATGTCTGTTAGACCACCCATTGTACTGCACTACGGAATCTGATGGAGCTATATAAATAATAAATTAATAATAATAATGGCATATTAAACAATTTCAACACAATTTTAAACAAAATATTTTAAATCATGATAAAATAGATCATGTAGTATAAAAGATATATACATGCGAACTGTGTATTATAGAACAATAATGCAGTCCATACACTTTTGCACTGCTAATTAATACCGTGTCAAAAATAAGACTTGAAAAGAAGAATCTTAATGGGAAATTCTGACCTCTAGTGGACTGAGTGTGCAGTACACATTTTTATTATGTTACTCCTATCACTTGAAGGGACACTACGGTATAGTCACCAGAACAACTACAGCTTATTGTATTTGGTCTGGTGAGTATAATAATTATCTTCAGGCCTTCTGCAGTAAACACTGTCTTTTCAGAGAAAATGCAGTATTTACATTACAGCCTAGGGTTACCTCCGGTGTTAACTCCTCAGATAACTACTAGAGGTGCTTCCTGGAGCAGTGCTGCACAGTGTGACTGACATTCAGTGTCTCCTCCCTCTGCATGCAGACACTGAACTTTTGAGGAGATGCTGATTGGTCAGGGCTGTGTTTTGCTTGTGTTGGCTCTGCCACTGATCTGACTTCTTGACAGTCTTAACCAATCCTATGGGGAAGCATTGTGATTGGCTCAGAGAATCACATCTGATAATGTCAGACAAGCAAGCAGATCAGGAGTAGATCCAGCAGCTGCAGACTTGAAAAAAATAAGATTTTACTATATTTAGGAAGGGAAACAGGAGGGTGGGGCTTCTAAATGGTGGTTTTAACACTATAGTGTCAGGAATACATGTTTATATTTAAATTTAAACCAAATATATGATAAACTATACTATCCTAGCAACCTACTTTTCTACCCTACCATAACCTTTTGTGTCAATATACCACTCTCCCTCTAGCATATAAACTCATTGAGCAGGGCACTCAATCCCTCTATTTCTGTGTGTCCAACTCGTCTGGTTACAAAACTCCATTGGTGTAAATGTTAGAGAGAGAGGAATACAGAATAAATTCTACATGGAGCACCATATGGAGGTTTAGTTGTATTAGAATGGAAAGGTCCCACTAAAAAGTTGACATTTTCTAAAATGCTTCTTTAATCTGGCTAAACTAATGTGAAAGTGTTTCTAATATTAAAGGACTTTGCAACCAATGTATTTTCAAATCAGCATTAACATTCCACACCAGGGCAAGTCAACGTGGCAGCAATGTAGTAGGTATCACTAAACAATACACTGGTTATTGTCAACACAATAAACTGAATATGTACAACTCTAGCACTGGAGGTGATCTAAAACTGATACATAACTTTTATAGATACACTGCAATATCTTTATATATGCCATTCCTTCTTTTAAGCCCACTATTCTTGTAGTGGACTCCAGGTAATCCAACTGGTTTATGGAATTTTCTCCTCTCAGCCAGACTGGAACCAATGAATAATCAAGCATACACTCCCCCAGTAACTAGAAAATACATAGTTCTGGGAGTCAACTGATTTTTATTTGGCCACACACGCCTTTTAAGCACTGATCCCTAGCATGGGGTCTCCAATACAAAATTACATGTTTTTTTCTCCCAAGAGCCTCTGTGTTTGAGAGATAATTGAGTGAGGAAACTATAACTCAATTATCTCTTAGCTACAGGAAAATATATAGAATATATACAATCCCCCAAAAGTACCCCCAATATAACCAGGAACCCAACAAGAGTTATATCCCTGGATAACTCTGGTCTGAGTGTCCAACTTGGCCAAATATCACTCAGATTTGTTTGGTAGAATTGGATCGCCACCAGGGTAAAGTTTTGACCGGCCGGCCATGAGGTGATGTCCCAAAATAGTTCCAGGGAAATAGGGGCCCCAGCCGGTCTCTGTTCAGGAGTTCCTGTGCAAACACCGTACAAGGGATTCTCCTGATTTCAGCAGAATGCTCCCCCTAATCAGTAGTTCCTATTTCCCGAACATCGTTCGCATGGTTGGTAGGAATGTAGGACGTGCAGCGTTATAAGCTTTACCAGGGATCGTGCGAGCACCTAGCCGAAAAGGGTTCCAGGCACTCAACGACCAAGTACCGCTGCCCATGTTTGGGAGACAAAATGGCTGCCATTCTTTTGTCGACCACGTGTATTTGGTTACACAAAATGGCAGCCACCGAGGGGAAGCATTAATTAATTACTTCCCTTGCGGTTTCGCACTTGATTTGCTGGTGTGCACATTCTAATGGGGTACAGGGGTGCAGTGGCGTACTAA
>OW240921.1:15239318-15367183 GCA_933207985.1 Pelobates cultripes
CACACACTGCCCCACAAACATTGTCCCCATACACACACTGCTGCCCCACAAACACTGTCCCCCATACACACACTGTCCCCATACACACACTGCCCCACAAACACTATCCCCATACACACACTGCCCCACAAACACTATCCCCATACACACACTGCCCCCATATGCACACACTGCCCCACAAACACTGTCCCCATACACACACTGCCCCACAAACACTGTCCCCATACACACACTGCACACCCACAAACACTGTCCCCATACACTCACTGCTCCACAAACACTGTACCCATACACACACTGCACCACAAACACTGTCCCCATACACACACTGCTCCCCATACACTGTCCCCATACACACACTGCACACCCACACTGTCCCCATACACACAATGCCCCACAAACACTGTCCCCATACACAAACTGCACACCCATACACACACTGCCCCACAAACACTGTCCCCATACACACACTGCCCACATACACTGTCCCCATACACACACTGCACACACACAAACACTGTCCCCATACACACACTGCCCCACAAACACTGTCCCAATACACACACTGCCCCCATGCGCACACACTGCCCCACAAACACTGTCCCCATACACACACTGCCCCACAAACACTGTCCCTGACATACACTGCCGCACTCACACACTTCACCCTTAACACACACCACTGCTCCTATATCCCAGCAGACCCCAGGTAAGTTGTCAAACTGTTCTTAAACAGTATGACTACTTACTCTGGGGTGGAATCCTGGCACTACTGACACCATAACTACTACACTGAGCTGTAGTGGTTATTGTGCCTGGATTATTTATTTAAATAATCTACAAGTGCCCCTCCCGAGATCAGGCTCTGGATCCGCCACTGACTCCCTCTAGCATATAAACTCATTGAGCAGGGCACTCAATCCCTCTATTTCTGTGTGTCCAACTTGTCTGGTTACAAAACTCCATTGGTGTAAATGTTAGAGAGAGAGGAATACAGAATAAATTCTACATGGAGCACCATATGGAGGTTTAGTTGTATTAGAATGGAAAGGTCCCACTAAAAAGTTGACATTTTCTAAAATGCTTCTTTAATCTGGCTAAACTAATGTGAAAGTGTTTCTAATAGTAAAGGACTTTGCAAACAATGTATTTTCAAATCAGCATTAACATTCCACACCAGGGCAAGTCAACGTGGCAGCAATGTAGTAGGTATCACTAAACAATACACTGGCTATTGTCAACACAATAAACTGAATATGTACAACTCTAGCACTGGAGGTGATCTAAAACTGATAAATAACTTTTATAGATACACTGCAATATCTTTATATATGCCATTCCTACTTTTAAGCCCACTATTCTTGTAGTGGACTCCAGGTAATCCAACTGGTTTATGGAATTTTCTCCTCTCAGCCAGACTGGAACCAATGAATAATCAAGCATATATTCCCCCAGTAACTAGAAAATACATAGTTCTGGGAGTCAACTGATTTTTATTTGGCCACACACGGCTTTTAAGCACTGACCCCTAGCATGGGGTCTCCAATACAAAATTACATGTTTTTTTCTCCCAAGAGCCTCTGTATTTGAGAGATAATTGAGTGAGAAAACTATAACTCAATTATCTCTCAGCTACAGGAAAATATATAGAATATATACAATCCCCCAAAAGTACCCTCAATATAACCAGGAACCCAACAAGAGTTATATCCCTGGATAACTCTGGTCTGAGTGTCCAACTTGGCCAAATATCACTCAGATTTGTTTGGTAGAATTGGATCGCCACCAGGGTAAAGTTTTGACCGGCCGGCCATGAGGTGATGTCCCAAAATAGTTCCAGGGAAATAGGGGCCCCAGCCGGTCTCTGTTCAGGAGTTCCTGTGCAAACACCGTACAAGGGATTCTCCTGATTTCAGCAGAATGCTCCCCCTAATCAGTAGTTCCTATTTCCGGGACATCGTTCGCATGGTTGGTAGGAAAGTAGGACGCGCAGCGTTATAAGCTTTACCAGGGATCGTGCGAGCACCTAGCCGAAAAGGGTTCCAGGCACTCAACGACCAAGTACCGCTGCCCATGTTTGGGAGACAAAATGGCTGCCATTCTTTTGTCGACCACGTGTATTTGGTTACACAAAATGGCAGCCACCGAGGGGAAGCATTAATTAATTACTTCCCTTGCGGTTTCGCACTTGATTTGCTGGTGTGCATGTTCTAATGGGGTACAGGGGTGGTCCTCGTTTGGGAATCAAATACAATGTGTTCGGGTAACATAACTCCCGAACGTATAAAAAAGAGAATTAACGAAGGGAACGGTACGTTCCGCCACAATTCTATCTCAGCACATTTCCATAATTTGCTCTTTTCCAGGGCCAATCATCTTATTTACATAAAAATCACTAATTTCACAATCACGTACAACCTTTCACACATATCTACAAAACAAAAAAGGTAAACCCAGCAGGTCACAAAAAGAGGGAAGTTCCAAGATGGCAACCCGATTTCTCTTTGGATCAACAAACTGCTGATAATGATCATATTAAAGGGACACGGTGGGCACTCAGACCACTTTATCTCATTGAAGTGGTCTGGTCTGTCCCCTTAACCCTGCAGTTTAAAACACTGCAGGTGCAGAGAAACTGTTGTATTTATTGCAGGGTTAAGACTGCCTCTAGTGACTGTCTGCCTTCCTGCAGTTTCGTGGAGTTTGACTCTGTGAAACGACACTGGACACGTTTTACATGAGGATGTCTAGCGTCTTCAAACCCACCATAGGAGAACATTGAATAAATGTTTTCCTATGAGGAAGTCCTAACATGGTGTTAGCTGCACATTAGGTTCCCCCTCGGCACTGATGGTGGAGAAAGCAGAGAAGGAGCCAGTGCCGCGGGACCTCGATACTGTAATATGGTGAGTGCAAAAAGAATTATTAACCCTTCATCTGCCTGCGGGGTGGGGGGGAATTCCCCAAGTCTCATTGTTTATTTCAACAAGAATCACAAAACCTGAATTGTGTAATTAAATAGGTGCTAAAATGCCCTTGGATTTTTTGAAGAACACAATATTTTTCTGGTAGCAACATTTAATAAAACCATTAATTATTTCATGTATTTAGAGAGACTTTCCAGTAAACCACTTCAGGCCGGGCCTCCCATTCACAAGCTCCAAAGTAAGTTAGAACCTGTTGTTCTTAAATGACCCCTTTTACCGTAATGCAAATCATTACTTGATAAAAATTTCCAAAACCATTCCTGAATTGGCAGGGGAGGGGGGCAAAGCTGACGGGAACTAGGAGTGCCAGTAAACAAAAAAAAAAGAAAGAAACATAACAGATAATGGTTACGAGATAAGGACAGTTAACAAACTGGCCTATAGACTTATCAGAATGGTGACCTCTAGATATGACTCCTGGGATGAACACGGCCTATAAATACAACTGTCCTAGAGCAGGTAGGAATGCATCAGCAAGTTCAGTGTGAAACTACAGGACAGATACGGACACCTTACAGACAATCTCGGAGATCATCCCAGAAGAAATATCATGAAGTATCAAATTCTGTGTGTGCTAATTCTTCTCTCAGCGTTCTCCAGTAAAGGCCACTGTGCTTCCCTGAATGGGGTATGTATGTTATATACAGGTTTATAGGTTTTTTTTCAGAATTGAATTTTATTTACATATATTATAATCATTGTACGTATGTTTTATGTTTTATATATTGTTTATTTTTGTGCTATCTCTAGGGCTGCCTAAACTCAAAGTAATAGACAGGTTTTTGGACAATGTATGTTTAAAATAATCTAAAGTTTACAGTTCTCTTTAAAGAAATTATTTTTCTTTGCACTTATACACAGGAATTCAGGCAATGCACTTACTGTTTTACCTATATGCATTTTAATCAATACATTCTTTTATATTTTAAAATAGAATCAAATAATGAATTCTCCTGACCACATCACCGAACCACAGATGGAGGAATCAAATATCATGGTGAGCTTAAAAAATATGCTGTCTGTTGTGATTTACTCTAAAGACAACGTTTTATTTGCAGGGTTATGAAAGACTAGTGGTATAGTATGTTTGATGTTGAAGATTCATCATTAGTATTATATTTCCCAACCACCACTCATCATAAAATATCCCATCAAAACAAAATATCAAAGGCGTGATTCTTGTTTCTTATTTAACGATTGGGTTCTCAAGGTACCTCTCTGTAGGTGCAAATGGGCAAAATGAGGGCAATTCTAGAGCAAATTACTAAAGCTGGAGCAATCTCCGTGGAAACCATTGAGATGTACGTCCTGATTAGTTTTAGCACATTCTTAAAACTGTTTTAGTTTTTGTCATGACAAACAATGCTTTAAGGTTTAGGTGTTGTTCAATTTATAACTTGTTGCATGTTGATTAAAAAAAACTACCCACATTGCCGAGATGCTGAGATATGTTGAGAATTTCCGCAGTGTTCTAGAAATGTTACCGTATGCTTGTCTTTTTTACACTTTGCAAACTTTTTGTAAGATTAGCGCAACTCACTACGTAGGGAGAAACCCTATGGCAGGGGTTCCCAAAAGGTAAATCCCCAGATGTTTTAAAACGTTGTCATTCTAAAAGCATTCTAAAGGCATACAAGGTATCATGGGGTTGTAGTTCTACAATATCTGGGGGATCTACCTTTTGTGCAGCCCTGCTCTATATTTTTATTCTAACAAACCCACCATTTGACAATTTGTTAGTGACTCTGCGAGTTGCTACAGTTATATAATTAGAATGTCACCATTTGAATGCTTGTCAATTTCTATTTAATAAAAACAAAACATTAAACTACGTCCTATTTCTTTTGTTTAACTAGGGCTCCTTACTCAGGACAAAGCGTCAATCTCATCTTTCCATCTGCACCTATTGCTGTAACTGCTGCAAAAGAGGCAGAAACGGCAAAAGCAAAGGCTGTGGCATGTGCTGTCTGACCTAAAACTATTGTCTACAACCCGAATTTCTTGGAATTCCCAAAACGAACTCTCTAAAACCAGGAACACAAATAGAAGCACTGATCCTAATGTTTTATCCATTGATCAATCTATGCAATAATCAATCCCAGCATGCAAGGGGTTAAGAGATAGGTGAACTTTTTAGAAGACAACTTTGAACCATCTCGGAAGCTGAGATAAACTCTGTTATTATTTTTAGATCCTAATTCCGTCGGTATTGCCTTATTTATCTTTTTACAAAATAAGTTTTCTTTTATATCATAGTGTGTGTGTAATGTGTTTTACTTTGTACATGCTAATATGTATTTTATTCTCCTATATTTAAATACATGTAATATTTATTCATTATACACTAGCTAATCTCACGTTATACTACATCTACGTGAATGAAGTCTAAGATATTTGAATCAGAAATATTTTGTTTTATTTGATGTGGACCAGAGATGTTTTGTCTTGAAAGCTGTATTCCCTAATTTTTTTTTATTTTTTCTAAATAATTCATCTACAGGCTCTCTCAGAACATTATGTCGCAAAACATATCTTTACAGGAAGCCTCCAATACACCTGAGTCCAACTACTCAGCTATGTAGCCTTAATTTTGAAAGCCCATTTTTGTAAACTTATTTCTACTTGTCATTTATTAAATAGACCCATATGCATTTATTCCTACTGTGCGTAAGGAAATAAAAGCTGGGATTTAATTTTATTTCCTTCAAAACTAGAATCGAACAGTGGACTGTTATACTACTGAATCAAGAACAAACTCAGATTGTTAGTCTTAAACTGCCTGGTAATAAAGACACGAAAATAAATGTTTGGAAGGTTAAAGTCTTAAAGAAATGCTAGTCAGGAAATTTGTGATACTTTTTTTTGTATGAAGTGTATTTGTGTTTAATAAATCTGAAATTTGTAAAACGTATTCTGTATTGAGTGTGAGCAGATTGATTTAAAACGGGTTTCATTTTTAAGTAGATGCGGTATACAAGACAAATTTTCTTTGTATTTAAAAAATATGATGAAATGGGTAAATTTCAGAAACATTAAAAAAAAACGATCAGAGAGTTTATACATTACACTACGAATTGTGGAAAGCTGACAAGGAAATAGCTATTTTTCAATTAGAATATTTGGGTGGATAATGCATGGAGTGGACAGCTATTTCTCAATGTAACGGTCATTCAGTCCCAAGTCCTTCTTTAGCTTGTAGGGGGGATATGATAGAAACATTTAAATACATAGAAACATAGAAACATAGAATGTGACGGCAGATAAGAACCATTCGGCCCATCTAGTCTGCTCAATTTTCTAAATACTTTCATTAGTCCCTGGCCTTATCTTATAGCTAGGATAGCCTTATGCCTATCCCACGCATGCTTAAACTCCTTTACTGTGTTAACCTCTAGCACTTCAGCTGGAAGGCTATTCCATGCATCCACTACCCTCACAATGGCATGAGCACTTTCCTCAATACAGTAAAGGAGGAGACTATATTTAAAAGAAGAAAAACTACCACAACAAGAGGACATAGTCTTAAATTAGAGGGGCAAAGGTTTAAAAATAATATCAGGAAGTATTACTTTACTGAGAGGGTAGTGGACGCATGGAATAGCCTTCCAGCTTAAATGGTAGAGCCTCTCAGGGTGGCTCCCAGGGCTGGTTGACAAAATTTGGCTGCTGATCTTAAAGGGGTCCAACCCTACTGGGTCCCTGATCAGAACTGCCTGCCTATGGGTATATCCGATGTAGCTGGTGTGGATACCATTAGGACAATTTAGAAATAAGGACTCGTTGCTTACCCCGGCTGAATTAGATTAAAAAGACACAGTACATACAAATAACAACACGTCGAAGGTCTCGTTAATAGCGTTATTCTTACACCAGACAAAGCAGAACTTTAGTAATGAACATTTATTATAAAACAATAGTCAACAGTCAATAGACTAAGGAAGAAATAAACAGAAAACTCCAAATACTCACTGTGCTATTAAAATACCAGTATTTATGTCCAAAGAGAACCTTTGGTAAAGAAATGGCAATTTATTACAAATTCAATTTAGCAAACAAAATAGATTACAATGTCTTTTTGTTTTTTTTGGAGATTGCATACACTTTTAAGTTTATCTCAGCTTCTAGGTTGACTCTTGTGCGGCAAGACAAAGGGCGCAGAGTTCCCAATATTATGAGCGGCGATTAATGTACTCTAAACCCGGCTGAATATGGTCAATGCAATATATTTTAGTGCAGGTTGTTCTGATCTCTTTCTAATCAGGTCTGATCACCTCTGCGAATCTAGATCAGGGGTAGACAATCTTTAGCACTCCAGATGTTGAGGACTACATATCCCATAATGCTCTCACAGTCAAATAGTTGCCAAAGCATCAGGGGAGATGTTGTCTACAACATTTGGACTTTCCAAAGGTTGTCTACCCCTGGTCTAGACAATTAATTGTAGACCAAACATTAATACATAATGTCCGCAAAATAAAATTATATCTAAAAACACTTCCTATACTTTAATGAATCCTTGACTTCACAAATCTTCATTGAAATTACAAAGTACATAATTAGATGTGTTAGTCCATTCATAGCTTTGATCTGTGCAATACCGTGGTGATTTTACAACAATTCACTGCTTAGTGAATAACCCTTTAAGATTTTAATTTCAATCAGTTGCTATGTGTTAATGTGTCTTGCATCTGTAGACCTCTCCATACAATTTTCAGGATAGAGCCGTGTGTTGGTGCCACAAGAAACTCAGAGAAGAACTAGAGCTCCCACTGGTGGTAACACATGTTACAGCACCTGGCTTCTGTAAAAGGGACCCATACTATCTCAGAATATCGCACAAACAAATATCCCATTCAATATCACAAGAAGTGCCAATAAAAGCAGTTTTATTGCTCCAATAACAAAAATAAAAGCAACAAATCTGCCACCAGTACCAGTATCTGTGAGAAAAAGAGGGGGGAGGGCGGGAAGACTAGACAAAATTCCGCTAAGCTGTAAGGATGAATGCGTTTCACGTCTGAAACAACGCTTTATCAACATGTTAAGGTGATATTCTGCTGGCTGAACATATTTATCTTATTGGATATACCTGAGTTACCTGTACAATGTAGGGTCTGTGAGATGATCTTGGCTGCTATATGTTGCTTTATATCATATTTTTGAGCTGTAAACCTATGCCTTTATGAGTACTTTCTGTGATATTAAATGGGGCAGTTGTTTGTTCGGTATTCTGAGATATTATATGCCTACGTGTAAAAATGGAACCATAGGACCGGCACCGACTTACTTCTCTTAATGGGAACACACTAACTATGACCAATGGCTCATCATTTTCAACAAATTATCCACTTGTTGAAGTTGCAGCAATTAGGTTACAGGAAGGGCCAGCGCTACCTGTTAGGCGGACTAGGCAGCCGCCTAGGGTGCCCCCTGGTAAGGGGCGCCACCAGGAGCGCCGGCCCCCCTCCTGCTGCAGCTGCCAGAGCGCTCTGTAGAGAGCCTCAGGCGGCTGCAGCTTTGCCCAGGCTGGTGCGTCCATGAGGGCATACCGCACCGCCCGGGCGCAGCACGAGGAGAGGGGCTGACAGGAGGGAAGTGCTCAGCGCTCCCTCCTGTCACTCTCTCACTGTAGCGTGGCCGAGTTCTGTATGGTCCGCGGGTACAGGGAGCATCTGTCACCTGTACCCAGCCGGACTAACTCTGAGTGTGCACTTCCTTTTAGTCCGGCCGGGTACAGGAAACAAAAGCTCCCTGTACCCGCTCGGCCATGCTACAACAGTGGTGGAGGGGGGTGGGAGGATATAAAGAAATGGAGAGGGGGGGAGAAAGAAATTGGGAGGGAGGGGAGAAGGAAATTGCAGGAGGGGGAGGAAACTGACAGGGGGAGAAGAAGAAAATTGGTGAAGGGGAGAAGCAAACTGGAGGGGGGGTAGAAGAAGGAAATTGAGGGGGGAGAAGGAAACTGGAGGGGGGGAGAAGGAAGGGGGGAGAAGGAAAGAGGGGTAGAAGGAAATTGGAGGAGGGGGGGAGAAGGAAAGGGATGGGAGAAGGAAATTGATGGGGGAGATTGACATCCATCACACACACACAATCACACACAATGCACCCCTTGCACACAGAAAAACACACAATGCATTACACACACAGACACACATACACAAGCAATGCATCCCTTACACACACAGAAACACACAATGCATTCATTACACACACTCAATGCATCCCTTACAGACGCACACAGAAACACACCTTGCAGCCCTTACACATACAAACACAGATTCACACAATGCATTCCTTACACACATATCAGGACATCCCCTACACACTCCACCCCCTGTGAACAAACTCATTGGTGGAACATGAAGGTGGACCCTGGGACCCAGACCTTGAGCTGTGTAAAGGGCCCCCAAAAAATGGAGCTGCTTCCCGTTCTCCAAGAACATTGATTTTTGTGACCACAGTTACAAACCGCCTCCAGAGAGCCTGTTCTACACCAGACCAGTGAAGCCAGACTGCAGCCAGAGACCATCATCATCCTCATCTGGTTGTAAGTAGGCAATCTAGTATATTATTCGTGGCACTAATCTCCAATTTACCTCACATTAAAGAAACACTATAGTCCCCAGAACCACTGCAGCTTAATGTAGTGGTTCTGGTGTCTATAGCCTGTCCCTGCAGGCCTTGTAATGTAAACACGGCGGCACTGCAGCACTGGCGTTAGTTAACATGGCAGATCATATGGGTGGGGCATTGTGATGTCACATGGGGGGGGCGGCGGCAAACTTTACTTTTGCCTAGGTTGGCAAAAATCCTGCCCTGGTTACAGGAAGGGTTTAATTATCCCTTGTACTTTGGACATTTTATTCTGTAATAGTAAACAAGCCTAAGGATTCCGTTCAGGTGTGCCTGAGATATAAGATGTTTCTTATCTTTACATTGTTTACATCCCACAACCTACGTTAAGCCACTGTTATAATGGCGTCATCTGCTGGAAAATATATCCATAAACATCCGAGAACAATACATCAAAGTAAACAAACTACTAAAGTATTTATAGTGAATAGAAGTATTAAACCAAGCGAAGGGAAGAAAAGGGTTCAGGGAATACTTGATTCAAGACATAAAATCCTGAAATACCCACAAACGGCCATCCTGGCTTACAAGTTAAACAGATTGAGAGAACTGTGTGCTGTTGGGACGATATAAAACGGCCGTAGCAATTTAACGGGCTGCACACAGCTGTATTGACTGACAGTTCTGAGTGATACCTTAAGTACTGAGTGATACCTGGGATTCCCCAGGCAGTCCCTGCTGGTTAGAATCCACATTGGGAAAAGAATGGATGGTTTTATTGCTTCTACATGAGAAGCGTTTCAATGGGGAATGCAGCAAGTGCTGAACATGCGCCTTATGTCTCCAATACTTATCTATGAGGGATTGAATTAGAAAAAAGTCAGCATTAAATGAACACTATAGGGTCAGGAACACAAAGGTGTATTTCTGACCTTAGAGTGTTAAAACCACCACTAAGGCTGATTGTCCCCCTCTCCCCCAGCTCCTTTAGTAAGGGTTAAAACTCACCTTAATTCCAGCTCTCCATGGGTCTGCATGCCTTGGTCTGGCCCCCGATCCGTCTCTCTGGCTGACAACAGCGAAATTGTTGATGTCAGCCAATTTAATGCTTTCCGAGAGGGAAAGCATTGGATTGGCTGAGATTGTCAAGGGAGCGTGGCCAAACATTCCCCAGGCCAATCAGCACCTCCTCATAGAGATACATTGAATCAATGCACTTCTATGATAAAAATGTTCAGTGTCTCCATGTATCTGAAGATCTGAGGATTGCCCACTGAATGTATCCCCAGGGGGCAATGTAAACACTGCCTTTTCTCTGAAAAGGCAGTGTTTGAATGAAAATGCCTGCAGGGACTGACTATAGTCACCCGAACAACTACATTAAGCTGTAGTTGTTCTGGTGACTTTAGTGTCCCTTTAATGATCAGTGTATCAGTGGCAAAGTGACTTCAAGAAGACTGATGGAGTATTGAATACAGTAATAAATGTTAGTTTAAAAGCTTTTATTTTTAAATCAAACACTAACATAATACCATACTAACACAAACACTAACATTATATATATATATAATACAATGTTAAACAAAAATCTGCACACATTTACTCCTTTCAAATATTTTTAATGGCTTGTCTTAAACTTAAAAACACAATTCTCTCTCTTTCTCTCTCTATGTATACAGGGCCGGATTAAGAGCACAGTGGGCCTGGTGCTGACAATAATGATGGGCCTAATTACGGAATCTTATCGACCAAAAACACTAAAACAGTCATACCTCCCAAGCGTCATGTATCTGATGGAGATGGTGCTGGAGGGAAACTCATAGAATGCAGCTATAAGAAAACACATACTCTATGCTAATTTCTCTCTAATTTATGCTTTCATCTTTCAAGTAAATCCATAACCCCTAACAGCAGTGTCCAGTGAAGCAGGAAGTCAATGGGCGGGGTAAAAGGGTGTGCCACTGGAGCGAATCACGTGACAAGATCTGCCAAAAAGGGGGCATGTCAGGCTGCCTGCCAATCCTGCAGGCTGTCCAACTAAGGGCATACTATGCAGGCAGCACATTGAGCTTGACATAAATGCGTCTAATAATGCGCTCACTCCATGCTTTCCAAGGACTTTCCCCTAGCACTCGCTGGTCCACTTGTCTCCTTACCTTCTTACTAGCAGGCAGAAGTTCCTGGTATATAGTCTGAGACAGAGAAAAGGTGTATGTAGTGAGTGTAGAAGAAAGGGGACATGCCTCAGAGACCAACATCAGCATTACCTAAACTAATTTTAATGTCAGCCAGCCACACAAGTTTTGTTCCCATGCATCCCTCTTAAGCTTCCAAACTTAAAGGGACACTATAGTCACCAGAACAACTACAGCTTATTGTATTTGTTCTGGTAAGTAGAAGCATTCCATTCAGGCTTTTTGCAGTAAACACTGTCTTTTCAGAGAAAATAACTCCATTGGCCGCTCCTTAGATGGCTGCTAGAGGTGCTTCATGGGGCAGTACTGCCTAGTCTGCAGCACTGCCATTCAGTGTCTCCACCCTCTGCACGCAGACACTGAACTTTCCTCATAGAGATGCATTGATTCAATTTATCTTTATGAGGAGATGCTGATTGGCCAGGGCTATGTTGGACTTGTGCTGGCTCTGCCCCTGATCTGCCTAGTTGACAGTCTCAGCCAGTCCTATGGGGAAGTATTGTAATTTGCTCAGACCACCACTTCTGAGCCAGCAGCTGCAGAATTTAATACAAGTAATATTTTACTATATTTAGGGAGGCAAGAAGGGGCCAGGGTGGTGGTTTTAACATAATAGGGTCAGAAATACATGATTGTGTTCCTGACCCTATAGTGCTCCTTTAAGCAAGAGTATGTGAAGAGTAATTAAGGTTGCCACCTTCTTGGAAAAAAATACCAGCCTTAATCATTTGTATAATTAATTAGTTATGCGTGTAAATCACAAGGAGTGACATCAGAGAAAATTCTGTAAAATCACCAACAAACTACTCACAGTTTGATTCTGCTGTATAGATGGATTGCTCCCAGTGTCTCCCTGTCTCCCAGTGTCTCAGTCTATCAAGTCACCCAGTGTCTCAGTGTCCCTATGTATCACAGTGTCAGTGTCCCCATGTCCCCTAGTCTCCCAGTGTCTGTGTCCCCATTTCTCCCAGTGTCCCCATGTCACTAGGATGCTGGGCACACTGAGAGACATGGGGACACTGAGAGACCCGGGGACACAGAGACATGGGGACACAGAGACATGGGGACACTGACACTGGGAGACATGGGGACACTGAAACATTTGGGGACACTAAGACACTAGGGACACAGGCATGGTGTTATGGTGGGATGGTGGGAAAAAATTGTGATAGAAAACACCTTCCATCTGAAGTCTGTGGATAGTTAATACAATGTTAAACAAAAATCTGCACACCAGTCAAGCCATGAGACCTGCTTTTGCCACAGAAATCACAAATTTGCAGTGATGTTACTACCGCAAAGGATTCTGGGTGGGCCAAAAATTTGATTATTTGTTAAACAAATTTGCATATGCCCACCCAGAATCCTTTGCGGTAGTAACATCACTGCAGATTTGTGATTTCTGTGGGAAAAGCAAGTCTTATACCTTGACTGGTGCGCAGATTTTTGTTTAACATTGTATTAACTATCCACAGACTTCAGGTGGAAGGTGTTTTCAATCACATTTTTCCCCACCATAACACATTTGGATTTTGCTCTCTCTCTCTCTCTCTCTCTCTCTAAAAACTTAAAAACACAATTCTATATACCATATATATATATATATACATAGAGAGAGAGAGATAGAGAGAATTGTGTTTTTAAGTTTGTTTAAGACAAGCCATTAAAAATACTTGAAAGGCCAAAATATTAGACTTGCAAAGAAAATGTAAAGGATGCTACATTCTCTCTCCCCTTTTCTCTATTTCTTTAATTTATTTATTGATTGATGTATTTCTTTTATTTATATACAATAGTATAATAACTGGATTTATGGTATATGGGCTTAAAGTGTGTGTAATAAGAAAATTCATTTTTTGTTTGTTTATTGCAATGATATCCTATGTACATATATATAATACCTATGTATATTATCCAATTCCAATAGATATGTAGAGGGAAAATCTCAGACAGGGTCAAATGGAAAAGATGTATTCATTTTTTAAGTTGCTTTACTAAGCTAGTCTGGCAGCGATGTATCCTGGGTAAACAGGTCTCGTAAAATTGAGGCGTTCTCTCAAAGGTTAAAGTCACACTGGGTGCAGTCTTACTTTAGATTCCAATATTCTTCGCAGTTAGTTATTAAGTGGTTGAACAAGTGACATTATGTAGAAAATGAACAGAATGAGAGCAATAGATATGGTTCCACCGGTGTAGCTGTAACAAGACAAGGTAGGTCTATATATCGTTGTATGATCTGTACTGGGAGAGCAGTACATCAGATTGGGTGTTTGGGGACTGCTGTAGAATGATGCAGCAGAGTAGCACCTGCTGGACTGGTGTTGGGACTGTGCAAATATCTTTTAGGTTCGCGTCCAGTTGGACAACATTTGATGGAAATCTTCCCCTTTAGTAAACGACTCTAGAGGCAGAGTAGTGGAAAAGCAAATGTTTAAATTTACCTCGCAACTTAAATGCGACCTCCATAAAGAACTTAATAACATGAGAGATTTTATATAAATTAGGTTCTTCCAAAAAAGAAGGAAACTTAAGAAATTATATCAAGTGAAAAATATTTATGTGAAAGCCAGGCGATAGTGCTGTGAAACTCACAGCTTTATAGATACACTATGAGAATCTGATTTATGTCTCTACGCAATGAGTATCTGTGTGTATGTATGATGAGATAATCTGCTGAATCTGTATGTTGACACCACAACAAGAAAGTGTTTTTGCACGTAGACACTCAGCAGGACCTTTGATCATATAATTATATTACTAGCAAAGACAAGAGTGTGACAGTAGTAATGAGGAACGCCTTCTGGGAAGTTATATAGGTGGTTGATCCTACTGGGGTGTCCGGAAGGATAGCAAGTGTTATCACAAAGCTTTGGATGGACTGGAAGTGTCGGACGATGGTCATCAGCATGGGATAACTGGCATGCTATGACTAAACGAAATGTTACATATTCTTCAAAAACACTTAATAAAAACACAAACAATACTTCTATGAAAAACCCTACCATACATTTTTAAATGCAAATGATTTATTAAATACCCCAAATTTTAAGTAGAATAAAAAAAGGAAAGAAAGCATAAAGAAAACATGTACATAACATTTTCATCTTTTCTATGGATGTTCAATCACAGTTCATTGTTTATCAAACATTGTGTCAAAAGTCAGTAATACCGTGTTTCTCCGAAAATAAGACCGGGTCTTATATTAATTTTAGTCACAAAAAACTCACTAGGGCTTATTTTCAGGGTAGGGCTTATTTATTTACGGTACCGGTATGTACATTGAACCCCCCCTTTAATAAATCCACCCCCCTCTAATTAATCCACCCCCTCTAATTAATCCAGCCCACCCTTTAATTAATTCACCCCCTCTAATTAATCCAGTCCACCCTTTAATTAATTCACCACCCCTTTAATTAATTCACCCCCTCTAATTAATCCAGTCCACCCTTTAATTAATTCACCCTAATTAATCCAACCCTTTAATTAATTCACCCCCCTTTAATTAATTCACCCCCCTCTAATTAATCCAGCCCACCCTTTAATTAATTTCTAATTAATCCACCCCTTTAATTAATTCACCCCCCTCTAATTAATCCAGTCCACCCTTTAATTAATTCACCACCCCTTTAATTAATTCACCCCCTCTAATTAATCCAGCCCACCCTTTAATTAATTCACCCCCCTTTAATTAATTCACCCCCCTTTAATTAATTCAATAAATCCCAGACATAAAATATCTAGCAGTACTCACATTTCAAAGATTCCTTGCCGAGTCCGACCACTGGGAGCCTCACCGCCCGGAAATGGATCCTTCCGCTGAAGATCCGTGAAGGCAGACTGACGGCGCTGCAAAATGTCGTCATCACGTTGCGCGACGCTCCTCCTACAGCAGAAGAAGGAAGTCTCGCCGCAAAGGTACAATGCCTAGGTCTTATTTTCGGGGTAGGGCTTATATTGCAGCCCACCCCGAAAATCCGACTAGGGCTTATTTTCGGGGTAGGGTTTATTTTCGGGGAAACACGGTATGTGGGAATATACTGGGAGTAGGTTTGTTAGAGTGGGAACCAAATCTCTGTGAGATTATTTTAAATAATGGTGAACTTACAAAAACGATCCCTTTTGAACATATGTCGAACAGCAATGCACAAAAACATTGTTCTAAATGTCCTATTTTGTATATCTTCCTTAAAGCAGCACTTCCAATTGTACTGTCTTTATAATTTTGTCAAGACCCCCCAAAGTGACATGTCAACTTCAATAGTAGCAGATGAGGGGCAAATAATACGAGACAAAAACTTAGCTGACACTCTTGCTCATCAACATCAACATGTTGACCTTCAGTTTGTTTTTACCTCAGTCATCTACCATGCGCCTGTGCCATTTTTGTACACTTGCTTGTGTACGAGAGTACAACATTTTGGTCCATAGAGATAGCATTGGTTACTTCATATATCTTGTTTGCGCATGCACAATAAGATGCCATAAGCTTGTATTTCATATCTTGAGAAAACATGCCTGTTCTCATCAGGTTTCGGAAGTGACAAGAAACTCACGGGAATAGGGCCTTCAACTCCTCTTGTATTTGTTTGGCAAATGTTGTATTGTCCCTTAGATGTATTGGAACTCTGTCTTTTTACTTACACCGATTATACCCTTAGACAGAGGTGCAGAATGTGTTGGCGGTTTATAAATAAAGAATAAGGACTATAATGAATTAGTAACATACTGCGTTTTATACGTTTGTTCTGACTGCCTTCAAATTCCAAATAAAGTCTAACGCAGTCTATACAAATTCCATAAAGTCACAGTGCAATTTTATATGACTGAAACACTGCTGAAAATGTATCACATATGTTTAAATAATCCCCTTCCATGCTGAGGTACCTATATTGTATAAGCAAGAGCGTTGATCTCAAGCTGTTGCTGCTGATAGGCCAATGATGATGTAAATGTAACCATAATCACATCATTTCAATAGTTTTAAACACTTTTTAACTATCAATTTGGCAAAAAAGGACCAAAGCCTTACGTTAAACAGTCAGGTTTAACTGATTACAATCATTCTGAAGTTTAAATATGGAGAGAAATAACTCAACTATTGACATTTATTGAATTCAACACCAGAAATACTTGAAATCCACAGGAAATACATTTCAAAATGTTTACTCATTAGCAGAACAAACACCACAACCACCTACCCTGAATTGTATGTATACCTAATACAAAATTAAGTAAAAATAACATGTTGAAAATGGGAACAATGGAAAAGCGGTTTTAACATCTTTGTTTATATATATTATTATGTAGCCCGTGAAGTTACACAGGCTGCATTATCTGAAATGCCCAGTAGATGGCACATGGACTCAGTATGCTGTTAATAAAACATTGAGCTTTGATCACATGACTTGCTGAAATCAAGAGAGGAGTGTGGCATCATCGCAGGGCCTGTCAGGACTTCCTGCACAGCTCTGAGGGAGGAGGATTCTAAGAGTGACCACATGCTGAGCCAGAGAGAGGACATGTGAGAGACTGTAGCACAGAGATAGGGCCTGGCTGAGAGAACTTGTTTCACCCAAGATCACACCAGCTGAGAGAGGGACCTGCAGGAAAGGAAAGAAGACAAGCACTGAGTCCAGACGTCTGGCGAATCCAGTGAGAGGAGACTGCTGCTGACTGACTGGTTAATCGTGTTGAGAGGGTAAGCCAAGCCTCTCCCTGTATCGCCACAGGGCACCTGTCTCCTCACTCACAGTAAAGACTCTGAGGTCCCGTGACAGACATTACACATCTGAGGCTGCTTCAGTGACCCTGCGGAGCAGGACTTATAAGGGCCCCAACTCTCCTATGTGCACCAACGGCCGCTAGGGCGAAGATAAGGGGGTGGGGCGCAGGTGTGCTGGTGGGTGAGTGAGGGAAATCCACATTTGCCTTGTTATCTGTGTTACTCTATTGTATTTTCCTATGTATGTTGGTTCAATTGCTACTTACCATATAAAGTTAGTCCCAGTTAGACTGTGTCAGTCTCATTGCACCAAGTATGTTCCCAGTGGGACCCCACATCCCTACCCCGGATGCTCCACTGGGTGGAGGCACTGCCGCAGACATGTACCCCAGCTCCCAGATAGCGGAGGCTCAGGATCCGCCTGTCAGGCATAGTGAGTTAACTAGGTTTGGGGACCCCAAAGACACTAGGGGGCACCCCCAAAACCCCGTTACAGATGGAGGCACTGCTGAGATGTATTGGGGTACAACCAGTGAGAATAGGTTAAGTCCTCAGGCCACTCCCTCCTTTGTGAAACAGTGGGCCCAGCAAAGAAATGTACCATTACAGCAAGCTGTGATGTTATGCAAAGTCCCATCCTGCTGTGAGATGAATCACGTCATCTTGTGTATAGAAATTCGACTGGGAATAGAAATGGCGACCATCAGAGATATCCTGCAGGATTCTGAAGGCCAAACTTACATGTTAATATATTGTCATACGGGCTTGGGAGACCATGAGATGCCTACCAACATTCATTTACATGGAGCCCCGGATGGAGGATGCTCCTTAGTGTACGCTCTCCTTGATAAGAAAGAAAGGGTCTCACTGCAACAACCCTTTAAATTAGAACGGAAAGATTATGTCACAGAAAATTATTCTAAGCTCCTGACCCCCATCTCCGGAAAGGCCGGAGCCATTCCTAAACAAGCTGCCCATCCTCCTAGAGGACAGGGGATGATTACTCCTAAAGCAGAATCTCATCCATCTACAGCATTACTGAAACCAGACAACCCTGAAGTACACACCCTCCCTACAGGAGGTAGTGATGTATCGGACATACTACAGAAACTCTCAGAAGCCATAGTGACGGCAAACCACACCCATAGTTACCACAAACTAAAGGTGTTTTCTGGGAATCAGCCTGTTCCTGCAGGAGAAGAGCCTTTTGAGGTCTGGAAGGATAATGCTATGCAGTTGTTGGAGGAATGGTCTTGTACGGATACCATAAAGAAACAGCGGTTGGTGGAGAGTCTTCGTTTTCCCGCTACAGACATGATAAGACTGTACAAGGGAGTAAATGGGCAAGCTACTGCACACGACTATCTACAAGTCTTACAGGATGCTTATGGGAAATCAGAAGATTTGGATGATCTGTTGGTTAAGTTCCTAGCCACTAAGCAGAAGGAGCACGAAAAAGCCACTGACTATATCAACCGGTTACAGCTATCGCTTGGAAAGTTATTCCATAAAGGAGCAGTCACTGTCCCTGAGTTGGATGCTCGGCTATCTAAGCAAATTCAGAGAGGTGGTTTGACCAGTAATCCAGTTATGATTCTGCTGAGAGCCAAGTTGGATGATAAAGTTCTGCCTTATTCCACATTAATAAATACAGCCAGGAGATTGGAAGACCAGATGTGTCCACCCCTACAGAAGGAGAAAGAGAATACAGAACTGTCAGCTCTTAGGAAGAAGGTGGCTGAATTGGAGCTTTTATGCAAATCACCACCAGAGAGAGCAGATCTTCCCCCTGGAAGTGGGGGGCAACACAGGAAGACTCAGAAAAAGCTGTTTCCTGAGGATTCACCCCGCCGAGGGAACTGCTTTAAATGTGGAAAGTCAGGGCATTTTCAGCGGGAGTGCCCTGCGGATTCCATGGAGGTGGATGTGGGGGTGCTGGCAACCGAGCTCGGGGAGACTCAAATGACCAGGTCTTACAAGCGAAGGAAGACCCGGCCTACATATAGTCTATCTGTAGGGGCCAAGATTGGGCCTAAATCTTTGATACACGTGCAAGTGGAAGGAATTCATGCTTCAGCATTGCTAGATACAGGTTCTCAAGTCACCATTATCTACAGAGACTTCTATGAACGTCATTTGAAACACATTCCTATGGAACCTGCAGGAGAGTTTCAGCTATGGGGCGTTGGGTCTCAAGCTCAACCTGTGGAGGGATGCATAAAAGTGACCATAACTATTCCCCAGTTAAATACCGGGATGATATGTCCTATGGAGCTGGAAGCTTTGATATGCCCTGCAGCCAAGAAAGTGTGTGCCCCAATAATATTTGGTACTAATGCAAAGATGGTACAGGATGTATTCAGGGCCTATCTGACAGAAGTGGGAGATGTCTCCTTAGACCGACTGATGGAGGTCAGCCCTGTCCTAGGAAAAGAGTGTCGACGACTAGCCCTTGCAACAAAACCAGGGTTGTGCCACTATTCAGGAACAGAACCTGCATTTGTGAAGCCTGGTGAGACCAAAACCTTACGAGCCATAGCCTCAATGCACCATGAAATGTTGGGGGGAACTGGACAATACCTTATTGAGTCTCTGCCTGAAGAGGATCAGAAGAAGGGGTGGACTCTCATACCTGAGATAAAAGATTGGCGAAAAAGGTGGTGTCGGAGTTTTCCTGTGATGGTACAGAATTTAACCCCCACGGAAATCCGGATTGATCGTCATCAGAAGATTGGTGTAATACACCTTTTAGATCAAGTTTCGTCCATCATGTCTGTGAGTGCAGAACAGACGGATCATGTGAAAGCACCTTTAGATTTTGATCTAGAAGATTCTCCCCTACCACAGCAGTGGAAAGACAGCCTTCGTTCAAAACTGGCCACCCGAGAGGGAGTGTTCTCCAGAGCAGAGATGGACGTGGGGTGTTCTAAGAGTGCCACCCATGCTATAAGACTTGCTGATCCTACTCCTTTCAGAGAAAGGTCAAGAAGAATACCCCCTCGAGATGTGGAAGATGTCCGGGACATACTCCAGCAGATGGAAGGAGCAGGCATCATCACAGAGTCCCGGAGCCCCTATGCCTCACCTATTGTGGTAGTGAGAAAAAAGAATGGTTCAGTTCGGCTATGTGTGGACTACCGTACTCTGAACAAGAGGACTGTGCCAGACCAGTACACCTTGCCCCGGATAGAAGATCTTCTGAACGCCCTATCTGGCAGCCAGTGGTTCAGTGTGCTTGACTTGAGGTCTGGATATTATCAGGTACCCATGAAGAAGGAAGATCAGGAAAAGACAGCTTTCATCTGCCCTTTGGGGTTCTTCCAGTTTACCAGAATGCCACAGGGAGTCACAGGAGCTCCTGCTACTTTTCAGAGGCTGATGGAGAAAACTGTGGGGGATATGAATCCCAAAGAGTGTCTAGTGTATCTAGATGACCTAATTGTTTTCGGGAAGACACCAGAGGAGCATGAACAAAGATTGCTAAAGGTGTTGGATCGACTTCAAGCTGAAGGCCTGAAGCTATCAGTGGACAAATGCCGATTTGCCCAGAACTCTGTCACTTATGTGGGGCACATAGTCTCCGCTGAAGGAGTAGCCACAGATCCTGCTAAAATTGAAGCAGTGCTGAATTGGCCAAGACCAAATAACATCGGTGAGTTGCGGTCCTTTCTCGGATTCTGTGGTTACTACCGAAGGTTCGTGAAAGACTACTCAAAGATTGCTCGAGAGTTACATGACCTGCTGAAGATTATCTCTGACGTAAAGGGTGTTAAGGCACCATATCCTAAAGACCCCTTTGGAGAGAAATGGACTTCAGGATGTGAAGATGCCTTTCTGACGCTGAAGAAGAGACTTACAGAAGCTCCTGTCTTAGCCTATGCAGACCCTGAGAAACCATATATCCTCCATGTGGATGCCAGTATGGAAGGCCTAGGGGGTGTACTGCACCAAAGTTATCCAGCAGGATTGAGGCCGGTGGCTTACATAAGTAGGAGTCTTACAGGTGCAGAGAAGAACTATCCAGTCCATAAATTGGAATTTCTGGCACTCAAGTGGGCCATGGTGGATAAGCTGCATGACTATTTGTATGGGGCAACATTCGAAGTAAGGACTGACAACAATCCACTTACCTACATCCAGACTACAGCTAAGCTGGATGCTACAGGACATAGGTGGTTGGCTGCCTTGTCAAACTACAGTTTCAGCCTGAAGTACAAGCCTGGGCCCAAGAATGTCAGCGCAGATGCCCTGTCCCGCAAACCTAGACTCCCCCCTCACCAAGAAGAAGAGGAGTGGGAAGAGATCCCTGGGCCGGGGGTAGGAGCCTTTTGTCAGATGTATGTGGTGGCCGAGAGTCAAGAAGAATTTGCCGAGCTAAGAGGGATAGACTCCATTAGCCACTCTCCCGAAGCTGTGCCTGAGGTGTTCCATGCTCCAGTCATGCTTCAACAGTGGTCCAGTATAACCACAGAAGACAAGAGGAAGGCTCAAGCGCAGGACTGGTATATTGGGATAGTTATCAGAGCAATAAAGACTAAGAATCCTAAATTGCTGACTTCTCTACCTGTGAATCAAAGAGAATTATACCGAAGAGAATGGAGCCGACTACATCTCGAAGATGGAGTACTCTATAGGGTCGTGAAGTATCATGATCACCCTGACAGAAAACAATTGGTACTACCGCACCGATACCGTGGCATGGTCCTGAGAGCTCTCCACGATCAACATGGGCATCTCGGGGTGGACAAGACCTATGGCCTAGTACAAGATCGGTTCTATTGGCCTCGCATGAGGGAACATGTCGAGCAACATGTAAAGACATGCAGGAGGTGTATCCAGAGGAAGACCCTGCCTGTGAGAGCTGCCCCTATGGGTCATCTGAAAAGTACGGGACCCATGGATCTTGTGTGCATGGACTATCTCTGCATTGAGGACGATACAGCGGGAATTGGAAATGTGCTGGTGGTAACGGACCACTTCACCAGATATGCTCAAGCTTTCCCCACTAAAGACCAAAAGGTTGTGACTGTAGCCAAAGTCCTTTGGCAGAAGTATTTTATTCACTATGGACTACCCAATCGGCTACACTCTGATCAAGGTAGAGACTTTGAGAGTAAGTTGATAAAGGAGCTGTTAGGCATGTTGCAGGTGCAGAAGTCCAGAACCACACCTTATCATCCGGAGGGTGATGCACAGCCAGAACGTTTCAATAGGACCCTCCTAGATATGCTAGGGACTCTCAAGCAAATCGAGAAGCGGTCTTGGAGTAAACATGTGGAAACCATGGTCCACGCATACAACTGTACAAGGCATGAATCTACAGGGTTCTCACCCTATTTCTTAATGTTCGGAAGAGAAGCTCGATTGCCGATAGATGTCCGGTTGGGAGTGTCTCCTGATGGAACAGATTCAACTTCACACTTTCAATATGTGAGGAACCTCAAACAAAACCTTCGTCGGGCCTACGAGTTGGCCACCCAAGCTGCAGCAAAAATGGAAGAACGGAACAAAAGAAGATATGATGCTAAGGTGAGATATCGGGAGATTCAAGCAGGGGATAAAGTTCTTCTCCGGAATCTAGGTGTGCCTGGAAAACACAAACTGGCTGACAGATGGAAAGATACCCTGTTTGAGGTTGTGTCCAAACTGGAAGGACTGCCAGTGTACAACATTCGGGGCCCGGAGGGCCGAATAAAGGCTTGGCATAGAAACCATCTGCTTCCAGTTGTGTATACTGATGAAGAGGAAGAGAGTAGTGAAGAACTGGAGGAAACCCCAGCAGAGAGTCCTGGAAATGGGGCAGAGGAGACCCCGGGAACTCCCAGTGCAGAGGATCAGTGGTGGTCATCACCCGCTGAAGAAACACAACAATTGCCTCCTTTAACTCCTGTGGTTTCACAAAGTCCCGGAACCTCTCCTGGGTCACAAAGTTCTCCAAGGTTGAATCCAGAAAGTCCCTGTTTTGTGCCTGGAACTTCCCTTAAAAACTCTACTTCGAGGGCAGGAGTCGAAGTTCCACAGTTGATGTCCCAAGATCCTCTCCCCCAGCGAGAACTGAGACACAGCACCAGAGTGCGGCAACCCCCTAGGGCCCTAGTTTATGATAATATAGGAGAGCCCAGTTATGCCCCGCTGACACAAGCAGCATTTAAAATGGCCACTTTCCTACATGCACTAGCTGAAGTGGTAAATGTTAGTGACTGTTTACCCTAAATAACTAGCTAGCTAGGATGTTACTGTGCGAACTGTACTGTAGGTATGCTAAACCTTTTTCTGTTGAATTTTTGTTAAGCTCCCTGGCTAGGACTTGCCAGTGGAAGGCAAGTATTTTCAAGGGGGAGCATGTAGCCCGTGAAGTTACACAGGCTGCATTATCTGAAATGCCCAGTAGATGGCACATGGACTCAGTATGCTGTTAATAAAACATTGAGCTTTGATCACATGACTTGCTGAAATCAAGAGAGGAGTGTGGCATCATCGCAGGGCCTGTCAGGACTTCCTGCACAGCTCTGAGGGAGGAGGATTCTAAGAGTGACCACATGCTGAGCCAGAGAGAGGACATGTGAGAGACTGTAGCACAGAGATAGGACCTGGCTGAGAGAACTTGTTTCACCCAAGATCACACCAGCTGAGAGAGGGACCTGCAGGAAAGGAAAGAAGACAAGCACTGAGTCCAGACGTCTGGCGAATCCAGTGAGAGGAGACTGCTGCTGACTGACTGGTTAATCGTGTTGTGAGGGTAAGCCAAGCCTCTCCCTGTATCGCCACAGGGCACCTGTCTCCTCACTCACAGTAAAGACTCTGAGGTCCCGTGACGGACATTACACATCTGAGGCTGCTTCAGTGACCCTGCGGAGCAGGACTTATAAGGGCCCCAACTCTCCTATGTGCACCAACGGCCGCTAGGGCGAAGATAAGGGGGTGGGGCGCAGGTGTGCTGGTGGGTGAGTGAGGGAAATCCACATTTGCCTTGTTATCTGTGTTACTCTATTGTATTTTCCTATGTATGTTGGTTCAATTGCTACTTACCATATAAAGTTAGTCCCAGTTAGACTGTGTCAGTCTCATTGCACCAAGTATGTTCCCAGTGGGACCCCACATCCCTACCCCGGATGCTCCACTGGGTGGAGGCACTGCCGCAGACATGTACCCCAGCTCCCAGATAGCGGAGGCTCAGGATAGTGAGTTAACTAGGTTTGGGGACCCCAAAGACACTAGGGGGCACCCCCAAAACCCCGTTACATTACATATCAAGATTAAAGGGACACTATAGTCACCTGAACAACTACAGCTTAATGTAGTTGTTCAGGTGAGATCTATAGCTCCCTGCAGTCAATCTAATGCAAACACTGTATTTTCAGAGAAAATACAGTGTTTACATTGATTGATAGGAATACCTCCAGTGGCCGTCACTCAGACGGCCACCAGAGGGATTTCCTATCATGCAGGGCCCTAAAAAGGCCTTGTACACGTTAGACGTATTAAAATACGTCTGACGTGTGCAGGAGAGAGAAGGCACTGTGTGCGCGCCTTCTCTCTTCTGCCTGTCAGCAGAGGAGAGGGGGCGGGCAAAGACCGGGAGCTGAGCTGTCAGTCAGCGTGGTAGTGCGCTCATTACTTCAGAGGGCGGCATGAATGCCGCCCTCTGAAGTATGTGCGCATGTACGGCGAAGGGAACAATGACGCATAAGGGAATAATGACGCTTCCAAATGGAAGTGTCTGATTGCTCCCTGCTTGCGCCCGCCTATTTCGTCATTTTGATGAAATAGGGGGCGTAGCTTTACGAGGCTCCCGGTGCTGGAACCAGGTGAGTAAACTTGTTTGCCTGGAGAGTCCCTTTAACTAAACAAAAACAACTCAAAATAGATTCACAAATTAGTCCTGATAGTTAAATGCCTCATATGTCTGGGATCTGAATTAATATTTAGTAGTTAACGCTAACACTATGCCAACCCTAAACTATGTCTAAACTAACTCTAACCATAAACCTACCTTAACCTTACCCCAAACTGTAACCACACACTATCCCTAACTCTAAAACATTAACCATAACTCAGCATTGATCCTTATCGCACAATAACACTAACCCTACACTAACACTAACCATTTACCTACCCTAACCTTACCCCAAACCGTAACCCCACATAATCCCTAACTCAAAAACACTAACTCTAACCATATACCTACCCTAACCTTACCCCAAACCGTAACCCCACATAATCCCTAACTCTAAACTAACATTACCCTAACCCCCCTGACATCAGGAGGTGTGTGTGGGGGGGGGAGGGAATGGGGATTTCCAAGCTCCAACAGCACAGAGCACTTTGTGAGCACCCTCTGCTGTGTGATTTCAGAATGCTGTCCCTGCTGAACAGACAGCAAGATGATATTGGCCTACAATTCCCAGAATTTATTGAATGCAGTAGAGGGCAATTGAATTATGGGAGTTGTAGTTCAGCAATAGTTGGGGTGCAGGGCAGAGTTTGGGATATCTGAATTAGGATCAGGCTCTTAGAATGTAACTAAATATTCAGTCAGTATTAATGCAAATGGCATGGAGACAATGTGTTTCACTTATTTTGCATATTTGACTGACCAAAAATGATGCTTGTGATCCAGGGCCAGTCCATCCTGGAGGGAATTTACTCTTGTTTTAGAATCGTCACTCTTTTTTATTGAGAAGGATGGCGGTTGCTAAAAAATAAATAAAGATTGACAAGAGCATCAAGAATTATTTACCTTGCCACTCAGGCAAGGAGCTCCTGGGGAAACAAAACGGCACAATGTAGAAACCAAATGAATTAACAAACCTACAATAATAAATGTTCACTTACAAAATGTGTTAGATAGAAGCCTCCAGATCTTTTATAGGTAAATAAGCATAATTTTAGAATGCTGGGTTAACACTAACACAGCCAAAACAGAAGATGATGGACAGGTATCCACCTATATACTCAAACAATGATACTCAGCTTGTGATTTTCTATCTCATTTTAGATGTCTCGGGATGCAGAATGCTTGCACCAGGTCAAGGCCTCTCGTTTGAAATTAACCGACTGGCTAGAAAATAATCCTCTTGTGGTCCTCAGGTGGCTCCATGCTGATGGAATTCTACCGCAAGATAAATATTTCTTTCTCCTGGATAGAAATCCACAGAGAAACCAAGTGATTTCTCTCTTGGAAACTGTGACCCAAGATGCGGAAATTTGCAAAGCATTCGTGCATGTGCTGCAGCAAGTACAGGAATATTACTGCCCGGATTTACATAATTGGCTGAAGGATAACTTTCCAGTCTATATCAAGGAGTCTACTGGTCCAATGGGTAAATCTAATGCCATTAAATAATGGTTCAAGCAACGTGTTCTTATATGCTTTTCAAGTTAGGAGAACTGAGCAACCACCCAGGCCGTGGCGTTAGCATTTTAATAGCTCCAGCGACTACATGGAATAGTGAAAAGTCACATTGCTAGAGACATTCATTCTACCAAACCCTACCATTTCATTGGTTGCCCGTTATTAAAACTAGTCAGTGACGGAACTTGACCATTATATTCATAAAGCACTTGTAACGCTAGCGGGAGGAGAGCAGCTCCCAACGAGATGTATTACATTGCCTAACACTTGACTAAGCAAGAATACAAAATATGCTCCACATAATGCCCACTTTCTTCTCCATTTTTATAGCAGTAGTTTCTATTCTAAAGAGAAAAAACATCTCTTATCTTCTCTTATCAGAAGCTCAGTTATGTCTCACTGCATCTTTAAAGAAGTATTATAAATAATATAAGGGTATCCTGCTTTCGCATTTATGTATTTAACAAATTCTTATATAGTGCCCTTTTTTAGAGCAACCTTTGTAGGTAAACTTCATTGCTACATTACAACAGACAATGAGAAGCGTTTGGACTATTTCAATTCATTATTTTTTTGTCACTGTACGTGACAAAATTAACTCATATCACACCTTTTTATTTATTATGTTTGCACTTTATGCATAGTAAAATTATGTTGTAAAACGTTCAGTGCCTATTCCTCAAATAGGCGATCTCTCTACGTATATATACATTTTAATTTTAAGGTATAATTACTGTTTAAAGTGACACAGAGTATATATACGACACTATTATTGCACATTATGTGAGAGATAGTTGTGCACAATAGGAATATTGTATATTGTTAAAACGATCTATAGTATAGTATCTGCTATTTTTTCTTTTCACGTCCTATGTACTGTATACTAATTGAGTGCCACCTACCGCAGGATTAATAGATTACGGTTGTATATATTTTATACTACACATGCAATACTGCTCCACTTGTGAATACATTGTAATTTAAGAATATAATTCCTGCTAAAGCTATGAATTTCACAAAATATTATATTTGCAGAAAAAGAGAAAACCAGTAGAAGGAGTGCATTGGGTTGGTTTAAAAAGAAGATAACAAAGGAAAATACATATAAATGTAATCCTAAAGGTAGGTTATCACCCTTCTTCATATTGCTTCTTGGCTACTGTAAAACCCAAATGGTTATTTTTCTCTGCACTGTTATCTGTTTTTGATAATTAGTGACATAAATTGGCTTTTGCAGAAAACGGGAAAAGTTGTGAATTTAGTGTTCAAGTAGCAATTGTTTGGCACAAGCATTAAGAATTGTGTAAAGCTGCATGTACGGATTTAGTAAATTTGGTATGAGAATTCAGCGTTGCATGAAGCTATTTTCTGGAATTTAAATATTAACAGGCAAAAAATTAAATAATATACAATTATTAATAAGATTATGCCAGTCTGATAATCATTTTTCTTTTTTAAGTATTACAATGAAACAATCCATTATATCTTAGGGAAAATGTTCAGCTAAGCTGCCAGCTGAAATTAACCTCATACGTTTAAGATATGGTTTCAGTTTTACACCCACAGATATATCTGGACTAGAACTGGTTGCACTTTGAACTTACTGGGACTCGATTCATATAAGTATCATGATAAACGTTGACATAAGCAGTTTGTATGTAATTTACCGTGCTTTCTGTCCACTTGATAAGAAATTAACAGATAACAGTTTTACAGTTATTGCTATTATTATTACAGTTATTAGTTTGATGAAAAGAGATTAAATAAAGCAATAGCCTGGTCCAGGGCTGCTCCCTTGTCGCTGTTGCGATCTGCTTTAATTGATCTAGATGTAGAATATTGGCTTTTCCATTCTGTCATACATATTATTGATTTATTTTTGTCTAATGCACAGACAGATGGTGGAGTTACTTAGTGATCATTTTAATGTGTCTGATCAGGATCTGAACATAGGTAAAGTTTTAATGTCATCATTAGAAAAAAATGATCATTCAGATTCTGGTCGGAAACGCACCGATGTGCTATACTTATTTTGCTGGGGAATCAGGTCCAAAATTAAATTATATGACAAAATGGGAAAACCAACTGAAAAATGAGTTTTAAGTGGAGGAATGGCACGAGATTCTCATGGCATTACACGGCATTACACGGTCTGCGTCGCTCATTACAAACTTATATCCAGATGGTACCTGACTCCCTCTAGACTTTTTAAATTGCGGTCAAGTTGGTTCTCTGTATCATGTCATTTGGTCTTGCCCTTAACTAAAACAGTAGTGGGAAGATATTCACACTCAAATTAAACTCATCACTGATCAAATCCCCATTATATCACCAGAATTGTGTCTCCTGAAGAGATTCCCAGATGATTTGCCCAAAATTAAAATAACTATTTTAGGCAATCTCTTGGTTTCAGCCACTTTGGTCCTTCCTCGATATTGGAAAACAGCTACTATTCCTTCTATGACTGAGGTGTCAATAATACTCTAGAAACTAAGAGATGTGAATTAACCTTTAGACTACCTTCCAATACAGTTAAAGGGACACTATAGTCACCAGAACAACTACAGCTTTATGTAGTTGTTCTGGTGAGTATAATCATTATATGCATTTTCAGAAAGAGGCAGTGTTTACATTGCCCCTAGGTACACCTCCAAGTCTCCACTCCTCCGATGGCCACTGGAAGTGCTTCCTGGAGCAGTGCTGCATAGTAGGCAGCACTGCCGTTCAGCGTCTTACGCTGTGCATGGGGATGCTGAATTTTCCGCAGAGATGCATTGATTCAATGCATCTTTATGAGGAGATGCTGATTGGCCAAAACAGTGTTTGACCCCGCCCCCTTGCCGATTTTAGCCGATCCAATGCTTTCTCCATGGGAAAGTATTGGCTTGGCAAAAAAGGGGGCAGGGCCAGTACGGTGGACCCGTGAAGAGCTGAAAATAAGGTGAGTTTTAACCCTTTCTGAGAGGGCTACCTAAATGGTGGATTTAGCCCTATATTGTGTTTTTTTGTTATTTTTATTAGGACATATTGTAAGGAATTTTCTTCTATCAACTGTATGTAATTATATACTTTCTTCATTACCTTTTGTATAACTTCAGCGCGGTCCATCACCACCACCACTGTTTTTCTCTGTTTGTTGTTGACAGTGTTGTGGGGATTCCTTGTAGGTGGCTTTCTGCTCATTTATAGACAGAGTGCGCCACACACATAACTTTGTTCATTTCAAACTTTAAGAAGTGCTAAGAAAAAAGTCAAGAAAGCCTTCTTAATCATAAAAGGTTTTTATTTTACCAAGTAAGAGAACACACTTTTAACATACTAAATTCTCAGTGCAAGCGACTCCGAAGAGAAAGGGGCTGTTATATGAAATTTTTAGGGTGTCGTGTAACAAAGGAAGGAAAAAGGACAGTTACAGAAATATATAAAAATGGAATCTGCGGCTATACGCCTTCAGACAGGAAAAATATATTTGAGTAATAATATTACAATGCAAAGAATGGACCTTCCACAGGTATGTATTATTATTATTATTATTTTATTATTTATATAGCGCCATCAGATTCCATAGCGCTGTACAATGGGTAGACTAACACATGTAATTGTAACCAGACAACTGGACGTACAGAGAGGTGGAGGGCCCTGCTCAATGAGCTTACATTCTAGATGGAGTGGGGTACAGTGACACAAAGGGTTAAAGTAAGGGGACGAAATAGGTTGTTGGAAAAATATTCACTGAGGGCTTAGTAGGTAATTTTTGACAGTTGTAGGTGAGGAGTCATGGGGGGTGGGGGATAAAAACTTGCTAACAGTTTAATTGATATGCTTTCTTGAAGAAGTGAGTTTTCTATGATTTTTTGAATGAGTGGAGACTGGGTGAAAGTCTTACAGAGAAGGGAAGAATATTCCACAGAAGAGGTGCAGCCCTGGAAAAATCTTGGAGGCGAGCATTAGAGGTGGGAGTACGGACAGAGGATATAGATAGGTCTTTGGCAGAGCGTAGGGGCCTCGAGTATTCACTAAATGTTTATGTCAAAACAGTTGGAAATGAAATATTCTCACTGCATCTCATCTTTTTGAAAACAAAACCGTATGATACCTGTTTACAAAGGAGAATGAAACCGCAAGTATTTGTCATTATTTTCAAGTGAATGAACCAGAGTGAACGGACGTACCGTGCATACGCTTATTCTAAAGGTTCAGAGGAGGAATTACTCAGCAGACACACAAGCTCAGTAATTCTCCAATGAAATGAATGAACTCCCTGAGACGTGCTTGATTTTTTTTTTTAATTAAAGGGACACTCCAAGCACCATAATCACTACAGCAGGCTGAGTGTATTGTAAGGAATTGTAAGGAATCAAAATATTTTGAACGGTATGAATTCTTGTCTGGGGTCTACCGGGCACTGCTCCCCGCCTACACCACCATCTCCTGAGACCTGGAAGGTACCCAGCAGGACATTCTGACAGCTCTACTGTGTATCCATTATATCTTCCTGTCTGTAATTTATTTAGGATGGAGCTATAAAGCCACCCCATTTGTATATTTGCACAAGAACCAGCTATTTTATATATACTTACCTTTGACATCTTCTTCTACTTGTTACAGGCCAAAAAAGAAATTCAATCACCACAAGCCACCTGAAAGGTAAATAAGAATGATAATTTTTTTTTTATTATTATTTATTTATTTATTTTAAATTCTTTATTTTTGTTGGGCAGGTGGTTACAGGGTATCAACAGACGCCACAACAGCATATTTCAAGCTTCACGAAAGTTACAGGGGCATGATAATTCGCACAATTTTTATATTAGGTTAACTAATCAGTTATTTCATCAGAGTAGGATTAACTAGAATAAAATAACGATGCTAGTTGCTAAACATTCCAAAATATTAATAACAAGTTTTGCGTAATCATAGTGAAAGTAAACAGAATTAATACAAGCTAGTGATGTGGTCTCAGTGGTTAGACTGCGCTTCAAATAGCTGGTCAGGCATTCAGACTGGGCTTGTAGAACAAGTTAGGAAAAATAGTAGGAGCTACTGGCTGGTAATGTTAGTGTGGTGGAGCGGATTGCGTACGACTGCCTATCTCTCACAACATGTGGCTCAGATGCATTGGTATGCGGACAGTCATGGTTCCAGTGCCCCCTAAGTGGGGCCGTGGTAGGTGGGACTCGAATGTGCATATTGCTTATATCTAAATAGATAACATTTAACAGTGTATTTATGTGTATCTGTGGCAATTGAGCCTCAGTTAGCGAGCTAGAGTCTGCAGTAATACACTATAACTAAGAGGCGTCTACATTTGCCTGGGTTATAACTATAACGTTTATCTGACGCGTGAGGTGGACAATATAGGCTGGGGGATGTTCGTGGGTGGGCAACAAAATGATATAGAGCAGACCCGTAAGGTCCCCTGGGGTCCCCCAGGCTCGAGTCCTTCTTTGGGCTGACCGGCATAGAGATGAGTTGTCCCGGTTTCACGGCATGGTGTAGTGTGCTGTGGTCGGTGTCCTGGTCGTGAGCCCAGGTAAGCAGTTTGCTTTGAAGCCTTCAACCTATGCCTCGTTGGGACTGTGCTGGTCCCTGCCACGGGTGCCCCTGCTGTCGCATTTCCTAGCGGTGAGGCTGAGGGCATGGTGGATGTCGTTTGGGTGAGTCGGTAGGCTGTGGTATAGTTGCCCTTGTAGTAGGGGGTGCCCGTGGCTTGCCCGTGCTGTGTTTTGTTTGTGTTCGCCGTTTCGCCGCCCTGTTTAGGTGACATGCCTGTTTGCCTCTCCGCTGCCTTCTCGTTGATTTGGGCCTACTCAAGGGTGCCATTTGTCGCTGTGGGTCGGGCGGTAGGTGGCATGGTGGGTGTTTAGAGGTGGGTGGTAGCGGTGTCCCCTGTCTCAGTCTGTGCTCAAGCTTGAGCAAATATTTGTTCCAAGCTTGACAAGGGGGCTCGTTGTACTTCATGTCCGCTCGCGGGTCGCGTGGTCTCCGCCATCTTGGAAGGGCCTCGTGGCCCTCTTATATGTTCCTCGCTTGTGTGTGCCATAGCTGGGAGGACTCCCAGTAGTGGACCGGGATCACCCCCAGCGGTCCGGGGGGGTTGCGGGGTGCACGTTCACTGCAATCGGCTCCCGAGCCGCTCCAGGTTGAGAGCTCGGCCGCCGCTCCCATCCAGTGTGCACCCGGCCACATGCCTTCGCGGCTATAGCCTGCTGTCTGTCTTCTGCTCACGGGCCGCATTACCGGTTTACCGTGTAGACCGAGGGTCAGTGTGTCGCTTGGGGTCAGTTTGTGCCGTGTCTTGTGGGTCTGAGATGCTTTTTTAGCTATTGTAGCTTAGTTCAGGAGGGAGCTTCAGCTAGGCACGTCTTCCCTCCATGACAGTCAGGCCCCGCCCCCCTATAAGAATTATAATTTAAACAGAGTGTAGTGTTTTTCTGATTTCTTTCAGATGTAATATGCTTTGAAGTTGTTTTCCAAATATCTCTCAGTTGTATAAATGGCGTCTGCATGGATCAGGCACATGTTAAAGCGGCACTGTCATGCCGAACTTACCTTTCCCCAATCGCTTCCTCTTCTCTCCCTCTCTCAGGATCTGCTCTTCATTTCTTCTCGTCTGCTCTAGCTTTCTTAAAAACATAGGACAAAGTAGGGACTATGTGTCTTATTGAGGTTTCCTACACCTGACCATCTCTGACCAGTGTACTTCATTTCCGCTGGTCAGAGCAATTTTCTCACAATTCTCACCTTTTCTCCATGTTCCCGCGATGCATTCTGTCACCTTTCCCGAACGTCCTGTCACTTAGACAGAACGCCGGCAAAGCTACCGAATTGCGTCCTAGTTATCTACCAGTAGGCTGAAAGACCTAAATTGGTCTTTCAGGCAAATTTACTAATACTAAGTAAATATTACTTAGTATTAGTAAATGCTGCCCCTACTTGCTATATCGCGAATAGGGGCATGTCTACTAAACAGTGAGCCACCATAGGAATAATGCTTTCCTGAGGGGGAAATACTGATGTGAGCATGGCCATTGCCATGCATGCGCATTAGGTCTCCGGCGCTGGCGGAGCTGAGCCAGTGTCAAGGGACATCAGCGTTGAACTCAGGTTAGTGACAGAAAGGGTCATTAACCCTTTTTGCACCACGGGGGGAGGGGAGGGAAGCCTTGACAGTGGCAGAAGCTACAGTGCCAGGAAAACGAGTTTGTTTTCCTGGCACAATAGTTTCCTTTCAAGAGTAATGCTGGGGTCTGACGGACCCCATAAAAGATTCCTTTTTTTTAAGATTAGAAATGGTGTATGGCTGTCAACATGTTTTATTGTTTGCATATGTAACTCTCCACTTCTGCAAGATGTTTTTCACGCTTTGTGCTGTATGGTACAATTTATTTTCGCTGACCTCTGAGTGTAAGTTAAATCTAATATAAATGTTTTACTATGGCAGGTTTTCATGTCAAAGAACAAACATTGATCACAGAAAATGTACTGTATATTAATATGTTTTCAGCAAACCCGCCCCCCCCCCCCAAAAAAAAACACATTTGCTAAAAAGGAAGGGAAATCATAATAGTAGGCAAGCATCTCAGAACGGTTTAAATAATTTTTCTGATCAATCCTGTTTGTTTGGTTTTGTTTTACAGAATCTCTGCGGAATCACAAGCATTCTCTTTTGAAGCAAAATGTTAAAGTTCAAGGGAACATTGGAACTTCCTGCACTTCCTGTGAAATATTTGAAATTCAATACACCGAGCTCTTCATCACCGATGAGGACCAGAATGAAGCTCCAAACCAGCATGAATACTTTACATTAGCCAATCGTCGGGCTCGGATCTATGAGCACAACAAACATAAAAAAATCAAGCTGACTGATCTTATTTCCCCAAACAATCCAGAATGCAGGGAGCCACGCAAGGTGCTGATAACTGGGATAGCTGGCATTGGCAAGAGCTTCGCAGTGAGGAGGATGATGCATGAGTGGGCAATGGGAATGGCTTTCAAAAATGTCTCCTGTGCAATGAATTTTGCATTGCGTGAGCTTAACTTAATAGAAGGTCCAGTCAGCTTTCTTGACTTAGTCACACGAAACCATATTCATCTTCAAGGTGTATTAGAGGAACTGTGTAAGGATCCTACAGACCTATTGGTCATATTAGATGGACTAGATGAATTCAAACACCCAATCAACAAAGGAAAGAAGGTTGATACCATCACTGAACGGGTTCCTATTCAAGATCTGGTATATAGCCTCATCAATGGAACATTACTGTCCAGAGCATTCGTTGTGGTAACTAGCAGGCCCCACACAACCACTTCTTTGGTCATGTTTGACCGAAAAGTGGTTATCCTTGGTTTTGATGAAAAGCATGTGAACAATTTCTGCTTGAGGTTCTTCAGAAACAGCGAACTATCTGAGAAAGTCTACCAGTACATCATGCAGAATGATAACCTTTCCGGTTTGTCATTTATTCCACTCTACTGCTTCATCATCTGCACGGCACTCAAAGGCTTCTTCTCGAACATCTCAGAGCCCTGCTCCACTGGCAAACCACCACAAACTATGACTGAGGTTTATTCCTGCTATCTGTGTACCACCATGCATCATCGCACAAATAAAGAGACATCCAAAACAAATAATACTGAGCAGGAGTCCATTGTACTCTGCACTGAGGCAACTCTTGCAGAAATGAAGGGCATTCTTTGTCAGTTGGGAAAACTGGCCTATTACTCATTATTGAATAATAAAATTCTTTTTTATGGAGAAGACCTCAAAAGATTTGGGTTTGACCCATCCCAATTACCGGATTCATTTATGAATAGAATTTTTGTGCACGTGGAAGGGAAAGGGCCCACCGAAATGTTTTCATTCTTTCACATGACTATACAAGAGTATTTTGCAGCCCTGCACTGTGTGATTTGCATGTCTCCAGACCCTAAGGAACTTATACAATGCTTGGATCTCTGGTGTTTTGGGAATCATCCACAAGAGCCGGTACAAAGTCAGCTCCTGTCTTCATCTATGAAAATTATAACTGCCAAGCAGTGGGAGAATCTGGAAATCTTCTCTAGATTCTTCATGGGAATTCTCTCCAACAGAATTGAAGGGAAATTAAAGGGGCTGGTGGATTGTCTGAGTGCTGATATTCTTGGTCCCCTTGCCAAATGGTTTAAAGGAAAAATTAAATATGCAGTCAATCGGAGACTCCTAAATCTTTTACATTGCCTTAGGGAACTTCAGCGAAACACAGTAGTGGAAGAAGTAGCTCCTGACATTGATGAGGTCAACTTGTTCAAGGTTATCCTAAACCCTGCGGACTGTGCTACACTCTGCTATGTGTTGCAACATTCCACCACCAGACTTAAAATCTTAAACCTTGGCTACACGAATATTGGCATGCAAGGGCTTCGAAGGCTACAGCCATTGCTCCATCGATGCCAAACACTCCAGTGAGTATTAGTTAAACAGTGAAAAAAGGAACTGTCACTTGGGAGATATTGACACTTTCTAGTAGCTAGCTAAAAGTTAACTTTTACCTGCCTTTTTGTTTTTCTTTAAACCTGTCGTTTGATATATTAAGAATTATTGCAGTTTTCACATATTCCAAAAACGAGATTTCTACATAAGCCCTTCATTTCCATTCTGCAGTGTTTCCGTTTTATGCATTGGGTTTGCTGTACATGATGTCATGAGTTACCATTCTAAGAATTTAATTCAGCACTTCAGCTTTTACAGCAGAGAACTGACAATTGAATATCAACTTTTAGAAACCATTGTTTTGCCTTTAAACCTGTGCTTATGACAAATGCTATAGAACGCTATAGAAAGTATAGCATGGATGAGTCACTTCCTGGGGTGGACAGAGGTCATTGAAAACATGCAAAATGTAGAGTTTTGCAGAAAATGCAGAAATGTCTCTTTATTTTTTATGTGTATCCTTTTTATTCAATCATTTTCCCGCAGAATTTGAATGCACTCTGTATTGCTTTTAAAACAGACAGAGTCTTGGAATGTACCTATAAGTACCTTTGACTCCTGGTTTGTGTACTTATTCATCCCTTATCTTACTGCTGTATGATATGCAAAGAAATCCTTGTGTCTGCCAATGAACCTGTGTAGACGGAGATTACTATCTGATTTTTTAATCTTTCTACCATGAGTCAGTTCTATATCTTTTTTCAACTTAGAGTACACTGGTCATATAGGGCAGAAAGCTATGTATATTATACTAAGAGAAAAATTGCTTTTTACAGCACATTACACATCATTGCTTTAGTCTATCCTACACAACATTCAAATGTGCTGGTCCAACCGCAAATGTGCTGGTCTACTCGCAGTGTCGGTTTAATGTTTTTGTGCACAATTATAGTTAGAACTAAAAAAAAAAATTTTCTTTTACATTTAAGGAAACCAAGCTTCATTTTCGCGTCCCTTTTACGATGATTATATCCATCTATTTAACTTATTTTTTTATCTTCCTGTTAAGTACTGATCAATGGATCGTAACTCATAAGTCTGAGTATTTCTTCTTTTATCTTCAGTTTACGCTATAATTCTCTTGGCAAGGACGCTGCAATCATGGAGGCCGATGTGCTAAAATCTTCCACTTGTCAAGTTAAATGCTTACTGTGAGTATTGCTAGAATTCAGATCCCATCAATCCCATCTGTTTCTCTCACCATTCAGCAGCATTTGTACTGCTTTATTAATTTCCTTAAAGAGGGGTGGATACCTCCTAATTACTGACTTGTCTCGAACTCCCGTTCTATTAAACATACTTATATCCAGAGTACTATCAGGTAGTGTGTGTCGCCCTGTCAACATCTTGCCAATATACAGGCATCTTCTTCCTATAATACCAATGTGACCTTTACGTGGAAATAGCCTATGTAAAAAATAAATAAAAAAATAACTGACTTAAAATATTTTCACATCTTGACTATTTGGCTTAAAATGTCATTTTTTTCATTTACCATTACCATCTACTATTTGGTAGATAGACACCAAAATCATAGATTGTTCAGGGTGTATGTTAGGTCCAAATACCTTTCAAATTGAAGTTAGATACATTAAGTTTCTGAATTTGACACTTTAGGTACCATCATCACTTACTCTCCTTGCACAGATGGTTGTGCCCCCCATCCCTGTTTCATTGAATTTGGTTAATTTATGTCTGCAGTGATTAACAAAATTCAATGTAGCTACATGATCCCTCTCGCACTCTGTGACAATGCTGCGTGAAGATATGTATCCCCCAACTGTAGGCTTGTAAATTCCATAAAAGTCATAACTGATTTGTGTGAACCATCTCATAACTTTCCATGAGTGAACCTGAACAGACACTTGTATGCATGGCTGGCAGTGGCTTTATTCTTAAAAAAAAAAAAGTATTTCTGAATATACTATCTTGTATTTCGATGTTCCTTGTGCAGGATGTGTGGGAATCATATTGGCTCTGAAGGTGTCCAACACTTATGGGAAGCACTGAGTTCCAATCAGACACTGGAAGAGCTGTATGTGGACATTACAGGAATAACAGACAGCGGCCTAGATAACTTACTTCCCTGTCTTACGAAGAACACAACTTTACGTCTGCTAACGTAAGTACAATACACTCTGGGATCCAATGAGTACTAACCACAAATGAGAACAAAAAAAATTATAGGAATTTTAGATCAACTAAGTCTTGCCTCTTAATGTCTACATTCTGGCTGATATTCTGGCCTATTGTAAAGACTATTTGATGCACCAATTTTAAGATTAACCAATATGTCCCATCATGGCCTCATGGATTGATATATTTTTGGATAACCTTTTCAAAATAATTAAAAAAAATTCATGATTTTTAAAAAATATGAAAATATCAAAAACTATATAATATATTTAAAATATATATTTTAAAAATACATATATATATATATATATAAAAATTTATCCAAAAATAATGAATCACTTGAAAAGCTTATCCAAAAATATTAAATTGAAACCAGTGTTGCTAGCGAATTTACAGTAAATAAATGTTTTTCGTTAAAAAATTTTATAAATAAATAAACTTTTCTTTTTCTGCTCTCTACCACTTTGTTTTACGGTTTGTTTTTCTTTTCACCCCTTAACCTTAGGATCGTAGGTAATAATTTGAGTGAAAGGAGCAAGCAGCTCTTGGTGACAGTGCAGAGACAAAAGCCCACCTTGAAGATTCTCAGCAGTTTTCTAAGTGACATGGGCCTTCTGCAGGCATATCTGGACTGGGTACAAGATCTTAAAGAGGATCCACAGCAAATGGAGTCTGCAAAGAACGCAGACGCCTTGCGCAATGTCTTGGCTGAACTTGGAAAGGAGGACCCTGGAAAGAAAGACAAGGATCTTATAGAAAGGATTGAGAAGTTGAAGTTTGAAATAAGCCGCATCTTGCAAACGTCCCCCGTAGCTCAGTGACAATAACAATAATGCAGACTGGTCAATGATTTTAGATGCGTGCAATAGACTCTCAGAGGCCTTGGCATGTACATTAAGCTGTTCTGAAAATCAGCCTAAAATGTCATAAAGTGCACATTAGATCAGCCAATGGAATTTGAACTGCCGCACAATCTAACAAGTTATTCACTGTGAAGAAATGACTAGGGAATTGTAAAATTTGGATCAAAATAGCCAAACTCAAAAAGAGTTAATTATTTTTCCATCTTTTCCCATACTGCACGGTGGGTGTCAATATACCTAGTCCCTAACTTTTGGGGGGGGGGGGAGAGGGTGCCTATATATGTATGTATATATTTCTCAGTATATTAAATAAATCCCGTAAGTAACAGAGTGAAAATTATAGGAATACAGTCATGAAAAGAAAATATATTTTTTTAAATCTTTTCTACTTTTTGAAATATGCTGAGCTTATGTAATTCAATGTTAAAGTAAATTTATGTTTGTTTGTTTTTTAGTTTCTTTGATAAGGAATGTCTGTAGACAATGCCTCTTTTAGAAGATTTGATACAATTAGCACCTATATAATAATGCAGCAAAATATTAAGACTAAAAACACACACATCCATGACAACTACTCCAAAATATCTAGGTGAACTAAATGGTGGATGTAGCTTACTTACGTATTTTGTGACAAAAATTTAAAAAGACTGAAGATTACTCTGTATTTACTAAGATTTCACAATTTCATCAGTAGCATTGTTCTTAATGTTTTCACAACTGTTGTCTTGTTTGCATAATTGAATATTTTCTAGTTACATTTATGGAGTCTGTTCTGGGCTTCTAATGGAAAAAGATGCGTACACTCACGGCTAATGATGATCTCACCATGGACGGATTTGCCTGCAGAACGGAGAATGTCTTGGTCCTAGAAAAAAAAAAGAAAGGAGTTTAAGCTTTTATTCTTTCAAACAAGAGAGGCCCAGTAATCTAACATAAAAAGGAACCCTCTAACATTAAAACTAAATATATTTATTCTTAACTTTCTTTCTTTAAAATAAAATTGAGTTTGTTAAATTGATTGTGCTAGATTCCTTAAAGGGTAATTCCGACCAAATGCTTTCCTGTGGACTGTTTGAATGCGCGTTCGGCTCTTGCCGCGCATTCGCATTTAGCTCCACTCTGGAGCTGATGTCGGCGGGGGAGGAGAGGTCACCAGCGCCGAGGCAGCCCGGCGCTGGATAAAGGTAAGTAGCTGAAGGGGTTTTAACCCCTTCAGCGCCAAGGGAGGGGGACCCCGAGGGTGTGGGTTGGGGAGGCCCCAATGAGGATATAGTGTCAGGAATACATGCTTGTTTTCCTGACACTATAGTGATCCTTTAAGTACAGACTCCAGGTACTATGACCACTGCAAATCAGTGAAGTGGCCACGGTGCTTGGAGTAATCTATTAAGTAATGAGCTTCCAATAAGTGTAGGAAATGTAACAAATGTCTGTTTAATATTATACAGTATATTGGGAATTAATATGTGGCAGAAATAAAGGCTTAAAATGAAATGGAATCACAAAATACATTTTTCGATTTTCTTTTTTGGGTTGAGTGCAATGTATCTAAATATACTGTTGAATAAGTGCTATCCTTCATTAAATTGTTAAGAGAACAAGATGAGTGTGCTTCTGGTGATATTTTTTTTCCCTTATATTTGGTTTTATTGAGAACAGCAATGTCAGACGTTATCAGTGGAGACAGTAAATCACAGTGTGTTAGAATAGAAGGACAATTGTCTAGAAAAATCGCTGTTACAAATTACTATGACAGTCATCGGTAGATAAACGTCCGATGCTACTGTCTGAAATGGGTTAAAACATTGGAAAGGACTGTACACAAACTTAGGAATGTGGTTCAACTTAGGAATGTGGTCCTTCGTCGAGAAGAAGAATCACAATGTTTCGGCTCAAATAGAGCCTTCATCAGATCTAAAAAAAATTACCTCCGGGGCGTGTCCTGACTGCGCATGTGAGCGGACGTGCAGGAACGGAGCTCTCCCGGCCCGCGGCAATAAAGCAGCCATCACAGCGTGAATAACCCCTAAAAACGAGCAATAACCTACTACACCCTCAGGTAAACACCTCTGCGCCTGATGGCCACCAAAAAATTTAAGCAAAAAAACCTTAATCCCCACCTAGAACAGTCACAAACCGCGGAGCCGAAAATCCAAGATGGCGCCGACGGATGGCACTCGCCTGCCCACAGCAATGATACAGGAGACTGCCTGTCAGAGCACAGCAATCCAGCAACCAATGCCTCAATCAGGCTAATTATGCAGGAGCTCCACACCTCGTTTAAGGCTGACCTCCTTCAGATGACCGCTGACATCAAAGCAGACATCCATAGCATGGGAGAGCGTACTACCCGCCTGGAAGACAGGGCAGACGAGCTGGTGGAGGCACATAATACAATAACAGAGGCCTACACAGACTTAGAACTCAAACTAAAATCCTTGGAAGAAAAGGTGGCCGACCAAGAAGATAGGAGCAGACGAAATAATATCCGTATAAGGGGTATAACAGAGACCATTTCATAACAAGATTTATCCAGGTACGTCAAAGACCTGTTTAAAACCCTGATCCCCTCTCTGTTTGAATTCGACTTGATCCTGGACAGGACCCACAGACTCCCGAAGCCTAAACATCTCCCGCCGGACACTGCGAGAGACACGATCACGAGAGTACACCATTTCACTGTCAAGGACAGAATTATGCAGACTTCCAGGACCATGAACAAATGGCCAGAATTATATAAAGATATCAAGCTGTTCACTGATCTCTCCTCGGCAACCACGCTCAAATGCCGAGCCTTTGCACCGATTACAGAGGCACTAAGAAACGCGAATATCCCCTACAAGTGGGGCTTTCCTACGAAGCTACTAATTAAAAGAAACGGCGTAGACAAGCCCATCATGACTCCGGAAGACGGCAAAAAGGCGCTTCAGGAATGGAACATACCTTTCCTACCTACTAGCCCCAGGAAGAAACAAGCAACGGCCCAAGTGCCAAAGGTGCTGTCCAAAGACTGGTCACGAATTCACAGGGCCCCCCAGGCACGCGTGGACCCGGACAAGTCACCGACCTGAAAGATCCGGGCCCAACGCCACACTACGCCCTCCAATGAACTTAACGTACAGGTTTACACTGTTTCTGTTTTATGTAATTGTTGTAAGTTTACCTAAGATACCCAATAAGGGTTTAACAGAAGGCCACAGGCCTAGCCGCAACGGGTGAGCAATACCCGACGGCACTACACTCGACCTAAATTATTGTTGATCCCCTACACATAGGGATCCAGTCACCACACCCAGTGTGGTACACCCCCAAGGCTCTAGTAGCCCAACTTCTCCGTTGCTTCAGGCAACCATATGTCACCAAACCGTGACTTACGGAATGTTGTATATAGTTTCTCCCCCTGTTTTCCCTTCCTCCTCCGCACCACTCCCCCACTGAGAGTACTCTGCAAGCACAGCATAATTGATATACACGGTTGCAAAATACCTAGATCCCCCAGGCACACAAACCCCATGGGTATCCTTCGACGCTGCCGAGTTAGGGTAACCACTAGCTTGATTAAGAAACACAAACCCCTGCCACAGCACCCAACACGTTGGATAGATGGTGATTAAGCTCATGTCCCTAAACACCAAGGGGCTCAACTCCCCCAATAAGCGGAGACTAGCCTTGCAAGAAGCGAAAGAATGTGGGGCACAAGTGGCATTTTTCCAAGAGACCCATTTCAAATGGAACTCTAGACCCAAATTCACCTCAAAGTGGTACCCTCACGATTTCCACACATGTTACTCAGCTAAGAAAAGAGGAGTCTCCACAGTGATCAGCAAAGATGTGGCATTCTCCTTAGTTAGGAAAATTAGTGACAAAAAAGGTCGATATTTAATTTTACAATGTATGTTGAATAATGCACCGTATACTCTGATCAATGTATATAGCCCTAACGAAAACCAAAACGAGTTTTTGCAAATGATCTTGGCTCTAACTGATATGTATAGACATGGGGAGGTGATCATTGGAGGCGACACGAATTGTCTATTGGACAGCAGACTAGACTCCTCCACCACAGCCCATATCAAGAGTTGCACACTCAGACACAGAACTACACTAACAACAAAAATATGCTCCACACTGACCGCAGCCCGCATGGTAGACCCATGGCGCATTTTACACCCAACAGACATAGATCACACATGCTACACAGCAGCCCACAACAGCTACTCTCGGATAGACAGATTCCTCATACCCACCACATCGATGGCCCAAATAGAAGGAGCGACAATTGGGGTAGTGACGTGGTCCGACCATGCTCCCATTACGCTTAGCATTAAAGAAGCGTTTACCAATAAAGGATCCGGCTCCTGGAGACTTAATGAATCCCTTTTAGCAGACCCAGCAATAATATCCCAGATCACGAAAGATCTACAAAATTACATAGCGGAAAACACGACCGCTGATTCCGCAATCGAACAAATCTGGCTGGCACATAAGGCGGTCATACGAGGCAGTTTTATAAAACATGCCAGCTACGCTAAAAAGCAGAGAATGGCCGAGTATACTAATCTCTTGGAAGAAATCCGAACCCTAACACATTCAAACAAAAGAGACCCAAACCCAACCACAAAAACAAAACTTCTAGCTCTCCACAACAAGCTAAACAACATTGAACTAGCCAAAACAACATACCTACTCAGGAAATTGAAACACAATTTCTTTACGAGTGGCAACAAAGCTGGTGCAATACTAGCATCACAACTTAAAAAAAGGAATGTTGCCTCCAGGATCGCCTTCCTAAATAACCCCAAGGGCATAAAGGTAACGAACCCCCAAAACATTGTAGACTAATTCGCCCAATACTACGGCGAACTATATAACCTCAAACAGGACCCCAATGTGCGCATACCAACCCCAGACAAAATAGATGACTTCCTAGCTGCCTTGGACCTACCCAAACTGACAGAAAACGACCTAGCACCCCTGACAAGACCCTTCTCTCTAGACGAACTCACGAAAGCCATCTCTCAACTCCCAGCACGCAAATCACCGGGCCCCGATGGCTTAACAAATGAATACTATAAAACTTTCTCACCAACCATAGTGCCACTGCTCCTTCAACTAGTCAACAAATGCGCTACAGCAGGTGCGCTCCCAGAAGAAATGCTCTTGGCACATATCTCTACTCTCCCCAAACCCGGCAAGCCCCCTACACAATGCAAAAACTTCCGGCCTATATCCCTTCTAAATGGAGATGCCAAGCTATACGCGAAGCTCCTCAGTAACCGACTCGCCCCCCTCCTGCATAAAATAATCCACAACGACCAATCTGGGTTTATCAGAGGCCGCCAAGGCTCGGACAACACCAGAAAAATTTTAAACATGATCTCCACATTGGAGTCCAACAGATCATCAGGCCTCCTCCTCGCCTTAGACGCGGAGAAGGCCTTCGATCGCCTAAATTGGGCCTATATGACTAAAGTTTTAGCACAATTTAACTTCCCAGAATCCACCATAACTAGCATTATGGCTCTATACCATCGTCCAGCAGCGAAGGTATCACACGGAGGGTTCCTCTCTGCTGCATTCTCCATCACAAATGGCACCCGCCAGGGATGCCCCTTGTCACCCCTTCTGTACATACTTGCCCTAGAACCCCTGGCACAAAAGATCCGAACACACCCCGAGATACTAGGAGTCAATATCCACAACAAAATGTACAGTCTAGCTTTGTTTGCCGATGACATATTTATAGCACTGTCAGACCCACGACGCTCTCTTCCTCCCCTGTTAGACCTCCTACAGGAATTTGGCGATATCTCCTATTACCGCCTAAATCAAGACAAAACCCAAGCCCTACCAATAAACCTACCAAAGCCCTTGCTGGACACACTCCAGACCTCCTACCAGTTCGACTGGAAATCACACTCTATCACATACCTGGGAATAAAGATAGCACCCACAATTTCTGCCACTTCACAACTAAACTACAAACCTCTAATAACATTATGTAAAGCGGAAATGAACAGATGGAAACACGCAAAACTCTCGTGGTTAGGAAGAATTAACACGTACAAAATGATGATCCTCCCACGTATCCTTTATATCTTTAGGATGATACCGTTAGGGATCACGCCCCAATTTTGTAAAGCACTACAAAAATTATGTGGCGCTTATATCTGGAGCGGGAAAAGACCCCGGGTATCCTTAGCACTTCTCCAGACCGCTCCACGACTTGGAGGAGTGGGTCTCCCAAACCTGAGGCAATACCACAGAGCAGCGATCCTCTCCACGGGCATACTCCTTCACGCTACACCAGGCACATTACAGTGGGTGGACATGGAAAGAACACAATTTACAGTCATGTCTCTAACCGACTACCTATGGACACCGAGGAAGTTTAGAACTAAACGCACAGACCTGTTCCCAACCACACAACTCACAATCTCCATATGGGACACCTTTATGGAGACTATAGGCCACAAGGACACACTACACACCAAATCCCCAATCTCAATCCCCAATGTCTTGAGAACAATAGTACCCAACATTCCCCTTAAGGACTGGAACACAGCGGGAGTGGCAACAATATCACAGCTCTTAGACACCAAAGGCATAATACCATTCCCAGTCCTACAAACGCAGTGGCAACTCCCAAACAGAGCTATCTTTTCCTACCTACAACTAAAAAGTGTGATACGGGCACACACACCTTCACTACATACATCACCAGACGCGACTAGACTCACCTCTCACTTACTCCTAGACAGATGCTGGGCAACACCCACAAAACCCAAAACACTTACGCTATGTTACAAGGCATGGCAGGAACTCTCAACACCCACATCGCACCCCTACAAACTCCACTGGGAGACAGACTGTGGGACAGCACTGACGGACTGCGACTGGCTACGTGCCCTCAACGGTCTCTCTAAATGGACAAAGTGCTACACGCACGTTGAGGCCCACAAAAAACTCCTCTACCGTTGGTACATGACCCCACAGAGACTCCACCGCATATACCCCAATACGCCCAAAACTTGCTGGAGGTGCAACGCAACTACAGGGACCTTGGAGCATCTGTGGTGGTCTTGCGGTAGTATCCAACCACTTTGGACCGCCGTATCAATGACACTAGACCAACTTCACATCCCTAAATTCCAACTGTCGAAAACCTCGTGCCTCCTGCTCCTACTCCCAGCCAACCTCACCCTAACACAAAAACAGATTGCAGCCCTTACTATACTGGCGGCAAGGAACTTGCTAGCACTACATTGGAAATCACAGACCTGCCCATCCTTAGCCCAACTCCAAACCAAACTCACTCAATACAAAATCTATGAAAGAATGGCAATAATATCCCCACAAAAGAAACTTGCATTTGATATGGGCTGGGGAGACTGGGAGGGGGCGGTGGACGAAAAGGGAGGCGTACCCAGGCAAAATATGTAACACAGCACACAGAAGAGAAAAAAAAAAAATAAGCGACAGTTGGCAACTTCCTAATGAATGCAATAAGACCCTGTTCTCTGATGAGGACAGGACTCATACAGTACACAAACAATGCTTGTACCACACTCTACCAGTACTCTCTACCACTCCCCTTCCCCTCCCTCACCCCCCCGTGCTTAGCCAGCCCCCCCCCCATCCCCTACCAAGTTTTCGCCCTATCATAAGGGCCACCCACTTATACACCAACGTACTCATCAAAAATGGGGCTTTACTCTGGCACTTCCTAACCCGCAAATCTGGGACTAATTAGCGCAAAGAACCACCACAGGCCGTACAGCCTACAATAATAACCACGTCGGCTGAGCAGACCACTCATGCTCATAACCTTGGTTACGGGAGGATTCCCTGGCATGGCTCTCACTTAAGAGCCAGACCACATAGACGCTTAGGCGACAGTGTACACAATCTCACAATCAAACAGCTTACGCATATACCTAATTTACTATGTCGAAATGCATGCATGTACCAATCCCCCCTGTATTCCCTCAGGTTCTGCAAAATTCTGCGGATGTGATGGTTATGTCAAATGCTGAAACCTTGTATCCCCCCGCTAACATACCCTTTTTTCCTTCTGTACCCCTGACCACATATTGAAGAAATAATAAAATACAAATCTGAAAAAAAACAAAAACTTACCTCCATTTAAACTGTACATTGCAGGTGACTTCTCTGCTCCATGATGTCTCAGGCATGCATGGGCACAGAAGTTCCTTACAGTATTTTCCCCGCAGTGCTGTAAGGTAATGCAACTATTAACTAATTTACATGCTCTGCCCAGTATAGTGCCAAGCAGTAAATTAACAGAATAATACTGTATACAAATTGTTAAAAAAAAAATAAAAAATCGTAATACCAATAACTAGTTAGCAGTTTGTGCTACAATCTGGAAAGTGATAATTTATCTATAATTAATCAATTGAATACATTAATATATAAACCCATAATGTAGGATAATGTAGCTTTGAATCTTTTCTGTCCTGAGTTTAGTTTGAATCTAAGCAAAACAGAGTCTCTCTAGTGGTGACAATCCAGAATTCTAAAATAGAATTCTAAGGTCACGTCTATTCATTAAAGAATGAATTATGGGAAATTCAATGTGATTTTCATATTTTAGCCCACAATCGTCCAAACTGGAGGATTTCACTGCCAACTATGTTATCAATTCAGCTATTTTGGTCTAAAATTTTAAATCCAATTTAGTGAAAAATCTGGCTGGGACAGCAGATTAAACTGTGCAGTAAAATATACACAGTGACCATTTCATTAGGTACGGCTATCTCACTGCTAGTTTATTAGATATACCTGTCTAGTACAGGGATAAGTATATTTAAAGGGATCCTGTAGTGCCAGGAAAACAAACTTGTTTACTCAATGCTTTCCTATGGGGATCTTTCTTAACAATGGAGTTAAGTGCGATTTACTCTGTGTTAATTTGCTGAAGCGGCCTCTAGTGGCTGTCAGGGAGACAACCACTATAGGCTGGATTAACCCCACAGTGTAAACATAGCAGTTTCTATGCTTCCAGCTGCAGGGTTAAAACTAGGGGTGTGATGGATAGACATTAATGTGTGTAACATGTCTATTTACTACCTATGCCCATTTATTACTCAAAATGGCTGCTAGAGCACCCCCTCTTTAAATATTCGGACAGGGGTACATATTCTAAAACTAAGGGGGGGCTGGCACCAGGCCCGGACTGGCCATCGGGCACACCGCGGAGGCCATGGGCCGAGGCCGGCAGGGGAGGTCCCAGGATCTCCCCTGCCGGTCTATGCAGGGCCGTTACTCTCCTAGCGCCGGCCCCGCTGTTTGCCACGACGGGCCGGTGGGAAGATCAAAGCTCTCCCTCACCGGTCCAAATGCGGCCGCCGGCGGGGAGAGAGGGAGGGAGACAGCCGCCAGGAGAGGAGGACCCGGCGGAGCTCTAACTTGAAGCTCCGCCGGGTTCCTCTCGCGAGATCCGGCACGTTCCCATGGCAATGACGGGATCTCGCGAGAGTGAACCCTAGCCCCACAGGCTATGCGGGCTAGAGTTCACTCACCCACGAGGGCCACCAGGGAACACCGCCTTCCACCGCCTACACCACAAACACAACACGACTAAAACCGACCTTATTACACAATACCACACCACAACCAGCTCACTCTGCACACACGCAATACCCCAAGCAGACTCCAAACACATGCACAATACTCTTTCCTGGCCCTTTTGTCTCCTGGTATCCATTTATAGAGACACCAGAGACAAGTTGCAAGGAAACACAGTGCAAGCATGTTATTAAATTTGCTTGCACTGCGCAGAACAAATACAGGACTTTTTTCTCATGCTAGAGCTCTTCAGCAGAGCTCTGCGCATGGTCTGCCCTGGAAGAGCATTCAACCAACATGCTCACTTTGAGAGGAGGCGTGTTTGTCATTGGTGATGACAAAACACACCTCCTCTGCCCCGCACCCTTCTTAGTGGGCCGCTGTGTTAAAAAAATGCCCGGGCTGAATTTTTCTCCCAGTCCGGCCCTGGCTAGCACCCAGACCACAGCCTGAATTCAACAAATGATGCTGAAATGTGACCCGAAAATAATACTATCAGGCAGCATAAAACCAGCAACAACGTGTAGCGTTTACACCAAGGGAACAGAAATCCGACGCTATGGAACTGAGATTATTAAAACCGGGTGATGTTTCTCCAATATTCAGATTTGGAGATCAGAGGGAGAATAATCGGGATAACACGGGGCGACTTGAGTGCAAAGTGATACATGTTTAGAGACATTCTATTGGTTTCCATGGTGACTGCTCGTTATTTAGCACTTATTGCTCTGATAACTCTCTCCTTATGTTTACTGTTGAGAAAGTACTGGGGTCACCGAACGCGCTCAGTGTTATCTGTTTACTATAATGAGGGCTATCCTAGGGACTGGCCCCCCTAAATCAGGACACCTGGCAGGTATGGGGCCCTGGCTAATCCCAGCATAGCCATGGCACAATTAGGACAGTCAGGGGCCCCTAGTACAGTGTGGGGGCCCAGCATGGAGAACCCTGGCTCCAGATGGTGTTTGAATACCAATAATAGTGAAGAAAGAGTGCCGCGCGGATGGATAATATTCTATTCTATTATCCTTCCGCTGGGCGGTTTAGAATGTGGGCAGATCCGGCTATGCAGGGAGGGGCGGAGGGATTCACTCTCTGATGTGAGGGCGGTGCGGTAAGATAACAGGAGCAGAGCAGGTGGAGTGCGGTCCTCCTCCGCGGAAGGATATCGCAGAGTGCTGATTTTGGCGGGAATTCTGGGCTGGAGCTGTGTGACCTTCCCAACCAAAACAACATCACAGTGTGACCCTCCCAACCAAAACAACATCATCACAGTGTCAGCCATGGAGAATAACCAGCAACCAGGGCTTCCTAAGGACAGGTAATATAATAATAATAATAATAATAATACTCTGTGTATCCCAGTAATTAATATAATACCCTGTGTATCCCAGTAATTACTATAATACTCTGTGTATCCCAGTAATTACTATAATACTCTGTGTATCCCAGTAATTACTATAATACTCTGTGTATCCCAGTAATTAATATAATACTCTGTGTATCCCAGTAATTAATATAATACTCTGTGTATCCCAGTAATTAATATAATACTCTGTGTATCCCAGTAATTACTATAATACTCTGTGTATCCCAGTAATTACTATAATACTCTGTGTATCCCAGTAATTACTATAATACTCTGTGTATCCCAGTAATTAATATAATACCCTGTGTATCCCAGTAATTAATATAATACCCTGTGTATCCCAGTAATTAATATAATACTCTGTGTATCCCAGTAATTAATATAATACTCTGTGTATCCCAGTAATTAATATAATACTCTGTGTATCCCAGTAATTACTATAATACTCTGTGTATCCCAGTAATTAATATAATACTCTGTGTATCCCAGTAATTAATATAATACTCTGTGTATCCCAGTAATTACTATAATACTCTGTGTATCCCAGTAATTAATATAATATCCCAGTAATTACTATAATACTCTGTGTATCCCAGTAATTACTATAATACCCTGTGTATCCCAGTAATTAATATAATACCCTGTGTATCCCAGTAATTAATATAATACTCTGTGTATCCCAGTAATTAATATAATACTCTGTGTATCCCAGTAATTACTATAATACCCTGTGTATCCCAGTAATTACTATAATACTCTGTGTATCCCAGTAATTACTATAATACTCTGTGTATCCCAGTAATTACTATAATACTCTGTGTATCCCAGTAATTACTATAATACTCTGTGTATCCCAGTAATTAATATAATACTCTGTGTATCCCAGTAATTAATATAATACCCTGTGTATCCCAGTAATTAATATAATACTCTGTGTATCCCAGTAATTAATATAATACTCTGTGTATCCCAGTAATTACTATAATACTCTGTGTATCCCAGTAATTACTATAATACTCTGTGTATCCCAGTAATTACTATAATACTCTGTGTATCCCAGTAATTAATATAATACCCTGTGTATCCCAGTAATTAATATAATACTCTGTGTATCCCAGTAATTACTATAATACTCTGTGTATCCCAGTAATTACTATAATACTCTGTTTATCCCAGTAATTACTATAATACCCTGTGTGTCCCAGTAATTACTATAATACTCTGTGTATCCCAGTAATTACTATAATACCCTGTGTATCCCAGTAATTACTATAATACTCTGTGTATCCCAGTAATTACTATAATACCCTGTGTATCCCAGTAATTAATATAATACCCTGTGTATCCCAGTAATTAATATAATACTCTGTGTATCCCAGTAATTACTATAATACCCTGTGTATCCCAGTAATTAATATAATACCCTGTGTATCCCAGTAATTAATATAATACTCTGTGTATCCCAGTAATTAATATAATACCCTGTGTATCCCAGTAATTACTATAATACTCTGTGTATCCCAGTAATTAATATAATACTCTGTGTATCCCAGTAATTACTATAATACTCTGTGTATCCCAGTAATTAATATAATACTCTGTGTATCCCAGTAATTAATATAATACCCTGTGTATCCCAGTAATTAATATAATACCCTGTGTATCCCAGTAATTAATATAATACCCTGTGTATCCCAGTAATTAATATAATACTCTGTGTATCCCAGTAATTAATATAATACCCTGTGTATCCCAGTAATACAAAGCCGGAGTGACCGGCAGGACGTGAGCGTACAGCGCTCCCTCCTGCCAGGCACTCTGTGTAGCGTGGCCGAGCGCACCGCGGTACAGGAACTTATGTTTCCTGTACCCGGGCGGCCGGAAATGAAGTGCTCACAGAGAAAGCACTTCCTCTCCGCCGGGTACAGGAAACATAAGTTCCTGTACCACGATGCGCTCGGCCACGCTACAAGGTAGGAGCTCAATGGGGGGGGGGACGACACTGAGGGAGAGCTATGGGGGGACACTGAGGGAGAGCTATGGGAACGACACACCGAGGGAGAGCCGGGGACACAATACCACTGATGGAGAGCCATGGGGAACTTCGAGGGAGAGCTAAGTGGGGTGAACTGAGGGGAGAGCCATAGGGGAAACTGGAGGGAGAGATATGGGAACGAGGAGAGATATGGGGAACTGAGGGAGAGCCATGGGGAGGTGGGAACTGAGGGAGAGCTGGGGAACCGGAGGAGAGCCATGAAACTGAGGGAGAGCCATTTGGGGGAAAACTGAGTGGGAGAGCCATAGGTGAACTGGAGGGAGAGCTATGGGAACTGAGGAGAGCCATGGGAACTGAGGAGAGCCATGGGAACCGGGGAGAGATGGGGGAAAACTGAGGGAGAGAGATGGGGGAAACTGAGGGAGAGAGATGGGGGAAACTGAGTGGGAGAGAGATGGGGGGGCTAAACTGAGTGGGAGAGAGATGGGGGGGCTAAACTGAGTGGGAGAGAGATGGGGGGGAAACTGAGGGAGAGATATGGGGGGGGGAACTGAGTGGGAGAGATGGGGGAACTGAGGGGAGAGTTATGGGGGGAACTGAGGGAGGTATAGGGGGAGAAAACTGAGTGTGGGACGGGGGAGAGGGGGGACGACATACACACAGCACCCCTGCCCTACACATATCACCCCACACAAAGACACCCACACATCACCCACCCACACATCACATCACCCCACCCACACACACAAACACATACAATGTACCCCTCAATGCAGTGTGTGTACACTCAGCAGTCTGTCTGTGTGTGTACACTCAGCAGTCTGTCTGTGTGTGTACACTCAGCAGTCTGTGTGTGTGTGTACACTCAGCAGTCTGTCTGTGTGTGTACACTCAGCAGTCTGTGTGTGTGTGTACACTCAGCAGTCTGTGTGGGTGTACACTCGGCAGTGTGTGTGTGTGTGTACACTCAGCAGTCTGTGTGTGTGTGTGTACATCAGCGTCTGTGTGTGTGTACACTCAGCAGTCTGTGTGTGTGTGTGTACACTCAGCAGTCTGTGTGTGTGTACACTCAGCAGTGTGTGTGTGTACACTCAGCAGTCTGTGTGTGTGTGTGTGTGCACAGCAGTCTGTGTGTATGTATTTAGCAGTCTGTGTGTGTGTACTCGGCATTCTGTGTGTGTGTGTGTGTGTGTGTACTCGGCAGTCTGTGTGTGTATTCAGCAGACTGTGTACTCAGCAGTCTGTGTGTGTATTCAGCAGTCTGCTAAATACAGACAGACTGCTAAGTACACAGACAGACTGCTAAGTACACACACAGAGATGTTAATTAGTTCGGACAACTGTATGAGTTGTTTTTTCGAAACTTAAACCTCAGTATTCAGGTTTAATTGCCGTTTTGGCACTTTGAGGGGAAAAAAATTGGCATGTATTACGGTTTGGGCACTCGGGCTCAAAAAGGTTCGCCATCACTGTCCTATACTGACCATACACAGAGTGCTATCTATACCTCCCATACTGACCATACACAGCGTGCTATTTATACATCCTATACTGACCATACACAGCATGCTATCTATACATCCTATACAGAAGACCTACTCAAAATTAGTTATCAGTTCAGCAAATTCTAACCTATGTTTTGGAGCATATGACAGAAAAAAAGAACTCTCCTCTTATTTTCCTTTTTAATTTATCAGAAGCTGTCTAACCTTGGACCAGTTGTTGGCTCAGATGCACAGTGCTTTGGACAGATAATGTGGAAGTGGAAGTGTAGGGAATTCCAGTGAGTGCACTACTTTTTTGTCAGATCACTCCAAACTGAAAAAAATGGGGGAATGACAGTATAGTAATAAAACTATTACAGTGAGCAGTTTAACAAGATGATGTGGTTGTTGTGATTAGATTGCCATCTTAAACCGATTCATTTGCACTTAAGTTTTGCATGGTAACAAACTGTGTATCTAACTTTTTTGCTTTGTTTAAGAATTTTGGAGACAGAACAAATATCTTCGTGCCAAGATGGTGTCTCTAAGGAAAATGGCAGCATTGAAGTGCTTGGTAACCTACATACAGAGGTTTCCAAACCTCAAGAAAGAAGAAAAGTGCATCATCCCTCTTCAAGGTCATCAACAGCAGGATCCTCTCAACAAAAGCCTTGCAACACTATTGACAAATTTATGCAACCATCCTCTAGCATTGGGTCTTTGGATCTTCAGCCTTCCAGTTTGGGTCGCTCAGGGTCCTCGGGAATTGCTGGGATGACTGTTCCAATCCGTTTGGATGCTCTTTCATATTTGCTGAATAATGCACTTATGGGTGCCTACAAAATGCCTCCATCTCCTTTCTACAGTGGGCAGTATATTCCAAATATGTGTCAACCGTGCCCTGTTGCTCAGATGGGCTGCACACCTTATGGCTCATGTATGAATCAATCACATTGCTCAATGTCTTGCAATAATCAGGCTGCCCAGCCTGGTTACATGATGTGTTATAACCAACAAGGTCCTCAAATATGTCAACCTCAGACTTCGAATTACATGCCATGTATGAGTAACGCTGCAACAGGCTCCAGCACAAATCAATTTCCCAAACCACCTCAGAGCGGAATGACCCAGTACTCTCCCAACCCAAGTTTTCAACAGGACAATTCTGTAACTTTTCAGCAAGGAATAAATAACTGGCCTAAAAAGTCTAATGACGAGTTTGTCACCAATATGAATAAGAATAGTTTTTCAGAAGGTGAACTTAACAGAGCCTCACCACAACGACGATTTGGAGATAGCTGGTCAGGGAGACAACAGAGAGATTTTGGTAGAGGAAGGGGAAGAGCTGACTTTGCCATTCGTTCCTGGCAGGGTAACACAAGAAGCCAAGACAGAGAATGGCGATTTGGAGACAGGTCCCGAAACAATGAGTTTTCTGATAAAAGAGGCGTAGGAAGCCCAGACAGATCCCCTGGCAGAGGACAATATTCTAAACGTGGCCGTTGGTCTGGAGGAAGAGATAGAGGTGGAGAAAACAGAGATACTTGGCAGCAAAGAAATCGACAGGATGATACCCCTTTGTGGTCTGACTCCTTTGCTACACAAGGCAGATCCAGTTCATGTCTGGATGTAAATCCTCAACATCAGGCTGACAAGAGTGATGCAGGAGATGAAGATTGGGAGACTGACTATACTGATGAGAGAACATCTAAACTTAAAACAGAAGAGTCGTCAACTCCAAGTGGATTGAATTCCAGCACATCTGTGGTATCTTCGCTTACAAGTGACTATGTGACATCCAAAGGCATAAAGTCACCACAAAATCAGAGTTCACCAAAAGACTTTGATCTTCTCAAACCAACAGAAGTGAAAGCTCCAAAAGATGAAGAATCCGCTGTTGAGGCTGACAAACCCCAGGGCACTGATTTTGATAAGTTCCTCAAGGGTTACATTTCAGACATGGTTTGCAGTAAGGTAGATGGAAATGGAGACTCCAGCTCTGAGCAGGTGGAAGTAGAAGAAATTGAAGCCAAAATTCCACATGAGGATGACAATCCCTCCACCATTGTTCTTCCAACAGAAGAAACAGTGAATCGCCTTCAGCCTGTGCAATCAAATGAAGACGTCAGGGAAAAAGATGTCTATACATTGGTGTTCTCTGTAGAATCAGAAGAAAACAAGGAGATTGTACTTGAGCTGGTGGAAGCCACAGACGGCTAAGCATACCAGTGAATTTTCCATCCTGTTGGGGGAATTATGTTTAATTTTAACATTCAGTTAAATTATTTTTTTTATTTGTTTCTTGCATATTACCTGTGAATATTACTTTAAGTATTGTCAGTAAAGTTGGTTAAAAAGAAGAAAGGGTTCAGTCAACAGCGATTCGTTTATTATTAAAATTACAACAAACAGTAGAAATGTAATAGTCTGGTTCTCTTCATTTAGCCACGGAATGATGTTTGACACATTTTTCTAAATCTACCTAATTAAGGTATCGTATATTCCTAACATGTTCCTTGTTGGTTTATCTTTTCTTATTTTTCACTGGACAGTATATTCAGCCAGAGATGGTTGACTGTGATTTTTTTAAATCTGCAATGATTTCAAATTGTAGAAATTGCTCTGGTAACTAATGTTATATTTGTGTCTTTTGTTTTGTTTCTTTGATTTCTTTACGTTTAGAATTTTCCCAAATGTTATAAATCTTCCATGTTTTATCCATGTTTTGAGAGTCCTGTGCAAGTGCTATAAAGCCTGAGTGTTTAATGGGTTTAAAGAACCCTTCAAACAGGCCACTGTTTATAGTAAATATAGACAGGTCACTTTTTTATTCTCCACGACCAGCTGGGACTGCTAGGGTGTTCCCAGTAAGGCGTGGGTACTTACTGAACTTCAGTGCCCCTTTTCCTACAACCATTTGTGGGTTACGCCATTTATCAATTTTGCAAATTGATTTTGCATCTGCTAGATATTTGGCTGGCACAATGCACAGATTGCAGGTTAAGAGGTTATGTATGACAGAGTCCCTTTAAAGTGTGTTGGGGAACATATGAGAGCATAGGTGTGGTGGTAGTTCTGAGTAAAGTGAAGTTAAACATGAGGAGCATATGGCTGCACAGTGAGAAGTTCTGTCTGTCAAATAGGGTGCAGTTTGAGTCAGCAGAACTTTATATGTTGTAACTATTGGGACTTAGTGAGGGATCTGATAAAAGATTGCTTAGGAGAGAATCTTGCGCAGAAAGGACTCTTCAGAGTGAGTACAGGAGAACAGTTACCTTGTAGACAGATCTAGCAAGTGGTAATGAGAAGCTAGGCAATGTGCTAATTACTAGTACAATGAAAGGCGCATACAAGGAGGCATTTGAGAAGCATCGTAAAGATGGGAATTATATTCCTGAGGACTTCCTTCTTTTAAAATGTTCCCTCATAGATCTGTTAATACTGCACGGGATACTGGCATCAGGTAGTATTTGTAGAAGGATATCAAGCAATAAGTATAGGTATTCCCTCTGTCCGTATTAAGGAAAATAAGTTTAAATGTATGTGCAGTATATGTTCTGTGACAAATACAATATGATTGATTATGTTTAAATGTGTTATTCAGTGTTTGTGTAAAGTAATAAAACAATTTTTTTGTTTAGTTTTTATGCATTGAAGAAATATATTTCTGTATATTTTTACTTTTGTTAAAGGGCTTTTCAAAAAATACCTCAGTTCTGGTAGTCCCCAAGTAATTATTTTACTTTATACGTTAAATGTAAGCCTCAAGTAGTTTTATATTTATTTCACTTTCTCAGTTTTACATACAAAACTGCACTATAAGGAATTTAAATTAAGTATTTCTAAAATGTTCATATTACTTAGAACAAATGATAGATTCATCTGGTTTTATCATGAGCAGAATGTAATCATATCATTTAACTGTCTTTTATGCATACAGAATATATAGAATAAAACCAAATGTAGTGCAGGTTATTTAAAGGATAATATCGGATGTGTGTGTGTGTGTATATATTAAAGTTATATAGCGCCAACGTATTTCAAAGTGCTGTACAATAGAAAACAAGACAAACATTTAATTATAACAAAACGTGCCATAGGGGAACTATGAGTGAAAAGGGCCCTGTCAAAACAAGCTTCAATCTAAAAGATAAATGTTTTCATACTTTGATTACGAAGGATCAGGAATGTGATAATGATTACACCATACCCACTGTGTGGTGTTCAGCATTATACATTGTTCACACCTATAAATTGCCCCATGTCTTTGGTGACACAGTCAATTCACTCGTGGGGACCTCATCACATTTCATGTGCAAACCATGACACAAATGTGTCTTGGTATTAATAGGGTTAAGGCTACACAGTATTGTTCAAAGAGGCCTCTTCTCTAGAAAAAACTGTCGCCCTCATCACATCCATTCACTGTCCGAGAGTGCCAACTAAGCACATGCCTTTATACCCAACCCAACCAGCTCAGAGCTTCTGTTTGGGATCAGGGAGAGAAAGGGGGAGCTCTATTGACCCCTTTCTATCAGCTCTGGGGGAGGGAGGTAAAAAGTGAAAAGGATTTTACCTGCGTCAACAGAAACCTTCCAAAGTGAGGACCTGCTGTAAGAGCATCATATGGTTTTTTTGGACAGTAGCCTAGTCTGGGTCTTTTCAGCGTTTGTCAGCGTGGAAGAGAGACATCTGGCACCTGTCTCCTTGTTTGAACACCTATCACAGGTAAGGCAATGTTGGCCGTTTCACTCACATCTTGTGTATATAAGAAGCTTAGAAGAGCTTTTAAAGTTTAGCAGAGAAAATTAATTCTTATTTATATATGTTTGGTTTTTTGTTTTTGTTTTTTTTTTAAGAAAAACCTGCTGGAAAGTTTTGAGGATTTTTTTGTTTTAATTTTGTGACATTGAACAGTTTAGTATTTATTTTTGTAAAATAATTTTCCTTTTTTTTTCCCTCTCAAGTATTTTAAATGCACGTGTAATTGTATGTAACAGAAAAAAATTATATGGCGAAGAATTTAGGATCTCTAACATGTATAATGTGTCGAACACTTGATTTTTCAGTTTCATTTAAGAGGTCTTTCTTGGTCAACACAAATCATTTCACGCATTGGTGTATATTTTTTATATTTATTTTCATTTATTTGCTGGAATTTGAGTTAAATGTTAGCAATCCTTTGTCACGTACACATTTTTTAGAACTGGTTTAAAGAAATTACCCGTGGCTTTTATATATTTAAAGGTGTGTGCTTTGTATTTGGAAGAAATTTCTAAACACAAATAAAAGATCATAATATGTACCTAATTACAAACTTTTTAAGGAAGTTTTTTTTATTTTGTTTTTGTTTTTACAAAGCAAACAATATAAAAATATATTATTAGTCATAAATAGTTAACATACCTGCAGTTCTGCAAAATGGGAAGTTGAGATATTAGTGGGATGAATGCCCAAGATTTGTACAAGGCTTATAGAAACATTATACTGACCAAAAACACAAAATCATAATAATCCAGTTTCACATAAAATTATAAATGATGTTTCATTTACTGTATCCTAATTTATTTTAGGTTAAGAAAATGGTCAGTTTAAACGGAAACAAACAAAACATGTAGCGTCTAGGTTACTTTTTTTTAACCGATGACACGTGTGTATCTCTTCTGCCAGTCTGCTGTGTTTATATATGATTGATACCACAGGCGGTAATGTCATCTGCTAGTTCTATGTGTGCAATGGGAAAATAATGACTATGCATACTCGGTTGAGTGATAGCAGTGATGGTCTGCACTCTAGAAATGTTGGAAGTGATAAAGCGATATGAGATGTGAAAGCATTTTATGTATCAAAGCATTAGGCCAGTGGATCTCAGCTGCGGGTCAACAACTTGATGTTTGGCGTATTAGGTCACCCATAGATTCTGGGCGATTTTTTTTTTTTTATGTTGACTTAAACACCAGCATATATGGTTTAATTGTAAATAATAAAATTCTGTATAATTTAAACAGTTGGAGTCGTGGTACCATAAATTGATAAGTCGGGGTGACGATTTTATGTGCCAACTCCACAACCACGGTGGTGACATATTAAACGTTCTAGTGTATGTTAACCGAATTGTTTTAAATTCAAAGCTGATTAATAAACAGTGAACTATGGCCATTTACAGATCATTTAGGAGCTTTAGAAACAAATGGCATTTTTTTTTTTTAATACATATACAGCAGTTTGTAACTCCAACCTTTTTTTTTCTACAGGTTCTCATCTAGCTCCCACCTACAATCAAGATGTATAGTTTCATGGGAGGAGGTCTATTTTGTGCCTGCGTAGGCAACATACTACTGGTCGTATCTACAGCAACTGATTACTGGATGCAATATCGTTTGTCAGGGGCATTCGCCCACCAGGGTCTCTGGAGATACTGTGACACTGCAAAATGCTACATGCAGACTGAGAGCATTGGTACATCAATATTTTTACTTATTAGCAAGCTAAGCTTCTACTCAGTTAGCGAAATTCATTTGAAAAATGTGCAAAAGATATAAAAGTGAGACCACTAGCGTTTTTCAAACCAGGCTGACAACGGCTTTTAATATACACCTTGAACGATCACCAGGACTTATAAATGGATCTAAATAACTATCAAAATTAAACACATTCCATTTATTGTATTACATTTGTTTGCTAGTGGATCAGTGACATTATCTGACCTGATCATATATCTTAAAGGAACACTAAAGCATAAGGATTGCAAACATGCATTCATAATGCTATCGTGATGTAAAGGAAATACCAACAAATAGTGGGAAAATACAATTGAAAGAGTTAAAAAAATAAACTTTATTCATTTTTAGTTAAAAAGATGTAGAAATAAAACAAAACCATAAAAAGTGTGTGTACAAGCCTGAGAAGCCTTTGTGAGGTTGCTTTATATAAACTGGCTTGTTGTTCAATAGATTGCTATTTTTAGTCAGCAGAGGGCTCTCCAGTCTCGATTACAGTTAAGGAACAGGTTCCATAGTACCAGCAAGCTGAGTAGTTTGTATGAGACTAAAGTTTATCAACAAAATAAGCTAAGCTTTCCACTTAGTATTCCAAAAATGTATAATTCAAAATAGAGTCTTGGAGGAATCTGTCTTAGAAAGGTGATACAGGCGTCTTGATTTGCCTTTTGATGGTGGTCCCCCATTCACAGTAGGGCATTCAGATTATGTCAGCCTTTTATGTGCTCAAACTCTCACTACTCCAGGGCGGCAGCAATGATTATAGTACACATCAACCCCAATACATACAATAAAAACAAAAGAAACAAAACGTTACTTGCGCACTATCCCAAACCTATCCCTATGTACATTTAAATGTTAATTCCTGTTACAGTCTGACATGCTCTTATGGCGGTGCACATTCCTCAATCACATTAACATATTACCTCACCCGTGACTCACTACAACCAGCATATGTAAGTGTTAGCATTTGTGTAGAGCTTGTCACAGTGACCTGCTAAAACAATATGGAAACAGGACTTCAGCCTTATTGTGGCTCATATCCAAACATGGTCTAATACCATTTAAATAGCAAGCAGTGTGATCTACATTACCAAAAAGTGGGACAAAAAAAAGGTTGGAAAACCATCTAAACAACACACCGTGCATTGTGTTAAAGGTCACAAGGTCTCTTGCCTGACGTACGTTTCACTGCCGAAAAGCACCATCATCAGGGACCCACACTAATTGGATCTAGCACCAAAATGTTTAAATATTTTGCTGAATTTTACTATTTTGTTCTGTGTGAAAAAGTCAGCCAGGTCTAAACTCTGGACTTTTGACACCAGAGTCCAACTATCAACCTATGTACTATTGCTATAGTGTTCTAGTCATGAGTTACATTCAGGGTCTCTCTATTTGTCCTGTAAATAAATTGTGGGATAAGATTTTATTTACCTTTCTTTCCAGTGCTTAGACTCACTCGGTGCTGCCACCTTCTCCCCTCTTCCCCCCCGTAACATCACCCTTGAGGCATCGATTCCTGGCATCTTGTCCAATCCAATGCCCCTCATAGAGGAGATGAGATGGATGAAATCTATTGAATACAATGCTTCCCTATGAGCTGCATTTGATGATTTTCGATGATCTTATGGATTTCGAACATCACATGGCCAAAAGAAACTCAATCTTTGCAGTGCAAGGGCCTCTAGTGGCTGCTAGGAAGACAGCCGCTATAGGATTGTTTAACCTTTCAATCAAAACGTTGTATCTACTAAAGCACTATGTCTTAAACTACAGTGGTCTGGGTTTCTTTAGTGGTCATAACACCTGCTGTGTGTATACATAATATTTCCTGGTTATGTATGGAAGCAGGGTAGGGTACAAGATGCTATGCTGAGTAAGCCAGAGATGGATTACAACTAGCATCTTTGATTTTCTCTTAGAGTTTTATACATGAATTTTGCAAGCGGTCTGTAAAAATTATCCTGTTCGCTTACAGCAGGAGTGGCCAAAACCCCATTTACTGTGAGTTTAACGTCTTGTTCATCCTTAGCTTACTGAGTATCAGTTAGTGTTAGTGATCGGTGATGGACTAGTTTAGCACTACAGGGGTTTGTGATTCTACTGACTAGCCATTACCACCCCATGCACTTATTGTGTTTCTCTGTTGAACATCGTATAGTCCAATGCACCCAATCCTGTCTATGTTCTCTTGCAGCTTACTGGAACGCCACACGGGCTTTTATGATCCTGTCTACTTTGTCCTGCTTTGCTGGTATCATCGCTGGAATTCTCTCCTTCGCTCACTTCTCCACTTTCCAACGGTTTAACAGATCCTTTGCTGCTGGGATCATGTTCTTTATTTCCAGTAAGTGCAGTGTATAATACCAGAGAATTATACAGCGAGTTGATCTCACTCCTCACTGCATTCCTATCTGCTTTCAGCAAAACCATCATGATTGAGCGATTTTGGTGCTTAGTGTCCCTCTTCAATATACTCAATACTTGATAGTTTGCTTATAAAATATTTTTATATTAATTACCAGAATTCACTAAAAATCACTGTAAATGATTTTAGCTTGTCTTGCATAAAATTTACAGCTACTTCCGATCTTCAAATATCAGACATATTTTCCTAGAACTGAATTAGCCAAAAGCATATTTTTATTGCACAGGATATTCAGTTTGATTTCAAGTCTAAATGAGTTTTGCATCAAATAGAACTCTAGATTATCTCACAGTTGGCTGGGCCACTTTAATAGCCACATTAAGTATTCTCTTCTTTACCTTGACCCTGTCCCCTCTTTTTTTTTTAATTCTTTATTTATGAAGTAAAGGGTTCGGCAGTACAGAAGTAAAAAAAGAGTATGAAATGTCATGGTACAGTGACAAACATCACAATACAATACATGTAATCAGTTGTGCCTTGTCTCGTACATAGTATTATAAACAATAATGTTGATAATCAGTTACATTGTGGGCCAATCTGCGCTTGTCCTCTTTCTTGCACTCACACTAACAAAATGATCTCTGTCTATTACCAGCCCTGTTTGTGCTGTTGGCCATGGCAATCTACACAGGAGTAACCGTCAATTTCCTTGGAAAGCGTTATGGAGACTGGCGTTTCTCATGGTCCTATATCTTGGGTTGGGTGGCTTTGCTTATGACCTTCTTTGCAGGTAACTCATGTGTGCGCTTAGATTTTTATGATCCTTATAAAGAAATCTGTTAATTAAACCCTGTACTCACACCAGAGCTCAAGACTATTTATTGCTTCATTTATCAAAGTAAACTGTGCAAAACTCTAGCCCTACTGTTTTGATCCCTCCATTACTTAGAGACTTTAACTCTTCGCAATCAATGCTTGGCATCGCATCCTGACTACTTTGAGGAAATGCCTATTCCTTAATACTCATTGTGATACATTTCATATCCCTCATTACTTTCATGATTGTGTTGTCTTTAATCTGTTGCTACTTGCATGTTTAGTTCAGTTGCATTTGATGTTTTTCTGAGCTACTCAAAACGTAAATAAAAATTATACCAACTCCAGAAACTATGATAGTAACAAATATGAGAGCCTGAAACAGGGTGTGTGTTTGTCAGGGCTTATCATTTGCACTAGCAGCTAGCCATTGGCAAGTGAATATTTAGCCCTGGCGAGTAGAAATCCGCTCCTGTTAAGTGTCATGGACCCTCCAGGTTTGCCCCTAGCATGTCATTTTTAAGACCTGGCTAGTAGTGTAGGAATTATGGTAAATATGCAGGTATGACACATATTTATCATTCCTTCTCAATGTGTGACATATGTAATGCACTCTAGATGTGTTAAAGGGACACTGAAGTCACCAGAACAACTGCAGCATGATATAGCTCTACAGGCCTTTTAATGTAAATGCTGTCTTTTCCGAGAAAATACAGTGTTTACATTGCTGCCTAGGGACACCTCCAGTGGCAGTCACTAAGACAGTCACTAGAGGTTCTTTCTGGGTCACTGACATCTGCGATTCCATGCTCTGCATGGAGACTCTGAACGTTCTTCATAGAGATGCATTGATTCAAAGCTGACTGGCACATTGCGACGTTTTGCCACGAATGCTCAATAGCCTCCCACTGCTTTGATATATGAAAGCATTGGATTGGCTGAGATTGTCAGTTTTTATGATCTCAGCCAAGGAGCCAGAGTGAGGGCAGAGCCAGCCGTGGCGGAAACGTGCGGCACTGGAATAAAGGTAAATGTATTACCTTGTTAAAGTGTGCCAAGTCGGGCCTGGGGCCTAAACTGCATTTTAACGCTATATAGAGAGGAATACATGTTTGTATTCCTGTCACTATAGTGTTTCTTTAAAGTCAGATAGTTTTCTAAAGGAAATATATATTCATGCATTAAATGGCACTCTAGGTTAGAATTAAGCTATTCTTTAATGAATTGTTGCATTTGATAATCACAGCGCTAGAGTAACACTCTACAGGGCCTGGTGCAGGAAACTCGTTTTGAAGTTTCTCAACCATTCAACATAACTGTACATTCAAATGTAATGAGTGTTCTGTTACAGCTTTGTAATGTTCTGACTGTATGTATGTGTTACTCCATTAAATGTAAAGAGAGTGAGAGAATCAGAGACAGATTACATTACTAAGGTAGATAGATGGATTGCAGTGCCTATCACTTTTAGTCATTCCCCCAAAAACCACATACATATAGAAATGGTGAATTGACAAATTGCTACAAACCCACAAATATGATGAAACTTCCTGATGGAGCTTTTTGTATAGTTCAGCTTGAAGAGTGAAGCAATTTGCAAGTAGGGAGATTATAATATGTGAAGTGGCTTATAGGAGAGGCCAGACTTATCTGCAGAAAAAAATGACCAGAAGTTTAATTTTCTATATCTGATGGGTTTACATATTGACGTTAGTACAGTGCAAGTACTCGGCCATACTTAATTGCATAATTTTTAATTCATTCTATTATGAGCAATTTGCAGACTGGGTTTCAGCTTGGTACAGTTCTGAGTTTAGTAATAACCCTGTATATATTTGTTTTTATCTCCGAATATTACCCATTGCCCCACCTTGAGTTGTCTGATCACACTTCTTTGTGTCATTGCAGGGATATTTTACATGTGTGCTTATAGGATGCACGAGTGTCGGCGAGTGACGGGACCACGTTAACGCAACACGAACAGTTGCATGACACCTCTCGGATAAAGAAATCATCCTTCAAAGGAAAAAAGGAAGCAGCTACTTATATTTTAATCTTCATTAGCCAATTGTGTTTGCACTTCAGCAGTAAGGTGACCATTATATAAGTTTTAGAGTTGATTATTAGAAGAAAATTAAGAAATCACTGTAGTGATTATTTGATATGATTTTTGCCCTTCAAATCACATTTTAACAGGAGTAACACGGTATTTATTGATAACAAACATAGGACCTATTTAGCAATGTCAAACTGCAGCATTTCTGTCACAAAATGTTAATATGATACAAACGGTAAAAACACTAACGGTGGTCACTATGCTTTCAGCTAAGTGGCTCTAAAAATGTATAGTATACAAAATAAACCCAGTTGTTGGGGCCTTCGCTATTTGGATGTTGTTTGACTACATTGCTTGCTTCTAGTGAAACAATTTTATTTGGCAAAGACAGAGCGATCACTTTGTTCCAAAATTGTACCTATTTTGCTTTGATAGGTATGGTCCACGGGGCAAATTTGTAGAAAACAACACATAAGCCACTTCCATAAAAAACAATATATAATTAAAGTTTTCCTCAAATGACAAAAAATATTCTGATCAAAACAAAAACATATGACCAATTCTATATGACATATGACATAGGTGTCTTCAGTTTTAAGGTGATTCCCTCATCTAATCTCTTGATGGTATGATGTATGTGTCTTTTCTTAAGTCCTTTTAGGTTTTCTCCTGAATGAATAATGGGATTGATGTTTGCCCAAGTAACATAACAAATTTCATCCAGTTAGATACAAGTGATGAATCCTGTTGGGCAAAAAACATTTTCCAGGCAACACAGGCGTCCATTAGAAGTCCCCAACAAATCTTGGTTTCATGCAGAGTTAAACAAATATTGTTTTGAAAGACTGACACTGAATCTGTCAATGAAATTTGCGTTAATAAATTTCTGAAGAATCTAATATCTTTTAGAACTGGTTATCTGTGTACTTTTGGATCAGAATACTTTTTTGCACTTTGAGCGAAGTTTTTTATTTTAAGTGTGGCTTTATCTCATCTAAGCTATATATTGTCTTCTACACTTTTGGTTTATTGCTTTATAAGTCAGTTGGTGTTCTAATCACTAGAGCAGCAACCTGTTTATTTTCTGATACCCTGCACTCTGTCTTTTTCACCATAGTACAAATCTAAAGGACTATTACTGAAAAAAGTGAAGCCACGTGCTTACATGTAGATGTGTGTGTTGACTTCTTTACAAAATCTGGGCTCGACATTTGGCTGTTTTTTGCCTAAACTCTTAATAAATAAACCCATAGCCTGCATATACCCCACACCGAGATGAACAGCCTCTGTTCACTGCATTTGAATATTCAATAGCTGATTTTGTTTATTAAATGAACATTATTTATTTAGCTTTATTTGATGTTTATTCACTAAACCATAACTTGTATTGAGTCAACAGTGAAGTTCCAAAAACCACAAATTTGGGGTAAATTTTCAGAGTCAACAATTTTTAGTCTAGATTTACAGCATTCCACCACTCAATATCTACAGAATAAACATCTTGGAATTATTGCTATCTTGTCTTTTTTTTTTTTTATGGTCTACATATTGATCTGTGCAAGATTTCTACACAACAATATATTTCTTTATGAAAACCGTTCTTAATAGAAGGACAAGTCATCATTAGTTAGCCAGATATATCCTAACATTATGTTATGTTGGATTACTAGACTGAAGATACATATGACAAACTGCACCAGTAGCCATTCATTGATGATTTTTTTTTTTCTATACTGTGTGTATAGAAACATAGAATGTGACGGCAGATAAGAACCATTCAGCCCATCTAGTCTGCCCAATTTTCTAAATACTTTCATTAGTCCCTGGTCTTATCTTATAGTTAGGATAGCCTTATGCCTATCCCACGCATGCTTCAAATCCTTTACTGTGTTAACCTCTACCACTTCAGCTGGAAGGCTGTTCCATGCATCCACTACCCGCTCAGTAAAGTAATACTTCCTGATATGATTTTTAAACCTTTGTCCCTCTAATTTAAGACTATGTCCTCTTGTTGTGGTAGTTTCTTCTTTTAAATATAGTCTCCTCCTTTACTGTGTTGATTCCCTTTATGTATTTAAATGTTTCTATCATATCCCCCCTGTCTCGTCTTTCTTCCAAGCTATACATGTTAAGATCCTTTAACCTTTCCTGGTAAGTTTTATCCCACAATCCATGAACCAGTTTAGTAGCCCTTCTCTGGACTCTTTCTAAAGTATCAAGATACGATCTCCAGTACTGTGTACAATACTCCAAGTGAGGTCTCACCAGTGTTCTGTACAATGGCATGAGCACTTCCCTCTTTCTACTGCTAATACCTCTCCCTATACAACCAAGCATTCTGCTAGCATTTCCTGCTGCTCTATTACATTGTCTGCCTACCTTTAAGTCATCAGGTAGGCAGACAATGTAATAGAGCAGCAGTATATATTATGCTTGTGTCTCAGGTCTGTTGTGATCCACTGGAATTTTGGTTTGCGTTTCAGTAACACCAACATCCATTTTTAAAGTATCACTAAAGGGTCAGGAATACATGTTTGTGTTCCTGACCCTTTAGTGATCCTTTAAAAATGGTGTTAACACCACCATCTAGCCCCCGGGACCCTCATGCCTAAATATAGTACAAATCTTACTGTATTCAAGCCAGAAGCTGTAACTCTGCATGCTGTTAGACTCAGAAAAACAAGCAGTCTGCTGACATGTGGTAGCCTGATCCAATCACAGTACTTCCCCATAGGATTGGCTGAGACTGACAAAGAGGCAGATCAGGGGCAGAGCCAGCATGATTCAAACACAGCCCTGGCCAATCCGCATCTCCTCATAAAGAAGAATTGAATCAATGAATCTCTATGAAAAAAGTTCACTGTCTGCATGCCGAAGGAGGAGATACTGAATCACAGGATGCTGTGCACAGTGCTGCCCTGTGCTCTGCTGACAGCAGATCTGAGTGGATGGAGGCATATTATGCCTCCATCAACTCCGAAGTCCCTCTGGTTCATTGCTCATAATAGAATGAATTAAAAATTATGCAATTAAGTATGGCCGAGTGCTTGCACTGTACTAACCGTCAGTATGTAAACCCATCAGATATAGAAAATTAAACTTCTGGTCATTTTTTGCTGCAGATAAGTCTGGCCTCTCCTATAAGCCACTTCACATATTATAATCTCCCTACTTGCAAATTGCTTCACTCTTCAAGCTGAACTATACAAAAAGCTCCATCAGGAAGTTTCATCATATTTGTGGGTTTGTAACAATTTGTCAATTCACCATTTCTATATGTATGTGGTTTTTGGGGGAATGACTAAAAGTGATAGGCACTGCAATCCATCTATCTACCTTAGTAATGTAATCTGTCTCTGATTCTCTCACTCTCTTTACATTTAATGGAGTAACACATACATACAGTCAGAACATTACAAAGCTGTAACAGAACACTCATTACATTTGAATGAACAGTTATGTTGAATGGTTCCCTATGAGTGACTGCAACTGGAGATGTTCCTAGCTTTCAATGTAAACACTGTATTTTCTCAGAAAATACAGTGTTTACATGAGAAAGGCTGCAGGGAGCTATAGTTCTTACCTGAACAACCTCATTAGCTGAAGTTGTTCAGGTGACTATAATGTCCCTTTAATCATTTTCCCTGATATTAACTTTAACGTAGCTGTTTAAGACAATAGCATATACTTAAGCCGTTACTTAATATTGTTTTTGTTGGTTATGTTAGCACATTAAATAAGTTATCAGTGCAGTGTAAAATGTTCTATACTATATTTTAGTGCCTTCCTTAAAGGGACACTTCATTGAAGTGGTTATGGTTCCTGAAATCATGGAAATTCCAATATTCAACAGGATGGTCCAGAGTAGTTAGAGGAATTAATAGCTTTATTAAAAGTAAAATAAATATTAAAAATAAAATAGCAGGTAAAACAATAATAGAATAAAAACATGTTTCGCCACTGGTAACACTTGAAAAAGCCATATGCTGTGGCGAAAATCATTTTTATTCTATTATTGTTTTACCTGTTATTTTATTTTTAATATATATATTGTGATCCTTGTCTGCAGATAGCACGGTCCTCTAGGGTAAACAACAGGCACAGTCTTTTGGTTTTCATGTAATCCAGGCAGTTTTATTGTTAAACTCCACCACAGCTACAGCAGCAAATAAAAAAAAAAAACACAACAATAACACATCCCTATAAACAAAAGCCTAGCTCATCTGAGCACTAACTAACATCAAGTTCCCACTCTCTCAAGGGTTTAAACTATAACAGAACAAGAAGTGGTTTCACCAACCTAGTGCCTTTGTCAGCCTGCTGCTTCCCTTTCTACACTCCCAGTGCTCCAAGCCAGCCTTAACTGCTTTCCTTTTGCACTTCCACTGCTCAGTCTCCTTGACTCTCTCACTGGAGAGAACAGCCTCTCTCCAACCTGCTTCCAGGGAGGAAGACAGCAATCCCCCCTTTACCTGCATAGCAGGGAGGGGTTTATTCCCACTGCTACAGCTGATTATCTGCAGCTGAGCAGTGGGTTGGAGACAGATCCAAAAAACTCTGGACTGGACCTTATTTCTCCCAGTTGTGTATAAACTGCGGAGTGGAGCATTGGCCCACCCTGCTCTCCAAATTCTCCACCCCAGGTGCCCATAACTAAACGGTGGTTTGTGTTGCCTACAACACATACTACACATACTCCCTCTGGGGCTAAAGCTGCCTTCACTTTATCATAATATATATATATATATATATATATTTTTTTTTTTTACATTTAATAAAGCTGTTAATTTCTCTAACTACCCTGGACCATCCTGTCTAATACTGGAATTTCCAGGATCTTTCTGGACTTCGTTCTCCAAGGTGGGGAGTGTACCAACAGAGCATTATGGAATGAGCAAAACCTTACTTTGCTCCTGAGCAAGTAAGTGTATTTTCAACTACATCAACTACCTAATTACACAGTGTGTGTTTAAGTCTTCTTCTTTGACTTCTTGGGTGTTCTCAACAACACCACTTTGTGTATCTTCAGATTGTTAAGAAAGCCCACTCCAGAGACGGACTGACTGCGAAATTAGGTCCTTGGCCCTTTGAAGGCCAATATATATGTATTAGATAAATATTAAATATGTTTCATATAATGTTGGGTATTACTTTTGTTGCCTTTAGTGTTGTTTATGAATGCATTTTTGCATTTGAGCATGTAAAATCAGTGTGAATTTACATTCTTGCATCTTGTGCCATTATGGATGCATATGTGTGTTTGTAGAATGCCAATATGTGTGAATTCAAGAATATATATGAGTGTAGTGAAACTGTGTCAGTGTCGGGATACATTTTTTTACCGCAAGCATATTAATGCAATATTGTATTTATATGTAATTTCAAAGTATTATTGTATGCGTCAAAGTAATGTTAATTTTGTGTAATGCTGATCTGTGTGAAATCCAAAGAACTTTTTGTGTAGTGGCAGTGAAAATAAGCAGAAGGTTTTTTGCATGCAGTGTACATGTATGAAGGGCAAGTGTTCTATTAGAATGTAGAACAGATATGTGTGAGTGCAGGGATTTATTTATTGGGATTAAATGCAGGAGTGTGGTATTATGGAATTTTGGTGTGTAAATACAGGAGTATATTTGTTTAAAGTATCATTGTGTGTTGGAGGTATTTGTGTGCAGTGCATGTAAAGGAAGGGATATAAAAGGCATTTTTTGTTGAAGAAGCTGTAGGTGTAAATCAAGGTGACTGCTTGTGTGTGAATGTCTGTCTGTATTAATGTGGACAGTATGTGTATGGTGCAGGGATAGAGTGTGTGTGTGTAGTAGTCTATTTGTGAGGAGTGTCAGTATGTTTGTTGCAAAAGTGTGTGCATGTAGATTACCAGTCTTTGTCAACATGTGCGTGACTCAGATCCAGTCCAAGACATTGTGCCGTCTGGGACCAAGGATGAAATGCTGCCCCCCAACCCTGCCCATGAGTCCAAACACAGGGCCCGCCGGATAAACACACATACACTTATACACACAGATACAGAAATACATACAGTGACACGAACACACACTAAGTCAAATAGTGTATATACATACAGAAAGACACAAACGATTAGATAATATATCACACAGATATACACCGTGTGACACACACATTCAGATATATACATAGAGTGACACAAAGTCAGATAATATACACACTGTGGCATACAGTCAGATAATATAAACTCAGATATACATACAGTGAAGGAAGAAGTATTTGATCCCCTGCTACTTTTGAATGTTTGCCCACTCACAAACAAATGATCAGTCTATAATTTTAATGGTAGGTGTATTTTAACAGTGAGAGACAGAACTACATTGGAGGATCTTGTTAATGATCTCAAGGCAGCTGGGACCATAGTCACCAAGAAAACAATTGGTAACACACTACGCCGTGAAGGACTGAAATCCTGCAGCGCCCGCAAGGTCCCTCTGCTCAAGAAAGCACCTGTATAGGCCCGTCTGAAGTTTGCCAATGAACATCTCAATGAATTAGAGGAGAACTGGATGAAAGTGTTGTGGTCAGCTGAGACCAAAATCAAGCTCTTTGTTGGCATCAACTCAACTTGCTGTGTTTGGTGGAGAAGGAATGCTGCCTATGACCACAAGAACGCCATCCCCACTGTCAAACATGGAGGTGGAAACATTATGCTTTGGGTTTTTTTTCTGCTAAAGGGACAGGACAACTGCACCGCATCAAAGGGACGATGGACAGGGCCATGTACCGTCAAATCTTGGGTGAAAACCTCCTTCCCTCAGCCAGGACAATGGGTCCAGCATGACAATGACCCAAAACACACATCCAAGGCAACAAAGGAGTGGCTCAAGAAGAAGCACATTAAAGTCCTGCAGTGACCTTCATCCCATAGAAAATCGTTGGAGGGAGCTGAAGGTTCGAGTTGCCAAACGTCAGCCTCGAAACCTTAATGACTTGGAGAGGATCTGCAAAGGATCTGCAAAGAGGAGCAAAGAGGAGTGGGACAAAACATCCCTTCTGAGATGTATGCAAACCTGGTGTTTCTATAAGAAACATCTGACCTCTGTGATTGCCAACAAGCGTTTTGCCACCAAGTACTAAGTCGAAGGGGTCAAATACTTATTTCACTCATTGACAAGCAAATCAATTTATAACTTGTTTGACATGCGTTTTTCTGGATATTTCTTTGTTTGTTATTCTGTCTCTCACTGTTAAAATACACCTACCATTAAAATTATAGACCGATCATTTCTTTGTCATTGTGCAAACGTTCACAATTAGCAGAGGATCAAATACTTTTTTCCCTCACTGTACAGTGACACACACACAGTCAGATAATATACACACAGATATACATAGAGTGACACACAATCATATAATATACACACAGATGCAGAGTGACACACACAATCGGATAATAAACAACCAGATATACACACTGTGAAGAAAATGGACTTTTACCTGACATTTTCCCCTTTTTGATTCTGTATTTTTTATCGGTTATTACTTGTATGGTGAATGGATTGGTTTGGTAGTTTGAAACTACCGAACACCGACCACCCTCCTGTCTCATTTACTACAAAGGAACCAGCTATTAAGTGCTCCCTGGGCGGCCGCTGTTCGTACAACCGAACGCCACGTGGAAAAGAAAACGGCGGCCATCTTGTTCGCATGAGGAGAGCCAGCGGGACTTGGCCGTCGGGTGTCTTGAACTAAAATCGGACAGTCGACCTCGCGAACTACCGCTGAAAACTACCGAACGCCGGCTTCTCCTATTTCCCGAACAGCCAGGAAAGCCACATTCGGTAGTTCTGTGCGAACGGACAAGGGGAGCAATTGCTACTATGGGCCAGGAGGATCCATTCGGGACTTTTGTTCGGTTTTACAGTTTTGTGAATTGTCCGACCGCACACGCTGAATTCGTGGATCTGTTTTGGGCAGGAGCCGCGTGTGTGGTCGGTAAAAGGGACCCTCCACACTTTTTCAGAACCCCTGAACAGATCTGGGTGAAATTTGGATATGTTTGTCCCCCAGATTGGGGCTATCAGGGGATATGTTATTTGTGGGGATACCTTGTGGGGAAAGGGGTGTTCTAAGTTTTGGGGAAATTGTGTGCTCTCTGCCTGGAGATAATTGGTTTATTCCTTAACTTATCTCAATATCACCCAGGCAGAGAGGAGGCGTGTAATACTGTAAATCTGTACGTTGATTGGCTGTTGTCTTTGCTTGCTGTGGGAGGTCCTCTTGCAGGAGGATTTCTCATAAAAGCCCGTGTGTGTCAATAAAATTCATTCCTGTTACAGCCTTCATGAAGTCTAGGCTCATGTTTGGGGGATATTCTATTTGCTGGGAAGAATCACCTTGGAACTGCCTTTCATCTACGTTATTCCTCTACTCCCTGCTGCAGCTATAATCACTCATGCTCAGCTGTTGGGAAAGGGAACATAAGACCGCAGCACCATCACCACTGCAGGTCTTAACACACACTACACAGTGTGACACACACACACAGTCAGATAATATACTTACAGATAAACATACAGTGACACAGAGTCAGATAAAATATACACAGTTGTAAACAGTGTGACATACCCACAGTCAGATAATACACACAGAGATATACATAGAGTGACACACACAGTCAGATCAAATAAACACAAATATACATGTGTGATATCCCTCTTCATTGACATTCTGTCATCCTGTCCCATCCACAGATCATTTAGATGGAACTAATTTCATAGAATTTCACTGCTAATTTTCCAGCAAGATTTGGACTTACTGGTGTGAGATTTAACATTTTTTTCTCTGGCCATCACAGAAATCGTCACAATAATTGTCACTTCTGAGAAGAACCAGTTTGGCTGAATATACCTGAGAGTTGGAGATATCCATCCTGCCCAATTATCCTGCTGTGGAAATGATCCTTCTCATTAGGGGTGATTAGGCCCTGTAAATGTGAGTTTAATCCCAGACATTCCCTGCACTTTATATTGTATCTATAAATTGAAACCAGATGGCCTGCACTACATGTGCCGTAATCGCTCGGGGCAGAGACTCCATTCGTGCTCCCAATTTTCTTGGAGTTGTGGCCACTCTTGATCAGACTCAGAGCTAAAAAGGCCTCACTAAACGAGGAGAGCACATGTATGCTCCGAGGAAGCCGTATCAATCTTCCAAGGCTTAGTTGCGGACAGAATCTCTGAACTGCTAGAGCTCGATGCTGATTCAGGGGAATATAGAGTCCTCTTATCCATGACACGTCTACAAGCAGGGTCAGGTATCCTCACAGATTTCGATCCCAGAGCAGCTTTAACAGGTTTCTTGGATGTTTGCATGATAGATGAATTAGGGAAGCAAAAATCCTAAAATTTTCAGTAGTTTTTTTTTTGTGCTTTCATCTAATTTAGCCCAGATTGTTGTGGACCTGAGTAAGTTTGTGACAATTGGTCAATTGCCAAACCGCTCCAGACATGTTTGTATTCTTGACACACTGAACCCGTCAAACTGGAATATCAGGATGTCTACCTCACTAAAACAAATCTCAAACTAGGAGCGCCTGTATAGTCAAATTAATCAAGAGGCAGTTAACTATATATATATATATATATATACTGAACCAGAATATTTAAATCTCTATATGACTGGAACTGACCTCAAAACGTGTAAATCAGTAGAAGGTAGGAGTCTGGTATAAATGGGTTTAGGGTGAACTAAAAACCCTCAAAAAAGTCTTAAATCGTAGATAGTTTTCTCATTACAATCCAAGCCTAAAGTGGACATTCATATATCCATAAAGTGTCAGGAAAGTAGACAGATTATCCAAAGAAGATACTACTCATCCTAATAAGTCTAGATTGTGATTGAGCTAAAATGAGAAAGCAAGACTGTAGCAGCTAAATATACATAGGAAAAAAGAGTAAGAAAGGGGAACATAACTGAATGTTCAACTAAATCACCCTGAAAGTCAATCCCTTCCATGTTAAGAAATAATTAAAACCCTTAGCGCTTAAACACACATAAATAAGTCCTGCGCTCAACGACCATAGCACACATCAGTCCCAATACATACAAAACAAGCAAAGAAAGAAAGAGATGCGCACTAGCCCACATCCCTCTGCATATTTAAATAGATGGAGGTTATGTAGTAACTCCAATGGCCATTAGATGTAAGCCCACCCTAATGGTTCAAGACTACAGCTCCTTAATGTCAAAATTCCAAGAGGTCAGAGTTAAACAAGCTTCCCTACATACTCTTTTTTTTCCTTATAACATCCTAGTGCAAGTCAAATGCAGTAAAAATGAAAATCTAAATCACACAAATAAAAAAACCTGATGCTTCTCAGTGCACATTGCTGCACCTCTTTCAAGGGTAAAAGACACTCTTGGGGGTGAAGCCTAACCACGGAGGCAAGTGTCTGCACAAGCCTGTAGCTCCGAGCTCACAACGTCAAAAATGACATATATTTCAAGCCCTTAACTTCCAAACTTGGCCATCAGAGCCGCCTTGACTGACATGGGGAGCAGATCCAAAAAAATTATGCCAGGTAAGCCCACACTGGGGCTAACTATCGGAGACCTGTGGAAGCAAGTACATGGTGCCAGTGAGCCCAAGATGGCCACTCTCTCAGGCGGCTGCTCAGATTTCTCAGAAGAGTTCTCTGGCGGCGCTGAGGAAGACTTCTTATCCATGCCCGCTCCGGCTCCAGTGCAGATGGCAAAATGAAGCAAATCAGGTGCAGACTCCTCTCCAGTGACCACCTTGGTGGTAAAAGCAATGTTAGCTGACCTACAAAAGAACCTCTTGGCAGATGTAACTGCGATCCGAGCTGACCTGCAGGGCCTGACAGGCTGCATCGGAACTCTGGAGGGAGCTTCCCAATCAAGCACCCAGCATATTGCCACACTTCAACGAGCTCTATGTGACCTGCAGCAACTGAACTTGATGCACGAACGCAGCTTTGCAAGAAACAATCTCAAGGTCAGATGGGTCTCGGAGGATATCACAGAGGCAGAACTGCCACACTTTATGAGACGTATGCTGTCGACTTTGCTACCATCTCAGCAGGTTAAAGCTATCACCCTTGACAGACTCTTTCGAATCACCAAAGCACCAACTACAGCCCCAAAGGATCTAATAGTGGGAACAACAAAGCAGTGGTTCTCACAAATGTAAGTGGAAAATCACCTTTCCAATTTGAGAACATGGCAAAGGTTACTTCGACCACTCACACTCGTGCTCCAACAACAAGGTGTTCGCTATCGCTGGCATCAATCCCAAATGATTATGGTCCACCATGGGAACGACACACATTTTATCCAAGGCCTCCAGAGCTCAGCAGCACTACTGCGGGATTTGTTCTTACCCCAGGACTCGTTTAAACAAACAGGGACTCACACTACTACTTATAAAGAGGCAAAATGATATTCTCATCCAGAGAATTAATGCCCTTTTTCATGCATGACAATACCTTAATGGCCTTAGCCACTGCTGATTGACATTGCACATTGTTGCATAGTTTGTTGTCTAACAATTTCAAGTCCTTCTTGTGTGTGGTTATCTCTAATTGGCTTCCATTAAAGATATAAGTTGCTTGTGCATTCTTGACGCTGAGGTGCATAACTTTGTATTTTTCTACATTAAATTTCATCTGCCATTTGAGTTATATGCCATTATATGCCATTTGAGAAATTATATACTTATACATACACACACATACACTGTCTAGGTGTATTTTACTAATAATTATATAAATATTAATATCAAATTACACAGACTGATACTGATTAAATATATATAATTATTGTTATATATTTATATATAATATATATAAAAAAAATGTAAATACGTTAAAAAATAAAATAAAAAAATAATTAAAAATAAATAATTAAAAAATATATAGATGTGTGTTATTTCGTTCTAACTGTATTGTGATATTAATATATATATATTTATATCACAATACACAGAACAAAATAATATATATCTATATACATAAATATATACGTATATATCACTATATATATACCTATATATAAATAAAAATATTTTTAAAAAATTATATACATATATATACACATACGTATATATATACATATATTAATTCTACATATATATTTAAGTAATATTTACTGTTTTACACGTGAGACTTTGCTGAATAAAAATATGTGTATTTTATTGCAGTAAAAGCAAACAGTATTATGACATTGACCGTTAAAATGTCATGTAGAACTAAAAAAATAACTATTTCTTATTTTCTCCCATTTTTTTCATATTAAATGATGTTTCATAGCTAAATTTTTTATATTAAATGAAAGCTCTGCTTCCCCTGAATAAAATGATATATAATAAGGGTGGGTGCATTTACTATGAAAGAGATGAATTACGGTTGGACAGACGTAGCGCAAATGGCAGGTTTTGTTTACATTTTGTTTAGTTCACAATGTGTACATTTGGCTCCGTCCTTAAGGGGTTAAGTACTCGTGGATGAATTTTTGTTTTGTTTCTTTTGTTGCTGCAGCACCTTGTCTTGAGTTAACCCCTTAACCCTTTCCCGACCGAGGACGGTTCAGGACCGTCATCGGCATTTTTGGCTTGCCGACCGATGACGGTCCTGAACCGTCCTAACGGTCTGAGCTACTTACCTGATCGCCGTCGTTCCCCCGGCGGCGATCAGCGTGGCTCCGGTTGTGGGGAGACTGCCTGCAGCCCAGACAGTCTCCCCACACTGAATTAGGACCCCTGTGGCCATGTGATCGCTTAACACAGCGATCACATGGTCACAATAGGTGTCCATGTGTCTGCCTGCAGGGGGACTGCCTGTGCTGACAGGCAGTCTCCCTGCTAGTGTAAAATCAAAAAATAAAATAAAGTTAATGTTAATAAAAAAAAATAATAATAATTATATAGGTGTATATATGATATATAGACATATATTATATTTATATAATATATGTCTATATATCATATATATAATGCCATACTAAGTGTATTTTTATATTAATATGTACTTATATTAATATAAAAATACACTTATAATTAAATTACACATGTATATATATAATATATATAATAACTATATATATTGTATATATATATATATTATTATAAAATATAAATAATTAGTAATTTAAATTAAATATTTTTTTTTTAAATAATAATAAAAAATTTAAAAAAAATTATATATCTATATGAAAGTTTATTCTAACTGTATTTTAAAATTAATATATATATATTTATATCAAAATACACTTAGAATGAATTTGTATATATATCTATGTATATATAAATAAATAAAAATAATACGAAATATACATATGTCCATATACAAAATTACATAAATAATTATATAAATATACACGTAGACTTAAACTATATAAATATGCATATATATTTAAATTCTACGTGCATATTTATGTAATATTTTTACATAATTCAGTAATTTTATTGATTGCAATTTGAGGGACCTGCCTGCCAACCCAGGCCGAAATTCCAGAGAATTTAATTTGCTAGCACTGTATTTTACCCTGTAACGTTCTATGACACCCTAAAACCTGTACATGGGGGGTACTGTTTTACTCGGGAGACTTCGCTGAACACAAATATTAGTGATTCAAAACAGTAAAACATATCACAGCGATGATATTGTCAGTGAAAGTTACTTTTTTTGCATTTTTCACACACAAACAGCACTTTTACTGATGATATAATTGTTGTGATACGTTTTCCAGTTTTTAAACACTAATATTTGTGTTCAGCGATGTCTCCCGAGTAAAACAGTACCCCCCATGTACAGGTTTTATAGCATTTTTGAAAGTTACAAGGTCAAATATATGGGTCAAATATTTTTACATTGAAAATGGCCAGGTTGGTTACGTTGCCTTTGAGAGCGTATGGTAGCCCAGGAATGAGAATTACCCCCATGATGGCATACCATTTGCAAAAGAAGACAACCCAAGGTATTGCAAATGGGGTATGTCCAGTCTTTTTTAGTAACCACTTGGTCACAAACACTGGCCAAAATTAGCGTTCAATTTAGTTTTTTTACTTTTTCACACACAAACAAATATGAATGCTTACTTTGGCCAGTGTTTTCGACTAAGTGGCTACTAAAAAAGACTGGACATACCCCATATTGAATACCCTGGGTTGTCTACTTTAAAAAAAATATGTACATGTGGGGTGTTATTCAGAGATTTATGACAGATAATAGTGTTACAATGTCACTATTGATAAATTTTAAAAATGTATGTTTTGAAACCGCAATATCCTACTTGTACCTATAGCCCTATAACATGCAAAAAAAAGCAAAAAAGCACGTAAACACTGGGTATTTTTAAACTCAGGACAAAATTTTAATCTATTTAGCAGTTTTTTTCATTCGCTTTTGTAGATGAGTAAAAGATTTTTCAAGTAAAAGTCAAAAAACATGTATTTTTTTCAATTTTTCATCATATTTTTTTATTTTTTTTAAATTAAAATACATGAGATTATATAAATAATGGTATGTAAAGAAAGCCCCTTTTGTCCTGAAAAAAACAATATATAATTTGTATGGGAACAGTAAATGAGAAAGCGGAAAATTACAGCCAAACACAAACACCACAAAAGTGTAAAAAGAGTCCTGGTCGCAAATGTACAACATCGCAAAAACAGTCCAGTCCTTAAGGAGTTAAGGACGGAGCCAAATGTACACATTGTGAACTAAACAAAATGTAAACAAAACCTGGCATTTGCGCTACAGGTCTGTCCAACTGTAATTCACCTCTTTCATATTAAATGCACCCACCCTTATTATATATCATTTTATTCAGGGGAAACAGGGCTTTCATTTAATATCAAATATTTAGCTATGAAACGTAATTTAATATGAAACATAATTTTGATTTTTTTTTAGTTCTACATGACATTTTAACTGTCAATGTCATAATACTGTTTGCTTTTACTGCAATAAAATACACATATTTGTATTCAGCAAAGTCTCACGTGTAAAACAGTAACCCCTATGTACAGGTTTTATGACGTTTTGGGAAGTTACAGGGTCAAATATAGCACGTTGCATTTGAAATTGAAATTCGCCAGATAGGTTACGTTGCCTTTGGGACTTTATAGTAGCCCGGGAATGTAATTTACACCCATAATGGCATACCATTTGCAATAGTAGACAACCCAAGGTATTGCAAATGGGGTATGTCCAGTCTTTTTTAGTAGCCATTTGGTCACAAACACTGGCCAAAGTTAGCGTTAGTATTTGTTTGTGTGTGAAAAATGCAAAAAATACCAATTTTGGCCAGTGTTTGTGACTAAGTGGCTACTAAAAAAGACTGGACATACCCCGTTTGCAATACCTTGGGTTGTCTGCTATTGCAAATGGTATGCCATCATAGGGGTAATTTTCAATCTTGGGCTACCATAGGGTCTCAAAGGCAACCTAACCAATCTGGCGAATTTTAATGTGAAAAAAATGAAACGCAAGCCTTATATTTTACGCTGTAACTTTTGAAAACACCATAAAACCTGTACATGAGGGGTACTGTTGTACTCGGGAGACTTCGCTGAACACAAATATTTGTGTTTCAAAACAGTAAAAAGTATCGCAGCAATAATATCGTCCGTGTACCGTATATACTCATGTATAAGTCGATCTCATGTATAAGACGAGTGCAGTTTTGTGACCAACAATTGTGAAATATGCTATGCCTCATGGATAAGTCGAGGGTAAAACTTGGGGCTATGAAATTCTGTGATTTTTATAATTATATACATACACACTCATACAAACACACACTCTGCATTATATACACACACACTTATACAAACACACACTCTGCATTATATACACACTCATACAAACACACACTCTGCATTATATACACACACTCTGTGTATATAATGCAGAGTGTGTATATAATGCAGAGTGTGTGTTTGTGTAGTGTGTGTGAACTGGGTGGGGGAGGTCATATTTATTATTATTTTTTTTTTATATTATTTTTTTTATTATTTTTTTTTTTGGTCCCCCCTCCATGCTTGTTAACTGGTCAGGGAGGGGGGCTATCTTAATCCCTGGTGGTCCAGTGGCATGGGCTGTGAAGTGGGGGGGCCGGCAGGAAGCATTTACTTACCTTTCCTGCAGCTCCTGTCGGCTCCCTTCTCCTCCGTTCCGGTCAGCTCCACTGTAAGTCTCGCGGTCTGGTTGCCGCGCGGATCTTTGCCATGGCTCTGACGGCCGCGGCTCTCTAAGTTGCCATAATACAGACAGTGACTCGAGTATAAGTCGAGTGGGGGTTTTTAAGCACAAAAAATGTGCTGAAAAACTAGACTTATACTCGAGTATATACTGTAAGTGCTGTTTGTGCGTGAAAAATGCGAAAAATGTCACTTTTACTGGCGATATCATCATTGTAATACATTTTACTGTTTTGAAACACTAATATTTGTGTTCAGCGAAGTCTCCCGAGTAGAACAGTACCCCACATGTACAGGTTTTATGGTGTCTTGGAAAGTTATAGGGTAAAATACAGTGCTAGCAAATTAAATTCCCTTTACTCTCGGCATGGGTTGTCAGGCAGGTCCCGCTAATTGTAATTAATTAAGATACCTAATTATGTAAAAATATTACATAAATATATATGTAGAATTAATATATGTATATATATATACGTATGTGTATCTATATGTGTATATATATCATTTTTTAAAAATATTTTCATTTATATATAGGTATATATATAGTGATATATACGTATATATTTATGTATATAGATATATATATTTCGTTCTACGTGTATTTTGATATAAATATATATATATATTAATATCACAATACAGTTAGAACGAAATAACACACATCTATATATTTTTTAATAATTTTTTTAAATCTTTTTAATTTTATTTTTTAACGTATTTACATATTTAATTTTTTTATATTATATATAAATATATATATAACAATAATTATATATATATTTAATCAGTATCAGTCTACGTGTAATTTGATATTAATCCCTTCCCGACCGTGGATGGAAATTTTCCATCAACCTTGTCCTTCAGTTAAGGACCGTTGACGGAAAATTTCCGTCATTTTCTTAAGTTAACCCCAGATCGCCGCGATCGCAGCAATCGCGGGGTTAACGGTGCTCCGGTCTGCCTCTGCATTAGAGGCAGACCGGGAGCACCCGATCGGGCTGCCCAGGCACCGGTGCTCACTCTGACAGCATGTCAGAGCGAGCACATGTGCTCCACATACTCACCTTCCGCCTCCCTGCACTTCCGGGTTCTGTGTGAAGTGCAGGGAGACGGATCAGTGCTGATCTGCTTCCCTGTGTAAAAAAAAAAAAAATTAAAGTTAAATCCCACCCCCCCTGCCCCTGTTTTAATAAAATTAACCCCTTCCCTGCCAATTGATCACTGACTACAGTGATCAATTGGCAGGGTATACATTTTAATGTCATCTGATTTTTTTTTTTTAACCCCTGAGGGTTAATTATTTTTTTTTTAACCCTCAGGGGTTAAATTTATTTTATTAATTAATTTAAATATTAAAAAATTATATATTTAGCTAGCTGGGATGGGTGGAAGTTAGTGGGGAATTGGGGAATTTGGTGTTAGGCTAACTAGGGGTTAACGTTAAAAAAAGTTTTAAAATAAGCTTTAAAAAGGTAAAAAAAAAAATTTTTTAAATGTTTTAGTAACGTTTAAGTAAAAAAAAAAAAAATACCACCCCCTTTACCCAGTCTAAATAAAAATTAACCCCTTCCCTGCCAGCTGATCACTGCCTACAGTGATCAAAATACAGATCACAGTATTATACTGTGATCTAATTTTTTTAACCCCTGAGGATTAACTTTTATTTATTTTTTTTAACCCTCAGGGGTTCCATTTATTTAATTAATTAATTTAAATATTTTATAATTAAATATTTTGCTAGCTGGGGTGGGTGGGAGTTATGGGAAAATGGGGAATTTACAGTTAGTGCTGCTTACTGCTAGTTAGGGGTTAACGGTAAAAGAAAAGTTTAGAAAAAAAATTAAAAGTGTAAAAAAAGTTAAGATAGTGTAAAACATTTAATAAGTAAAAAAAAAAGTTTAAAAATGGGTTTTACAAAGTAAAAAAGTTTTACAAAGTAAAAAAATACATTTAAAAATGCTCATTACCACTACACTTGGTACAAGCTAGCGGAAATATTATCCCATGCTAAGGTTCAAAATATGCCTTTTGAATTACCCTGGGATGTCTTCTTTAAGAAATGATATGCCTTTATGGTGTAATTGGATGATATAGCCTTGTAAAATACTCTAAAATGGGACATGGACACAGCGTAAAAATTCAAAGTTTGGAAAAAACTGGAATGGCTGTGTCTCAAATGTGCCCCTTCAATGTCCACATATACCTGGCAAAGGTACATACGGGGTATTGCTGTACTCAGCGACATAGCTGAACAACATATGAAGTAGTATACAGTCGTAGTACACATAAGGTTTGCAAAATATACTGCGCAAACTCACTTTGTGTGTCAAAAAGGCAGAAAAAATGCTTATTACCACTACACTTGGTACAAGCTAGCGGAAAAATTATCCCACGCTAAGGTTCAAAATAGGCCTTTTGAATTACCCCGGGATGTCTTCTTTAAGAAATGGTATGCCTTTATGGTGTAATTGGATTATATAGCCTTTTAAAATACTCTAAAATGGGACATGGACACAGCGTAAAAATTCAAAGTTTTAAAAAAATGGAATGGCTGTGTCTCAAATGTGCCCCTTCAATGTCCACATAAACCTGGCAAAGGTACATACGGGGGTATTGATGTACTCAGCCGACATAGCTGAGCAACATATGAAGTAGTATACAGTCGTAGTACACATAAGGTTTGCAAAATATACTGCGAAAACTCACTTTGTGTGTCAAAAAGGCAGAAAAAATGCTTATTACCACTACACTTGGTACAAGCTAGCGGAAAAATTATCCCACGCTAAGGTTCAAAATATGCCTTTTGAATTACCCCGGGATGTCTTCTTTAAGAAATGGTATGGCTTTATGGGGTATTTGGATTATATAGCCTGGTAAAATACTCTAAAATGGGACATGGGAACAGTGTAAAAATTTAAAGTTTGAAATGAACTGGAATGGCTGTGTCCCAAATGTGCCCCTCCGATGTCCACATATACCTGGCAAAGGTACATACGGGGGTATTGATGTACTCAGCCGACATAGCTGAGCAACATATGAAGTATTATACAGTCGTAGCACACATAAGATTTGCAAAATGTACTGCGCAAATTTACTTTGTGTGTCAAAAAGGCAAAAAAACGCTTATTACCATTACACTTGGTACAAGCTAGCGGAAAAATTATCCCACGCTAAGGTTCAAAATATGCCTTTTGAAATACCCTGGGATGTGTTCTTTAAGAAATGGTATGCCTTTATGTTGTAGTTGTAATATGTAGCCTGCTCAAGTGCTCCAAAGTGGGCACGGACGCATCAAAACCCTCCATGAAAATTCACACTTAAAAACCTTAACTTGTTACGTCTCTTTTATAGCAGTGTAACTTCACAAAATAGTGTCTAGGTCATACATTGGGCATATTGTTTTACTCAGAAGACTTAGCTGAGCATAATTTGGGGGGTTTGAACTTAGTGGCACATATGAAATGTACAAAATGCCCAGCAAAAATGTAATCCGTATGTAAAAAATGCCCAAAATTATTTTTTACCACATACTTTGGCATATATTGGTGAACAAATGGGGGCATGTTAAGGCACAATATGCACCATATGAGATACCCTGGAGTGTCTACTTTTACAAATGGTAGGCCTTTGTGGGTTTTTTGAACAGTCAAACTGCTATAATACCCCAAATTGAAGCATAGGCCCATTAAATCCGCCTCTCAAAATTCTACTGTAAATGTTGAAACGGACAGGTCTCCTATATGGCACTGTAGCTTCACGAAATAGTGCCAAAGACATACAATGGGGGTATCGTTGTACTCAGCAGAAGTAACTGAACACAAAATAAAACTTTGTACAGGAATAGCACACACCAACTTTACAAAATATACATGGGAAGTTCTTTGTTATAAGTTTGTGTGCCAAAAACTCCAAAAAACTAAATTTTACTCCAATATTTAGCAGAGATTGGCGGTGAAATGGCTACTTAGAAAGTGTCAAAAAAACCTTAGGACAATAGCCTGTGATGTCTACTTTATATAAATATATACTTTTGTGTGGCAATTTTGTTTTCTTTTATGGCTATTAAGCTTACAAGACAAACATACAAAATTCTAAAATCGCTCTACATTAAAAGTTTATTTTACTCCTTGTGCTTTATGACCTGTAACTACCAAAAAAAACTTTAAATCCCAGACACATTATATATTTTGTAAATCAGAACAACTAAATAAATTTATTTTTAATTACTTTCTTTAACCTGCACTAATTAGGCACACATTATTATTGCAAAAACTGTACAAAAAACACAAATTTTTCTTTTTTTTGCATTTTTCTGTATTTTTTAAATAATAAATAAGCATTTATATATATATATGTTACATCAAATTAAAGCCCTTTATGTCCTTTAAAAAACAGTATATAATATGTGTCGGTGCAATAAACGAGAGAGATGCAAATTGCAGTTGAACGCATACAGCAAGAAAATGCAAAAATTGCTTGTGTCATTAAGCGTAAGACAAGCTTCTGAAGCTGTGTCCTTAAGGGGTTAATATATATATATATAATTATATATATATTAATAGTAAAATACACCTAGACAGTATATGTGTGTGTATGTATATGTGTATATATATATATACTTAGATCATATATATATATATTATATATATATGATCTAAGTATATATTATTATTTTTTTTACACTTATAAACTTTTATTAATTTTATTTTCAGGCAGCAGGGGGACCACCTGTCATTACAGGCAGCCACCCCTGCTGGCAATACAGGAGGCAGCCTACCCGGCTATGTGATTGTGAGGTCCTCGCAAGGACCTCACTCTCACATGGCCGGGGGGGCTTCCAGGGGGTCGGACATGCCGTGGGGGGCTCCCTGGGAGTCCCCCCAACCGCGATCGCCGGCGTGGGATCGTCGGCGACCGGGTAAGTACAGAAAGACCGAAGGGCGTACTATTACGCCCGGCGGCGTTTAGAGTCGCCTATAATAGGGCGTAATAGTACGCCCTGCGTTCTTAAGGGGTTAACCAATTACAATTTTTCTGCATGTTTTTGCAGCAATCATTTGCACATCTATTGTCATAGGTTCTAAGGACAGTTATTTAAAATGTCTGCATTTTCCTGGTCTTCATTAACTAACACCCCCATCCCGGTTTTTAGTGTACCTATACTTTTTTTGGTTTTGTTTTTTAGAATTTATGTACTTAACGCTTTGGGGTTTGTTTTTGCTCTCTTTAGCTATCATTTTTTCATTTTGAAGTTTCACAAATCTAATTGCCTTTTTGCACGGATTATTGACTTCTTTAAATCTTTTATAGAATGCCTCTGATTTGTCTGATTTAAAAGCTTTGAATGCCCTCTTCTTATTTTGAATTTCTTAAATCACTTTCCCACTAAGCCACATTGGTTTCAATTTGTTTCTTTTATATTTATTACCCAATGGTACATACTGAGAAATGTACCTTTCTAATATTTGTTGGAAGATGTTCCATTTATCCTCAGTGTTCTTTTCACTTAAAAGTTTATGCCTGTCAATATATTGTAAAGCTGCCCTTATCTTATTGAAACTGACCTTTTTAAAACTATATGTTTTAGTATACCCCATGTGCTATTGTTTTTTCGGGTTTAATTCAAATGACAATATATTGTGATCACTATTTTCCAAGTGCTCACCTACTTCAATGTTGGTCAAAAAATCAACGTTGTTTGTTAGGACCAGGTCCAGATAAGTGTCCTTTCTAGTTGGTGCTTGTACAAGTTGTGACATGAAGATGTCATTTAACAAGTTCAAAAACCTAATTCCCTTTGCTGAACTATTAGTTCCTCTGTCACTTCTCCTCTGAATACCTCTGACTGTAAAACTGAAAGAGGAAAGGGACCTACTGCAATCTTAACGTCCTGCCCAGTAAAGGACTCTTTACACTGCAGTTACAGACACGTAAGTCTTATCATGGGGTTTATAATGTTTATTCAATTAATTTGTCCCCTCGATGCTGATCAGATGGCCTGTGTGTGTACCATGTAGTTTTATTATTAAAGTAGGCATGACATTAATGTGTTGGAATTCTGAAACAGCCTAATTGGAGAGAGAGAAACCATTTAATCACATTAATGCACCTTATATGTACATTTTTTTTTTAAACCAAATGCTTACTGTTAACATAAATAGAAATGACATTTCTAATTTGACTAATTAGCTGATTTAGCTTGTTTTGCAGATTGTTCTAGGGTGACGTTAGCTGGTTGTGCTTTTACTTATTTACTAGATTTGTTGTTGAAGTGGGAGCTGTTTTTGCAACAAAAGCTAATAATGTACAGTTTATAAGTTGCTCAACGAAGACTTTCAGTGTGTTTGTTTGATCGGATATCATTGTTCGGTTATTTACAGTTTAATGCTTGGTTGTACAGGTAGAGGTATTAGCAGGGACGGACTGACAGCCATTTGGGCCCCCGGGCAAAATTAGGTCCTGGACCCTTTGAAAGCTAATAGATATGTATTTGATTAATTTTAAATATAACTTTCATATAATGTTGTGTATTAATTTTGATGCATATGATTATCAATGCATGTTTGCATTGAGCATTTAAAATCATTGTGAATGGTCGTTTCTGTTTATTGTGCCAGTATGAATGCATGTGTGTTTGTAGAATATCAATAGGTGTGAATTCAATGATATATTTGAGTTTAGTGAAAAACTGTGTGTAAATGGAGGGATGAATTATGTCTACTGCAAGAAAATGTATGTAGTCTCAAAGTACAATTCTATGAGTCAAAGTTTGTATTTGTGTAATGCTGATATATGTGAAACCCAGATAATATTTTGTGTAGTGCCAGAGAGTATAAAATGCAGGCGCATGTAGTGTTTGTGTATGAAAACAGGTACCGTAGTTTATTAGAATGTAAAACATAAATTCAAGGGTTTATTTTATAGCAAGCATGTCAAACTGAAAGGCTAGCAAGGGCCAAATAAACAAGGTTTAAGTTTAAGTGTGCCGCAAAAAAATAAAAATGTAAATTTTCATAGAAACGTAGGTTTATTTTGAAAAGTACAGTATTAAAAAACAAACAGCGATCACCTCTACTAAATCCCAGTCCCCCCTCGTCTACTAAATCTTAGTCCCCCCTCGTCTACTAAATCCCAGTCCCCCCTTATCTACTAAATCCCAGTCCCCCCTTGTCTACTAAATCCCAGTCCCCCTTTGTCTACTAAATCCCAGTCCCCCTTTGTCTACTAAATCCTAGTCCCTCCGTCTACCTGTGCCCCTGTTCTCACTCAATCTCACTGAGACACACTCACTGACAGACACACACACACACAGAATCACTCCAACACACACATGCACTCACAGACACACACATTCATTGACAGACACACACCAACTGACAAACAGGCTCCCTCATAGACACCCACCCACACTCACTCACAGACACACACAATCACTCAGACACACAGGCTTCCTCACAGACACACACTGACATACACACACACAGACAGACTCACTGACAGAGACATACACACAGACAGCCATATATACAGCAATACACACACATAAAGCAATACACACACAGACAGAGAGCCATGCACACAGACAGCCATATACACATATACACAGACAGCCATGCACATGCACAGACAGGAATACACACAACCACACACAAACAGGAAGCCATACACACACGCACACACAGACAGCAATACACACACAGACAGCCATACACCCACACACACATTTCCCCCAACACTTTTGTTTTATTATTATTTTAATTTAAATCCACCCAGCCTCCCTAACTTTGGGAGAGCTGGGTGGATTTCTTACCTGGTGTCTAGTGGGAGTGCTGGGCAGGTGTACATTCAGGCAGGCAGGGGGGCAAACAGGCAGCAAGGGAGCATTGATATTGAGCTCTCCCTGCTCAGCTCCCTCGCATGCCGCAGAGTGATGCCGGGAGCTGGAATGTGATGTCACATTCCAGCTCCTGGCGTCACTGCGGGTAGCTGAGCAGGGAGAGCTTACACTCAGCACAACCTCTGCGCGGGCTACAAACATATTAGTTGTGGGCCGCATGCGGCTCCCCAAGTTTGACATCCATGATTTATAGGGAATTATGGCACGTGGATGCAGGGGTATATTAGTATTCAAATTAGTTGTGTGAATGCAGGAGTATATTTGTATGAAGTGTCAGTATGCCTAGGAGTGAGTGTACTTGTGTGTAGTGTTTGTGTCTATGTATATGAAGGGATCTAAAATGTATTTGTGTGGAAGAAGCTGTGTGTGTAAATTAAGTGGATTGTTAGTGTGTGAATGTTTGTGTGTATTAATGTTCAGAATGTTCTTGTATTTATTTGAGCAGTCAGTATCAGTGTGTGACTGTAGTACTCTATTTGTGAGAATTGTCAGTATGTGTGTGAATGCAAAACTATATGCCTGTAGATTATCAGTGTGTAAAAACAAACACCACCGTGTCACCATGTGTATGACTTCAGTGCTGTGTTTGCATGCAATTTCTTTCCTTTGAATGTGATTTTATTTTCATTATGTGTCTCTGACTCCCTATCTCCCCTAATGTCTGATCTGTCTCTCCTCTTTTCTGTCACCTTACACTCATTCCAATTATACACCCACAGACCCATATTTCTCTCCCACCTCACTCTATTTACAGCCACCTTTCTCTCTCTCTCCCACCTCACCCTATTTACACCCACCTTTCTCTCTCTCTCCCACCTCACCCTATTTACACCCACCTTTCTCTCTCTCTCCCACCTCACCCTATTTACACCCACATTTCTCTCTCTCTCCCACCTCACCCTATTTACACCCACATTTCTCTCTCCCACGTCACCCTATTTACACCCACCTTTCTCTCTCCCACCTCACCCTGTTTACACCCACAGACCCATGTATCTATGTCCTGTGTCACCCGACCCACCTTTTGTGTCTCTTTGCTCCTGGCTGCATTCATTCAGCTCTCTGTCTCCCAGGTGCTGCTCCTCTTGTAGCTGTGTTAAGACCCGCTCTGTGTGTGTGGAATGAGAGCAGAGGATGTCACATCCTTTCCCCTCCTCTTGCTCCACACAGAGTGCCTGCACAGTGCCGGGAGACTGAAGAGCCCTGAGAGGGGGAACACGCATGCTGCCAGGTCTCACACTGCGGAGGTAGTTGGGATATATTGCGATAGTTGCCGACCCCCCACAGGCAGGGGCCCGCAACTATTGCTGGAATAAAGCACAAGAATGAATGCTGGGCCAGATGGGAGATCCAAGGCCCTGTCTATGTATCCGGGCCCCTGACTGCCACGGGCCCTCGGTCAGTGACCGATGTGCCCAAGTGGTCAGTCCGCCCCTGGGTATTAGCAGTAGAAAGAGGGAAGTGCTCGTGCCATTGTACAGAACACTGGTGAGACCTCACTTGGAGTATTGTACGCAGTACTGGAGACCGTATCTCCAGAAGGATATTGATACTTTAGAGAGAGTTCAGAGAAGGGCTCGTTCATGGATTGCGGGATAAAACTTACCAGGAAAGGTTAAGGATCTTAACATGTATAGAAACATTTAAATAAATAAATAATTGATTCAACATGTGAATTCAATTACCTCCTACCTTGGGCTATCGCAAGGAGCTGGCAATACCCTTGACCTCATTTTCTCTCTGATCACCAGCTCTCAAGTACCCCCTCATCCAACAACCTCAGCCTAACACCCCTCAACTCAAGAGGAACCTTAATTCTATTGACCTCCAGCAGCTGTCAGCTGATATTGATTCACAACTGCTATCCATCCCTTCCCTCTCCTGTCCCTCACTGCTCCCTTTTTCCTCAAAGCTTCTGGAAATACTTGTCTTTACCCATATGTCTCACTTCCTCTCCTTGAACCTCTTCAATCTGGTTTCCGCCTTCTCCACTCTACTGAGACTGCTCTTATCAAAGTTACTAGCGACCTAATCGCATACTAATTCTTCTTGACCTCTCTGCTGCCTTTGACACTGTTGATCATGCTCTCCTTCTCCAAACTCTTCAATCACTTGGTCTCTGTAGCTCTGTCCTCGCTTGGTTTTCCTCTTATCTCTCTCAACGCTCATTCAGTGCCTCCTTTTCTTATGAAGGCTCTGTCCTTGGTCCCCTTCTATTTTCTCTTTATATTGCCTTTCTTGGCAAACTTATTACCTCTTTTGGATTTCACTACCACCTATACGCTGATGACACCCAGATATAACTCTCCTCCACCGACCTCTCCCCTGCTGTCCTGCAACGTGTCACTGCTTGCCTTTCTTCCATCTCTGACTGGATGTCCTCCCGCTTTCTGAAACTCAATCTCTCTGAGTTCCTTGTCTTTCTTCCTCCTAATACTGATCCTTCTATTTAGCTCTCCCTTCAGGTTAGTGGCCTCCATATAAGTCCATCCTTGCAAGCACGCTGTATTGGCATCATACTTGATTCTGGCCTCACCTTTGAGCCTCACATCCAGTTTGTTGCCAAATCCTGTAGATTCCATCTTAAAAACATAGCCCGCATCCTCCCCTTTCTTACTCAAGATGCTACCAAGGAGCTTGTCCATGCTCTAGTAATTTCCCACATGGATTATTGTAACCCTCTCCTCTTAACCAGCTCCAAAATATACAAATGCCAGATCAGGGAGACTTTCTTTAAAAAACAGGTGTTTTATTGATCCAAATAAAATGGAATTTAAAATCACAAATACAAGAGAATATTATTTATTATATCATGTTTTATGGGAGGAAGGATGTCAGTACATGACCATAGAATTTAGAACAAAAAATGCGCTCCAAATACACACTTGGACTGTTAGATATCAATAAAGTTTACATGTTTGTCAAATCAGCCGATCGGGAATGACATACCCGGAAGTTAAGTGATGAATGGCAACGCTGGAACGCGTTCCATCAGACGAAACCCGGAAGTGAAAGGGTAACAGGAAATAATGAGCAGGGTATTTAAAGCAGAAAAAACGAACGGACTTCATTGCAGCCAACTGAGGAAGCCTATTTGATAAGGCGAAACGCGTTTTGGACACTGTAGATAGACTATCCAGCCTACCCAGAAGCCCATCTGGCAAATTTGATTGTTTTTATATTTTATTCGGATCAATAAAACACCTGTTTTTTTAAAGAAAATCTCCCTGACCTGGCATTTGTATATTTTGGAGCTGGTTATGAGGGGGAAGGAGAAAAGGGAAAGAAAAAAAGCACTGATCACCTTGGAGAAGAAGGATCTGGACATCCTGAAATGGTCCAAGGGCACATACTATCCGAGTCATTTGAGGGTATGACTCCAGGCTTGTGAGTGATATCACTCTTTCATTTTACTTTTTAAGTATTTTATATACAGTATTGCACTATTGTTGTATAATTTTATTTTACAGAATATCTGTTGAAATACTACTTAGAAGCTCCATCTTTTGTATGTATTATATTTGTTTTTTAGTGATGTAGGGGATACCACTTTTAGGTGTTAGAGCTTCCTATTTCACTCACCTCCATATTGTGCACATACCTTGTTGTATAATCCTATCCTAATTGGTCTTCCCAAAAGTTGTATTGCCCCGCTCTGTAATGAATGCCGCCGCCAGACTCATTTTCCTGTCTAGTCGGTCCACTCACACCTCACCCCTCTATCAATTCTTACATTGGCTTCTTGTATCCTATAGGAGTCAATTCAAAGTGCTAACCCATACCTATAAAGCACTGAACAATTCTAGCCCCTCTTATATCTCTTCACAGATCCATAGGTATGCCCCTTCCCGGTCTATCCGCTCTGCCCATGACCTTCTCCTGTCCGCTGCTCGTACCCGTACGGCCAACTCACGCTTGCAGGACTTCTCGCGGGTGACTCCCTTCCTATGGAATAGCCTGCCTACCACCATCAGACTCTCCCCTAGTCTTCAATCATTTAAAAAGTGCCTTAAAACCTAACTCTTTAGGAGAGCATATGGCCTTCCGGAGTAACCTCTACCTCACATACCTGTCTCTTGCGCTCTCCTAAAGGGCAGCTGTCTACTCTCGCCTCCAGCTCTGCTTATTTAATTGCTATTTCCTATCCTAATGTGTTTTATACCCCACCTCCTACAGACTGTAAGCTTGTTTCAGCAGCGTCCTGCACAAGCTATCGTTCCTGTAAGTTTTCTTGTAATTGTCCTATTTCTAGGTAGATCCCCCCTCTCATAATATTGTAAAGCTCTGCGGAATCTGTTGGCGCTATATACATGGCAATAATAATAATAACCTTCCAGCTGAAGTGGTGGAGGTTAATACAATAAGAGAGATTAAGTATGCGTAAAGCTATACTTGACTTAAGATAAGAATAATGAAATTATTTCTAGAATTAATATGAAGGATTTGGTAAATTATATCACCACTTTAGATAAGGCACAGCCAGGGCATGCAATGCAAATGAGGAGGAAACCAGAAATATTGTTTTATTTGTCCTCTTCCCTGTAATCTTGTTGTATGCTGACTGTCAGGACCAAATACAGAACTTATAGCAATATCTGACGTTGAGCTTAGAGGAGGTGCCCAGTTGCAGGATAGAGAGGTGTCAATTTCATTATTTTTTTTCCCAATAAGCACATATTTGTTAAATATTAGGATAAAAAAATGTAATACTGTAATCTTAGGGAATGACAGCTCCCATTTAGCAGTCTATATGCCACAGTCTCCAGCGCGCTCTGAGTATTAAAAACAAGCAAAATAATCTTATTAATTAATGCTCATAATTTCATTTTACTTCATTGTACGTTTTAACATATATAAAAAGCTTAAATACATAAAAAACTAGTATATTAAAAAACCAACACCAATGAATGCATAAATCTACACTCATGGAGACAATAAACAACTCATATGGCCACTTGATAATCTCTGATAGTATGGTTATAAGATGTACATTGCGGGACCTGCGCGTCTCTTCTTTTCTAATATGTTACCAGACCTGCGTGTCTAAACCTCTTGCATTTAAAGTTAGTATCTTACCACCTAGATTATATGCGAGACCTGCGAGTCTCAATTTCTCGCCACAATATATGAGTATACAGTCAATAAATAAAAACTATATTTAAAAAAAAAAAAACACACTTATAGACTTCTGATATCTTCAAGTAAGAGTAGTTAGCAGGACGTATCAGATCAGAACAAGCTCATAAAGTGCGCAGGTGACGTTCCTCAAATTGAATAAGTGCCATAAAGTGTCATTGCCTTCATTGCAGTAGCAGGAAGAGGTAGATTTAATGTGCTCAGCCTGGGTCGTTGCAGGAACTAATGGACAATAAAAAGGTGTTCGTCACACACTTCAAATGTGAGGTAGGCTGAACTTGATGGACGCAAGTCTCTTTTCAGCTATTTAACTATGTAATTATGTCACGCAGGTCTGAGAAAGTTGGTTATGATATTAGAGCACAAACTACCCTGACATCTTGGATGTCTCTGTGTCTACTCATGTTTGTGACAGCAAGTGTTCCGCATTCTCAGTATTTTCCTTGATTTTCTCATCCTGTTAGATTCCTTGTTCCCTCTGGTTACAAATACAATAAGATGAAACATAACTCTGCAGCTTTCTCCTAAAATACAAAAATAAATATTAAATGGACTATTACATACCTCCCAACATTTCAAATGGACAAAGAAGGACACTTGAATTTTAGGGGTGTCAGTGGAGATGTGGCCAAGGACGGGGCTGTTCTTAGAAATTTTAGATGATTTACTAATAATAATTTATGCAGCTAAAATGTAATTTAGAAGAAGAACAATGTATATTATTTACACAGACTGCTTTCTAAACACATTTATTGTAGTTTAAAGACACATTACTGGGTGTATTTTTGCCGTGGAGCTCTGTTATACACTGATACACACCAACAATATGGAAATCATGGAAAATATGGACATTAGCATAGAAAATAGGGATAGAGGGGTTAGGACCTAAACAGAGACTGACCCACCTAAATAGGGACTGTCCCTCCTAAACAGGGACACTGGAGCGGTATGATATGATGGCATTGACATTTCCTGACAGATCAGTTGAAATGTCTCAAAATACATTTTTGCAAGTCTTTAGGAAGCTAGAATCAATAGTGTATACAATGTAATAATTCAGTTGTTTTCTCTGCCTAACTGGATGAATTTTAATTTGCAGTGGTAGTCAACGTGAATGTATAATCCGGGTTATATTTACAACTAATCACCCAAAGGAATGAAATTCTCTCTGTTACCAAAAGCCTGGCCTCTTACCTGCCGGGCTCTCATAATGTAGAAATTTCAATCTGAATTATATGCCAACCTTGGGTAGCAGTAATAGGTTCCAAGAACTAGAAGCAGCGCCAATGAGTTGTGATTATAATGCTTTGAACACACACACACACAGCTCAAAAAAATAAAGGGATCACAAAAATAACACATCCTAGATCTGAATTAATTAAATATTCTTCTGAAATACTTTGTTCTTTACATAGTTGAATGTGCTGACAATAAAATCACACAAAAAATAAAAAATGGAAATCAATTTTTTCAACCCATGGAGGTCTGGATTTGGAGTCACACTCTAAATTAAAGTGGAAAAACACACTACAGGCTGATCCAACTTTGATGTAATGTCCTTAAAACAAGTCAAAATGAGGCTCAGTAGTGTGTGTGGCCTACACGTGCCTGTATGACCTCCCTACAACGCCTGTGCATGCTCCTGATGAGGTGGTGGATGGTCTCCTGACGGATCTCCACCCAGACCTGGACTAAAGCATCTGCCAACTCCTGGACAGTCTGTGGTGCAACGTTACGTTGGTGGATGGAGCGAGACATGATGTCCCAGATGTGCTCAATTGGATTCAGGTCTGGGGAACGGGCGGGCCAGTCCATAGCATAAATGCTTACGTCTTGCAGGAACTGCTGACACACTCCAGCCACATGAGGTCTAGCATTGTCTTGCATATGGAGGTACTCAGGGCCAACCGTACCAGCATATGGTCTACAAGGGGTCTGAAGATCTCATCTCGGTACCTAATGGCAGTCAGGCTACCTCTGGCGAGCACATGGAGGGCTGTGCAGCCCCACAAAGAAATGCCACCCCACACCATTACTGACCCACTGCCAAACCGATCATGCTGGAGGATGTTGCAGGCAGCAGAATTTTCTCCATGGCGTCTCCAGACTCTGTCATCTGTCACATGTGCTCAGTGTGAACCTGCTTTCATCTGTGAAGAGCACAGGACGCCAGTGTCGAATTTGCCAATCTTGATGTTCTCTGGCAAATGCCAAACATCCTGCACGGTGTTGGGTTGTAAGCACAACCCCCACCTGTGGACGTCGGGCCCTCATACTACCCTCATGGAGTCTTTCTGACTGTTTGAGCAGACACATGCACATTTGTGGCCTGCTGGAGGTCATTTTGCAGGGCTCTGGCAGTGCTCCTCCTGTTCCTCCTTGCACAAAGGCGGAGGTAACGGTCCTCCTGCTGGGTTGTTGCCCTCTTGCCACAGCTCGCATTGATGTGGCATCCTGGATGAGCTGCACTACCTGAGCCACTTGTGTGGGTTGTAGACTCCGTCTCATTCTACCACTATAGTGAAAGCACCGCCAGCACTCAAAAGTGACCAAAACATCAGCCAGGAAGCATAGGAACTGAGAAGTAGTCTGCGGTCACCACCTGCAGAACCACTCCTTTATTGGGGGTGTCTTACTAATTGCCTATAATTTCCACCTGTTGTCTATCCCATTTGCACAACAGCATGTGAAATTGATTGTCACTAAGTGTTGCTTCCTAAGTGGACAGTTTGATTTCACAGAACTGTGATTGACTTGGACTTACATTGTGTTGTTTAAGTGTTCCCTTTATTTTTCTGAGCAGTGTATATATATATATATATATATTTATTTATTTATTTATTTATTTGTTGGCCATCGCCTAATTATCTCAAGTTGCCCCTTGGGCATAAATATCCCAGAGTTCCTAGCCTGACATGAAAATGAGCACAGGCGGCATTGTATTTTAGACTTTATACTGTATTTCTGTGGGTACCATTAGCAATGGATACAGCTTTTTTATTATTATTTATTTATTTATTTTTTAAACCATAGCATGGGTTATAATCCATATGGTCCAGTGACCAAAAACCAGCCATGGATTGTACAGTTTTGACCTTGTGTGTCTCATCTGCATGGAATGCCGGTCTGGAAGTTGATGTCTCAATACATTGCTATGTGCCAAAACGCTTGTGGTGAGAATAAAATCATATCCTCACTAATGGCTCTAGTGACATCTAGTGGCCATTCTCAGAAACATTCCTGTTTACTATTTAACAGTTACTTTTTTTTTGTGTAATCTTTTTGTGTTACACTCAGAGTTGTGTTTGCTAGTATGCAGGTGGGCAGCTCTGAATAAAATAAAATCGCGCACGAACTCGGCATTTCACCACTGCCGAGTTCGTGCGCGATTTTATTTTATTCAGACCTGACTACTACTGCCTTTTTGTCCATATTGGAGTACTAAGAATCCCAAGGTGGGGATTATACCACCCATACGCCATCCACCGAGCAGTACGTCTGCTCTATATACCGTGAGTATATTTTATTCTGTTTCTACATTTTATCAACTATACAGTGAGCACTATATATTTTAGCCTTTTATCCCGAGCTGGACTACTCCATCAAAGTACTCTACTAAAGAACAAAAGAGGAGCACCGTATATCCTTGAGTGGGGATTATTCCACTCCGTGCCATTTATACCAGAGCTGGATTTAAGCTCTGAATATTGTGAGTAGTTCTACTATTATATACACAATATTATTTACCGTTTATACTATACCATTGGAGTTTCCCTTGTCTTTTGTTTTCTCCACATATCCACTTCGAAGTTGCGGATATACATCTGGGACTTTACATACCATTTTATGTACCACTAGGACTACCACCTCCATATGTGGATTATTTATATTCGGACTATTAGGTATCGCTGCTCGTACTCTCTAGTAATTCTCAATATTTTTAATATTATTATTCTACTTGTCTTAGGCGCACCCTTATTTCTTCTTTTCTCTCCATTGTACTCTAAGGGGCTTAGAGGGGATTCCCCTTTTCTCTGGGTGTGCTGCCTTGTTGTCATATTCTCTGTTTTCCTGTAAGCGCTGAACCTCCTTCCTGATCTCGATTACACCCTAATAGAATGAACCTACAATTATATACCATACGTGCAATTAGCTAATCTAGAAAAAAAAGGGGGGCAATTGGGGGCACACCTGGAAGATTTATTCCTTAGCAATGGTGGAAAGAGGAAAAACTATTGGGGTACTGTCAGGGCCAGATTAAGAGCCCAGTGGGCCTGTTGCTGACAATTATGATGGGCCTAATTACAGAATCTTATCGACCAAAAACACTAAAACAGTCATACCTACCAATTGTCATGTATCTGGCGGAAGTAGTGCTGAAGGGAAACTCATAGGGTGAACTCACAAGGTGCAGCTATGAGAAAACACATACTCTATGCTAATCTATCTCTAATTTATGCTTTCATCTTTCAAGTAAATCCAAACCCCTAACAGCAGTGTCCGGTGAAGCAGGACGGGGAAAAAGGGTGGGCCACTGATGCAAATCATGTAATAAGAACTGCCGAAAGAGGCGAACATGCCTTAAAAAGGGGGCGTGTCTGCCTAAAGAATTGGAAGGCCAGCCTGGCATGAATGCATGTCAGGCTGCCTGCCAATCATGCAGGCTGGCCAACTAAGGGTAAAATATGCAGACAGCACCCTGAGCTTGGCATAAATGCGTCTAACGATGAGTTCGCTCCACGCTTTCTAAGGGCTGTTCCCTAGCACTCGGTGGTCCATTCCTCTCCTAACCTCCTTACTAGCAGGCAGAAGCTCCTGGTATACAGTCTGGGACAGAGAAAAGCTGTATGTAGTGCGTGTAGAAGAAAAGGAACATGTCACAATGTTAGAGAGACTGAAGCAACTAGATCATTTGCATTGTGCACAAAGTCAGCTTTACCTTAACTAACTTCATTGTCAGCCAGTCCACACACGTTTTGTTCCCATACATCCCTCTAAAGTTTTCATACTTAAGCAAGAGTATGTGAAGGATAGTTAGGGTTGCCACCTTTCTTGGAAAAAAATACCGGCCTTACTAATTTGCATAATTAATTACGTATGTGCAGGGACGTATTAGCGTCATATTCCGGCTCCCAGCATCACTCTGGGGTGCAGGAGGGAGCTGAGCAGGCAGATCAGGGGAAAGTGCTCCCTCGCCAGCGCTGCCCAACCAACCACCCAGCAGCCCCACTAGACCCCAGGGAGAGGGAGAACCCTGCCCCCCAGCATTCCCAAAGGTAAGGAGGCTGGAGGGGTTAAATAAAAATAAAAAAAGTGAGTGTGTTAATGTGAGTGAGTGTGTGTGTCTGTTAGTGTGTGTGTCTGTGTGTGTCTGTTAGTGAGTGTTTGTTAGTGTGTGTATGTCTGTTAGTGTGTGTGTTTGTCTGTTAGTGTGTGTCTGTGTTAGTGTGTTTGTCTGTTAGTGTGTGTCTGTTAGTGTGTGTGTGTCAGTGAGTGAGTGTGTGTCTGTTAGTGTGAGTGTGTGTCTGTTAGTGTGTGTGTGTTTGTCTGTAAGTGTGTGTGTGTCTGTTAGTGTGTGTGTCTGTTAGTAAGTGTGTATGTGTATCTGTCAGTGAATGTGTGATTGTGTGTTTTTTGAATGGGGAGGGGGAAGGGCGGGGTGGCAGGGGCGCCTAAGTTTTCTCCTGCCTAGGGAGGCACAAAACCAGGACACACCACTGTGTATGTGTGTAAATCACAAGGAGTGACCTAAGAGAAAATTCTGTAAAATCACCAAAACCTACTCACATTTTTTCTGCTGAATAAAATATGGATTATTACCAGTGTCTCCCTGTCTCCCAGTGTCTTAGTGTCCCCTAGTCTCCCAGTGTTCTCATGTCTCCCAGTATCCCCTAGTGTCTGTGTCCCCTATGCATCACAGTGTTTCAGTGCCCCATGTGTCCCCTCATGTCCCCATGTCTCAGTGTTTTCTATCTCACAGTGTCCCAATGTATCAGTGCCCCGCCCCATGTGTCTCAGTGCCCCATGTCTCCCAGTGTCCCCTCGTGTCCCCATGTTGCCCAGTGTCACTTGGACACTAGGGGACACTTAAGAGACATGGGAACACTGTGAGACATTGGGACACTAGGGGACACTGGGAGATACTGAGACATGCGGACACTGGGAGACATGCGGACACTGAAACACTAGGGACACTGAGAGATAGGGGACATTGGGAGACATGGGGACACAGACGCTAGGGACACAGTGTCTCAGTGTTCTCATGTCTCCCAGTGTCCCCAAGTGCCTAGTGTCTCACAGCGTCCCCTAGTGTTTCAGTGTTCCCTGATCTTCCAGTGTCCCCAGGTCTCTCAGTGTCTCAGTGTTCCCAGGTCACCCAGTGTCCCCTAGGGTCTCCCAGTGTCCCCATGTCTCCCTACAGCCTTTGCCCTATCCCTTACTTCCCTGAGCTGTAGGCTGGAAGTGGCTGTCTGGACTCTCTGTGCTGTGTAGCTGCTCCCCCGCGGATCGTGAGTAGAGAAAGGCAGGGATATGCTGTAACTTCCTATCCCTGCCTCTCTCCACACACAGTGACCCCTACTGGTCGGCGTAGGTATTGCAGAGTATTCTCTGTTTATACATAGAAATATGCCGGCATTTGTATTGCCGGTTTTACTGCAATACTGGCACTGGCCAGGCAGCCTCAAATACCATAAAATACCAGCCAGGTGGCAACCCTATCACCACTTCCTTTACTTTAATCATTAAGATTACTGATAGGCTATGTAGGCTCTATTATGTCCTAGTATATATCATATTCTATCATTCCTCTGCTAATCTACCATTGCACCCATATATTTTTCCCAAATAGCACAGACGTGTGCTGTGGCTGATTGTGCGTATATTACTCAAGACATCAGAACTGATTCTATATAATTAGTTTGTATCTCTTTTTTTGTTTTTAGCTTTATAGCATTCTTGTTGTATCCATTAGTACTATTTTTCCCTTTGATATTATAGATATCTAATAAAATCTTTTTTGTTTTTGTGGAACTTGTGATCTTTTTCGTGTGCCTTATATCTTCAATTTTCTATTTAGAAGTTTAGGCACATGCTATTTTCTCCTAATCTATAGGTACACTATTCTTTTGTTCATTATTTCATTTCTACTAGGGGTTATCCCCCTGTATTTAGTGTACCTTGGCTGTATTAGAATAGTTTTCAATTTTACACTAGTTATTATACGAGGAAAACAAAAAGAATTAACCTAGGGCCAAAATTTAGATATCACAAGGTAGAGGGCACAAAAAAGGGGGATAACCCCTAAATGGTGAATATCATAGGGAATAAACAAAAAAAGAAACAAATGCCATTCTACCTGTGTATGATTTACTGAGAAAATTGTAGATTAAAAAGTAACTTTTAATAAATAAATCTAAAATAAGAATATAAAAAAGAAAAATAAAATAGAAAAATAATATGAACAGCAGGAGTAAATGGAGACTATACAGCGAGTAAAACTCTGTGACTACTTATATAAGCTGTAAAAGTGTATACATAATAACACTAATGCTGAAGCAATACTGTTTAGCTACAATATAACATCAGTGTATTCCCAAGTAATAGAAGTGATACTATATTATATATCACTAATAGCTGTAGCAAAAAGGGGGGGGGAGGGGGGAGATAAGACAACTGCTAAACCAGTGCTGTCAATAGTTCAGCTAAGACAGATTTCTGACATGGCGATTAGCCAGTTAAATATCACAAAAGCTGCCTAGATCATAGCAGCATTTTGATAATAAATTAAAGCTTGCTGTCAGGCAGTAAAGTGTAAAATAAGGGGTTGCTGACCTGGCTCCGTTTTTTCCTGCAAGATACCTAGCAGTATATTCTAGTGTAACAACAGCTGTCTGCACTGAATGATGTTAACTTATGCTTGACCACAGTGGAGCACAAAGTAGTAGCTCACCTGTGAAGGACTGCTGACAGGCAGCAGTTAACTGGTTAAAAATCACACAAGTTGCCTAAATGCTAGCTGCATCTAAATAATAGGTCAAAGTATAAAGAGAGGGTTTACAAACAGTTTTGAACAGGTTGCCTAGGTAGTAGAAAATATACAGACAGTGACAGAGGAAGGCATATAGAATAAAGATTCCTGAGTCTTGTGCCTTCGAGGGCACCCCTTAATAAAATGCCTGGTCTTATCAATCTCCCCCCATACACATAATAAAGGAAAAAGAAAGAGAAATAAAGTATGTACAGAGTACACAAAATTAGTGTTAAGAGTCTCCAATATGCACTCCTGAAATGCTGGACATAAATGAACTTGATGTCGGTAATTTAGCAATAGATAAGCAGAGAGTTAGATGCCGACACCAATAATGTGTCAGTAAGTGTCCAGAGCCCCTGACGTGCACGTTTCGCCAGTGAAGCTCATCAGATGAGCTTCACTGGCGAAACGTGCACGTCAGGGGCTCTGGACACTTACTGACACATTATTGGTGTCGGCATCTAACTCTCTGCTTATCTATTGCTAAATTACCGACATCAAGTTCATTTATGTCCAGCATTTCAGGAGTGCATATTGGAGACTCTTAACACTAATTTTGTGTACTCTGTACATACTTTATTTCTCTTTCTTTTTTCCTTTATTATGTGTATGGGGGGAGATTGATAAGACCAGGCATTTTATTAAGGGGTGCCCTTGAAGGCACAAGACTCAGGAATCTTTATTCTATATGCCTTCCTCTGTCACTGTCTGTATATTTTCTACTACCTAGGCAACCTGTTCAAAACTGTTTGTAAACCCTCTCTTTATACTTTGACCTATTATTTAGATGCAGCTAGTATTTAGGCAACTTGTGTGATTTTTAACCACTTAACTGCTGCCTGTCAGCAGTCTTTCACAGGTGAGCTACTACTTTGTGCTCCACTGTGGTCAAGCATAAGTTAACATCATTCAGTGCAGGCAGCTGTTGTTACACTAGAATATACTGCTAGGTATCTTGCAGGACAAAACGGAGCCAGGTCAGCAACCCCTTATTTTACACTTTACTGCCTGACAGCAAGCTTTAATTTATTATCAAAATGCTGCTATGATCTAGGCAGCTTTTGTGATATTTAACTGGCTAATCGCCATGTCAGAAATCTGTCTTAGCTGAACTATTGACAGCACTGGTTTAGCAGTTGTCTTATCTCCCCCCTCCCCCCCCCTTTTTGCTACAGCTATTAGTGATATATAATATAGTATCACTTCTATTACTTGGGAATACACTGATGTTATATTGTAGCTAAACAGTATTGCTTCAGCATTAGTGTTATTATGTATACACTTTTACAGCATATATAAGTAGTCACAGAGTTTTACTCGCTGTATAGTCTCCATTTACTCCTGCTGTTCATATTATTTTTCTATTTTATTTTTCTTTTTTATATTCTTATTTTAGATTTATTTATTAAAAGTTACTTTTTAATCTACAATTTTCTCAGTAAATCATACACAGGTAGAATGGCATTTGTTTCTTTTTTTGTTTATTCCCTATCAATTTTACACTAGGTTTCAGTACCTCATTTCACAGCCCCCTACAGAATATGTCTACTTTTCTATCTGGTGTAATAAATCCTGATCCTGGACCTACGGACATTAATAATGTTTTTTCATTAAATCCTCTTAATCTGCCACCTAGTAACGACATTAGTGAAGTATTTTTTACAATTCAAAAGTTGTACCAACAACAAATTAAAGGTTATTGGGAGTTAATTAGCCTTAAACAATATCTGGACCATAAATTGGTACCACAGGGACTAAGACCTGAAATACCGCTCCAAGATAAGGCTATTACAGACGAACAGATCCAAGAATGGAACAACATATTGTTGGATTGTTCTGCCAGACTTATGCAGTTTTTAGTAAAATTAGAAACCAACAATCTAGAAATGGTGAACAAAAAGCTAGAAAAGGAATTGACTAATGTAAATAATTTTAAAGACAGAACTGAATTTCCCCTTCTGGAAAATAAGTTACAAAAAAATCTTGAAGGGTTTAAGAAACACGTTAGAGAAAAGAAACATGACAAATATCTAAGAGACCATAGAGATTTTCAGGAGGGTAACATTTTTCAGATCAAAAGACCTAGAAAATATACTAATAGTAGAAACAGTTCCACCTCTGGCAATACAGATTGGTCTGATTCGGACTGATTCAGACTCTCATCTTATTAGAAAATCTGTACCACCTTATTGTCTTTTGGGGAGCCTGGATGTTGTTGCTCTTTATAACAACATTCCTCATGACATAGGCCTTACCGCAATCAGATATTTTCTTCATAAATCTAATAAATTCTCTCCAGCCCAGAGTGATTTCATTATGCAAATCTTGGAATACGTACTAACACACTTGTGATCTTTTTACGTGTGCCTTATATCTTCAATTTTCTATTTAGAAGTTTAGGCACATGCTATTTTCTCCCAATCTATAGGTACACTATTCTTTTGTTCATTATTTCAACCCTAAGAGTAATGTGTAAAAAAAAAAAAAAAAAAACTACTTTTTTTTTTTCAAATCAATGGGCCTATTCCATGGGCCTGGGCCTGGAGCTGCAGCTCCATCAGCCCCTAGGTCCGGCCCTGGGTACAGTGACGTAGTGGTGGACCTATAGTAGAACTGAATCCCCATATTTGTTTGCAGAGATAGGTAAATTTAAGTAGACGTCTCAAATTTAAAGATGCATTTTTGTGTGTGCGCTATTCCTTAAACTGTATTACGCAATTGGCTAATCACAAAATATTGTACTGAACTATCTACCTTCAATGCCTCTCAGAAAGACTGATTCTATTCTAAAACATGTCATTAACTTTATCCTGAGCAATTAAATAATATTCTGGTGAAAAAGTAACATTAAGCTAAAAGATCCTTAAAAGGACAGTTTTGGCACCATAACCACTCCATTGAAATTAATTTGCTATGGTGCCAGGAGGTCCCTGGTGCTCGCTCCACTTAAGTGGTTAAACAAATCTCGAACAGTTTAACCTCAAAGTCTTTGTTCCAGCACCGTCTCCCTGCCTGTTTCTTTTCAAAACAGTTTTATGATTGTCCAAGAGAGTAAACTGCCCAATTCTGTTAGAGCCTTCTGCTTTAGAGATTTTTAGAAAATGGAAGGGCAGATCAGCAGGGAAATTCAGCACTGGAACAAACACTTTGGGGTTAAAAACCGTTTGAGAAAGAACCCCTTAAGGTAAGCCAGCGCCAGGGATCTTCTGGCACCACAATTACTTAATTTTGATGAAGGTGTTTTGGTGCCCAGAGTGTTCCTTTAATATATATATATATAGTTCGAATTAATCCAATACCACAGATTTAACTCTATAAAACAAATAAAATATATATATGTACATGGTCTGTTAAACCTATCACTCTTACCTGTTAATTATTCCCATAGTAATAAGGAACACAATCACAATGACAGCGGCTATAATGACAGGAGTCCTCCAATAAGCATGTGAGGTAGCTTGCTCCATAACTGGGGATTTAAACAAAAAATGGGGAACACATTATTAATATATCCACGTCAATTTGGAGTCCTTACCTCCTCAAACAAATATATTTAAGAGTTATTTTAATTGTAAATATATAGAAGTCAGGACAAAACAGAATTATCACAAAATAAAAATAAGAATTGGAGGCGGAGCCTGAGAGCCCAGCAGACCAAACGTGCTTAGCAGGAGGTCCCGCGTCTGGCAACAGATTTCGGGGTAAATCCCCTGTTACTTGCATTTTACAGACAGCAAACTGCAATAATCGTGACCAGGGACCATTGTAGCACATGGTGATACCTCTGGGTGGCACCTCCAATTCTAGGCAATCCGACAAGAGGCTTGCGGCCTACACTTTAAAGGGACACTATAGTCACCTGAACAACTTTAGCTTAATGAAGCAGTTTTGGTGTATAGAACATGCCCCTGCAGCCTCACTGCTCAATCTTCTGCCATTTAGGAGTTAAATCTCTTTGTTTATGAACCCTAGTCACACCTCCCTGCATGTGACTTGCACAGCCTTCCATAAACACTTCCTGTAAAGAGAGCCCTATTTAGGCTTTCTTTATTGCAAGTTCTGTTTAATTAAGATTTTCTGACCCTGCAAGAGCCTCCTGTATGTGATTAAAGTTCAATTTAGAGATTGAGATACAATTATTTAAGGTAAATTACATCTGTTTGAAAGTGAAACCAGATTTTTTTTTTCATGCAGGCTCTGTCACTCATAGCCAGGGGAGGTGTGGCTAGGGCTGCATAAACAGAAACAAAGTGATTTAACTCCTAAATGACAGTGAATTGAGCAGTGAAATTGCAGGGGAGTGATCTATACACTAAAACTGCTTTATTTAGCTAAAGTAATTTAGGTGACTATAGTGTACCTTTAATAAACCGAGACGGCTGCTGTCCTGGTTAATTAACTGATGCTGGGACTCTTGATCCACACCTCCCCCCTTTGGACCGGTGGGGGTTATGCAGCCGCCACTGCTCGGCTCCACTCATCCCGCTTCCCACACGCAGCAATCACCGCTGGGGAACAGGCCACGAGGCTACCCCTCAAAATGGCGGATGGGCCTCCTAATCCTGAGCAGTGGATGCTGGATGCTTAACACTGGACCACATGCTAATGCTTCTAGATTAATTCTTTGCCCATTTCTGGGCGCAGCTAGATGCCCGAAAGCCAGGAAAGTGGACGGAGGAGGGGTTCTTGAGCCACCACTTGCTACCAAACTGTTACGTATCCAACATTGAGCTCGCCTGGGCCGAGAGCCATCAGGTATATTTCCCCTACGCATCACCCACAGAGGCAGAAGATCCAACGCTGCAGGTGGCGAACATCACCTCTGTGAAATTATTCCAACTCACACCTGCAAGTTCCCGAGCCTATTAGTTGGCTAAAGCCAAACTTTGTCCTCATTATCTAGGACCTGACTCCCATGGTTTGACCACAGTTTCCAGTGCTTAACCATAATGCCCTAATTTTAGTTTAAGTCTTGTTGATCTCATGTTTAATGCTTTAATCATATGTCCTATCCATTGTAGTGATCTAACAGAGAGAAGGTCTAACAGGGCTTTACATGTGTGCCTGTCCACCCGATAGCTCTTTACATGTGTGCCTGTCCACCCGATAGCGAGCCCGCTGTCATTACTTATGCCCTCCACAATTACTTTACAACCCCGGGGATCCTAATCAGGTCCAGTGGCGGATCCAGAGCCTGATCTCGGGAGGGGCACTTGTAGATTATTGAAAGAAATAATCCAGACACAATAACCACAACAGCTTAGTGTAGTGGTTATGGTGTCAATAGTGCCGGTACCCCCTCCCAGAGTAAGTAGTCAAACCGTTTAAGAACAGTTTGACAACTTACCTGAGGTCTGCTGGGAAATGGGGCTGTAGTAGGGCATAGGAGTAGTGGTGTGTGTGAGTGGTGCAATGTGTAAGGGGTGCAGTGTGTGTGTGTGTGTGTGTGAGGGGGACAGTGTGTTGGAGAAAGTGTGTTTGTGGCCTTGATGGCACAGTCCCTTCTTATTGCTCTCAGACAGGTCCTGTTTCATAGATAACATGCGCACCTATATGACATCACATACCCCAACCTTTGTCTAGTACAAACTGTATCTAAGCTGGATAATGAATAGAGATCAATATGGATTTATGAAGAGAGAGCTTTGCCACCTGTGCTTCCAGCTTCCTGCTGAGTCAATATTTAACAGGACCCAGAGAGCAGCGGGATGACTACACAATTACCCCGTCTGTGACCATGTTCTTACATCAGTAGTTATAGGGCCTTCTCCATCACATGGTTGGACAAGGTTTAACCATCACACAGGATGCTAGGAGTGGTAGAGGACTGGTACGAAAGTAATGAAACCTGGGGTAGGATAGTGAAACATGACATTAAACAGACCTTCAGTTTTGTTTCCAGGTGGTGACAAAGTGGTAAAATTCAATTTGGAATCTCCAACCATCTTTTCTAATAGCCGCCCACACTCTGTAAGCAGATAGAAGTAAATATCTTATTATATAAAATAATATCAGGCTGAGCCGTACTTTCCACAATAACATGACATGTAAGTGAGGAATGTGTTCTATGTAGTTAAATATAATATGAATAAATCCATAGCCAGGTCAACAGCATGTCTTGTATCTACAAAACCCGGTGAGGATGGGACAGGCTCCAGAACAGCCCAGGGGGGTGGACCATAGTCATTCCTGCTCGTGCCCCAGCTACTAGGCAACCATCTACACCAGCCAGTAGCAAAAAAGATACAAAATATGTTTTAAAAAATGTTTAAACCCTCAACTGGCTGTCTCACTTCAGTTGTTCTGTTAGTACCAGACACTTGGCGTTTGTTTGCCCTATATAGTGCTCTATTTGGTATTGACCCAGACTTTCTAAAATGTATTTGAACCTTTCCTGCCTGGAATATTGACAGAACCTTATTTATACAAATCTCCCAGTTCTGTTCCACTTAGTTCCTCCCTTAGTCCCTGCCGCACATTGGGTTCCAGCAAATAACGCTATGCAAGTCATTATTACTCCCATGGTGAGTGTCTGTGATAGTGTAAACATATAGTAACAAGGTATATGCCCTCATTGCAGTATGGGAAGATAAAAGCAAAGTGTAGCAGAGGTAAGTGTGTTTTATATCTACACCTGCTGCACTACCATTAAATACTTTAACCCCTTAAGGACCAAACTTCTGGAATATAAGGGAATCATGACATGTCACACATGTCATGTGTCCTTAAGGGGGTTAACAACATTTATTGGGATGAGGGAAGGAACTGTCACTGAGGAATAATGACATCTTCTTAAAGATGATAAAATTATTAATTCTTTACGTCCTGGTCTATGAGTGCCAATAAGTAATAAAACACATTAGGCAGCTCATGGTGTCGTTTTTTGTTTGGGATTCCCGTGCCCCATTGTACAATGAATATAATTTAATATCGTCCTATCTGTCTCATGACGATTGTGTATGAAGTCTTTCCCATGACGTGTCCAAATGTTAAATATTTAGTTTTTGTTGGATCTCAACCAATTAGATTTACATTTTAGAAACTGTATGATCTCACTCTCTGGAATAGAAGATTAGATATGAACTTGATCATTCCTTTTCCCCATTATTACTGACTATTACTAAAAACTGATTTAGAAGAGATTGTAAGAAACCCTCCCAATTGTCCCACGCACCCAGCTTACCTTCATTACGTAAAATGGCAGTTTTGCCGCGTATGACGCTCCATAAAACATAAGACAGCCTTTGATCTGAATGTTTCCATCTGACTTTAGCTCCACAGTTCTGCTGTTCAAAAAACTGGCTTTTAGTCCCTTTCTACAATTGAAAATCCCTGAAGTATCTGTGGGGGTATGACGGCAGAGCATGTAAAAATCCTTCCTAATTTCAAGGTGTTGATTTTGGATTTGTTCAGTGGCAAGAAACACTCCTCTACAAGGTTTCTGGTCTTGTTCACCTACTGAAAGGAAGACAAGCTCATTAGATAGAATGCTAGCTTCCTGGAGAATGTGTGGCTATATGTGCATTCTGATAGGTCATCAAAGACTTTTGGTCATGCTTGCCTATTCCCTGAACACTTTTCTCATCCCAGCTTTCCTATTTCCTCTCTTGAAGAACACCTTCTCTCATCGCTGGGCAGTTGAATATGCCTATCAATACCCCAAACAGCTCTGATGCCTCCCAATTCCTATCTGTGACCTCCTCCTTTGGCCTCACTCAGTTGACTAAATCATCAACTCATACAGATGGCAACACTGTGACCATATCTTCACCATCTCTTGACCATCACCTGTTGACCTTCAGCATCAGCATACCTTATACCCAACTTGACAAACCCAAAATAAATTGATCACACAGGAACCTCCACTGTCTTGTCCATCAGCAATTCTCCACCAATCTCTGCACTTTTCCTTTTACCTGTCTTAAACTTTTCCTGCCCCTAGCTCAGCAGCCTACCTCTATAACTCCAACCTTTCCTCTAAAATAGATAACACAGAACTTATAAACATACCTCCACAATATTTCAAAAACTGCTGAAATGATGATGGAGAATGTCACATTCCACTACGATACATTTATGCTATGTTCATATAGTTTGTTAGAGTAGGACCTGCCAACGATGGAGTACATTGATGTTGTGGCAGGCATAAACCCCTATTATTTTTGCCTAGATTAGGTGTTTTTAATAAAACTAGCAAAATCTGTTTAGTAGATAAGGGAGTACGCTGGAATTTAATTTTTAATGTTCATATAGTTTGGAACTCTCCTTTGCCAAATAAAATTACTTCAGCACTCTCAGGTATCCTCATTTAACCATATAATCACACTCCCAAGAGAAGAGAGAGGATTCCTGCAATCAGAGATTATAGAATAAACTGAGGCAGAGTTAGTAGTGGAGAGACAGCCAGTTAAAGATACATTCACACACAGTTTATAATAGCCGGATTTTTAAAACACAAATTTGTCCTTGGGGCAGTTCATTGTTTTAGTAAATATGTGACAGATATATTAAAGGGACACTCAAGCTACCAAAACACAGAATGAACAACCCATTTGGAGTTTGTTGGGGGTTTTTTTTGCTGTAACCTACCAGGATTTTTTTTAGTAAATTAGTAAATATGTCATAATAAGCCATTAAAATAAATTGCTTATATTTGTTGTTTTTGTGAGAAACAATCCATTTTTTTATTGTTTTTTTTTTTATAGTTTTGCTTTAACCCCTTAAGGACCAAACTTCTGGAATAAAAGGGAATCATGACATGTCACACATGTCATGTGTCCTTAAGGGGTTAAACATGGGCTCTTGGAACCATGCAGTGGTTTTTGGGCCAGCAGTGCCTTCATTTCCCCCCATTGTTAGTAGTCAAACCTTGTGCTAATGGTTTAAAGGACCACTATAGTGACAGGAAAACAAACTCGTTTTCCTGGCACAATAGTGCCCAGAGGGTGCCCCCACCCTCAGGGTCTCCCTCCCACCGGGCTTTGGGGAGAGGAAATGGGTTAAAACTTACCTTTCTCCAGCGCCGGGCATCTTCCTCCTCTCCTCCTTTTCGGCTGAATGTGCACGCGCGGCAAGAGCTGCGCGCGCATTCAGCCGGTATCATAGGAAAGCATTTACAATGCTTTCCCATGGACGCTTGCGTGTTCTCACTGTGATTTTCACAGTGAGAATCACGCAAGCGCCTCTAGCGGCTGTCAATGAGACAGCCGCTAGAGGAATTGGAGGAAGGATTAACCCATTTGTAAACATAGCAGTTTCTTTGAAACTGCTATGTTTATAAAAAAAATGGGTTAACCCTAGCTGGACCTGGCACCCAGACCACTTCATTAAGCTGAAGTGGTCTGGGTGCCTAGAGTGGTCCTTTAATTTCTTAACTGTGGTTCACCGAGTGCTACTCCTTGTCTCCGCTACTGCTGATGGAGATGCTGGAAGCTCTGAAGCAGGGTTAGATCACTGGCAGAGAGAGTCAGCTGACTGCTCTCAGACAATCAGATAATTATTGCAATGTCAGCTGTCTTGCAGAAGTAGTGGAGGCAGGGAGCCAGGTCTGTCTGACACCAGGTAAAAAGTCATATTGTTCTAAAATGGTTTGACTACTTTCAGTGGGGGAGAAGGTGCACCATAATCACTACACCTGCTGTAGTTATGGTACTTGGAGTGTTCCTTTAAGTTATTCCATATTCTCATTAAGAATAGTAACAAGTTACAATGACAGTTACTTTAAAATGAATACTTACATTGTACAGGCATGATATGTGAACAAAATATAAAGCACGAGAAGAGACCTGCTGAAAATAAATACTATATTACAAATCATGCAATAAAGGGAACCAAATAAAGTGTGCGTAGCAAATCATAAACAAATAGCACTGCTGAAAGAAGGGAATCGGAATAACAGAGGGGTCCTGGAATGTTCCTCACCCCACGAAATATAAGATCAAGCCCCTCCAAATGGTGAGAGCCGATTCCTTCACTCTGTGTGGACACAGGGGTGGGAGATAATGATCTCATCAGGGATCCCCTCTCCCATCATTCCATTCTAAGACAGATATAAAGTGAGCTTTGAGATCGCCAAATCAATTAAATCCACTCATGAAAGAATGTGAACTTGTCAGGTTCACTGATCTCCTATAAGGGAGAGCCAGGGGTTCCTCAAAACCTGGACTCTGATATAGTGATTTCCCCATTACTAACACAGGACCAGGAGACGTCTAATTCTTTTGTCCAAAGTTTTGACCATCACCTATACAACCTTTCTCATACTAACAGTGCTCGGTGTCTCCATGCCCCATTGATGCCATAGTAAATAAGCTCATCACCTACCCTATGTATTAATAAGAAGGGAGTTTAAAGTATTTTTCTGTAGCCTTAAATAAAATATATTTTACATTGCAGGGTTAAGGAGACATGGGGACACTGCACCCACATCACTTTAATAAGATGAAGTGGTCTGGGTGCCTATAGCGTCCCTTTAGATCAGTTTGTTAATGAGCCCTAGTTACACCTCCCCTGTGACTTACACAGCCTACATGAAAAAAAATATATATATTTTACAGCACAGTATATTTACTTTTAATTTCAATGTCACACAGGAGACTGATGTAGGTTCAATTTCTATATTAAACACACAGTGCAGTAAGGCAAGCCAATAAATGTAGACTTTGTTTACAGGAAGTGTGTAGGGGGTCTGTGTAAGTCAACCCTGGGAGGTGTGGCTTGACTAGCCTGTAGACGTATCTTGTCCAATTCTGGAGATCTCGCAATTCCAGTTGGACTCCCCAATGTGTTCACTCAGGAAACCTTTGGGCAGCTAAGAGGAATGGTGAATTTCATCAGATTCCAACCTTCCATTTAATTAATAATCCCCAAAATATTTTATGCCAACACTTACCAGAGTAAGTTAATTCAGTCATTATTCAGAATTCCTAGACAACCTGAAAGAACAAGAGAAATTATACTTTAACTCTTTCACTGTTGTTGTATCATTGTGATGGATTACATGCACAGAATATGGTTAAACCAATGTAGGTAGCAAATAATAAAGTCCTTATGGTTTGCAATCCAACACTTACAGAGCTATTTACTAAAGTGTTACTTAAGTTTTTCCAAAGTTCAAAGTGAATTTCAATGTTTAGGCCAAAATAGTTAAACTGAAAACATAGTTGACTCAAACCATTTTTTCATGTTTGACTTTTTCCCACTATGGGAAAGGAATGAGCTCTGGACAGGGGGTCGGTAGGCCTAAAAGAATGTGATAGTGACACTAATTGCATCACTGGCGATGCCAAAAATGGGCGATCCCACACAGAAAAGGGGACCATCCAAAGAAAGGGCATGCCAGGCTGGCGAGACTGTACACCAGACTGACAGCTTCCCTGGCTTGTCCCACATAGGGCAGCCATATTTAGAGCACTCTGCATAGTCCTTGTGCCCTCAGCACAGCACAATTGTGTAAAATGATGTGCTCGCGTTGTGACATCAGTGAACCAAACAGGAGAGAGGAGGGAACTCGTAAGCAAGGATGTTGCACCACATCGGGGACTGTTGGGAGCTAGTTTTTGGGTTAAAATTAATCAATCCACTATCCCAGTGCAGTGACTAAACCACATGGTATATATGACTAAAATTCATGGAATATATCATAATTAGTACCTAACCTATAGTAGCGCCCAGGTTTTCAGATACCATTCCATTGTCATCAGTGGTGTATTGTGCATCTGTGATGACCTAGGCATGACGGAACTCGGGCACCCCCTAATTTAAATCTGCCCCACCCCTTCCTGTCAAGGCCACACCTCTTCCTGTTAAAGACTAACACACACTTTAACTGACAGACACACATACTCACTGATTTGACACAATCTGACAGACACACATAATCATTGACTCACTCACAGACACACACTGACAGACACATACACATTCACTGACATACACAAAATGACGCAGACACACACAAGCTCACTGACAGACACACACACTGACAGACCCATACACATTCACTGACATACACAAAATGACGCAGACACACACATGCTCACTGACAGACACACACTCACAGACACACACACTGACAGACATACACAATCACTCAGACACACACACACTCACAGACACACACACAATTACTCAGACACCTGCTCACACACACACACACAATCACTCAGACACACACACATTCACTAACAGACACACACAATTACTCAGACACACAAGCTCCCTTAAAGACACACATTGACAGACAGAAAAAACTCACTCACTCACACACTCACAGACACACACTGACACACATACACACATTCACTGACAGACACACACTGACAGACAGATACACACTGACAGACATACTGTCAGAACTTAACTATCGGCTTCTCAGATATCTGACACTTCTGTGTTCACAGACCAATGACGCCCCCTTCTCTAACACAGGCTTCCTCACACTACTTAGAGGCCTGATTCAAAGTGCTTGATTATTTTGAAGCTTCTTGATCATTCAGACCAGCTGCTAAACTATGAATTACGTGTACCAAACCTGGACTGTTTAAACCGCTGATCTCCATTCTCCTTCCATTTTAGCTTCTACACTAACATTTATTATCAGCAAACTTGTAACCTTGTGCAATAATTATCCCATTATTTTTGAAAAGGTGATACAGTCAACATTTTATTCCCTCTCACACTTTTTTCAAGACCTTTGCACAATAAAGGAATAATTATTGCACACGATTGCCAACTCTCTGAGTGCATTTCTATATTCTATTGAGGCATGAAATAGCACTGAGGCAAGGACAGGACAGGAATGTGAGTGGTGATCCCACGTTGGAGACAATTTATCAAATAAATTATAAATCATGAAAGTAAATCCAGAATTGACCATGTAATAAAGTGTATGAGATTGTATGTGACAATCTAGAGGTTGGTGAAGCCTTTGTTTGTTAGTTTATTTGTAGGGAAAAAAAATGTATTTTTAATATAATCTTTTTAATTTATGATTTTGCATTGAGAAAGAAAATACACATTTATGCAGAAAAGAAACAAAAAGCATACACACCAATGGCAATGCACATTGTCTACTAGTGAGAATAGAAAAAACAGTATTCTCTATTATCTTCCTTAGACGAATATCAATACAAACATAAAGTTTCAAACAAAAAGGCGGTCAGAGCTCACAGATTACAATATTGGATATCCTTATTATTGATTTTCATTGGGGATAATAGTTAAGAATTAATTTTGGTCATCTACACAGGGGAATGGGGACCATTGTTCTATATGATGGGTCCATCTTTCTAAATTATTGATTTTGTTTGTTTTTTGCAGAAGGGGAGTTAATATAGGTATATTTCTTCTCCATGTTCATTTGCAAGATAATTAGATTTTTTTTTTTTTTATATGTGCCCATGAAGGAATTAATGGGTTTCTCCATGAACGAGCAATCAACAATTGAATGACAATAAAGCAGTGGATAATTAGGCACTGGTTTAATTGTTCTAGGATGGGCCAGTCTAGACATAGAAAAGCCACAGTTGGAGATTTAAAACGTTTAATACCCATATCTTGTAATAGAGCAAATATCCAATGCCATATTTTTTTATGCCTATACATCCCCACTAAATATGTTCATATGTATCATCCATTTGGTTACATCTCCAACAAGCCTCAGGATATGTTGGATAGATCTTGTGTAACCTGTCTGGGACATAGTACCACCTGTTGGTTGCTTTATAGAATGTTTCTACATAATTTAAACAATGTACATTTTTTGTAACATAGTTGACAATATTATAACCTAGTTCTTTTTTCCACTTAAGTATTGCTGACTGAACAGGGATTGAGAAAATTGATTTTATGCAATCTATGGCTTTGGAGATAAGCCTTTTGGCACCCTTATAGTTAAACAATCCAAGTAGAGGGGAGCCATGAACAGGAAAGGGTCTCAAAACATAAATATTTACAAAATGTTTGAGGTAGGTAAATAATTCTTGGCTTGGTAGGCAGAATTCCGCTTGTAATTGGGGAAAGGTTTTGATATTGTTTCCTTGAATCAATTGTTTAATATAACCTATTCCAGCAGTTATCCAAGTTTTAATGCTAAGATCCTCTATTTGGAGATACGGCCGGATTCTTTTGTCCATTTTCATATTTCTAATCCCACTGATACATTAGATTTTCAGCTACCAAGCTACTGCTACAACCTGTCTCGTTCTTCCCTTTTTTCCTTTTGGGATTCCATATCAGCATATTCCAATTTTTAATCTCTGAAAGATTGCATTCAAGTCGCCAAGGTTCGCTAAGGTTCGTCTCTAGAGGACAACAGTTGGGATCTATAGATATGAGTTATCATGGTGGCTTTGTAAATATGATCATTAAGGGCCATATTAACTCCACTTTTTTTATTTTGTTCGCTAAGACCGTTCTATTGATTCTTGGTCTCTTGCCCTTCTATATGAATGTGTCAAAACTATTTTGAATCATCATCAGCCAGCTAAATGGGATTTTTAGGGGAATCATCTGGAACAGCTGTTGCCATTTGGGTAAGATGTATGTGTGACTGACCCTCCGTCAACGGATGCTCCTAGTGCTCACCAAGGACCATCAGCACTGCACCAGATACCATAAGAACTGCAGACCCCACAAACCACCGCAGCTTGGTTGGGGTCTCGCCGTCTCCAACCCACCCTGGACCTATGACAGGGCTCCAGTGGGTGAACCTCTCTTGCTCCAGAGAGCGTAGCAGTACCAGCTCTTACAAGAGCTAGTGATTATCCAAGGGAGCATGATGATCATAGCAATCCCTTGTAGTCATATAGCAGTTCACTACAACATGAGACGAGGCTGCGAGTTGAGGGTAAGAAGGTCTGAGAGTTTAATGGTACAGGTTGGATTTTTATACCTCTGCCTGTGATATAATTAGGGTAGTTAATGCATTAACTTAATTATCCACGGGCAGAAAAAACACACATTTTTTAAAAAGTCCAATAAGTACCCCAAAAAACAACATATCCCCATAAATCTTACATCCCCTGATCTGGGTAGAACAACAAATCCCAAAACCATAACAAAAACGTGCCAAACTAAAAAATGCCGTGAAAATAATATAAAAATAAAATAAAATACTTTTGTTTAGTTTGGCACTTTTTTGTTATGCTTAGAGGATCTATAGAGCATAACTTAAGGGACTACTCTCTATGATGGGGGTTTCTTAGGAAGGAAATTATTAATGGACTTATCTCTATGGCTATTTAGTGTATTTAACATCCATATATTCAGCCAGCGACTTATGAGGTAGTAGGCATACAATGGGTTATTGTGCCTGTTTGTATTTTTTACTAATAAGGTGGACTCTACACTTTTGCAAAGCCCTTGTTCTATTTCTTCATATAGTGACCTTGAAGTCATATATATACGATTAGTCTAGTGAAGGCTTGTTTGTTTATACTTTAGTCTCCTGTTGCATTCATGCAGATCTTTTTGTACAATAACTGCGAGATATATTGTTTCGGTATTTTAACAGAGCAGCCAGGTGTGTACAATCTGACAGATCTTAAAAGCCGGCAACATGAGGCTGCCGGTGCATTTGCATCTAGCACTACAGACTGGCTTCATTGCTGGTGAGGGTTATAGTTTATAGATCTCCACCTTATATTCCATTCACTATTTGCCATTCAGTAGCCTCCTATATTCTGCTATCCCTCCTCCCAATCAGGTTTGCTGAGCTCATTAGCTCTCCTTAGGGAGTTAGATGTGGTGTGATGATTTTATTTTGATACTTATGTTCTCTAATAAAATGTGATTTTTAACTCTATATATTTGTTTGCAAACCTAGAAAACGAATAAAATTGTCTAATTTTAACTTTATTTAATGCCAGAGAAATTCTATTAGTCAAATCTGATGAACAGGTCAGCTGCTTGACAAAGAAAAGTGCTTTGGCACCATGTTTAAATGTTTAAAGGCTATTACTGTTAGTCATTAAACATAAATTAAATATAAGGCTATCGGGGTCAATAATACCCACACATTGATACAAAGGTGCTTTTAAGCAACCCTCATGCCTTGGGATGGATTTCCTATTGGGCAGAACAAGCCTATAGACACCGGTCCTGTAAGGGGAACCTGCTCTGCCCATTATGATCCCCTCCAATTCTGTATATGCTGGCTTCAGGAGTCTGGGATTGCTGCATTCAGTCTGTGCATGGCCCTGCCCCCTCACACTGAACTCTGCAGGAATGAGAAGGAAAGGATCTGCCAGGAGAAGGGAGAAAACTCAGACATCAAAGGTTCACACACTGTTACCCACACTGCAACTAGTCAGCAAAATTTGGTGTAAAAACTGACTGTGGCAAACCTAGCCACTTGGACTACAACCAGAGACTATACCTTTAAGGGTTGCCTATATGTCTGGGGAGATATGTGTTTAACTACGTATATTGTATGCTGACTGTAATGTATTGGATTACATGTATTTGCTATCTGCCGAATGCAGATAGCGGTTTGTATGGGGTTTTTCCTTTCGTTTCACGAACGGCACTTTGGAAGGCCGTTCGTGAACCGAAAACACTAACCCTAATAGCCCACACACTTAGAGGCGTGTGGCGCTGGTTAACCGATTGCAACAATGTTGCAATCGGTAATTAGAGGCTCTCCTGGGTGGCCGTCGTTCGACTACCGACCATGCGGCGGTCGGCCATCTTGGATCCTTTGTTCCCTCAGCGGTGCTAGGTCGTCGAGCGCATGGTACTAAAAACGGCTACTCGACGGCACGAACACCGCTGAGCCTCCAGGACGTTCGGGAGTTTCAGGCGTTCGGTATTTTATTCCCTGGAAGGCAATCGGTTCTTTTAATATGTTTTGTAATGAATGTGTTTTTCGTGCGGCGTTCGGTTATTTTAGCTGGGATCTGAGCGGTAATCTCACGAATGATGCGCTCAGACTCCAGCTATCTACCGAACGCCCATTCGTTTAAATAGACTGCATATTCATAAAGTTATACATTTTTATACGAATTGTAAGTTCTGCTGCACGGAGGGATAATCCACTTAACGGTATATTACAGTGGGAGGATCCCTCTCGTGCAGCAGTGCCTGATGGGAGAAATGCCTTGTAATGTAAGTCCCCCATGTAGTCCCCTCTGGGAGTGCCCCTGGAAAGGGACTCAGGAAACCCCTTGCATGGGGACTTGTATAAATTGTGCAGCAGAATTAAAGGATTTCAGTTGACTCTCAGAACTGTGTTTTGTCCGGTTACTGGGAGGTTGGGGATATTGCCTTGTTGTTTCAGCGCTTGACTGTGGATATACACACTACATTCGGTATACACACTGCATGCTCTATACACCCTGCATTCGGTATACACACTGCATGCTCTATACACCCTGCATTCGGTATACACACGGCATGCTCTATACACACTACATTCGGTATACACACTGCATGCTCTATACACCCTGCATTCGGTATACACACAGCATGCTCTATACACCCTGCATTCGGTATACACACGGCATGCTCTATACACACTACATTCGGTATACACACAGCATGCTCTATACACACTGCATTCGGTATACACACTGCATGCTCTATACACCCTGCATTCGGTATACACACGGCATGCTCTATACACCCTGCATTCGGTATACACACGGCATGCTCTATACACACTACATTCGGTATACACACGGCATTCTCTATACACCCTGCATTCGGTATACACACGGCATGCTCTATACACCCTGCATTTGGTATATACACTCATGCTCTATACACCCTGCATTCGGTATACACATGGCATGCTCTCTACACCCTGCATTCGGTATACACACGGCATGCTCTATACTCACTACATTCGGTATACACACTGCATGCTCTATACACCCTGCATTCGGTATACACACGGCATGCTCTATACACACTGCATTCAGTATACACATTGCTTGCTCTATACACACTGCATTTGGTATACACACTGCATGCTCTATACACACTGCATTCGGTATACACACGGCATGCTCTATACTCACTACATTCGGTATACACACTGCATGCTCTATACACCCTGCATTCGGTATACACACTGCACGCTCTATACACACTGCATTCAGTATACACATTGCTTGCTCTATACACACTGCATTCGGTATACACACTGCATGCTCTATACACACTGCATGCAGTATACACACTGCATGCAGTATACACACTGCATTCAGTATACACACTGCATGCTCTATACACACTGCATTCGGTATACACATGGCATGCTCTATACACACTGCATTCGGTATACACACTGCATGCTCTATACACCCTGCATTCGGTATACACACAGCATGCTCTATACACCCTGCATTCGGTATACACACAGCATGCTCTATACACACTGCATTCGGTATACACACTGCATGCTCTATACACCCTGCATTCGGTATACACACGGCATGCTCTATACACACTACATTCGGTATACACACTGCATGCTCTATACACCCTGCATTCGGTATACACACTGCATGCTCTATACACCCTGCATTCGGTATACACACGGCATGCTCTATACACACTACATTCGGTATACACACTGCATGCTCTATACACCCTGCATTCGGTATACACACAGCATGCTCTATACACCCTGCATTCGGTATACACACGGCATGCTCTATACACACTACATTCGGTATACACACAGCATGCTCTATACACACTGCATTCGGTATACACACTGCATGCTCTATACACCCTGCATTCGGTATACACACGGCATGCTCTATACACCCTGCATTCGGTATACACACGGCATGCTCTATACACACTACATTCGGTATACACACGGCATTCTCTATACACCCTGCATTCGGTATACACACGGCATGCTCTATACACCCTGCATTTGGTATATACACTCATGCTCTATACACCCTGCATTCGGTATACACATGGCATGCTCTCTACACCCTGCATTCGGTATACACACGGCATGCTCTATACTCACTACATTCGGTATACACACTGCATGCTCTATACACCCTGCATTCGGTATACACACGGCATGCTCTATACACACTGCATTCGGTATACACACTGCATGCTCTATACATACTGCATGTTCTAAACATATAGACACTTTATCCAATATACGCAATTCTTTAGGAAAGTGTATCAATGAAACTGTTAATAGCTTTCTCTCCCTGCACCCTGATTCCTCTCCTGCAACTGTCATAAAAAACAAACACACTAAACCCTCAGTGAATACTATCCTAGTAACCTACTTTTCTAGCCTACCATTACCTTTTGTGTCACTATACCCCACTCCCTCTGGCATGTAAGCTCATTGAGCATGGCCCGCAATCCCTCTGTTCCTGTGCGTCCAACTCGTCTGGTAACAAATACGTGAAAGTAAGTTCACCCGTTGAACAGCGCTAATTAAAATAAAATGCAAAAAAAATATAGCTCATACAATAGCTAACTTTTTTAAACTATTAGATTGTGCACAAAACCCACATGTGACAGGCAGGATCCTGCCAGCTTGCCAGGCAGAGGCGGCTCTCTAATTAGGTGGTTTAGGTGACCGTCAAAGGCCTCGCGCCTGCCTAAACTGCCTTAGGGCAGACTGTGTCGGGTCCTCAGTCAGTGACCGAGGACCTGACACCAGGAGGTGGCCCGGCGGCTTGCTCAGTATGCCATCGGGTGCGAGGCCCCTCCTGTCTACCCAGCCAGCCATCACAGACACCGGTCTGCAGCTCCGCAATATGCTGGCAACGCTCAGTCGGGAAACATAGCTGTGCCATAAACACAATGCACAAAGACTACAAGCAGACCCCCATGCACACAACACACTTCAAGCAGCTACCCCATACACATACATGCTCACAAGCAAAACGCAAACATGCTCACAGAGACATACATTCACAGAGACATACATTCACACACACACACAGACACAGACACACTCTCAGGTAAATAAACTGGTAGACAGTTCATCAAAGGGAAACTCCAGTGCCAGGAAAACAATCCGTTTTCCTGGCACTGCAGGTCCTCTCTCCCTCCCACCCCCCATCCCCGATAGCTGAAGGGTTGAAAACCCCTTCAGGTCACTTACCTTAGGCCCCGCGATGTCCCTCGGCGGTGGTTTCTTCTCGCCGCCGCTCCTCCCAGTCTTTATGAGGCCGGTGGGCGAGACTGATCCCGCCCACCGGCCGGGGAGACCTAATGCTCATGTGCTGCAATGCCGCGCATGCACTTTAGAGCTCCCCATAGGAAAGCATTGAAAATGCTTTTCAATACTTTCCTATGGGGAAATGAGCGACGCTGGAGGTCCTCACACAGTGTGAGGACGTCCAGCGACGCCCTAGCACAGGTTTTTTTGTGCTACAGGGCAGGAAGTGCCATCTACTAAATCTTAGTCCCCCCTCGTCTACTAAATCCCAGTCCCCCCTTGTCTACTAAATCCCAGTCCCCCCTTGTCTACTAAATCCTAGTCCCTCCGTCTACCCCTGCCCCTGTTCTCACTAAATCTCACTGAGACACACTCACTGACAGACACACACACATGCACTCACAGACACACACATTCATTGACAGACACACACTAACTGACAAACAGGCTCCCTCATAAACACCCACCCACACTCACTCACAGACACACACAATCACTCAGACACACAGGCTTCCTCACAGACACACACTGACATACACACACACAGACAGACTCACTGACAGAGACACACACACAGCCACACACATCCATATATACACACACAGACAGCCATGTATACAGCAATACACACACAGACAGACAGCCATGCACACAGACAGCCATATACACACAGACAGCCATGCACACGCACAGACAGGAATATACACAGCCACACACAAACAGGAAGCCATACACATACGCACACACAGACAGCAATACACACACAGACATACACCATACACCCACACACACACACATTTCCCCCCAACACTTTTTTTTCATTATTATTTTAATTTAAATCCACCCAGCCTCCCTAACTTTGGGAGAGCTGGGTGGATTTCTTACCTGGTGTCTAGTGGGAGTGCTGGGCAGGTGTACATTCAGGCAGGCAGGGGGGCAAACAGGCAGCAAGGGAGCATTGATATTGAGCTCTCCCTGCTCAGCTCCCTCGCATGCCGCAGAGTGATGCCGGGAGCTGGAATGTGACGTCACATTCCAGCTCCTGGCGTCACTGCGGGTAGCTGAGCAGGGAGAGCTTACACTCAGCTCAACCTTGGCGCGGGCTGCAAACATATTAGTTGTGGGCCGCATGCGGCTCCCCAAGTTTGACATACATGATTTATAGGGAATTATGGGACGTGGATGCAGGGGTATAATAGTATTCAAATTAGTTGTGTGAATGCAGGAGTATATTTGTATGAAGTGTCAGTATGCCTAGGAGTGAGTGTACTTGTGTGTAGTGTTTGTGTCTATGTATATGAAGGGATCTAAAATGTATTTGTGTGGAAGAAGCTGTGTGTGTAAATTAAGTGGATTGTTGGTGTGTGAATGTTTGTGTGTATTCATGTTCAGAATGTTCTTGTATTTATTTGAGCAGTCAGTATCAGTGTGTGACTGTAGTACTCTATTTGTGAGAAGTGTCAGTATGTGTGTGAATGCAAAACCATATGCCTGTAGATTATCAGTGTGTAAAAACAAACACCACCATGTCACCATTTGTGACTTCAGTGCTGTGTTTGCATGCAATTTCCTTCCTTTGAATGTGATTTTATTTTCATTATGTGTCTCTGACTCTTTCTTCCCTAATGTCTGATCTGTCTCTCCTCTCTTTTTTCTGTCACCTGACACTCATTCCAATTGTACACCCACAGACCCATATTTCTCTCCCACCTCACCCTATTTACACCCACCTTTCTCTCTCTCTCCCACCTCACCCTATTTACACCCACCTTTCTCTCTCTCTCCCACCTCACCCCATTTACACCCACCTTTCTCTCTCTCTCCCACTTCACCCTATTTACACCCACCTTTCTCTCTCTCTCCAACCTCACCCTATTTACACCCACCTTTCTCTCTCTCTCCCACCTCACCCTATTTACACCCACCTTTCTCTCTCTCTCTCCCACCTCACCCTATTTACACCCACCTTTCTCTCTCTCTCCCACCTCACCCTACACCCCCCTTTCTCTCTCTCCCACCTCACCCTATCTCTCCTCACCCCACCCCTTTCTCTCTCTCCCACCTCACCCTACATCTCTCCCACCTCACCCTCCCACCTTTCTCTCTCTCCCACCTCACCCTATTTACACCCACCTTTCTCTCTCCCACCTCCTTTTTCCACCTTTCTCTCTCTCCCACCTCACCCTATTTACACCCACCTTTCTCTCTCTCTCCCCTCCTCACCCTATTTACACCCATCTTTCTCTCTCCCTCCCACCTCACCCTATTTACACCCACCTTTCTCTCTCCCACCTCACCCTATTTACACCCACCTTTCTCTCTCCCACCTCACCCTATTTACACCTACCTTACCCTATTTACACCCACCTTTCTCTCTCTCTGCCACCTCACCCTGTTTACACCCACCTTTTTCTCTCCCACCTCACCCTGTTTACACCCGCTGGGTATTTAGCACTGTGTTCCCTTGTGTAATAGTTATCTAGCGACAGTAAGAAGTTCGTGTAATCCATGAAAATGAAAGCAGATCATTTTGGCCATATATTAAGAGCAGTGGCGGCTCTAGACTTGGCGAGGCCTTAGGCGAAACTCATACATGAGGCCCCCACTAACACCATTACTGAAAAAAATAGCAGTTGATTTGTGTGTGTATAAGAAGCTGTAGATTTACTGAAGGGGGAGCTTGCAGCACTGGATATAGTGAGCTAGTCTTTGTATACATCGTTGCATTGTCTACCTGTGTGTGTCTGGCAGTGAGGATCCTTGTGTATGTATGTATGTTTCTCTGAGCATGTGTAGGTTTGTGTACTGCCTGTGGCCTTTGGCACTGAGTTTATGGCGAAGCTATGTTTTATAACAGTGTGTATAATTATTGCCTTCAGGGGGTGACAGGGTGAGTAAAGGGGTAACTGGGGCAGGGTGAGTGTAAAAGAGCAGGAGGGTACCAGAGTGTATGGAGGTGGGTGCCAGAGTGTTGAGGGTTGACAATGAGAATGAAGGGAGGTGCCTGTGTTTGCGGAGAGTAGTGCCTGTGTGTTTGGAGGGAGAGACAGTGTGTATGGAGGGGGGTGACAATGTGTATGGAGGGGGGTGACAATGTGTATGGAGGGGGGTGACAGTGTGCGCCGAGTGGGGTGTCAGTGTGCGCCGAGTGGGGTGTCAGTGTGCGGGGAAAATGACACAGTGTGAGGGGGTGACAGAGTGTGAGGGGTGGTGACAGAGTGTGAGAGTTACATTAGTGTAAGGGGTGTGATAGAGTGAGAGGAAGAGTGACATAGTGAACAGAGTAAGAGGGGAGTGTCAGAGTAAGAGGGTGGGTGACATAGTCTGATGGGGGTGACAGAGTGAGAGGGAGTGTGACAGAATAAGAGGGGGTGACATAGTGTGAGGGGGTGTAAGTGTGAGGTGGGGTGACCTAGTGTGTGGGGAGCGACAGAGTGAGGTGACAGAGTACGGGTGGGTGACAGTGTGGGGGGTCACAGGGTGAGTGACAGAGTAAGAGGGGGTGACAGGGTGAGAAGGGGTGTGACCGTGTGAGAGGGTGAGACCTAGTGTGAGAGGGGGTGACATAGTGAGAGAGGGTTACATTAGTGTAAGGGGGGTGACAGAGTGAGAGGAAGCGTGACATAGTGAAGGTGGGTAACAGAGTAAAAGGAGGGGTGTCAGAGTAAGAGGGGGTGTCAGAGTAAGAGGGGGGTGTCAGAGTAAGCGGGTGGGTGACATAGTGAGAGGGAGGGTGACATAGTGAGAGGGAGGGTGACACAGTGTGGCAGAATAAGAGGGGTGACATAGTGTGAGGGGGTGAAAGTGTGAGGTGGCTACACCTAGTGTGTAGAGAGCGACAGAGTGAGGTGGCAGAGTATGGGCGGGTGACAGTTTGGGGGGGTCACAGGGACATAGTAAGAGGGGGTGACAGGGTGAGAGGAGGGTGACAGGGTGTGATCTAGTGTGTGAGGGGGGTGACCTAGTGTGTGAGGGAGGGTGACATAATGTAGGGGGGTGACAGTGTGAAGGGGTGGCATAGTTTGAGAGGGAGGAGACCTAGTGTGATAGGGGGAGAGACCTAGCGTGAGAGAAGGGAGACCTACTGTGAGACAGTAGCGGATCCAGAGCCTGATCTTGGGAGGTTCACTTGTAGATTATTTAAAGAAATAATCCAGACACAATAACCACTAAAGGTCAGTGTAGTGGTTATGGTGTCAATAGTGCCGGGACCCCCTCCCAGAGTAAGTAGTCAAACCGTTTAAGAACAGTTTGACAATTTACCTAAGGTCTGCTGGGAAATGGGGCAGTAGTAGGGCATAGGAGCAGTGGTGTGTGTGAGTGGTGCAATGTTTAAGGGGTGCAGTGTGTGTGTGTGTGTGTGTGTGAGGGGGACAGTGTGTGAGCAGTGTGTGTGTGAAGGTTGTAGTGTGTGTGAGGGCGGCAGTGTATGTGTGGGACAGTATGTGTGTGTGAGGGCGGCAGTGTATGTGTGGGACAGTATGTGTGTGTAACAGTTGCAGTGTGTGTTAGTAATGCACTGTATGTGTGAGTGTGGGCAATGTGTGTGTATGGGTCGGCAGTGTATGGGGGCAGTGTGTGTATCGGGTAGTGTATGTGTGTAGAGTGTGTGTGTATGGGGCAGGGCAGCGTGTGTGTATGGGAGGCAGTGTGTGTAGTGTGTGTGTGCTTTTTTTAAATATAATATATATATATATATATATATATATGGCAACGCTCCAAACTTGCGAGAGGAGGACCGGAGGTGACAGAGTGAGAAGTGGGGTGGCAGGGTAAGAGGGAGTGACAGGTGGGGTTAGAAGTTGGGACAGGGGGTGACATGTGGGGTGGCATGGTGAGAGGGAGGTGACAGGTGGGATGGCAGGGTGACAGGGAGGTGACAGATGGGGTAGCAGGGTGACAGGTGGTGTGGCAGGGTGAAGGAGTGACAGGGTGAGTGTGGGTGAAAGAGTTGGAGGTGGGGTGAG
>OW240921.1:15367626-15399396 GCA_933207985.1 Pelobates cultripes
GGCGACAGGTGGGGTGGCAGGGTGACAGGGTGAGGGGGTGGCAGGGTGACAGATGGGGTGGCAGATGGGGTGGCAGTGTGACAGTTGGGGTGGCAGGGTGAGGGGGTGACAGGTACCTTTTTCCCTGGTGGTCCAGTGGTGGCAGACTCCCTGGTGGTCCAGTGGTGGCAGACTCCCTGGTGGTCCAGTGGTGGCAGACTCCCTGGTGGTCCAGTGGGCTCTCCGGTCTGCCGGATGCAGAGCTGCAGACCACATGGTGAATGTCTCGCGGTCTCCAGTCAGAGCGTTGCTGTGGTAACCCTCGGCAACGCTCTGATTGGCGGCAACGCTCTGATTGGCTGGAGAGCGCGAGACACTTCAGTCTGCAGCTCACACCCGGCGGAGCTGCAGACTGGAGGCCGGCTCTCCTGGGCAGATTGACAGGAGGGGCCTCGCACCCGGCGGCATACAGGGCAAGCCGCCCGGCCCCCTCCTGTGTCGGGTCCTCGAGGACCCGACATGTCAGTCTGCCCTAATGGCGGTTTAGACGGCCGCCTAAACCGCCTAATAAGAGAGCCGCCTCTGAGAGTACACGTGTGAATGTGCCCTGGGCCCTGGGCCCTGGGGTAATTCTGACACATGCCTCAGTTGTCAGTAGCGCCACCTATATCCCGAGCTGTCCACTGGTGCAGGACTCATTTGCAGGGTAGCAGATAAAGAGAGACCCGAGGTGGCACCAGTGCGGGACTCGTACATAATAATAATAATAATAATAATAATAATAATAATAATAAAAAACTGGCTAGACTCCAATGAGGGAGTACCAATCGGAATACAGAAAAAAAAGGAGAAATATAGAGCTGTAAAACCAGATTCTGCTATTAACTGCTAGTGTCCATACCAGCCCTGGAGGTAACTGTGTTGGATGTAGTCATTGTAATATTCTAATAGTCTAATTGGTGTTTGGGTAACGAATCATCGCCTAATCTTACAGTTAGCTACCGGAGCAGGACTCTTGCTTAATGCTAAGGTAACCAGAGGTGGCTGTTTGTTTTTATTTTTATTATAATTTTTTTTTCTTCCTTTCTTTAGTTCCTTAAGATTTAACCATTTAGGGGATACCCCCATTTTCTTCTCTAGTTACCATTATCTTGTCTCATTTCACAGTGTAGGCTCTATTTTTTGTCTTTTTTAAAGCAATTTAAAGTTTACTCACTCACCGTCTGGTCACTTACCGTCACTCTGGCCCCGGGAAGCGCTCAGTGCAGTCAGTAGGTGTCACTCGGATTGATTTATGCCAAGATGAGCCTTTATCTTATAGAACTCTCCTCCTCACTATACGGTGATTCGCTGAAAGGAGAGGAGCTTCCCCTTTCCCTTCCCCATGAAGTTACAGTAACAGATAGGGGAAGTCCGAGTAAAGAGAAATGATTTCATTCTTCTCACACCACACAGTAACAATGTTACCATACTGCCTGCCATGGCTTGTTGTGTAATTAGCTTCACTTCTTTGTAAGCAACATTTTACTGAATAAACACCAGAATTAATATCATTAAATATCTTTATTTATTTTCTCAGTAATAAAATAATGTTTTATATATTTATTAATTCTCTCAGTAATACCATTACATATATTTATTAATTCGTTCAGTAATATCAAGTTATATATATTTATTAATTAGTTCAGTAATAATACCATTATATATATTTATTAATTCGTTCAGTAATACCATTATATATATTTATTAATTCGTTCAGTAATATCAAGTTATATATATTTATTAATTCGTTCAGTAATAATATAATTGTATATATTTATTAATTCTCTCAGTAATATCATGTTATATATTTATTAATTCTATCAGTAATAATACCTTTATATATATTTATTAATTCGTTCAGTAATAATACCATTACATATATTTATTAATTCTCTCAGTAATACCATTACATATATTTATTAATTCTCTCAGTAATATCAAGTTATATATATTTATTAATTAGTTCAGTAATAATACCATTATATATATTTATTAATTCGTTCAGTAATAATACCATTATATATATTTATTAATTCGTTCAGTAATATCAAGTTATATATATTTATTAATTAGTTCAGTAATAATACCATTATATATATTTATTAATGCGTTCAGTAATATCAAGTTATATATATTTATTAATTCGTTCAGTAATAATATAATTGTATATATTTATTAATTCTCTCAGTAATATCATGTTATATATTTATTAATTCTATCAGTAATAATACCTTTATATATATTTATTAATTCTTTCAGTAATAATATCATTGCATATATATTTATTTATCTCAGTAATAATATCGGTATATATATATATTATCTCTATGCAATGGTTGACAAAACGGATTCTTTTTAATATAAAAGAGTCAAAAATCTAACTAACGGTAAAAATCATTTATTTATTTATTTTTATTTTATACAGCCAAATATGATATGGGAAGCATATTAAATATTATTTGGAAGACAGTCAGAATTGACAGTAACATAATGGTGGGAGGGCTAGTTCAGAGGGCAGATACATTTACTGCCATTATTTCTCTGTGCCTGGTAACTCTGTAACTTGTGAACAGGGAGATTTCTGGAAAGCAGATTAATAAACATAGTGTGTAACAGAACCGTAAAAACAAAATAGCAAAATCGTCATCACAAGGAAGCAGATTAATAGACAATAGAAAAGAGCTTGAATCAGTCCTTCTACCTACCTTCCAGGGTACCCTGCACGAAGGATGTCTAATACAATACTGGCTGAACTGAACTATTTAGTTTAAAGGGATATACTGCTGACCTTTTTTTAAAAAAAAAAATAAAAAAAAAAATCACAGTTTAGTAGATATATCCCCATGAAAACATGCAGGTATTTAATAATATTTTTTCCCGTTGGGGATATATCTAAAGCAGTTTGCAAAAGCTGCAGATCCCTTGTCTGTAGTCTTTGCATGTCCTCCCCTTAGATATTTAGATATATATGGGGATGGACAGACTGACATAGAGAAAGACAAACAGACATATGCAGAGTTATTTTCTAAAGTTAGAATTCCAAGTGAATTCAAAGAGAATTTGAAGCCGAACTGGAAGTAAAACTGATTTAAATACTTTTCCAATTCAGATATTCTGACCTTAAATTTGAAATTCACTTGGGATTCTCAGTTTAGTGAAGAACTCTGTTAGACTGCATGACAGACATGTAGACAGACAGATAGACAGACATGTAAATTGACAGACATACTGATAGATAGACAGGCATGTAGACAGACAGATAGACAGACATGTAAATTGACAGACATACAGATAGACAGACAGAAACAGATAGACAGACATGTTAATTGACAGACATACAGATAGACAGACAGACAGACATGTAGACAGACATGTAAATTGACAGACATACTGATAGACTGACATGTAGACAGACAGATAGACAGACATGTAAATTGACAGACATACAGATAGACAGACATGTTAATTGACAGACATACAGATAGACAGACAGACAGAGACAGATAGACAGACATGTTAATTGACAGACATACAGATAGATAGACATGTAGACAGACATGTAAGTTGACAGACATACAGATAGACAGACATGTAGACAGACAGATAGACATGTAAATTGACAGACATACAGATAGACAGACATGTAGACAGACAGATAGACAGACATGTAAATTGACAGACATACAGATAGACAGACAGACATGTAGACAGACAGACACACATGTAAATTGACAGACATACAGATAGATAGACATGTAGACAGACAAATAGACAGACATGTAAGTTGACAGACATACAGACAGACATGTAGACAGACATGTGAATTGACAGACATACAGACAGACAGACATGTAAATTAACAGACATACAGAGACAGATATGTAAATTGACAGACATACAGATAGACACACAGACAGACATGTAGACAGATAGACAGACATCTAAATTGACAGACATGCAGATAAATAGAGGACATATTTGAAAGCTAGCACATAAATGTATCATAGAATAACAATGTTGTATGTAGATTGTTGTTGAAATGAAAATGAAAAAATGTTTACATTTGCAAAACATTTCTTTTTTTAAATCCATCTTTTATAGAAAAAAAACAAATAACATTTTTGCAATTTACAATATCTATTTCACAATATTTCACAATATTTCATGCAAGATTTCACATATTAGATTAAAAGCGGAAATGCATAGAGAATATCTGACAAAATGTAAGAACTCTGATGGCATTACTATCAATACAGCTTACTGGACGCAAAAATGTCTATAATCCTCTAATGTTTGCAGCTTCCTTTACTGTTTGGAATCTGGGGGGAACTTGGAGGTATCATTCTCAGGATTTGCAGACATACAGTGAAAAAAAAAAAAAGAAATTCGTTCCTCTATAAGATCATAATCATGCATGGAGTGGAAATGTAGTGAATTAGGACTTTCTGGGCTAAAAATTATTAAAAAAATAAATAAATAGAAAGTAAAAATGTTTATGCACCATTTTGGTAGTGAAGGAGTTAAGGTTTCTGACCTTTTATTAAGCTATATAAACAGACTAAACTCTAGAGTTTGTGCTTATATAATATTGTAACACATTTGTGTCATTATTATTTGTAATAATTTTTTATTATTTGTAATAATTATTTTGTAATTATAATTAATTGTAATTATATTTGTAATTATACTGCGAAACATTTTTAAATTCTTCAATAAAAATTATTTGAACAGGAAAAATAATATCAACGTAGTTTAAGCTTTTTACAAAAAAAAACAAATTACATATTTAGAAATAAGCTATTTCTCTCACGAAAAAAATAAATCGATTATTCAATCATATTCGTTCAATTAATATTTTTGCATCTTCTTGTTGAAATGTGATTAAGGAGTGAGGTCACTTTAAGTAGATGAGATCTTGGAGCAAATTTGTGCAGTCAGAATATATTGTTGGGCAAAAGAGCATTTTACTTTTACAAGATTGTGCATCCTATGGTGAATTTCTACTGATATTTTATGTAAGCATGTTTAAGTGGCTTTATTTCTGACTGTGTCTGTTATTTTACCTTAGTGTTTATATTTATCGTATTATCTTTGTGAATCTCACAGTTTGTAAATAACTGTTTACCCAGATAAAAACTGTCTGGATGCTGCCACATGAAAATCCACTGATTGCAAATAGAAATTTCATCATAATGTTTTTGTATATTTTGTCTTTTAAAAATGTATCTGTTTTAAATTTCGCTAAATTATCTCCAATTATTTACACCTGACTTGCAATTTTATTTTCTGATTCCAAATTTAATACAGTCCCTTCATCCTCTTGTTTTGAAGAACTAACTGATGAAATGTTATGTTAAATATGGACAAGCTGCTCTTTATTTTATCGAATCATTGAAATCATTAACCCCTTAAGGACTAAACTTCTGGAATAAAAGGGAATCATGACATGTCACACATGTCATGTGTCCTTAAAGGGGTTAAACCCAGAGAACATGTCAGATGGCCATTCCACGCCTGGATTAATTATCTAAAATGAAAAAGTCTTCAATCTCTATGAATTCGTTACATTTCCACAAAGTTTATAGACTATTGGCTTCCCACCATGTTTTGACTTTCAGCGACATTATTCTTAACTCCTTAAATATGTTTTAGATTATTAAATGTTCTTATTGTCACGTTCACCCATAGTTTCTATCTTTGTAAAATTCAATTCTGCATATTATAATTTATTGTATTTTTTTTTCAAACCAGTTTGGTTTGCCAGAGAAAATATCCGATTGCTAACTGAATTATAACATTGATTAAAAACTATTTATTAGAAATGAAAAAAAAAATACTTTTTGAAAGGTGATTTATATAAACTCTTTATTTTGTTTAATAAAAAAAATTGTCTAAACAAGACTTTAACTCCAAAAAGCCTGCAAACCTGTTAAGAAATCCATCTGAATAAATACACAGAAAGTTAAAAAAGTAAAAAAAAAATTAAAAAACAAACAGTTAAAAAATTCTAATAAAATAAGCTCTCCCACAGTTCTCATGGAAGATTAGTGGATATTCAGAATTCTATGTGTTGTCCAGTTCATGTTCCTCTTTACTCCCGGAGACTGCATGGAATCCATTTAGCAAAGCATCATTCGCTCCACCATTCTCCTTCTCCATGTGGACTTGGTCTTTTGGGTCTGTAATTCGATCCAGTAGAATATTTCCATGCTGGCTTGTATCATTAGTAGGAGATGGTGTTCCAGGCTTTCTTGACCTACAAAACATCATGTGATTATTAATATTCTGTTCATTATATGGAACCTCTATAGAATTATTCTAAACCAGCTGGCATTGTGTGTGTTGTGTATCTGTTTATACCCATCACATTAATCAGTATAAACTAATACCTTATATCATACAGAATGAGTTAAGGGATCCATTCTAAGAGATAAATGCGGAGTGACTCTTACTTGTAGAAATAGACTCCGGACACAACAGCAACAGCAACAGCAATAACAGAACAAATTATTATGACAGGTCTAATCCATCGGCCATCAGTGGGAGGCGGGGTCTCTGTGGCATCTAGTAAATTTAAACAAAAAAGAAAAAAAATATTAAATTAAGGAAAAGCAATATTTGATGTAGACACTAAAGGCTTCATTCAGTAACTGACAAGGAAAACATTTTACAGGTTGGGTTCATTATAGGATTGTGATAAAAATGTAGCCATTACACAGTGAGATTACTGACAGTGAACAGAACATTGTGGCAGCTTTCACTGTTACTGTCTGCATGTTACTCGTGTCCACCTGCAGTGACACCATTAACATTTATAAATTGGGACATAAGTCAGGAAAATGAAATTGCGTTTTCTAATTAGCCAGAGCAACTCCACCAGGAAACTGAGATCATTTACAACCTTTCTAAAGCACAAAATACAGTGCTGTGCATCAAACAACTACATAGACTGTGCAAACCGAGATCAGTGTAAAGTGTCAGATAGTACAGTGTCAGTGCTACAAACACACTGATACTATTCTTTCTCTATATTTTTATGTTTTATGTTCTCTATATAACGTGCATACACAGTGCAGAAGGAATAAATGCAAATCCCCTCTGAATCCCTTATAATGAATGGCATCATGGCCCCTTCTAAATGGCTCTGGTCTAGATCGCTCCAGAAGGAGAGGGGTTAACACCTCACCTTACTCCCCACTCTCTTCACCAAATGTACTGGAGGGATAGATAGATAGATAGATAGAGAGAGAGAGAGACACATGATGTCACTATTAACAGACAGTAGCTTGTAGGAGCTATAAATTACCATCAGTATTAGAAACTTGTTGATAAATATTTATAAGCCATCGCTAATACCAGCTGCCTCTAGAGATAGTGTCCACTTGCACATGAGTGGCTTGCTGGAAAAGCACAGAAATCCACACCTAAACATTCACATTTCAACCCACACAGCCATAGCAGCAGGCTAGTAGTGGCTCTCTGGTTGCTGTTTTTTCTGAATCCTGCTGTCAGGATAATCACCAACACACAGAACTTAAATAGCAAATACAAAGAAACCCTAAAACATAATATCAGACCTTAGAATGGCTGGAGTTAACTTTCATATAGAATAGTACAGGACAGGCTGAGGTCAGGGAAACAGAATGTACATAAACGGTAGACAAGCCAAAAGTCAAGGGATACAGAAGTCACATTAGTCAAAGAATAAGCCAAGGTCAAAATACACAAGAATCATTGGCCCATAGATATTATGTGATATCGTAAAATGCATGCGTGGAATGACGACACATGCATGTTCGTGCGTGTCAGAATCCTGGAGAACCTACGAAGCCTTAAAAGCTGTGGCGCACAGCTTCCAGCGTCTAATGCTTCCAGACCCTAGCCACTTAGGTAAGAGGGATGTCCAGTGGCATTCCCATGGCCTCATGGGAATGCACTGCAACGAGGAGCACCCACTAGGTTCTAGAACACGCTCAGATAAGAGCAGGGCCGATGGATAACGTGCATTCCTCTGTCAAAGGTGTTCCTTGTAAATGGATCGAAGAATAAAACATCGAAAAAATATAGTAAAAAATAGTTGAGAGATGAATTTTCATTTATTGTCATTACAGGTTAATGAATCACATAGTGTTCTCGATATCAATGTATTAACTTATTCTTTGCCAGTTTGTTCCCTGCACAGTTTGTGGTTGGTCTGCCATAATAAAATGGTTGGTGAATAACCATTTCTTCATATTTTTATGGTGGATGCAATGTACATTGTAACATACTTATAATTCAGTGCTTAAGTCAAATGATTACAGTCCAAGTGGCAGCTCTAGCACCAAATACGGAAAGCTGGATAAAAAACTGAAGGGAGGTGCAGAACATAAATAGCCCTCCATTTAGTATATGTAATATGGAAAGAGAAAACCGAGACAATAGTGTAGTATGTAAAAATACGAATAATGTAAATCAAAAAATATATGTGCACTCACACTTTGTAGGAGCTTCAATACAGCTCCAATTTATGCGCCTGGGTGGAATAGTCTCCGCCTAAGGATCAAGTGCGAGTTGAATTCTACTCCGGTGCGAAAATGATCCGTGGGCCCCCCCTCCCCTCTCCACTTCTACCCTGACCCTCTCCCCCCTGACCGTGCCCCCCCACCGACACATACATACAGACGCAAACACACACACCTACCTTTTGTGAAATTCCCTGGGGTCCAGTATTGGCCCAGCATGATGGGAGTCAGAGTTCCCACTCTGACTTCCTGCTGCCTCCCGCGCGGGCTCTCTGTATGCTGGGAGGAGTCACTTTCTCCCAGCAGTGATGTAATCACAGGGGGCCCGGTCGCGCTGTTAAAGCGCCCAGCGCTGACTGGGCCCCCTGACAATCATGGGCCACCCAATGGACCTCTTAATATGCGGCCCCGGCGGTTTGCCGCGCGGGCCAGGGCCGCAAAATGTGGCAGCTGGTACCTGGTCGCAGGGGTCCGCGGGGCGGCTGGGCCCCCTGGAGTGACGGGCCTGGTTGCAGCTGCGACCCCTGCGACTGTGGTATGCACGCTACTGCTCGTGGCAGTGGGAGGTATCCTCGTTAAAAAAAAATATAACTACAGAAAGTATGGTTTATATATATATATAACCAAATCTGATATTAGGACGTAGCTTACCTTCAGGAAGCAGGGTGATCGGAGTTTCCACAAACCAGTTTCCCGATCCATGATTTACTACAATATTTTGACCCTTCATATCTTCTGGGTAATAGATTTGCAGGTTTCCATCCATGACACAAGCTTCTAATGCTTTTTTACAGAGTTTCCTTTCTGTGCAACTTGTGCTTTTTGTAATTACACAGCCCATCTCAAGTCGGTCTACTTTGATTACAGCAGGAAACGCTATAGTAACATTTGGCTCACAGACTGAGAGGAGAGAAAGAGATGAATTAATCATTATCACAGACAGTGAAATCCAACAACACACGTTAAACTATCACAATTCATAACTTTACAAAGAGGATGTGATAATATTTCTTTACAGCATAGAAAATTAAAAAGAGAAATTCTATCTAAATATACACGTACACACACATTATAGATATATATATTATTAAATAAACTGTAAGGCAGCTATGCCATTGCTATTTATAAGTTGCAGAGAGTTTTTCCTCTTGTGTTTTAACCTCTTTATTAGTTTTTGTTTTTTTTTTACCTCCATAATAAAGCCTAACAGAGTTGGTACAGATGGGGTTAAGTTTAAATGTAAAACATATAGGGGTAATTCTGCTACACGAAACAGAAAGGACCCAACATAACAGTGCATAACTGTATATAAATAAACATTTCTTTTCTTCAATTGACCAATCAATTGCCAAAAATCAGCCTTCGAAATGCTAAAGATGTATCCAATCCTTGCTCAACCTGAGAAGAAGGAACAGGTTTTTCATTCTTAATAGAGTTTCCCTTATATTCTCCATTTGATCCACAAGGCAGAGCTTTCTTGACTTGTCTCTACTGTGGTGGTATACACACGAGTAGTCAGGTTTCCCCCAGCAACGTTACCCTTTCCCTTGTGCTTGTAGTCCCAGAGTGATCAATCTCTCTTTTGCAGTGTTTATAGCTATCTCACCCAAGCACTAGTCAAGTGAAGGGTGATTAAAAACTGGTTGATTGGTAAAATATGTCATCTTTAATACCTAGGTCTCAACAGGCGGTCCCCAAGGAGAACAATACAATTGTGACATCCCTTACCCCTTATTGTCTGTACCTGAACAGGTAATTTAATTACCAGACACCTTGGCACAAAATATCTTTGGTTCCTGTGCCTACATCCCTATACAACTGGTGTCCCAAGTAAGCTTGGATCAGACTTTCCTCTTACAAAATTTTTTTTTTAAAAATGCCAGGGTCAGTTACAATGCAAAGGTCTGTTACAATGAAGGAAGTGTCTGCAGTGACTGTCTGGGAGACAGCCACTGAGGGCAGACTTAGAGCTGCAATGTTTCTCTGGAACTGTAATGAATATCATTGCAGCACTAAGTGCAATAGGGACACAGCACCCAGACCACTTCAATTAGCTGAAGTGGTCTGGGTGGCTATGGTGTTCTTTTAAGGTTGTGATTGTCACTGTATATACAGGGTTTTTGTCTTGATCCACATCACTTTCACAACTATTTAAAACTGATGGAGTTAGGTTTAAACGTGGACAGATTGGATCTACAATTATCAAGTACTTTGATTAAGACAGAGCAGTATAATAATCAGGGTTTATCAGTTTTATTCCATTTTGTCTAATTGCTTAATGTTTTGTTTGTAAACTATAAAGGAAAAAATTTGTATATTCATGAGGCTGTTTATTGTTAGGATGATAATTGTTTCATTGTATTTTTTTTATTTTAATTTGAATGGATTTTTTTTTTCTTTCTGGCTTGGATTGTAAGTGAAAAACCACACATCGATGTATAGGTTACATCTTGGAATATATTTAGAGTAATTAGGAATACGGTAAAAATGAACTGTAGATGTTCATATAGTGTATATCTCGATGAAGCAAATCAATGGTCCATGAAATGTGTGGATAACAATGATGTAAGCTCGTGATGGTGATTAGAGTGACCCTTTAATCATTCATATTAATACACAAACAATGGGCTTATTATGATGTATATAATTACTTTGCACGTTATTCTACACTTACTGTACACAATGGCTTTGCAGACGTCAATCAAAAACAGAAAAAGGCAACCTGTAGGAGAGAAAAAAACAAAAAAAACATAATTCATTATTCATGACCACATTTCTGTAATTCAAGGAAGGAGCAACTAAAATGTCAATCTACTCTATGTCTACCTTTTTTTTTATTGTCAGACTCCTATGTCACCCATAAGCAGCAGGAATGCAAAAACAAAAAGCAAAAAAATTGTTCCAGCATCTCCCCTCAAACTCAGACTACATCCCCAGGAGATTAGGGCTCTGAAAAGTCTAGGAATTTTCTAGAACCAAGATGGCCTCAGAGAGACACTGAGCTCTGACGACTCACAGTCCTCATAATAGACAAGTCCAGGGACAGAGATAATCGAATACCTCCATCAAGGTATTCTTTATCCAAGACACAATTTACTTTAATTGACCGATTATAGTTAAATATTTCCAGCAGGGAATCTATCCCGGAGAGGATTCAGTAAATAACTTGTTTGTCGTGTGTAGGATTTGCCACATTGCTTGACAAGTCTATGACATTTAATGAAACTAGACGTGAAGATTTGTTTTATTTCAAACTGCAATTCATCTGAATTTGGGTAAACGGATGATCATTGGATATCCCGAAATGTAGCCTAATCACAAAACAAAAGCGCAATGGGCAAGCATGCTTGTTTTGACTCATGATTCTGAATTCTTTCCATGGCCCAAATAAATAAATAAATGATGGGGAAAAGACGACTGATGGCTAGGGGACAGTCATTGATAAAGATATTCACTAAACATCAGATTTTGGCCCAATGGACAAATTGACTGGATTCCAACCACCAGTCCATTGGAGGGTCTTAGTAAGATCAGCCATGGATTGTGGCCATCTCCCCCGCATCGACCATGCGTTTAGGCCGCAGGAGTTTTCTGAGCAGAGCTGGCTGTGGAATCCACTTGTGTGGTGTAACGGAGCTCCAGTACTCCAACTGAGTACCTCCGCCAAGTCTGCTTCCTCGTAGCTATCAGGGACCCTAGGCGTAACTGGGATCACTTAGGGCCTTTTCCACCCTGGACCAAACACGAGACAACACTTGGTGAAGGGTAAACAGCAACTGTTTAATGAACACAGCACACATATTTTAAGCCCCCAACAACCTAATTTACATACAATAGTTTGATAAGAGCACTATAGTACAAGGAAGGGTGGGGTCAGACAACAGCAAGGGCTGATGGGAGATTGAAGAGGGACAGAGCAGCTAGTGCAAACTGGTCTGCCAGTGTCCCTGGGACTACGTCCCTGCTAGAGAAACAAGAGGACAGGGAAAGGGGGGGGGGAGGTACAGACCAGTAATACATTCAACGTACCCTGCATAAATAATGGGCACAGGGTGACAAAAACAGAAAAGGAATTTGGGGGCCCACACATAGTGTCAGTCTTCCATCCCCAGTGACTGACTACCATCACATGTGGCATCTCCAGGAAGGAAGTAAGGTCCCCATCTTTTGCCGGTTTCCAGCTTCGGTTCGGGAAGAATTAATTAACATGATTTGCAGGATATCGCAAGAGCCTGTGTCCGCTCTGCGGTCAGGCCCCGCCCCCATGATTCAATTTTAAGTTTATATATGTATCCTACCTCTAGGGTCTTGGGGAGTGGAATGACGTCAGAGTGGTTTGTAATAAAAAAACAGAACCCATCAGGGTTGTCCGCTTGCCCCTCTTCTGTATGTATTAAGCATAGAACCTTTGGCATCAATCAGAAGACAAAATAAGGAAATAAAAGGAATCCGTATGGCTGATCATAATTGTAAAATAATACTTAATGCCAATCATATAGTTCTTACTCTTACTGACTATTACTTCTACTTTAAAATGTATATTTCTAGTTATAAACATTTTAAAAAAACACAAGTAATTTATACTTATATAGATGAGGACCAGGTGGCTCTCTTGAAAGTCATATTTGAGTTTAAATGGTCTAATCATTATCTAGATTATTTGGGCATCAAATTGAATTTCGAATGGAACTAGATAATCAAACATTATTATGATCCATTATATTTAGAAATAAGACACTAACTACCGTATATATTCAAGTATAAGTCGAGTTTTTCGGCACACTTTTTGTGCTGAAAAACCCCAACTCGACCTATACTCGAGTCAACGTCTGTATTATGGCAACTTACATTGCCACAATACAGACAAGGACCGCAGGGCTCATTACAAGCCCGGCGGTCCTGTTTGGGGCTGGCAGAGAGCTGTAACTCACCTTTCCGTCAGCTCCCTTCTCCTCCGGTCCGGTCAGCTCTCTTCTCCTCCACTGCAAGTCTCGCGAGAGCCACGGGGTCAGAGCATTGCCACACGCGTGCCGCTGGGAGACTTGCAGTGGAGGAGAAGGGAGCTGACCGGACCAGAGGAGAAGGGAGCTGACAGGAGCTGCAGGAAAGGTAAGTTACAGCTTGCTGACAGGCCCCTCCTACACAGCCCATCCACTGGGCCACCAGGGAATGAGAGCCCCCCTCCATGGCCAGCTAACAAGCAGGGAGAGGGGACGAAAATAAAATTAAATAAAAATTACAATAAAAAATAATAATAATATAAAAAATAAATAAATAATAATTAAAAAAAAAAAAAATGCCCACCCTCCACCAAGGCTCTGCATCACATACACAAACACACACTGCACTCATATACACACACACACACACACACACACTGTACTCATACACACACACAGTGGCGAATCCTGAGAAAACCGACAGTCTCCCTCTACCCTGCCAGCACATGCAGGTGCTAGCTCTGCTATGTGCCTGTGGACTGGAGGGGAGATCAGAGATCTCCCTCCCCGGTCCGCAGGCACTGTGCTGACAGCTGGCAGGGGAGGGAGGGAGGCAGAGAGGACCCGGGAGCTCTGCCTGCAGCTCCTTCGGGTCCTACTCTCGCGAGCACGGAGGGTTGCCACGATTACCATGGCAATGCTGCAAATCTCGCGAGAGTGAACTCTAGCCCTGGAGCGCGGGCTAGAGTTCACTCTACCCACTGGGACCACCAGGGATTCTCCACCAGACCACCAGGGACTAAGAAGTGTCCCCCCTCCTCCCAGTAAAGGTAAGAAGGGAGAGGGGGGACATAAATATTTATTTTAACTAAATTTAAAAAAAAATATGTATATGTGTGTGTATGTATGTATGTATGTATGTATGTATATATATATTTTACATAAAAAAGCCCCCCTACCCTTATCACACACACTCTACACATACATACACACACACACTGCCCCCATACACACACACTGTTCCCCCATACACACACACACACTGCCCCCCACACACACACACTGCCCCCATACACTGCCGCCCCATACACACACATACATTGCAATACACGCACACTCACACAGCAACTGTTACACACACAGACTGTCCCACATATACACTGCATCCCTGACATACAGTGCTGCCCTCACTCACACAATACAACCATCACACACACGCTGCTCACACACTGTCCCCCTCACACACACACACACGGCACCCCTTACACATTGCACCACTCTCACACACACACACACACACAACTGCTCCTATGCCCTACTACAGCCCCATTTCCCAGCAGACCTAAGGTAAGTTGTCAAACTGTTCTTAAACGGTTTGACTACTTACTCTGGGAGGGGGCCCCAGCACTATTGACACCATAACCACTACACTGAGCTGTAGTGGTTATTGTGCCTGGATTATTTCTTTAAATAATCTACAAGTGCCCCTCCCGAGATCAGGCTCTGGATCTGCCACAGCACACACACTGCACTCACCCACACACACACACACACTCTGCATTCATTATATACACACACTGTAAATAAATATTCAATTAATATCATTTTTGAGGGATCTATTTTCATTTAGAAATTTACCAGTAGCTGCTGCATTTCCCACCCTGGTCTTATACTCGAGTCAATAAGTTTTCCCAGTTTTTTGGGGTAAAATTAGGGGTCTCGACTTATATTCGGATTGACTTATACTCGAGTATATGCGGTAAATAGAGAAATCTCCATGTATCCTGGATAGGCATAATGAAGGATATAAGGTTATATTTACTTATAAACATAGAATACATAATGAGAACTATTCCTATAAAAGTTCATAAACATATTCTTGAAGAATATCAGAGCCTCTTTTTAAAATACACATGGGGACCAAAGAAATCTAGAATAGCATTGAGGAACATAACAAGACATATGGCAAATGGAGGTTTAGATATTCATCAAATACTGATGCAATTATGCTTTTGCATATGTTTGAATGGAAAAATAGTGATTTAGAAAACAATGGATGGTTTGTACAGGAAAAATCTACAGGTAAAAACATGGATCTTAAAATACTATATTGGATTGATATTCCAACATTCAAAAAGTTGGGAGTAAACAATAAAATAATTGAAGACGTGTATTACAAAGTGAGATTTCTAAAAAGGAAATTACAGATAAAAAAAAAAAGGTTAACTTTAAATATTTCCATAGAACTTTAAAATATTTACATTGAAGATAGCAATGTTAAGGAGTGGAAAGAGATGGGTTTAAATAAGACTGGTGTTTTTTTCCCACAGATTTCGCTCTAAATCCTATCAACAGTTACAAGAAAACAGAGGGGGTTGAGAAAGGAAGTTCAACTATAGACACAGAGTTGGACTCTTTGTTTGAAGTAGACAATCCTAAAATAATTTAAACAGTAAATAAACAAAAAGGCATAAGGAGAAAATAAGTTCAATGACAAGAAGAAGAACTAGGCATGGCATTTTCTAGGGAACAATGTAAGGAGTCTTTTGTACTTTTAAGGAAAGCCATTCACTGTGTCAATTTATATGAGCTTCAAATAAAACTAGTCCACAGATGCTACTTAGTACCATCTAGATTTTCTAAAGTCCATCCATCTGGTACTGATAGATGTTGGAACACACAGTCACATTTGGTGGAAATGTTATGAACTTGATCCCTTAAAAAAATATAAAGTGGCAGAAAAAATTAGCAAAACCTTAACATTTCCATATGTGGTAAGTACCTTTTCTATTATACATAGATTTAAAAAAAAAAAAAATTCAAAATTACTAATCATACCTATTCTGATGGCAATAGAGGTATTGGAGTTCAAGAGATATTCCATCATTGAAGGAAATAGAAAATCAGATAACTTAGCATAAAATGGAAAAACCGATATAAAGGAATTTAAAGATAACAGAAGTATATAAGAATATCTGGGAACCTAGGACATTAAATTTAGATCAATTAAGAATAGAAATATTTTATAAGCTAATTAACGTGTAAGATTATGTCTTCTTTATACGTTTATGTTTGGTATTATTATTTTGTATGTAGCCATATCTTCAGAGATTTAGATTGTATAATTTCCCTGGTTAAGCAATGAATAATAATGAAAAATGAATAATACAATATATACTGATTCTAATCAAGTATAGTATTTAAAAAGAAGATAAGGCTGTATGTAAGATTGATAGTATGATTTTGTGCAGATTTAGTAAAAAAAAAATTCCTTTTGAGTAGAATAAACATTACAGTGTAATCATGCATTAAAAAGTAATGAGTCATAGAATCATGCATTGTCCCTGGTAATAACGTTAATACTTCAGTGATTGTATCAGATCACAATTCAATCAAGTGCGGATGATGTTTAGAAAGGATAGTATCTACCACTTTAATGTGCATTAAACGTTTTGTTTGTATGCACGGAATCAAATCGCTTGATAAAGCAGGGGTCCTACAAGGTTTACCTCATCTGGTGTTTAATAAAAAACAAAGCAGGGAAGGGGTAGATCTCCACAAAGTACGCTTTGGCTGCCTGTAGGTGGAGGCCCTGGGGGGCAGTGTGGGGTGTAAGAAAGGATGGGTAACCATTAGAAAGAAGTCAATGTCCCATTATCAATAGTTTATGAAAATTGAGCTTTGGGTCTCGAAATAGCGTAACATGGATTAGTAGGCTGACATCTGATGTTACTATTTTAATGGGCTGTTGGGGGGACGGGTCGACTGAACATGGTGCTATATTTTCAGAGTGAGATCTTCTTTGCACAAACTTTAACCAAGGTTCCCATGTTCTGTGGTATCTGACATAAGAGTTTAATCGAGAGAGATTAATTTATTCCATTAGTCTATCAATCCAATCTCTAATGTGGGGGCCATGTTTTGTTTTTTTACAGTAGATGGGGATTAGCAGATTTGCTGCTGTCAATATGTGTGATAGACGGATTTTGTGTGGATTTAGGCTGGGTGGGGGGGGGGAATATGAAAAAAAGTACTACTTTAGGGTTCATCGGCAGATCAGTTCCCGTAATGGTTCGGTTCATGGTTGTTATTGTCTTGCAATACTTTTGGATAATGATACATGTCCAAATATTTCCCATCTATAATTTGTGTAATATTATTTAATAAATTTAAAAAAAAAAAAAAGGAAAAAAAAAAAAAAGATTTTTTTCTTCTTTTTTCTTGTAAAGCAAGCATGTCAAACTCGCGGCCCGCTACATCTTTGCGGCCCAGCGAGCCGCGAGTACATGCCCACTGGGCGCAGATTTGAAACATTTGGAGCCTGAATTGCAAAATCTGGACATTGTTAAATAATTCCAAGATTTTACTATTAACTTGATGTTAATTTTTTTAATGACACGGAGGCGAGTATTATGCTCTCTCTTTCTTTAATATATTCCTCAGCAGGAAAGACAAAAAGTAATTTGAAAGAGAATATGAAAAAAAAATAAAATAATAATAATCAACCAACCAACTGCCTAGTAACAGGGCAGCCAATCAGGATACAGGAACAGTCTATAAAGTGCCTTGAACTAGCATCTAGCTTCCTCTTTTTTGACCAAAAAACTCGAAACCTTCAACATTAGGAACAGTCGCCACAAAGGAGCATGTCCACAACTAAAATCAGGCTGTGAAAAGATAGAAATATATGGTAAAAACCAAACTCTGGATCTATAGTAAATTCAATATTAATACAATTGTCTATGCATATCTGAAAACCACAATGTTATATAAAAGATAACAAACGATGATACCACATAACAGAACCCAAACAACCACCACCAGTTCCCAAAACCCGGTGGGCGGGAATAATACTCGCCTCCATGTCAATAATAAAATCCTGACTTTACGTCATGTTAATAGTAAAATCTTGGAATTTTATTAATGACACGGAGGCTCCTATAATGCTAGTTCAAAGCTGAGCCACAACCCGAGAAGAAAAATGGTCAATCGGACGGAAATAAAAAAGTCTTGCAAAGTCGATTCTTGAGACCAATCCGCCGCTCTCAATATATTGTCCAAACCACAGCCAGTCCTGGAAGCTTTACACGCCATGGCCCCCTTCACAGAATGAGCCAAGAATCGGTGTCGGAGAATTGAGGTGTCGGAGGTTTATAAGCGGCCGAACCCCTCCGCCCTTTTTGGCCACTAGAAACAAATTGCTTATGAATCCTAGGGTATCATACAGAATTTCTTGAATTGCCTGTTTGGAGCGAAGTTCCCAAATCTCCGCAGAGATAAGGTTGGCTTGGTCATCTGGCAGGGACAGGTTTTGGGAAAGGGGAGGATACCAGATCGAGGCGAAAACCCCTGACCGTACATAACACCCAAGCATCTGTGGTGATCATACCCCATGCTGTAGCAAACAAGGCCAGTCTGTTCCACATGCTTAATAGGGAAAAAGAGGGAGACAAGACACTCACCGTAAGGACGTCTGTGGGAAGGTTGTACATGACCTCCACGGCCACCCTCGTGTCGGAAAGAAAGGCGCTGGCTTGAATTCCGGGTAGGTTCGCGGTGTATTGAGGGAACCTCTGTGGATCCGCGAGGGACCTCTAACTCCACTGCAGGGAGGACGGCTCCTATAACTCCCGGCCTCAGAGAAAACCTTAGGGCTGAAGACCTGTTTCAGGTTTCACTGTGCCTTATCCAAGGCAGTGTAGGTCCTGACAAATGACCCAAGGTCCTTCATGAATGAATCCCCAAAGAGCATACCCTTTGTCAGGCTCCCGCGGGCGGCTGCGAGGGGAGGCTGCACTCCGCTCGCAGTACTCACCCTCCAGCCGTCCGCGGTCCCCTCCGCCTCGTGGGTACGGCGAGCGGCATCCTTCCAGCCTCGGATGCCGCCCGCCGTTCCCTCCACGTCCCCCAGCGGCAGCATGCATGACGCTGCACGCTGGGAGACCGCCCAGGTTTATACACGCCGGGGTCAGTCACCTGACCCGGCGTTAAAGGCAAAGTGCCACAATCACAGTGGGAGGTCTAAATATCTCCCACGTGTGATTGTTAATTCTGATTGGAAATTATCCAATCAGAATTAACCTGATGGTTTAAATACTTACCTTTCCTGTTCCTCCCTGCCCTGTTGTGGTCTTTGCTTGCTAGTATTGCTACTTACCTTGTGCTTCTGGTTACGTACTCTCTGGCTTGTTTAACTGACTCTGTGACTTTCTCCTACCCTTTGACCTCGGCTCGTTTCACGTTATTCTGTCTTCTGGTTCCCCTTACTCGGCTTGTTTTCTGACTATTCTGTGTGTGCTTAGCCCGACCACTCTAAGGTCCGGTACGGCACCTTTTGTGTGTGTGTGCGCCAGCGTGTTGGGTTCCCCGAATCGTGACATTACAACAGGGCCATAATGGAACCTGCTGACATACCACAGCTCCTAGTTAATCAAGAAGCTAGAATGGATGGCTTGGACCACCGTATGGATCAGTTTGCTCAAGCTTTGCAAACCATTCTGGTTCGTACTGCACACTTGCAACCTGCCGTTCAGGAGGCTGCTGCTGCTGTGCCCGAACCCATTCCCACTCCAGTACCTGTTCCCGCTCATGTAGTTCACATGACGCCGCCACAGCGCTACAGTGGTGACCCAGCATTGTGTCGTGGTTTCCTCAACCAAATCGACATCCATTTGGTGATGAATCCACGCTCCTATCCCACTGACAGATCTAACATTGCCTTTTTGATTAACCACTTGTCCGGGAGAGCTTTAGCATGGGCCAACCCCATTTGGGAAAATACATCTCCTATGTCCTTTGCAGATTTTCTGACAGCTTTCAGACGCACGTTTGATCAACCCGGTAGGGTTGCTTCTGCTGGCAAGGCTCTGCTTAGGGTCCGACAGGGTAACAGGTCTGCAGCAGATTACACTATCGAATTTCGTACTCTAGCAGCTGAAGTGGTTTGGAATAATGACGCCCTCGTAACAGCCTTTCAGGAGGGTCTGGCCGCTTATATACTGGATGAAATAGCATCCAGGGAATTGCCTGCTCTTCTAAATGATGTTATAGACTATGTGATTCTTATCTTATAGATAACCGTATTAGAGAGAGGCGTAGCCAAAGACGCTTGGATACACGGGTGTTACCTGCTCTACCCAGTACTTCACTGCTAGCGTTACCCGCTCCTATGCAACCATCCCCAGAACTGAGGCCGAAAGAGCGTACCGTAGAAGGGAGGGGTTATGCCTTTATTGTGGGAAGAGGGGGCATCACTGTAAAGCCTGCCCTAAAGTACAGGGAAACTGCAGCACCTAAGGCCTAGCGAGGGGTCGGCCTCGGGTGTTATGACTTTGTCCCCTCATATGTCCATCTCCAGACCGTTTATTACGGTTTCTCTTTTGGTCAATAAAACCACTATAACAACCAAAGCCCTGAATTTGATCCGAAAGGAGACACCCTTGGCCGTTGAGGCCATAGATGGTAGACCACTGGAGAAACCTCTGGTGACCCATGAAAGCCAGGAAATAGTTATGTCTGTGGGTGTTTTGCACAAGGAGAAGTTAACCTTCCAAATAATTGACTCCCCTACAGCCTCCATCGTTCTGGGTTTTCCCTGGTTAGTTAAACACAACCCTGTTCTTGATTGGGGTTGTTTAGATATACTCTCCTGGGGGGAATCTTGTCAGCGAGACTGTATGGCTCATGTACGTCCTGTCTGTTTACTTAACGTGCCCACGGCTAAACCACTCTCGGTTTCTGTTCCCTCTGTTTATGCAGACCTTGCCTTGGTTTTTGAAAAGAGGGAGGCAGATAAGCTACCTCCACATCGTGAGTATGATTGTGCCATAAACCTCTTACCGGGCACTATGCCTCCTAGGGGAAAGGTCTACCCTCTTTCTGAAAAAGAGAACCAGATCATGGAGGAGTACATACGGGAATCCCTAAGAAAAGGTTTTATTAGAAGGTCCTCCTCTCCTGCTGGTGCTGGTTTCTTTTTTGTGGCTAAGAAGGAGGGCGATTTGAGGCCATGTATAGACTACAGGGGTCTGAACAATATAACGGTTAAAAACGCCTACCCTATCCCCCTCATCACTGAGTTGTTTGATCGTGTTAAAGGTTCTAAATTCTTCACCAAATTAGACCTCAGGGGGGCTTATAACCTTGTCCGTATAAAGGAGAATGACGAGTGGAAGACAGCGTTCAACACACGCAGTGGGCATTACGAATATCTGGTCATGCCTTTTGGATTGTGTAATGCTCCTGCCGTGTTTCAGGACCTCATAAATGATGTCCTTAGGGATCTATTGCATGTCTGTGCTGTAGTGTACCTTGACGACATACTTGTGTATTCTCCTGATTTGAAGTCACACCATAACCATGTTAGGATGGTGCTCAAAAGGCTATTGCAGAACGGACTCTACTGTAAGTTAGAAAAATGTTTATTCGATCAGACCTCTGTGCAATTCCTAGGATATATCATTACTGAACAGGGTTTCAGTATGGATCCTGCTAAATTGGAAGCTATAATGTCCTGGCCACTTCCCCAAGGACTAAAGGCTATCCAGCGTTTTATAGGATTTGCCAACTATTATAGGAAATTTATAAAAAACTTTTCACCACTCATATCTCCCATAACGAAGTTGACAAAAAAAGGTCTACATCCTAGGGTTTGGACTCCTGAAGCCCTTAAGGCCTTCGAAACCCTCAAGAAGGCATTTGCCTCTGCTCCAGTGCTGCACCACCCTGATCCTTCTCTTCCCTTTGTTATGGAAGTAGACGCCTCAGAGTCAGGTGTGGGAGCCGTACTGTCACAGAGGTTGTCTTATGACAAAACCCTCCATCCCTGTTGTTATTTTTCTAAAAGGTTGTCTGATTCAGAGAAGAATTATGATGTTGGGAACTATTAGCTATTGTGTTAGCTTTCAAGGAATGGAGGTACTTATTAGAGGGTTCTAGACACAAAATTATGGTTATAACAGATCATAAGAATCTATCCTATATTGCTGATGCTAGAAGGTTATCTGCCCGGCAGGCTAGATGGTCTCTATTTCTCTCACGCTTCCAATATGTTATCACCTATAGACCTGGTTGCCGTAATGCCAAAGCTGACGCTATCTCTCGGCAGCATGAACCAGTAGAATTTGTTAACCCGACTCCTGAACCTATTGTACCTACGTCTCGGATAATAGCTGCTACCCGTTTGGTTGTTTCTTCACCTTTTCTTAATAGTATTAAGACATACCAAATCCAGGCACCCCCTGAGACGCCGGATGGTAAACTATACGTTGAAGCTAATGACAGAAAAAAGTTGTTAACTTTATTTCACACAGCCAAAACTGCTGGTCATCCGGGGGTTACCAAAACCTACAAGGGCCTCCTTCAACAGTTCTGATGGCCTTCACTCAAGCGAGACGTAGTGGATTTTGTTCAGGCTTGTCAGGTCTGCACGCAATGTAAGACCCCAGGGTTTTCTGATGCCTCTATCTATACCCAAGAAACCATGGACCCACTTATCCATGGATTTCATTGTAGACCTGCCTCTTTCTGATGGTCAGACGGTGATACTGACTGTGACGGATAGGTTCTCTAAAATGGCGCACTTTATTCCGCTTAAGAAACTGCCTTCTATTGCATGGGGTACCTCAGGATATCGTATCTGACAGGGGCCCTCAATTTGTCTCTCGGTTTTGGAGGGGCTTTTGTGCTGAGATGGGGGTCTCCTTGTCGTTCTCTTCCTCCTATCACCCGTAATCTAATGGTGCGGCCGAATGTGCTAATCAGTCTGTGGAATTGTATTTGCGCTGCTTCACTAATGCGCACCAGGATGACTGGTCTCGCCTTCTTCCGTGGGCTGAATTTGCCAGGAATACGGTGTCTCATTCGTCTACTGGCTTAAGTCCTTTTGAGGTTGCTTATGGGTTTCATCCTTCTGTCCTTCCCGGTGCGTTCTCCGACAAGGGAATGCCCGCCTTGGACCAACACCTCGCCTCTTTGCGGAAGACGTGGGATCAGGTCCATGTTGCGCTGTCTCGTTCAGCAGCTGCTCAGAAAAAGTTTGCTGATCGCCGTTGGGGTGCGGCCCCTTCTTATGTTCCGGGTGATAGGGTATGGTTGTCCTCCCGGAACCTCCGTCTCAAGGTTCCCTCGATGAAATTTGCCCCCAGGTTTCTTGGTCCCTTCAGGGTGTTGCGTAGGGTTAACCCCGTTTCCTACTCCCTTGATCTGCCTCCTTCCATGCGTGTCCCGAACACGTTTCACGTCTCGCTTTTGAAGCCCTTGCTGTGTAACCGGTTCTCTCGTCCCCTCAGGCGGCCCGTTTCCCCTCGAGCTGTCTCTGACGATGTGTACGAGGTGGCTGCCCTTCTCGACTCTCGTGTTTCTAGGGGTCGGCTGCAATATTTGGTGGACTGGAAGGGGTACGGCCCTGAGGAGCGGTCCTGGGTTTCAAGCTCCGATGTGCACGCTCCCTCTTTGGTCCGCTCCTTTCATGCCCGCTTTCCTTTGAAGCCTTCCGCTTCCCACCCCCTGGGTGGTCTTCGAGGGGGAGGTAATGTCAGGCTCCCGCGGACGGCTGCGAGGGGAGGCTGCACTCCGCTCGCAGTACTCACCCTCCAGCCGTCCGCGGTCCCCTCCGCCTCGTGGGTACGGCGAGCGGCATCCTTCCAGCCTCGGATGCCGCCCGCCGTTCCCTCCACGTCCCCCAGTGGCAGCATGCATAACGCTGCACGCTGGGAGACCGCCCAGGTTTATACACGCCGGGGTCAGTCACCTGACCCGGCGTTAAAGGCACAGTGCCTCAATCACAGTGGGAGGTCTAGATATCTCCCACGTGTGATTAATTCTGATTGGAAATTATCCAATCAGAATTAACCTGATGGTTTAAATACTTACCTTTCCTGTTCCTCCCTGCCCTGTTGTGGTCTTTGCTTGCTAGTATTGCTACTTACCTTGTGCTTCTGGTTACGTACTCTCTGGCTTGTTTATCTGACTCTGTGACTTTCTCCTACCCTTTGACCTCGGCTCGTTTCACGTTATGCTGTCTTCTGGTTCCCCTTACTCGGCTTGTCTCCTGACTATTCTGTGTGTGCTTTGCCCGGCCACTCTAAGGTCCGGTACGGCACCTTTTGTGTGTGTGTGTGTGTGCCAGCGTGTTGGGTTCCCCGAATCGTGACAGCGGGTAAGGGAGACATTCTCAGACACTTACCATCACCTCTGGACAAATATTAATGTGAGGGCTATGTAATCCCTGTACTAATAAGCTGATTACGCCCTGAGATGAGACATATGTCAAGACAGTTGTGACACAATACGTTTTATGTAGGTGAAGGAAACATCTTCCACAGTCTGTTACAATAAAATAACCATTCATAAATAATGTTCTTGTTTAGGGACAATGTGCGTTTGATGAAGTCGCCATTTACTTCTCGGAGGATGAATGGGGCTGTTTAACAGAAGATGATAAAGATCTTTACATCGACGTTATGACATAGAATTATCTGACTCTCAGGTCTCTGGGTAAGGAAATCTCATACTTTTTCCACCTGCACTGTGAATGTTTACATGGTGTGTTCAATAAAAACATGGCAACATTTCATTCTTTGTGTGTTATTAGTTTAAGCAGACTGTGATTGTCTATTGTTGTGACTTAGTTGATGATCAGATCACATTTTATGACCAATTTGTGCAAAAATCCATATCATTCCAAAGGGTTCACATACTTTTTCTTGCAACTGTATATACCTACAGTAAATAAACACAGACATAATATACAGCTACTCATACTGAAAAATCCGCTTTGTGGGAAGAAAGACATTTCACAGCTCTAGACATATATACACCCATAGAGTGCTCACAGACGGGAGACGTATTGATGAATACAGAAGGCAGGGTAATGAAAAATAATCTACCGAGAAGCATTAACACCATAACGGTATTGATGTGCGGCAAGTATGATAATTCAAGTTATTCACAAATGACCCACACTAAAAAGAAATAATTTTGCTGCTCTGAATGTCAGAGATGTTTTCCAAGTAACTCTGCATTTATGAGACAGTGGATCGTTCACACAGGAGATAAACCATTTACATGTTCTGTATGCGAGAAAAGCTTTGGTTTGAAGTCCAGTCTCGTTCAGCATCAGAGGATCCACACAGGGGAGAAACCATTTGCGTGTTCTGACTGTGGCTTATGTTTTACTGCTCAATCAAATCTCGTTAAACATGAGAGGATCCACACAGGGGTGAGGCCATTCTCATGTTCTGAATGTGAGAAAAGTTTTTCACGCTCTGCACCTCTTGTCTGGCATCAAGGAATTCACACGGGAGTGAAACTACACTCGTGTGATGAATGTGGCAAATGTTTTACCAATTCCTCAACTCTTGTAAGGCATCGAAGGACCCACACAGGAGAGAAACCATTCGCGTGTTCTGACTGTGGGTTATGTTTTACTGCACAATCTAATCTTGCTAAACATCACAGGATTCACACAGGCGAGAGGCTTTTCTTATGTTCTGAATGTGGGAAATGTTTTAGCCGCTCCACACATCTTGTTTGGCATCAGATGATACACACTGAGAAGTCCTTCCCATGTTCAAGTGTGGGAAATGTTTTAGTGATAAATCAAGTCTTATGGCACATGAGCGAATTCACGCAGGAAAAAAAGTGTACTCATGCACAGAATGTGGGAAATGTTTTACCTATTCCTCACGTCTTGCAAAACATCTGATTATACACACAGGAAGGAAACCATTTTCTTGCTCTGAGTGTGGGAAATGCTTTATGAGTAAATCAAATCTTATAAAACATCAGTGGTTTCACACACAAAAATCATTAACAAAATCTGACGGTGGAAAAAGCCTTACTAACAAATCAAGTCTTACAGAACATCAGCGTCCTCCGTCATGACGTCTTGCTAAACACGAGGAGACTGAAGAGTGAAGCCATTCTCATTTTCTGACTGCAGAAATGAAGGGAATTGCAATCTTTTAAATTAAAGGGACACTATAGTCACAAAAGCAACTTTAGTTTAATGAAGCCGTTTTGGTGTATATATAACGCCCCTGCAGTCTCACTGCTCAATTCTCTGCCATTTAGGAGTTAAATCACTTTGTTTATTCATCCCTAGGCACACGTCCCTGCACGTGACACAACATTCCTAAACACTTCCTGTGAACAGTCATCTAATATTTACCCTTTTTTTTAATTGCAAATTCAGTTTAATTTAACATTTGTCATCTCTTGTTTTGTTAATAGTTTTGCTCAATCCTGCAGGAGTCTCCTGTGTGTGATTAAAGTTCATTTTACATAGCAGGTGATACAAAAATCATCATGCAGACTGTGTCAGTGACAGCCAGGGGAGGTGTGGCTAGGGCTGCATAAACAGAAACAAAAGTGATTTAACTCCTGAATGGCAGAGAATTGAGCACCAGAAATCTCACTTGCTGCTATATCACTAACATAGGGATGCCTGGGAGTGAAGGGAATAGGGAAGGGTAAATTAGAATGATGGGAATACATGAAGAGAGGGAATGATTGAACTGAAAAAAATGGGAAGGGAGTGAGGGGTTATTGAAGTGATGGGAAGGATTGGTGAGATGTGAGCATAGGGATGAATGATAGGACAGGAACGGTGTGATAAGTGATTGGAGATTGTAGCCCTCCTTTAGTGGTACAAGGGAAGAGGAAATTATGTGACCCCTGCCCACTAGGAAGAACCTGCGGAGAAAGCAGCGGGAGGAAGGTTATCTTGTCAGTATATTTATACTGGCAGACATTTTATGTTAGAGGACCACTATAGTGCCAGGAAAACATACTCGTTTTCCTGGCACTATAGTGCCCTGAGAGTGCCCCCACCCTCAGGGTCCCCCTCCCGCCCGGCTCTGGGGAGAGGAAAGGGGTTAAAACTTACCTTTTTCCAGCGCCGGGCAGGGAGCTCTCCTCCTCCGATCCTCCTCTTCTCCTCCCATTCGGCTGAATGCGCACGCGCGGCAAAAGCTGCGCACGCATTCAGCTGGACTCATAGGAAAGCATTTGCAATGCTTTCCTATGGACGCTTGCGTGCTCTCACTGTGATTTTCACAATGAGAATCACGCAAGCGCCTCTAGTTGAGACAGCCACTAGAGGAATTGGAGGAAGGATTAACCCATTTACAAACATAGCAGTTTCTCTGAAACTGCTATGTTTATAAAAAAATGGTTTAATCCTAGCTGGACCTGGCACCCAGACCACTTCATTAAGATGAAGTGGTCTGGGTGCCTAGAGTGGTCCTTTAAGACAGAAATTAAAAGTGTATACTGTAAGTCACCATCAGAACAGAAGTGACTCCATTTTGTAACAGAATGCAAAAAGACATATACATTTTTTTCTCTCTGTACTCTTGTCACTCAAGCCTGCGCTAAGGAATGCGACTAATGTAAACATTGGCAGAGATAAGACATGATGTCTGCAGCAAGGGGGGTTGAATGCAACAACCCAGACACAAATAAATAAATATATATATATATATATATATACACACACACACACACACACACTATCCACATATAACTAACTATAATTATATTAATCATATATAAGTAGTACTAAGTTAATAATATAGAATATTCATGGATATAATATCAATGAAGAAATGTCATATTATTTACTAACGTTATCGGAATATGTGTAATAGAAATGTATAAATCACATGTGCAACATTACTACGTGCTACACACAGTTTCACACAAGAAAACCAGACACAGGATTACCAATGACAGATAACACTAAGTAATTAATTTAACTTTTTAAATATTAAGGATCTGGTACAAAGTTCCATTGTATAGAGAGGTGAAGAAGAGTTTAGGACGTGTCAGAAATCTAACGTATAGCCAAAATTGCAGACACAAGTCTGGTTGAATCCAACCAAAACTCTTTGAAGTGTGACAGCTTTGTGATAGACGGGCATCATAAAGATTAGGATCTGTGACATCAAACGCATCACGAAATTCAGTTAACCCATTATTCAAAAAGGTAACTAGACACCCTGACAAGAATTTTCTGTGATGTAATTGAGCCATCTACTGACCAAAATCCAAATGCTAGTCTGTAAGGAAGACATGCCCACCTTACTCTATTGGTCACTATCAACTAGTGACATATAGAGAACTTCTACTTTAAAAATTAAGGACAAAGGAAAGAAAGACATTCTCTCGGGGGATGGACTCATACCTAACATCTGAGGGCTTACGTCTAAGATCTGACATCTGGAGCTAAAGCTGGACACACCTAATTCTTTGTATCTTTTCCAACTAACACTTAACTTTGAAATTCTTTAAAATTCAAAACTTTCCTATTTCACACAATTCTCATCATACTTGCATTCACAATTCCTGGGACATATCTTCAAGTCTGATGGAAACTCTACAACATAACTGTTAATGATGCTGGTTTTATTTTATTTAATTAGATTAAATAAATTTTTATTAATAGCAGGAATATATATCTGAATAAAGGTCAATTCAAATTAAAATAAAGGTCAATTCAATTATTAGAAATCATTATTAGCTAAGGAATATATGGTTATAAAAATTCCATTCCTACAGGTGGAATAATTGAACAATATATTCACTGGTAATTTGCCAAAATTTAGAATACTAAAGTTTACGTAGAGATATTGACTTATCTGGATTAGGGATAGTCATCTTTAACTAGGGAAGTTAAAATTCTGCATAGGGTAAAAATTCTGGTTAGAATTATTCTTATTGGATGGACATAGGTGTTATGCTACTTGGGTGGTTTGGATAGGAACTCAACTGCAGCTTGTAAAACTCCCTAATTACAATAGTGAAGAAGCGGAGAATCTTTAAAGTATCAATACTGTAGCTTTAAGAAAGGAGAGGATTGCTGGCACTTTGAGAATCAAATGAAGTTTTAATAATTGTTAAACTTAATGAATTGCATTTAGGCAATAATCCGATAAGAAGAAGTGAAAGTCATTAAACAATACAAAGTTCATCAATAAGTATTCCCTCAGAGATATATTAAATAAGATTCATTAGGTTGCTAGGAATAATCTTCAATCATGATATTTAGCAGGTAGAAAAGTATTTGCAAAGCAAGAAACAGTTCCTAGTGATTAAGCTTGATGGAAGTTGTCCTCCATATAATTAGTAGCTTGAAGCAGTGAAGTTTTAAGCAAGCACTAATTAGTTCATCAATAAATGAGATAGCAGAGATTAGCTGAAAGGTATACTTAAGGTTAAGGTGAGTTATCCTCCAAGAGTTTCGAGTTATAGTCCACTTGATAATTAACAAGTATCAGTTCTCCAGTAATCCTCCATGACATGCAGTATCATCCATGCAGTAGCTCAAAGGCTAGGACGGATTGTCAGAGTCTATGGAGCCGGCGTGTATACCAGGAAGTCGGTCCCACACTGTCAGAGCCTCGGGAGCCGGCGAGCATGGCGGAAGTAGGTCACACAATCACCAAGCGCCCTCTCTCTGGCATGGACTGCTTAAGTACAGTCAGAGCTGCGTCAGAGGGGGGCGGGGTCAGCTCCGCATCGCGGAAGTGCCGAACCCGAAAGTGTTACCGCATGACAATAGGTCTGGTATGAGAAATATTGTATTTGTTGTTGCAATATAAAAGGAAATATTGCCTATGAGAATTGCAGCCAGCAGTGAATGAGTTGATTCAGTGTGATTTGGTTGTCATCCAAAATTTTTATTGCTTTAAGCTGTGCTGCTGTGAGATACTGTGTTCTGTGTTAAGGAATGTTTAGCAAGCTGATTTCAAAGTGTCCTGTCGTGAATCTTGTTGAAAACTGCATACATGTCGATATAACCATTGCTATTTAGCTGTCTGTAAACTGTGTTAAACCACTGCCATATTGTATACATATGTTATACCTAAACACTGATTATTGTCACGCATGTTACATATTATTATTAATATTATTATTAATATTAATTAGTCACAATAAATTTTATTTTTATAATTAGTTTGTGATTAATGTGTGAAATAAAAATCCTCTAATAAAACGTACTCAAGGATCTATGAGAATTAAAATAGGTAATTCTCAGCTTTAAATTAATAACCAAGGGGAACCGTGCCAATTTATCAATTTTGATATAATAAAAAATATTAAATTAATTTTTGATAATTTATATAAAAATATTATATTTAATATTTATCACCCCATAAATATCCTCACAACCTTTTATTGCCTGCCTAACCTCAGTGGCCTTATGGCAAATCCAGGCATCTATGTATTATGGTCATAACATGTTGAATGACTTGTGAGACATGGAAGACGTGACGTTTCAAGGACCATTTGAAATTGGGAGGTGGACCATGTGAAATAGAGAAGTAGAGTTAGTTTATCTGGATTGTGCATTCTGTGGGACCGGTTCAACCCAGGAAAAGCAGTTTGTGTACGAGAAAATGATTTTGGAAGGTCAAACGTAGAGATTGATGTGTACTGGGCTATATTTAGTGGGCAGAACCGATTTGTTGAAGGTACTGTATTATCTTTAGTTACAATTCTGTAATAGTTATAGTAGTTTTTGTTTAGGCGATGGGTCACCAGCAGACAATCTGCACAGTGGAGAAGATGAAGAATTTCATAAAACTATTCACCAGGCTTAGTTTGCATATTGTAATCTGCAAAAATTCTATATATGTTTAAAAGGAACAGTGCAAGCTGGGTCTGACTCTTATTTGAATACTATCGTGAAATAATTAAACAAAAAAAAAAATAAAGATTAAAAGGAAATATTCAGTCCACCTCACTTTGTGATGTCAGCACAACTTCCTCCAATGACATGATAGACTGGCGTGGGAATAAGTTAAGATGAAAGGAAGAATTGCACATTTTGCCTGCACAAGTCAGTGTTAGTTTAAAGAACACTCAGATGGAAACATTATAAATATATATCAGTTATTATCCATCATATTATCCATTATATATATACATATATCAGTTATTATCCATCATAAATATATATCATGTCAGTATATTTATATCGGCAGACATTTTGTGTTAAGACTGAAATTAAAAGTGTATACTGTCAGTCACTCTCAAACCAGAGGTGACTCCATTTTTGTATTACGAGGCTAAGACAGACACAAGATTTCTCTCTATCTCTCTATTCATTCAAGTCTGAGCTAAGGAATGCGACTTATGTAAACAAGACAAGAAATCCAGACAGACACCAGATAACACTAAATAGTTAAATTTACATTCTAAAAAAATTAACGGAACATTACTAGTTCCATTGTAAGAAAAGGGTGAAATTAAAGTTAGGAGGTGTCAATTCTAAAATTACGACCGAAATTGCAGACACT
>OW240921.1:15399496-15438493 GCA_933207985.1 Pelobates cultripes
GATTAATAGACAATAGAAAAGAGCTTGAATCAGTCCTTCTACCTACCTTCCAGGGTACCCTGCACGAAGGATGTCTAATACAATACTGGCTGAACTGAACTATTTAGTTTAAAGGGATATACTGCTGACCTTTTTTTAAAAAAAAAAATAAAAAAAAAAATCACAGTTTAGTAGATATATCCCCATGAAAACATGCAGGTATTTAATAATATTTTTTCCCGTTGGGGATATATCTAAAGCAGTTTGCAAAAGCTGCAGATCCCTTGTCTGTAGTCTTTGCATGTCCTCCCCTTAGATATTTAGATATATATGGGGATGGACAGACTGACATAGAGAAAGACAAACAGACATATGCAGAGTTATTTTCTAAAGTTAGAATTCCAAGTGAATTCAAAGAGAATTTGAAGCCGAACTGGAAGTAAAACTGATTTAAATACTTTTCCAATTCAGATATTCTGACCTTAAATTTGAAATTCACTTGGGATTCTCAGTTTAGTGAAGAACTCTGTTAGACTGCATGACAGACATGTAGACAGACAGATAGACAGACATGTAAATTGACAGACATACTGATAGATAGACAGGCATGTAGACAGACAGATAGACAGACATGTAAATTGACAGACATACAGATAGACAGACAGAAACAGATAGACAGACATGTTAATTGACAGACATACAGATAGACAGACAGACAGACATGTAGACAGACATGTAAATTGACAGACATACTGATAGACTGACATGTAGACAGACAGATAGACAGACATGTAAATTGACAGACATACAGATAGACAGACATGTTAATTGACAGACATACAGATAGACAGACAGACAGAGACAGATAGACAGACATGTTAATTGACAGACATACAGATAGATAGACATGTAGACAGACATGTAAGTTGACAGACATACAGATAGACAGACATGTAGACAGACAGATAGACATGTAAATTGACAGACATACAGATAGACAGACATGTAGACAGACAGATAGACAGACATGTAAATTGACAGACATACAGATAGACAGACAGACATGTAGACAGACAGACACACATGTAAATTGACAGACATACAGATAGATAGACATGTAGACAGACAAATAGACAGACATGTAAGTTGACAGACATACAGACAGACATGTAGACAGACATGTGAATTGACAGACATACAGACAGACAGACATGTAAATTAACAGACATACAGAGACAGATATGTAAATTGACAGACATACAGATAGACACACAGACAGACATGTAGACAGATAGACAGACATCTAAATTGACAGACATGCAGATAAATAGAGGACATATTTGAAAGCTAGCACATAAATGTATCATAGAATAACAATGTTGTATGTAGATTGTTGTTGAAATGAAAATGAAAAAATGTTTACATTTGCAAAACATTTCTTTTTTTAAATCCATCTTTTATAGAAAAAAAACAAATAACATTTTTGCAATTTACAATATCTATTTCACAATATTTCACAATATTTCATGCAAGATTTCACATATTAGATTAAAAGCGGAAATGCATAGAGAATATCTGACAAAATGTAAGAACTCTGATGGCATTACTATCAATACAGCTTACTGGACGCAAAAATGTCTATAATCCTCTAATGTTTGCAGCTTCCTTTACTGTTTGGAATCTGGGGGGAACTTGGAGGTATCATTCTCAGGATTTGCAGACATACAGTGAAAAAAAAAAAAAGAAATTCGTTCCTCTATAAGATCATAATCATGCATGGAGTGGAAATGTAGTGAATTAGGACTTTCTGGGCTAAAAATTATTAAAAAAATAAATAAATAGAAAGTAAAAATGTTTATGCACCATTTTGGTAGTGAAGGAGTTAAGGTTTCTGACCTTTTATTAAGCTATATAAACAGACTAAACTCTAGAGTTTGTGCTTATATAATATTGTAACACATTTGTGTCATTATTATTTGTAATAATTTTTTATTATTTGTAATAATTATTTTGTAATTATAATTAATTGTAATTATATTTGTAATTATACTGCGAAACATTTTTAAATTCTTCAATAAAAATTATTTGAACAGGAAAAATAATATCAACGTAGTTTAAGCTTTTTACAAAAAAAAACAAATTACATATTTAGAAATAAGCTATTTCTCTCACGAAAAAAATAAATCGATTATTCAATCATATTCGTTCAATTAATATTTTTGCATCTTCTTGTTGAAATGTGATTAAGGAGTGAGGTCACTTTAAGTAGATGAGATCTTGGAGCAAATTTGTGCAGTCAGAATATATTGTTGGGCAAAAGAGCATTTTACTTTTACAAGATTGTGCATCCTATGGTGAATTTCTACTGATATTTTATGTAAGCATGTTTAAGTGGCTTTATTTCTGACTGTGTCTGTTATTTTACCTTAGTGTTTATATTTATCGTATTATCTTTGTGAATCTCACAGTTTGTAAATAACTGTTTACCCAGATAAAAACTGTCTGGATGCTGCCACATGAAAATCCACTGATTGCAAATAGAAATTTCATCATAATGTTTTTGTATATTTTGTCTTTTAAAAATGTATCTGTTTTAAATTTCGCTAAATTATCTCCAATTATTTACACCTGACTTGCAATTTTATTTTCTGATTCCAAATTTAATACAGTCCCTTCATCCTCTTGTTTTGAAGAACTAACTGATGAAATGTTATGTTAAATATGGACAAGCTGCTCTTTATTTTATCGAATCATTGAAATCATTAACCCCTTAAGGACTAAACTTCTGGAATAAAAGGGAATCATGACATGTCACACATGTCATGTGTCCTTAAAGGGGTTAAACCCAGAGAACATGTCAGATGGCCATTCCACGCCTGGATTAATTATCTAAAATGAAAAAGTCTTCAATCTCTATGAATTCGTTACATTTCCACAAAGTTTATAGACTATTGGCTTCCCACCATGTTTTGACTTTCAGCGACATTATTCTTAACTCCTTAAATATGTTTTAGATTATTAAATGTTCTTATTGTCACGTTCACCCATAGTTTCTATCTTTGTAAAATTCAATTCTGCATATTATAATTTATTGTATTTTTTTTTCAAACCAGTTTGGTTTGCCAGAGAAAATATCCGATTGCTAACTGAATTATAACATTGATTAAAAACTATTTATTAGAAATGAAAAAAAAAATACTTTTTGAAAGGTGATTTATATAAACTCTTTATTTTGTTTAATAAAAAAAATTGTCTAAACAAGACTTTAACTCCAAAAAGCCTGCAAACCTGTTAAGAAATCCATCTGAATAAATACACAGAAAGTTAAAAAAGTAAAAAAAAAATTAAAAAACAAACAGTTAAAAAATTCTAATAAAATAAGCTCTCCCACAGTTCTCATGGAAGATTAGTGGATATTCAGAATTCTATGTGTTGTCCAGTTCATGTTCCTCTTTACTCCCGGAGACTGCATGGAATCCATTTAGCAAAGCATCATTCGCTCCACCATTCTCCTTCTCCATGTGGACTTGGTCTTTTGGGTCTGTAATTCGATCCAGTAGAATATTTCCATGCTGGCTTGTATCATTAGTAGGAGATGGTGTTCCAGGCTTTCTTGACCTACAAAACATCATGTGATTATTAATATTCTGTTCATTATATGGAACCTCTATAGAATTATTCTAAACCAGCTGGCATTGTGTGTGTTGTGTATCTGTTTATACCCATCACATTAATCAGTATAAACTAATACCTTATATCATACAGAATGAGTTAAGGGATCCATTCTAAGAGATAAATGCGGAGTGACTCTTACTTGTAGAAATAGACTCCGGACACAACAGCAACAGCAACAGCAATAACAGAACAAATTATTATGACAGGTCTAATCCATCGGCCATCAGTGGGAGGCGGGGTCTCTGTGGCATCTAGTAAATTTAAACAAAAAAGAAAAAAAATATTAAATTAAGGAAAAGCAATATTTGATGTAGACACTAAAGGCTTCATTCAGTAACTGACAAGGAAAACATTTTACAGGTTGGGTTCATTATAGGATTGTGATAAAAATGTAGCCATTACACAGTGAGATTACTGACAGTGAACAGAACATTGTGGCAGCTTTCACTGTTACTGTCTGCATGTTACTCGTGTCCACCTGCAGTGACACCATTAACATTTATAAATTGGGACATAAGTCAGGAAAAAGAAATTGCGTTTTCTAATTAGCCAGAGCAACTCCACCAGGAAACTGAGATCATTTACAACCTTTCTAAAGCACAAAATACAGTGCTGTGCATCAAACAACTACATAGACTGTGCAAACCGAGATCAGTGTAAAGTGTCAGATAGTACAGTGTCAGTGCTACAAACACACTGATACTATTCTTTCTCTATATTTTTATGTTTTATGTTCTCTATATAACGTGCATACACAGTGCAGAAGGAATAAATGCAAATCCCCTCTGAATCCCTTATAATGAATGGCATCATGGCCCCTTCTAAATGGCTCTGGTCTAGATCGCTCCAGAAGGAGAGGGGTTAACACCTCACCTTACTCCCCACTCTCTTCACCAAATGTACTGGAGGGATAGATAGATAGATAGATAGAGAGAGAGAGAGACACATGATGTCACTATTAACAGACAGTAGCTTGTAGGAGCTATAAATTACCATCAGTATTAGAAACTTGTTGATAAATATTTATAAGCCATCGCTAATACCAGCTGCCTCTAGAGATAGTGTCCACTTGCACATGAGTGGCTTGCTGGAAAAGCACAGAAATCCACACCTAAACATTCACATTTCAACCCACACAGCCATAGCAGCAGGCTAGTAGTGGCTCGCTGGTTGCTGTTTTTTCTGAATCCTGCTGTCAGGATAATCACCAATACACAGAACTTAAATAGCAAATACAAAGAAACCCTAAAACATAATATCAGACCTTAGAATGGCTGGAGTTAACTTTCATATAGAATAGTACAGGACAGGCTGAGGTCAGGGAAACAGAATGTACATAAACGGTAGACAAGCCAAAAGTCAAGGGATACAGAAGTCACATTAGTCAAAGAATAAGCCAAGGTCAAAATACACAAGAATCATTGGCCCATAGATATTATGTGATATCGTAAAATGCATGCGTGGAATGACGACACATGCATGTTCGTGCGTGTCAGAATCCTGGAGAACCTACGAAGCCTTAAAAGCTGTGGCGCACAGCTACCAGCGTCTAATGCTTCCAGACCCTAGCCACTTAGGTAAGAGGGATGTCCAGTGGCATTCCCATGGCCTCATGGGAATGCACTGCAACGAGGAGCACCCACTAGGTTCTAGAACACGCTCAGATAAGAGCAGGGCCGATGGATAACGTGCATTCCTCTGTCAAAGGTGTTCCTTGTAAATGGATCGAAGAATAAAACATCGAAAAAATATAGTAAAAAATAGTTGAGAGATGAATTTTCATTTATTGTCATTACAGGTTAATGAATCACATAGTGTTCTCGATATCAATGTATTAACTTATTCTTTGCCAGTTTGTTCCCTGCACAGTTTGTGGTTGGTCTGCCATAATAAAATGGTTGGTGAATAACCATTTCTTCATATTTTTATGGTGGATGCAATGTACATTGTAACATACTTATAATTCAGTGCTTAAGTCAAATGATTACAGTCCAAGTGGCAGCTCTAGCACCAAATACGGAAAGCTGGATAAAAAACTGAAGGGAGGTGCAGAACATAAATAGCCCTCCATTTAGTATATGTAATATGGAAAGAGAAAACCGAGACAATAGTGTAGTATGTAAAAATACGAATAATGTAAATCAAAAAATATATGTGCACTCACACTTTGTAGGAGCTTCAATACAGCTCCAATTTATGCGCCTGGGTGGAATAGTCTCCGCCTAAGGATCAAGTGCGAGTTGAATTCTACTCCGGTTCGAAAATGATCCGTGGGCCCCCCCTCCCCTCTCCACTTCTACCCTGACCCTCTCCCCCCTGACCGTGCCCCCCCACCGACACATACATACAGACGCAAACACACACACCTACCTTTTGTGAAATTCCCTGGGGTCCAGTATTGGCCCAGCATGATGGGAGTCAGAGTTCCCTCTCTGACTTCCTGCTGCCTCCCGCGCGGGCTCTCTGTATGCTGGGAGGAGTCACTTTCTCCCAGCAGTGATGTAATCACAGGGGGCCCGGTCGCGCTGTTAAAGCGCCCAGCGCTGACTGGGCCCCCTGACAATCATGGGCCACCCAATGGACCTCTTAATATGCGGCCCCGGCGGTTTGCCGCGCGGGCCAGGGCCGCAAAATGTGGCAGCTGGTACCTGGTCGCAGGGGTCCGCGGGGCGGCTGGGCCCCCTGGAGTGACGGGCCTGGTTGCAGCTGCGACCCCTGCGACTGTGGTATGCACGCTACTGCTTGTGGCAGTGGGAGGTATCCTCGTTAAAAAAAAATATAACTACAGAAAGTATGGTTTATATATATATATATAACCAAATCTGATATTAGGACGTAGCTTACCTTCAGGAAGCAGGGTGATCGGAGTTTCCACAAACCAGTTTCCCGATCCATGATTTACTACAATATTTTGACCCTTCATATCTTCTGGGTAATAGATTTGCAGGTTTCCATCCATGACACAAGCTTCTAATGCTTTTTTACAGAGTTTCCTTTTTGTGCAACTTGTGTTTATTGTAATTACACAGCCCATCTCAAGTCGGTCTACTTTGATTACAGCAGGAAACGCTATAGTAACATTTGGCTCACAGACTGAAAGGAGAGAAAGAGGTGAATTAATCATTATCACAGACAGTGAAATCCAACAACACACGTTAAACTATCACAATTCATAACTTTACAAAGATGATGTGATAATATTTCTTTACAGCATAGAAAATTAAAAAGAGAAATTCTATCTAAATATACACGTACACACACATTATAGATATATATATTATTAAATAAACTGTAAGGCAGCTATGCCATTGCTATTTATGAGTTGCAAAGAGTTTTTCCTCTTGTGTTTTAACCTCTTTATTAGTTTTTTTTTTTTTAACCTCCATAATAAAGCCTAACAGAGTTGGTACAGATGGGGTTAAGTTTAAATGTAAAACATATAGGGGTAATTCTGCTACACGAAACAGAAAGGACCCAACATAACAGTGCATAACTATATAAATAAACATTTCTTTTCTTCAATTGACCACTCAATTGCCAAAAATCAGCCTTCGAAATGCTAAGGATGTTTCCAATCCTTGCTCAACCTGAGAAGAAGGAACAGGTTTTTCATTCTTAATAGAGTTTCCCTTATATTCTCCATTTGATCCACAAGGCAGAGCTTTCTTGACTTTTCTCTACTGTGGTGGTATACACACGAGTAGTCAGGTTTCCCCCAGCAACGTTACCCTTTCCCTTGTGCTTGTAGTCCCAGAGTGATCAAGCTCTCTTTTGCAGTGTTTATAGCTATCTCACCCAAGCACTAGTCAAGTGAAGGGTGATTAAAAACTGGTTGATTGGTAAAATATGTCATCTTTAATACCTAGGTCTCAACAGGCGGTCCCCAAGGAGAACAATACAATTGTGACATCCCTTACCCCTTATTGTCTGTACCTGAACAGGTAATTTAATTACCAGACACCTTGGCACAAAATATCTTTGGTTCCTGTGCCTACATCCCTATACAACTGGTGTCCCAAGTAAGCTTGGATCAGACTTTCCTCTTACAAAAAAAAATTTAAAAAAATGCCAGGGTCAGATGTGGCTATTCCAAGTTAGGTGGAAGTCCAAGTTTTAGCGGATCGCAGCTAGCCTCTGATCTGGAGCAGGGTTCCATAAGTTTCCCAGTCACCTTAAATGATGGTGCTTTTCATCAGTACATGGAGCTCCCTCAAGTCACCTCCTCTGTCACCCTTCAAAAAAGCACCGTAATTGGTAGGTCTGAGACCAACAGCACTGTAGGCAGCGTTTTACTGGACAGACTTACTTGATCCTAGCGCCGATGTCCCTCGTTGCTGGGTCGACGGCCCCAAACCTCTTACGTCCCACGACAATGCACGCGCATTAGACCTCCCCATAGGAAAGTATTAAATTGATGCTTTCCTATGGGGAAAAATCTGATGCTGGACGTCCTCATGCAGAGCGTGAGGATGTCCAGGATCAGAGACCGGACCAAAGGTCTGTTACAATGAAGGAAGTGTCTGCAGTGACTGTCTGGGAGACAGCCACTGAGGGCAGACTTAGAGCTGCAATGTTTCTCTGGAACTGTAATGAATAACATTGCAGCACTAAGTGCAATAGGGACACAGCACCCAGACCACTTCAATTAGCTGAAGTGGTCTGGGTGGCTATAGTGTTCTTTTAAGGTTGTGATTGTCACTGTATATACAGGTTTTTTGTCTTGATCCACATCACTTTCACAACTATTTAAAACTGATGGAGTTAGGTTTAAACGTGGACAGATTGGATCTACAATTATCAAGTACTTTGATTAAGACAGAGCAGTATAATAATCAGGGTTTATCAGTTTTATTCCATTTTGTCTAATTGCTTAATGTTTTGTTTGTAAGCTATAAAAGGAAATATGTATATTCGTGAGGCTGTTTATTGTTAGGATGATAATTGTTTCATTGTATTTTTTATTTTAATTTGAATGGATTTTCTTTTCTTTCTGGCTTGGATTGTAAGTGAAAAACCACACATCGATGTATAGGTTACATCTTGGAGTAATTAGGAATAAGGTAAAAATGAACTGTAGATGTTCATATAGTGTATGTCTCGATGAAGCAAATCAATGGTCCATGAAATGTGTGGATAACAATGATGTAAGCTCGTGATGGTGATTAGAGTGACCCTTTAATCATTCCTATTAATACACAAACAATGGGCTTATTATGATGTATATAATTAATTTGCACGTTATTCTACACTTACTGTACACGATGGCTTTGCAGACGCCAATCAAAAACAGAAAAAGGCAACCTGTAGGAGAGAAAAAACAAAAAAACATAATTCATTATTCATGACCACATTTCTGTAATTCAAGGAAGGAGCAACTAAAATGTCAATCTACTCTATGTCTACCTTTTTTTTATTGTCAGAATCCTATGTCACCCATAAGCAGCAGGAATGCAAAAACAAAAAGCAAAAAAATTGTTCCAGCATCTCCCCTCAAACTCAGACTACATCCCCAGGAGATTAGGGCTCTGAAAAGTCTAGGAATTTTCTAGAACCAAGATGGCCTCAGAGAGACACTGAGCTCTGACGACTCACAGTCCTCATAATAGACAAGTCCGGGGACAGAGATAATGGAATACCTCCATCAAGGTATTCTTTATCCAAGACACAATTTACTTTAATTGACCGATTATAGTTAAATATTTCCAGCAGGGAATCTATCCCGGAGAGGATTCAGTAAATAACTTGTTTGTCGTGTGTAGGATTTGCCACATTGCTTGACAAGTCTATGGCATTTAATGAAACTAGGCGTGAAGATTTGTTTTATTTCAAACTGCAATTCATCTGAATTTGGGTAAACGGATGATCAAAACAAAAGCGCAATGGGCAAGCATGCTTGTTTTGACTCATGATTCTGAATTCTTTCCATGGCCCAAATAAATAAATAAATGATGGGAAAAAGACGACTGATGGCTAGGGGACAGTCATTGATAGAGATATTCACTAAACATCAGATTTTGTCCCAATGGACAAATTGACTGGATTCCAACCACCAGTCCATTGGAGGGTCTTAGTAAGATCAGCCATGGATTGTGGCCATCTCCCCCGCATCGACCATGCGTCTAGGCCGCAGGAGTTTTCTGAGCAGAGCTGGCTGTCGAATCCACTTGTGTGGTGTAACGGAGCTCCAGTACTCCAACTGAGTACCTCCGCCAAGTCTGCTTCCTCGTAGCTATCAGGGACCCTAGGCGTAACTGGGATCACTTAGGGCCTTTTCCACCCTGGACCAAATACGAGACAACACTTGGTGAAGGGTAAACAGCAACTGTTTAATGAACACAGCACACATATTTTAAGCCCCCAACAACCTAATTTACATACAATAGTTTGATAAGAGCACTATAGTACAAGGAAGGGTGGGGTCAGACAACAGCAAGGGCTGATGGGAGATTGAAGAGGGACAGAGCAGCTAGTGCAAACTGGTCTGCCAGTGTCCCTGGGACTACGTCCCTGCTAGAGAAACAAGAGGACAGGGAAAGGGGGGGGGGAGGTACAGACCAGTAATACATTCAACGTACCCTGCATAAATAATGGGCACAGGGTGACAAAAACAGAAAAGGAATTTGGGGGCCCACACATAGTGTCAGTCTTCCATCCCCAGTGACTGACTACCATCACATGTGGCATCTCCAGGAAGGAAGTTAGGTCCCCATCTTTTGCCGGTTTCCAGCTTCGGTTCGGGAAGAATTAATTAACATGATTTGCAGGATATCGCAAGAGCCTGTGTCCGCTCTGCTCTGTGGTCAGGCCCCGCCCCCATGATTCAATTTTAAGTTTATATATGTATCCTACCTCTAGGGTCTTGGGGAGTGGAATGACGTCAGAGTGGTTTGTAATAAAAAAACGGAACCCATCAGGGTTGTCCGCTTGCCCCTCTTCTGTATGTATTAAGCATAGAACCTTTGGCATCAATCAGACAAAATAAGGAAATAAAAGGAATCCGTATGGCTGATCATATTTGTAAAATAATACTTAATGCCAATCATATAGTTCTTACTCTTACTGACTATTACTTCTACTTTAAAATGTATATTTCTAGTTATAAACATTTTAAAAAAACACAAGTAATTTATACTTATATAGATGAGGACCAGGTGCCTCTCTTGAAAGTCATATTTGAGTTTAAATGGTCTAATCATTATCTAGATTATTTGGGCATCAAATTGAATTTCGAATGGAACTAGATAATCAAACATTATTATGATCCATTATATTTAGAAATAAGACACTAACTACCGTATATATTCAAGTATAAGTCGAGTTTTTCGGCACATTTTTTGTGCTGAAAAACCCCAACTCGACCTATACTCGAGTCAACGTCTGTATTATGGCAACTTACATTGCCACAATACAGACAAGGACCGCAGGGCTCATTACAAGCCCGGCGGTCCTGTTTGGGGCTGGCAGAGAGCTGTAACTCACCTTTCCGTCAGCTCCCTTCTCCTCCGGTCCGGTCAGCTCTCTTCTCCTCCACTGCAAGTCTCGCGAGAGCCACGGGGTCAGAGCATTGCCACACGTGGCACTCACACTGGGAGACTTGCAGTGGAGGAGAAGGGAGCTGACCGGACCAGAGGAGAAGGGAGCTGACAGGAGCTGCAGGAAAGGTAAGTTACAGCTTGCTGCCAGGCCCCTCCTACACAGCCCATCCACTGGGCCACCAGGGAATGAGAGCCCCCCTCCCTGGCCAGCTAACAAGCAGGGAGAGGGGACGAAAATAAAATTAAATAAAAATTACAATAAAAAATAATAATATAAAAAATAAATAAATAATAATTAAAAAAATAAATGCCCACCCTCCACCAAGGCTCTGCATCACATACACAAACACACACTGCACTCATACACACACACACTGTACTCATACACACACACAGTGGCGAATCCTGAGAAAACCGACAGTCTCCCTCTACCCTGCCAGCACATGCAGGTGCTAGCTCTGCAATGTGCCTGTGGACTGGAGGGGAGATCAGAGATCTCCCTCCCCGGTCCGCAGGCACTGTGCTGACAGCTGGCAGGGGAGGGAGGGAGGCAGAGAGGACCCGGGAGCTCTGCCTGCAGCTCCTTCGGGACCTACTCTCGCGAGCACGGAGGGTTGCCACGATTACCATGGCAATGCTGCACATCTCGCGAGAGTGAACTCTAGCCCTGGAGCGCGGGCTAGAGTTCACTCTCCCCACTGGGACCACCAGACCACCAGGGACTAAGAAGTGTCCCCCCTCCTCCCAGTAAAGGTAAGAAGGGAGAGGGGGGACATAAATATTTATTTTAACTAAATTTAAAAATAAGTATGTATGTATGTATGTATGTATGTATATATATATTTTACATAAAAAAGCCCCCCTACCCTTATCACACACACTCTACACATACACACACCTGCCCGCCATACACACACACACTGTTCCCCCATACACACACACACACACTGCCCCCCATACACACACACTGTTCCCCATACACACACACACACACACACTGCCCCCATACACTGCCGCCCCATACACACACATACATTGCAATACACGCACACTCACACAGCAACTGTTACACACACAGACTGTCCAACACATACACTGCATCCATGACATACAGTGCTGCCCTCACTCACACACTACAACCATCACACACACGCTGCTCACACACTGTCCCCCTCACACACACACACACGGCACCCCTTACACATTGCACCACTCTCACACACACACACACAACTGCTCCTATGCCCTACTACAGCCCCATTTCCCAGCAGACCTAAGGTAAGTTGTCAAACTGTTCTTAAACGGTTTGACTACTTACTCTGGGAGGGGGCCCCAGCACTATTGACACCATAACCACTACACTGAGCTGTAGTGGTTATTGTGCCTGGATTATTTCTTTAAATAATCTACAAGTGCCCCTCCCGAGATCAGGCTCTGGATCTGCCACTGCACACACACTGCACTCACCCACACACACACACACTCTGCATTCATTATATACACACACTGTAAATAAATATTCAATTAATATCATTTTTGAGGGATCTATTTTCATTTAGAAATTTACCAGTAGCTGCTGCATTTCCCACCCTGGTCTTATACTCGAGTCAATAAGTTTTCCCAGTTTTTTGGGGTAAAATTAGGGGTCTCGACTTATATTCGGATTGACTTATACTCGAGTATATGCGGTAAATAGATAAATCTCCATGTATCCTGGATAGGCATAATGAAGGATATAAGGTTATATTTACTTACAAACATAGAATACATAATGAGAACTATTCCTATAAAAGTTCATAAACATATTCTTGAAGAATATCAGAGCCTCTTTTTAAAATACACATGGGGACCAAAGAAATCTAGAATAGCATTGAGGAACATAACAAGACATATGGCAAATGGAGGTTTAGATATTCATCAAATACTGATGCAATTATGCTTTTGCATATGTTTGAATGGAAAAATAGTGATTTAGAAAACAATGGATGGTTTGTACAGGAAAAATCTACAGGTAAAAACATGGATCTTAAAATACTATATTGGATTGATATTCCAACATTCAAAAAGTTGGGAGTAAACAATAAAATAATTGAAGACGTGTATTACAAAGTGAGATTTCTAAAAAGGAAATTACAGATAAAAAAAAAGGTTAACTTTAAATATTTACATTGAAGATAGCAATGTTAAGGAGTGGAAAGAGATGGGTTTAAATAAGACTGGTGTTTTTTTCCCACAGATTTCGCTCTAAATCCTATCAACAGTTACAAGAAAACAGAGGGGGTTGAGAAAGGAAGTTCAACTATAGACACAGAGTTGGACTCTTTGTTTGAAGTAGACAATCCTAAAATAATTTAAACAGTAAATAAACAAAAAGGCATAAGGAGAAAATAAGTTCAATGACAAGAAGAAGAACTAGGCATGGCATTTTCTAGGGAACAATGTAAGGAGTCTTTTGTACTTTTAAGGAAAGCCATTCACTGTGTCAATTTATATGAGCTTCAAATAAAACGAGTCCACAGATGCTACTTAGTACCATCTAGATTTTCTAAAGTCCATCCATCTGGTACTGATAGATGTTGGAACACACAGTCACATTTGGTGGAAATGTTATGAACTTGATCCCTTAAAAAAATATAAAGTGGCAGAAAAAATTAGCAAAACCTTAACATTTCCATATGTGGTAAGTACCTTTTCTATTATACATAGATTTAAAAAAAAAAATAATTCAAAATTACTAATCATACCTATTCTGATGGCAATAGAGGTATTGGAGTTCAAGAGATATTCCATCATTGAAGGAAATAGAAAATCAGATAACTTAGCATAAAATGGAAAAACCGATATAAAGGAATTTAAAGATAACAGAAGTATATAAGAATATCTGGGAACCTAGGACATTAAATTTAGATCAATTAAGAATAGAAATATTTTATAAGCTAATTAACGTGTAAGATTATGTCTTCTTTATACGTTTATGTTTGGTATTATTATTTTGTATGTAGCCATATCTTCAGAGATTTAGATTGTATAATTTCCCTGGTTAAGCAATGAATAATAATGAAAAATGAATAATACAATATATACTGATTCTAATCAAGTATAGTATTTAAAAAGAAGATAAGGCTGTATGTAAGATTGATAGTATGATTTTGTGCAGATTTAGTAAAAAAAAAATTCCTTTTGAGTAGAATAAACATTACAGTGTAATCATGCATTAAAAAGTAATGAGTCATAGAATCATGCATTGTCCCTGGTAATAACGTTAATACTTCAGTGATTGTATCAGATCACAATTCAATCAAGTGCGGATGATGTTTAGAAAGGATAGTATCTACCACTTTAATGTGCATTAAACGTTTTGTTTGTATGCACGGAATCAAATCGCTTGATAAAGCAGGGGTCCTACAAGGTTTACCTCATCTGGTGTTTAATAAAAAACAAAGCAGGGAAGGGGTAGATCTCCACAAAGTACGCTTTGGCTGCCTGTAGGTGGAGGCCCTGGGGGGCAGTGTGGGGTGTAAGAAAGGATGGGTAACCATTAGAAAGAAGTCAATGTCCCATTATCAATAGTTTATGAAAATTGAGCTTTGGGTCTCGAAATAGCGTAACATGGATTAGTAGGCTGACATCTGATGTTACTATTTTAATGGGCTGTTGGGGGGACGGGTCGACTGAACATGGTGCTATATTTTCAGAGTGAGATCTTCTTTGCACAAACTTTAACCAAGGTTCCCATGTTCTGTGGTATCTGACATAAGAGTTTAATCGAGAGAGATTAATTTATTCCATTAGTCTATCAATCCAATCTCTAATGTGGGGGCCATGTTTTGTTTTTTTACAGTAGATGGGGATTAGCAGATTTGCTGCTGTCAATATGTGTAATAGACGGATTTTGTGTGGACTTAGGCTGGGTGGGGGGGGGAATATGAAAAAAAGTACTACTTTAGGGTTCATCGGCAGATCAGTTCCCGTAATGGTTCGGTTCATGGTTGTTATTGTCTTGCAATACTTTTGGATAATGATACATGTCCAAATATTTCCCATCTATAATTTGTGTAATATTATTTAATAAATTTAAAAAAAAAAAAAAGGAAAAAAAAAAAAAAGATTTTTTTCTTCTTTTTTCTTGTAAAGCAAGCATGTCAAACTCGCGGCCCGCTACATCTTTGCGGCCCAGCGAGCCGCGAGTACATGCCCACTGGGCGCAGATTTGAAACATTTGGAGCCTGAATTGCAAAATCTGGACATTGTTAAATAATTCCAAGATTTTACTATTAACTTGATGTTAATTTTTTTAATGACACGGAGGCGAGTATTATGCTCTCTCTTTCTTTAATATATTCCTCAGCAGGAAAGACAAAAAGTAATTTGAAAGAGAATATGAAAAAAAAATAAAATAATAATAATCAACCAACCAACTGCCTAGTAACAGGGCAGCCAATCAGGATACAGGAACAGTCTATAAAGTGCCTTGAACTAGCATCTAGCTTCCTCTTTTTTGACCAAAAAACTCGAAACCTTCAACATTAGGAACAGTCGCCACAAAGGAGCATGTCCACAACTAAAATCAGGCTGTGAAAAGATAGAAATATATGGTAAAAACCAAACTCTGGATCTATAGTAAATTCAATATTAATACAATTGTCTATGCATATCTGAAAACCACAATGTTATATAAAAGATAACAAACGATGATACCACATAACAGAACCCAAACAACCACCACCAGTTCCCAAAACCCGGTGGGCGGGAATAATACTCGCCTCCATGTCAATAATAAAATCCTGACTTTACGTCATGTTAATAGTAAAATCTTGGAATTTTATTAATGACACGGAGGCTCCTATAATGCTAGTTCAAAGCTGAGCCACAACCCGAGAAGAAAAATGGTCAATCGGACGGAAATAAAAAAGTCTTGCAAAGTCGATTCTTGAGACCAATCCGCCGCTCTCAATATATTGTCCAAACCACAGCCAGTCCTGGAAGCTTTACACGCCATGGCCCCCTTCACAGAATGAGCCAAGAATCGGTGTCGGAGAATTGAGGTGTCGGAGGTTTATAAGCGGCCGAACCCCTCCGCCCTTTTTGGCCACTAGAAACAAATTGCTTATGAATCCTAGGGTATCATACAGAATTTCTTGAATTGCCTGTTTGGAGCGAAGTTCCCAAATCTCCGCAGAGATAAGGTTGGCTTGGTCGTCTGGCAGGGACAGGTTTTGGGAAAGGGGAGGATACCAGATCGAGGCGAAAACCCCTGACCGTACATAACACCCAAGCATCTGTGGTGATCATACCCCATGCTGTAGCAAACAAGGCCAGTCTGTTCCACATGCTTAATAGGGAAAAAGATGGAGACAAGATACTCACCGTAAGGACGTCTGTGGGAAGGTTGTACATGACCTCCACGGCCACCCTCGTGTCGGAAAGAAAGGCGCTGGCTTGAATTCCGGGTAGGTTCGCGGTGTATTGAGGGAACCTCTGTGGATCCGCGAGGGACCTCTAACTCCACTGCAGGGAGGACGGCTCCTATAACTCCCGGCCTCAGAGAAAACCTTAGGGCTGAAGACCTGTTTCAGGTTTCACTGTGCCTTATCCAAGGCAGTGTAGGTCCTGACAAATGACCCAAGGTCCTTCATGAATGAATCCCCAAAGAGCATACCCTTAGCCCGGTTCTTTGACCGCAAGATTTACCAACTTGGGCTCTATTTTAAGCAGGATATCCTTATGGCGTTCTGCTGACAGTCGTGTTTGCGTTGCCTATGAGGCATATTATACGTTGTATCCAGCCTATGGCTCGCCAAAGTCAGTGGGGGCCTCTCCTGCCTTAGCGACTTCTAGCAGCTTATATAATTTGGCAGCTGGTCCCAGTGTGTCCAGGATTTTATCCTGATAATTGTGCAGGGAATTATAAGAAAAAGAGTAGAGGTTTGTGCCAACAATTAGGTACACTAAGAAAATGGGGAGTAACCCCAGGTAGAAATTATCAAAAAAGAAAAATAGTGTTCCTACACAGTCTAAAATAGAAATCAGAAATTATGACTGACTGTCAAATCTCAGAGATACTAGACTAGTTGCTACCAGAGATAGTACTAGATCAATAAAATATTTTTTTTTTTAATTATAACAAATCTTAACATGTGGTGAATATGCTTGTGTACGAACAGTGAACATATAAAAGGTATTAGAAATCCATACCCTGTTAAAAATGCCTACTAGTATTATGAATTAATACAGCAATATAAACAATAAAGCAGGACTGATTGAGACTGCACAGGAAGATTGGTAAGTATGGAGTCCTCACAGTGGAGTCAATCAGTAATAAAAATAAATTGCTAAGTGGAGATGATAGCAAGATGTTACTAAATAGTATAGAAACACTATCTAATCTGCCTAAAGATAACAGTTCAGCAGGTCTGGTTAAGACACAAAAGAAAATTGACAAAATAGGAAAGTCCCAGCAGTGGTGATTTAGATAAGCTGCTGAATGAAGGTAATGACAGGATAATACTAATGGTAAAAAAGGAGCTTAATTTATCAAGGAGAATTAAACTTATATTAGAAACCTAGATATAGTTATAGAAGTCCTATAGTCAAAACTGTCTATTCGTCACTAGGTAAATATGTCTATTAGTGTTCCACTTATTACTCACAGAATACCATATACGTATCAATCTGTAACAGGCAGAAAAGACATCTAGATCGTTTGGCAGGCAGAGAAGGCAGTCTGAAGACTCATGAGGGGAGGGATGGGGGGGGGGTTGAAGTTGCTAATGGGTTCTATAGCTAGATCTCTAAGTACTCAGTGTATAGAATTCTGTTAGTGCTAACTCTTCAAGATATAAACGGAGATGTGTCAGGATGCTGATACCTGCACAATCAACTAGCTATACTTCAAATCCTACAACTAGCACTCCCCCTGTGCCTTCAAGGGCACCTGCCACTATTTCCACTAAGCAAGTGCCGATATGATAGTAGAAAAAATTAAATAAAGATGAATTAATGAAAGAAAATAAATAAACTAATAAATCAAATAGCTCCATCGCAAATTCAAGTGCTGGTTACTGAATTATAGAAACAGCACGCTAGGAACCCCTGACGCGCACGGACAGATTTCTAATACCTTTTATATGTTTACTGTTTGTACACAAGCATATTCACCACATGTTAAGATTTGTCATAATTAAAAAAAAATGTTTTTTATTTTATTGATCTAGTACTATCTCTGGTAGCAACTAGTCTAGTATCTCTGAGATTTGACAGTCAGTCATAATATCTGATTTCTATTTCAGACTGTGTAGGTACACAATTGTGCAGGGAAAAATTGTGCAGGGTGTCTTACACACTGCACCAGGTATGGATAACCAGGGGCATTTAGCCCTCAATTTGCTGCGGCCCTCTTTAGAAAAGCGCGCCGAATGGAACACAGGCTCTGCCCCTGGCAATGGCTGGCAAGCGCAGGAAACTCCCACAGTCCAAACCCTTGCGTCGCTGGGTGCACAAACAGGAGGACCGGGCGGTACGAGGAGTAGGCACCTGGAGCAGTACAAGCACGCCGCAGTGCCGATACGGCTGGTTATTACCACAGTCGTCACACACGTGGCCTTGAAAGGAAAAACAAGGGAACCCCCTGCCTAAAGCCGAGAGCCCCAGCCTGTGCTTGCTTTAAACAGTAGCACAAGCAGGGAAGCACGGCCAACAGAGTAATACAGAACCGAGAGTTCTGCCCCAAAGAGAACATATACAGTAATCAATAAACAAAATGGAAAAAAACACTGTAGAACAACAAATCCAATTCATAGGGAGATAGAAAAAATATACTTAGTTGGTCTGAGGAGCAGCAAAGAAAGAGGAAGCTGGAAGCTAGTTCAAGTCACTTTATAGACTGTTCCTGTATCCTGATTGGCTGCCCTGTTACTCGGCAGAGTTGGTTAGGTTTGATTTTTTTGTTCATATTTTCTTTCAAGTTATTTTTCTCTTTGCTGCTGAGGAATGTGTTAAAGAAAGAGAAAGCATAATAGGAGCCTCCGTGTCAGTAATAAAGTTATAATTCATCTTCCAGAATTATTTTTTGTTAATGAAATTTGGCCGAGCACTAAACATTATTAGTCTAATTAAAACAATAAATGTCCAGTAGCCTCTGTATTTAGGTTTACCATTATTTACCTGTCTGTAGATCCATTTTTCTTTAATTCTCCTTTTTTGGGATTTCTACCTGAAATGAAATGATAGGAATGATGGATTAGAGTGAAATGAAAAATGAATCATCTTAAACCAAATTAGAAATACTTCAAAAGGCTGGTTTTGTTAGAATCACAGCTTGTTGTAACAAGTCTCAATGTTACTATTTTTATATATCCTGAAAAAGGACTAACCAGGGGTAAAGTCCTGGGGAAAAAGTGTGAGAACTCACCCAAAATCAACCCCTCCACCCCCCCCCCCCAAAAAAATTAAATATATTAACAAGGGTATGCATATATATTTCTCAGAAAATACAGTGCAACATTTATCTAAAGGGCCAATTTACAAAGACAGCTCTTAAATTCACACGCAATAAACGAGTAAATATAGAACAGTTGTAACAAAAGCATTCGCAAACAGATTTAGTGAACAGTGGCAAGCACACATTTGGGATATATTAAATATCCCCACGCTGGCTCCACATATAACCCCACGCGGGCTCCACTTATATCCCCACGCGGGCTCCACACATATAACCCCACGCGGGCTCCACACATATAACCCCACGCGGGCTCCACACATATAACCCCACGCGGTCTCACACATATAGCCCCACGCGGGCTCCAGCCTCCACCTATATCCCCACGCAGGCTCCACATATAACCCCACGCGGCCTCCACACATATAACTCCACACATATATCCCCACGCGGGCTCCACATATAACTCCACGCGGGCTCCACATATATATCCCCACGCGGGCTCCACCTATAACTCCTATGTAATGCTACAGAACAGGAACTTCAATTCAACTCCTTACAACTTGCATTACTAACTCCAAAGAGAGAGGACAGTCAGTGTCACACTTAGCAATGGGAACTCTGGCCATGTACTATATATTGCACACACATTTCATTCACACAGTGAGTACAGAGGTAGGTTTATCAGGATCTACACTCACATTTTCAACAGCCAAATGGTTAAACTATATCATTTCAAATATGTATCGAAAACAGGATTAACAACTTTGTATTTATTGATAATTAAATATTGGAAACAACAACAAAAAGATAAACAAATGCATAAAATGTGTACTCAGGAATATGTTAAAATAATTCACAACCATCGTTTAAAGCAAAACAAAAAGCCAGTCGTTTAAAAAAGTGGTTTCTGAAAGCTGACTCATAAAGTGATTATTGCATAAACAGCAAACTCCAATGTATTGAAAACTAAATTGCAAAATTTAGCGGATTCAGAGTCTCCAAGTCACCTATAGCCACAGCTTCATTATTTTAACCTAAATCTTGCAATTCAGTTCTCATTTCCTAGAATTTACCGTTTACCCTGAGTTAAAATGATCAGTTCACCCATGCACACAGGGCTCTAAACCAGGGATATTGACTGGGCAGAGCCCCAGCTGTTGTGGAACTACCACTACTAAGAAGCAATGCCAGTCCTAAGGCTGCCAAAGCATTCAAGGATTTGTAGTCCTGCAGTAGGTAGCCATCTCATTTATTCTGCACTTTCCATCAGACCTATTATAATGCTGGATCAGTCATGTGAGTGCAGGCTGGAAGCTTCCTTGGGGTCCATAATGGATAGATACAAAGTTATAGGACTTACAGAAACTGTGTCCCCTTCCTGCAGCTTCTCCAGGTCCAGCACCCCTTGCTCTTCACACTCCTTCTCTGCCTGTCAACTCACACGATGCAGTAACAGCCCTCCCACCTCCACCTTGCCTGTGATTGGACAGTGCGATCAGAACACTCAGGGTGTGTCCCCGTGTATTCTCATAGCATACTTTGTCCAGGATTGCTACTCCCATTAAGAAAGGACTCTGTGAGTCTATTTTAGATTCCATCAGATCACATAACATTCTCCAGATCAGAATCATTTTTATGATTATGGTATATGACTTTCTGGTATATGATTTTATGGTATATGACTTTATGGTATATGACCACAATATACCATATATGACTTAATGTTCCAATCTCCCCGCACATGTGCCAACATGTATTTGGAACGTTGAGTTATATATGTGACAAACGGGCAGGAGTTGGATACATTCCCCCTTGGTAATATTTTATAAGGAAGTTGTTGAACGTGAAATATTAGCAGTGAAACATACCAAGGAGCTCCATTCTTCCTCCTTGAATGACCTGCCTATCTCCAAATCCCAACCCTTTCTCTAGGTGGGATGTGTTGAATATGAAACTATTATTATGTTATTGTGGCATATCGGTTTTCTCCCTTTTTTGAGCCTGTTGTAGCAATTTCTATAAAGAATTATCTAAAGTCAGCTCTGAGGATACATTTTAGGGTAACAAGATAGTGGCTTATTCTTAGATATTTATCGAAATCTTTATGAGGGATGTAAAATGTAAAATGTATTTCGGAGGATGTCAGTATCACATCTCCATTTAATATATAAAATCTGAAAGGTCTAAATCAGAGATTTTTAATGTTTTTATTGGACATATCGTGATCCTGGTTGGAGCAACATTCATTTCTGCTGTAATTTTGCCAATGTTTTCAAGAAATGCTATTGTTTATTAAATATAAATCCCTTCTATACATGAAACTTACAATTAGTAGTTATTTTTTAATTACTAAGAAAAATCTACTTATATAAGATATTTATATTTACATGCACACCATCTTAAACATAAATAATTTGAGAATATAATACACAATATTCCATAAAGATGACCCAGTGTTGCAGGTAGGGGTATACACTGTGGTAAGGGAGCATTATAGCCCCCTCATTAGGATACAGATCTGATGGTGATGAGATGTAGAGAGTTAGCCCATGTTACTACAGCTCAGTGAGAAGCCGGCAGACCGGGGGTAAACTGCAAGGATGGAGCTCTGTAACACGTAGCGGAGTTCTGTAACATTGAGGGGAGCTCTGTAATATGTAGATGGCTCTGTAACATTGAGGGGAGCTCTGTAATATGTAGATGGCTCTGTAGCACTGAGGGGAGCTCTGTAATATGTAGATGGCGCTGTAGCACTGAGGGGAGCTCTGTAATATGTAGATGGCGCTGTAGCACTGAGGGGAGCTCTGTAATATGTAGATGGCTCTGTAGCACTGAGGGAGCTCTGTAATATGTAGATGGCTCTGTAGCACTGAGGGGAGCTCTGTAATATGTAGATGGCTCTGTAGCACTGAGGGGAGCTCTGTAATTTGTAGATTGCTTTGTAACATGGAGATAAGCACTGGTGCTCTGTTACATGTAGAGGGCTCTGTAACATGGAGTGGAGCTCTGTAACTTATGGAGGGCTCTGTAACATGAAGTGGAGATCTGTAACATGGAATGGCTATCTTAACATGGAGTGGAGCTCTGTAACATGGAGTGGAGCTCTGTAACATAGAGGGAGCTCTTTACATGAAGTGGAGCTCTGTAACATGGAGTGGAACTCTGTAACATTTAATGGCTATCTTAACATGGAATGGAGCTCTGTAACATGGAATGGCTATCTTAACATGGAGTGGAGCTCTGTAACCTGAAGTGGAGCTCTGTCACATGGAGGGGAGTTTGGCCAAGCACAGACTGCCACACACGGTACTCTATACACTAATCCTGCCATGCTGAGGTATGCCCCATGCTGCCCAGCTTAGCTTTCCAGGACTAAAACAACTTCAGAAAGACAGGGACAGCCACAGAGAGCATATCCTGCCAGAACACTCAGATAGCTGCATAGTTTGGGAGAGAAACTGTTTCTCATTTGCTGCAAAAACATTCACAACTGTATAAAGAATATTTTCTAATAAACAAACTACAATAATATACCTCCCTTCTCTGTTTCTTTGTATAAAACCCAAATGATATACAATTTCAAATCAATATCAAAGTGCCTCTAGTTTTTTGACTATAAATTGTGCAATATTGTTGTGTAGAATTATTTTTTGTGTGACTAAAACCAGCGTGTTTCTTGTACTGGTGCAATGTCAAATAAAAAATAAATAAAATACAAATTAAAGTGCCTAAGTAGATTAAACCGCCCAAATCATAACACCAAATTAAAGTGAAAAAATAAAGCGTTGAAAAAAACGCCCTTTGGCACAGAGTACTCTGAATTCTTTGCCACATTCTTTCCTTCTCAGTCTCTGGCTTACTAACACGGCACATTCTGTGATATTTACTGTGATACAATTTTTGTAACATTGAAGTCAATCACATGATCAGCAGATTGTCACTTAGCTGACAGAGGTGGCTATTTGGCTCCATCATTTTACCGATCTGCAGTTGGCATTCCATATTACATACTTAGTCCTGGTTATCGTATTCCTGGCGATATAGATTTACCCTACAGGAGAGATTTAGTAGACATACCCTAACCATCTACCCTAGCATCTAATAAAGGATTTCCCCTAATACTGGTATCGGTTCTGGGAGGGTATTGTCATTTTACTAATATTTACTATTTTAGTTTATTAAGATTGCCTTAAATTGTCACAGTAGGATTTTCACTTTGTTGTAATATGCTCTATTTTAATAAAAGGCTTATCCAACGATCTCTAGTTGTTTTTTTCGGAATGTGTCTTACTTTAAAATATTTAGTTTTTCTCAAATCCTTAACCCCTTAAGGACCAAACTTCTGGAATAAAAAGGAATCATGACATGTCATGTGTCCTTAAGGGGTTAAACAGTAAAATGTGATTTTAAAATTACAGCATCCTGCCTGCAGCTGCTGATATTTTATGTGTTATTATTATACAGGCAACACTGGTGATAATAATGATGATAATAATAATAATAATAATAATAATTAATAATGATAATAATAATAATAAGAATAATATATCTGCAGCTGCAGGATGGATGCTGTAATTTTAAAAGCACATTTTACTGTTTAGGGATGTGAGAAAAACAGAACATATTTTACTTAAATAAGGGAACCCCAGTAGATCAACTGCCATTTATTCTCCAATGGGTTTGGGAGACATTTAAACCATTAATCGGAGAGAAGAATCACTTCTCGATGCTCCAGTGATGATAAGCTCTGATCAGTATCTGGCTGAGGATGCTGGGTGTTGCAATCCCAGCTTGATAGAAATTCCCTCTCAGCATTGTACACGATGCACATCTCATGTGACAAACGTTTTAAATCAACAACGAATTAATTCTGCTCTTCATAGGATTTAACCAAAAACAAGAAAGAACTAGTACTCTAAAGGGAAACTGGTATAAATGTGTGTCAGGGACAACCTTCTAGGGGGTAACCCTCACTGAAACGTGTTACAAACAAAGAAGAAAGGAATTCCAGAAGCAGTGTCTCTGGGATAACTGGTAGGAAGTCCCTCTATCCACCATATAAATATATTGAAATGTATTAAAATATAACCTTTATTAATTGCAGAAATAAAATGTGGAAACAAAAATAAAAATAAAAAGACAGGTGTGTGGATATATCCGCTAATAGTTCTGTGTGAGTATTTGAATTACCTGCTTATGTTATGGCAACTAGTGGATACAAAAAATCTCCACTTCAAAGGACAATATAAGCGATAACATAACATACTTGTAATGCTGAGTCACTAAAGAAACAACTAATGGATACAAAATATTATGATCTGGTATTTGTACTAATAATGTTACAAAGTATGTGTAACTAGCTCAAAATACAAACATGGGCTGTCTAAATCAGAAATTGCCCAATGCTGTTTAGGAGAAACCAAAATAAGGGGTGGGGGGAGGGGAGAGTGTCTCTATAACAAGAGAAGAAACCCTAATCACAGTCTATCAGACCAAAAACTCCACCACCCCTTATAGGAATCCCCATTGCGTCCAATAGCACACCCCAAATGCTCACAATGAAATAAAAAAAAGGAAAATAATCAAGAGGAAATCGATCGGATAGTATACTAACTACCTGTCTATTAAAAATAACCTAAGCTACCTAACGCGCGTTTCGGCGCTGCTAAAGCACCTTCATCTGAGGCAAGGCAACCGGACTCTCCTTCCAGGATTCAATTTATGACAGCTCTAGGCCAATCACTGGCCGGGGGTGTATCCCGGCTATTCGTGCCAAAACTGGCGTTCGGATTAGCCGCGCCCCCTTAAAACGTATTGCCGTATGATTGGTGGGAGACACTGAATGCCGAAATTCATTTAACCCTTCGTGTCCCATACTGCACAGTCAAATTAATCTTAGTGTCATCTCCTATTTCTGTGTATTCATGGAGAATGAAAAATGTAACACTTGTTTTTAATTGTTGATAGAATCTACAAATAAAATGTATGTAAATAAACCTACTTGAGGGGGGAATCCATATGTACATACATATATAGTCTCTAGATAATCAATATAAATGTATATACTGGAAAAAGGGATGATGAATGAGAGTAGTTAGTCTACAACTCATGTGGGACTATTAATAATAGGGTAATGTAATTGATTTAAAAAGGGAAAGAATAGTGTCTGAAGCTGTCACAAATCTTACTCCTGTATCAGAGACCAGATTTGAAATATACTTAAAAGATATTGTTATGGGCAAATGTAAATATTACAAGTTTTAGAATGAAATGTTGTATTTCTTAAACTGTGTACTTTGTCTTTAAGATATATTGCAAACTGACAAGGTGTTAGAAATGGAACATATTGTTTTTCATAGATGTTTCTTTAAGCAATAACCTCAGTGCATAATATATTTGCGCCATTTTGTCCCAGACGAATTACAATAACAATAATGCATAAACAAGCTTCAAGGCTATTCTACGACACTTGCAGTACACAATATACTGTGGTAACCCCAAGTTAATGGAACTTCCCCAAATCCGGGAATCTCCCACGACTGTACACTTACGACTTAGTATAAACAACAGATAACCTATTCAGACTTTAAGATGCCATCTTGAACTAAGTCAGGAAAATTTCCATGACGTATACACCCTTTAGTTATGGCCTTGTATGTTTGCCAAATTAAGGGAGGTCCTAAATTGAATAAAGTAAAAGAAGTGTTACTTTTTCATATTTGAACTACAGTAACCTAAAATGGAGACACCTAGGGTATAAATAGGTGTCCTTTTAAATGTTAAGACACAGAGGAGAGACTTGGAGACAGACGCTGCTCCATCTTAAAATGACAGAGAGGCTGGCATGATGCCATGTTCAGAAGGGTATGTTAACCTATTAATGATATTTGCAAGCATGTAATGTAATCTTATAAACTCTGCTATAATGGATTTTATATTTTTATATAATAAATATCCAAAAGACAATCTTGCTTCCAAGACAATCCTTATTTTATATTGTATTCTCAGTTATTTATATATGTTAAATAGAGGATCTCTTACACTATATAAAATTATGGCTAAGATATCTGTATGGTTAGCCCTACTAAGTTCTATGCTTTAAGACATTATAGTGGTAAATAAGGGAACCACACACGGTTACAATTGGCGACCACGAAGGGACATTGTACTTGGAAGCTTTAAATATAAAATAAATACCTAGGTAACCTCTTATACGTAAGAGAAGACACAATACTTTGTCATGGCACAAGTCTTGAAATATCAAGAATCTATTGAGCTATTTGTAGCCCAGACTCAGAGAGAGATCTTCATCATTAGAGATGATTTTAATGTGAACAAGGCACTGTGAGTTCAGGTGCAAAGTACAACGTAATTAGCATACAATGCTGAAATTGTGGATCTTAACTAATATCATAATAGAACAAATATACATATTTGGTAAACTCCCTGATATGCCTAATACACCAGCACAGCATGGCCCAGTAGTTCCAGGACAGTGGATTGCAGACAGGGGGATATGTTCTCTTTGTAGCTGCTTAGTATGCATGCGCAGGAAAAAGATTAATGTAAAATGTTGTCAAAAGAAAAGTGATAAGACAGAGCGATGAAATTTGAAGTCTAATTCCAAGAATGCAAAGAAAATTGCATTGTGACTTAATGAAAACATTCATGCAACAGACAGACAGGATTTTTAATTATTGCATTACTGCGTTCTGGATTCTAATGTCCACTATATAAGAAAAGTTTTATAAAACAGTGATATTTCCATATTGTCAGTTACGCTAGCTGTTGATTAAAAATCAGGAATTATAACAGCATAATTATTTTTGGAGTCTGGAATTTCCAGCCAAGGTTGCAGAGATACATGTAAGACATGTAAACATTGCTTCCATTCAGAGGAATTGAGAAGTCGTTTTATATTCCAAATTATGAACAACATTATTACATACAGCCATAAAGAGAAAGACATGGCTTTTAAATAAACTCAGTGCAGTACAATGCAGTACACTGCAGCATGTATTTTATATAATATATGCTAACTAGCTCATATTTTTTCCTAAACAGAGTTGAAATTATACTACCCTCCTAGAAAAAAGGGCAACAGGTTGTTATACATCCTTTGCTTCTCTAAATGCTCTGCGAAAATAAATATTTATAAAATAATTAAAAATAATATATACGTAAGATAAATCAGGGCAAAATAAAATTGTAACTATACAGGATCTCTAATAACTTTTAAACTGAAATTATTAAAGACTTATTTAAATAAAATGTTAAATACATTTACAACTTTAAATGTGACCAAAAGATATTAAATGATGTGTTAAGCAGCCAGCCCAATTCACTAGAATAGCATAAGTATTCTACTATTTAAAGTGCACAATTCCTGCACATAATGACTTTGCTTACTCAGGTACAGTCTTTAGTCTATTGCAATGGCAGTAAAGTCCACCAATTATAAAAGGGAAAGCTTACTTAAATCAGTGGTACTGTCCCACCGTACTAGCAGTAAAGAAATTAGAACAATTATATTGTACTACTGACTGTAATCAGATCAGACACATGTAGTCTCAGTGAATTTCATAAAATAAGATTAAATATCAAAGTTGTTTATATATAAACATATCAATGTTGTTTATAAATAAAAGTATATAGACTAGGCAATAACAGCATTTACATGCATTCAGCAGCCTGCTCTCTCAGAGCCAGAACTGGATTTATAAAAAAAAATAGGTTTTAAAAAGTCCACAGTCAACCGCACGTGAAATAAGGGTGAAATAATTGCTTATTTAAAAGCTATATGTTGCCGCAATTATGTATATAAATACTGATTAGGGCACAGAGTAGAACTAAAAATACAGTTTTAAATCTCATATATGGGGATTCAGTTCCACCACATATTCTACAATTCTGAAAGAGGCTAATTTTAATAATATGTTGTAAGAGCATATATGTGAATATATATACTGCAAAATTAATGTGATATTGCAAAGCCTGCAATATTCTAAACAGACATTAAAACTTAAGAAAAAAAATTTAAAAAGAAAAAAAATAATGCATAAAGAATAATGCATAAAAAAATGCAGTGTCAATTAATGTGATAATACTCTGATATATTAAATCACATATCTGCTATATGAAAAGTATAATTAAGGTAACTTTACTGTCCAAAGCCCCCTCACATCTATTTTATAGAATCTATACTTTTTTGTGGTCACCTCCAAAGAAGCCTCTGAAATTGGGGGGCTCAGAGGGGGGCTCATCCCGAAAGGAATCAGATTCCAGACTTAACATTTTTTAAATAAATAAATAAATGATAGAAAAGGAATCACGGAACACCCAGAACATGCATTTTTGTATATAATCTTAATTTGCAGATATTTTATGCCTTAAAGACATATAAAGGATATTTAATTAAATATGCAGGTATCTTTAAAAATTAAGCAAAGTTAAAAAAATAAATAAATAAAATAAATAATAATAATAATAAAAATTTTATTTTACACCACAATATAAACAGCTTTGTTAAACAGATTTAAGTACAAGTACTTATTTCAAGAAATATACAGAATACGTTTACAACAGGCAGGTTTAGCATAAATGCAAAGTTGTTGTTTTGGGGGATTTATTATTGCCCAAGAAATCTCTGAACATATTCAGAATTTTTAAGAGCAGCAAGTAAGACAGCAGATTGCAATGGACACCATTACAATATTGCTTTGCCGATTGAGGTCAGAGATTTAAAGAATAAATGTTCTATAGCTCATTAGACCACTGGCTTTTAATGAACAGATTGCACAACACTTATAAAATAGTTTGTTATACTGCACATTATAGCTGTGACAACATGATATACAGTGTAAAAATGCTATTTCACTGTTTAATAGACTTACCCAGTATTTAAGGACGACATGTTTCTTGCAAAGTCATCGGGACTTTGAGGGAGGTTCTAACTATGTTTAATTAATTAATTAACTTACTAAAGAAAAAGAAAAAAAGAAGGTTTTGTTTTTCCCCTGCAAGTGAGTTTTCAGCGCAAGGTCATCTTGTGTTCACAGACTATTCGGATTTTAAAAAAGCTGTTCTTTATCTCACATTATGAACGGCCTTGTAATTCCTATCCACACTAAAAGTTGGCTTTTAAATGTTATTGTTTTAACTTTAATATTTCATAGTTAATACAGAGAATAAAGTAATTTAAAGAAAATATATTGAAAGTATATTAATTGATAGGATTTCATTTATCTATTTTGGTCCACTGTTCACTGATCTCGAATCTCAGTCTGATGTTCAAACAGTTTTTCTTACGATACGTCGTGAGTTTATATCCACAACTGCATTTTGCTTTGTGGAAACAAATTGAAAGCCTGGCATTGTAATATGTGTATGGACATGCTTATAACAAAGCATGGGCCCTCTCCTCATGTAGTTGGTCTGTAACAGGCACTTTGATGGAATGTGTCTACCAACGCTTTTCTGTGGTCACTGGATCACATTGCATACCCTATCTCTCTGTCATGATGCAGAGTTTATGCTTGCAAGGATATCCAGACCTTATCCACCTGGTATCCGCATAAATACTCCTATCGTTTACAGGGGTTAATTACATAATAACCATTGAAGGTAATATGTTGGTTGTTCTTCCTATAGAGGAAAGATGGACTTGCCCTAAAAGCTTTTTCATGGCTAGGACAAGCTCTTATAGAGAGAGGTAATGTACTTCTGACTCCTGAAAAGGAATATTGGTGGTCACAATATGGGAAATACTGTAATTCATGTGTTTAGTAATCATAAGCATTTGCTTATTGCCACATTACTGATGTACTGTTTATTGAAATATTAATATCTAACATACTTTTTGAATTACTATATATTGGAAGTGTGCCAACATCTCATGGTTATAAATATGTTTTTGTATGTGTTGATGCATGTACCAGGTTTACTTGGATATATCCTGTGCAAAGTGCAACCTCTGATACCACGTTTTCTAGTCTCACTTCCTTAGTATGCATTTGATAATCCCAGGACCATCCATTTGGATGGTGGTCCTGCACTTACTGCAAAGGAAACCTAAAACTGGGCAACCACATTTGGGTTACTTTGGGATTTCAGTGCCCCAACCACCCCCAAAGAAGTGGGGTTGTGGTCTGGGAGAATGCTGAGGTTAAATGATTATTAACCAAGTTACTAGCTGCTTGCCCCACACAGTGGTATCTATTTATTCCTATGGTACAGATAAGCATTCACAACATACCTGATGATACAAATGGTGAGACACCATATGAAATGTTACATGTTTTTTCACTGACAATTATATTTCTGCACCAGGGAGAGCTTAGAACCATTGGTTCTATTAAAGAAATTTAGGGATTTTTTTTTTTTTCCAGCCCACCTTGCCTTGCACCACCACCTATTTCCTTCTGTTGGCCAGCTTGTCCTGGAGAGGGTGACTCAGATAACTTTTACTACAGAGAACAATCAGAGCCAACAGAGAACAGTAAGTTTTGATATTTTACAACCTGCTAAATATTAACAGGACATTCACAGAACCACTGACTGACACAATGGATGCTGTTAAAGATGGCAAGATAAAACAAACAGAGGACGACAGAAAAGCCACCAGAATCATAGCCATGTAACAGACTGAATCATGATCTGACATCTGAACCTGCAAATGTGAAGGAGAAGGATAAACAGACAGACGTGATACATTCACAGTTAACATGGAATGAATGAAAAATGAATCATCAACATCATTATAAGAAAGACTCTGGAGAAAACAGACTGAACCTGAATTATCTTGTACAGTAAGAAAGAAATGCAAAGATGGAAGCAAAAGGATGCTAGAAAATTGGTGTCTCCTTCTTACAGTCTGCAGCATTATCATAACATCAACTCTAGCTGTCGTTTTAAAACCGCATTGGGATTACGTTAACAAGCAGGAAGCAACTGAACTGAATTGGACTGCACACTATACAAGTTCTGTGATCGTGAGGACTACCTCCAAGAACCATCTCAAAAGGAGAGACACAGCTCACAGTGAAATGATTGCCTACACTGGTATTGCACAAGGAACCTATTGAGATCATTCCAAAAACCGATTATACATGAGAAAGATGTGATTGGACAATTACAAATCCTAATAATGGACTGAACGATGATGGCAAAGCATGCTGAAAACAGAAAAAGATGGGAAAGATGCTTATGAAAGACTTTGGATGCACCTATGAAGGTGATGCAAGAAAAGACTTTGCCATATAGTTTATCATTGAATGACTACCGCAAACAGCCTTCTTATGCTGAAAAGAAGTGCTATGCTAATTCTGGACATTGCTATTATCCAGACAGAAGATGACCGGAAAAAAATAAAGGCTGATAACTGTCAACACCCAGCTGTTTTTCAAGATGGAACATGGTACTGAGAAAACCTGATTGACTATCAAAGCACCTCACAGTACAAGACACAGATTGTTACCTACAACTCAGAAAAAGTGGTTAATAGGAAGGAGCAGAAGAAGAGGAATATAGATTTCCTACTGGAGTGAAAAACCATCCTGGAACAATATTCTGTAACAATGAACTTTACAATGACATTTGGTGGCATACGAATTTGAATTCGGAAGAAACACATCAATTAACGAAAGAAACCTTGATGCAATTAATAAATAATAACAAGACCGGCTTACTAAGAGCAGATGCCCTGCCAAGAGAATGGAATATAAAAAGACCAGCAAAATCTTTCAGAAACCTGACATCACGGGACACTTGTACTAAAGCACGATTTGCAGCTTTTCTTAAACTCTACATATTATGTACATACCTGCAAAGCAAGGAACTCCTGTAAACATAAAGACAGAGACATTGATACAACAAGGAATCTGTAATGGTTCTGTTGCAGATGTGATCTACCATCGTACTCCTTGCTCTTTTGGTATAACTATACCAGTTATGGCCTTGTATGTTTGCCAAATTAAGGGAGGTCCTAAATTGAATAAAGTAAAAGAAGTGTTACTTTTTCATATTTGAACTACAGTAACCTTAAAATGGAGACACCTAAGGTATAAATAGGTGCACTTTTAAATGTTAAGACACAGAGGAGAGACTTGGAGACAGACGCTGCTCCATCTTAAAATGACAGAGAGGCTGACATGATGACATGTTCAGAAGGGTATGTTAACCTATTAATGATATTTGCAAGCATGTAATATAATCTTATAAACTCTGCTATAATGGATTTTATATTTTTATATAATAAATATCCAAAAGACAATCTTGCTTCCAAGACAATCCTTATTTTATATTGTATTCTCAATTATTTATATATGTTAAATAGAGGATCTCTTACACTATATAAAATTATGGCTAAGATATCTGTATGGTTAGCCCTACTAAGTTCTATGCTTTAAGACATTATAGTGGTAAATAAGGGAACCACACACGGTTACAATATTATTTATAAATTATAAATGTACCAATAAATGAATAAATAAATGAATGGAAGGTGGTTCAGAATAAGTACTTAAAGTACTCCTTATTTTTCAATATAGGGTGTAAAAGTAAACCCCTCATTCAAGCCATTGGGGGCCAAAGTATTAAACCTGTAAATTGAAAAGCATTCCCTTTTGAGAAGGGTTTTATCCAAATCTCCTCCTCTGACTCCTATATTGACTTTTTCAATACCTGCAAACTTGATATCACCTGAATCTCCACCGTGGCATGTTCTAATATGTCTCGCCACTGGAGTATCTCTGAGATTCCTAACAGAGTCTACATGCTCCACGATTCTCTTCTTGAAGGGACGTATCGTCTTTCCTACGTATCTGAGGCCACAAATACAAATTAAAAGGTATATAACCCCTTTGGTATTGCAATTGAAAAAATGTTTGACCTTACATATGGTTTTATCTGCTGAATCCGTAAGTTCTTTAGAGCCCTTATTGATGTATCCACAGGCCACACATTTGCCGCATTGGTAAGTCCCATGTACAGAGAGCCAACATTGTTTGGCTTGCTTAATTGAAAAGTGACTAGGTACAAGGGTCTCCTTTAATTTTTTACCCCTTCGTGCTGTGAGGGATACATGTGGAGTAACCACTCCATCCAATTGAGGATCCTGTGATAAAAGAGGCCAAAACCTATTCAATATCTTTTTGGCTTGTTCCCATCCTGAGTCAAAGTTCGCTATACATCTGATGGGTTCTTGTTTGCTGGATATGGGCTTGTCTTGAAGGAGTCCAGCCCTATCACTTACAAGTGCCCTCTGATACGCATATTTTAGACATCGGTTAGGATACCCCCTCTCTTTGAATCTCATTCTCAGAGATTTGGCCTGATAAATGAACTCCTCAATTGTTGAGCAATTCCTCCTCAAACGGAGATATTGGCCAACCGGAATTCCCCTCTTCAGAGTTGTGGGATGATGACTCTCCCACCTCAACATAGTGTTAGTTGAGGTGGGTTTCCTGAATAATGTACTTTCAATACACTTTTCATCAGAGATTCTCAGAGTACAATCAAGGAAATTAAGAGACTCATATCCGATTTCCATCGTAAATTTTAGGTTTAAATCATTAGAATTGAGTCTTTCAACAAAGGCTGTAAAGGAATTGATGGCCATACAATAAGAATATATTCTATATACCTTTTCCATAAAAATATATATTTCGTAAATTCAATATTTCTCTCTGAGTATACCACATTCTCTTCCCACCATCGCTGTACCCTGCACCTGGTGGTAGTATTTACCATTAAAGAGAAAGAAGTTATGAGTAAGTACAAATTTGAGTAACTCAATTACAAACTGAGTATGGCACTGGTGTCTAACACCACGTGTATCCAAAAAATGTCGATTGTGTGATACACCTAGAGTGTGGGGAATAGATGAATATAATGCCTCTACATCAAGACTACATAGAAAGGCCCCCTCCGGTATCTTAATGTCTGCCAAACATTTTAACGTATCCTTTGTGTCCTTTAAATAAGAAGGTAATTTTTCTACGTGGGGGCGAAGAGTTCTATCAATATAGATACTTGCTCTACATGTTAAATTATTTGACCCGGACACTCTAGGTCTAGCTGTTAATTGGCGTTGCTGTTTATGTACCTTCGGAAGGCAATAAAATGTTGAAGCAGTAGGATTTGTGATGTACATATATGCATATTCATCTTTGCTCAGAATTCCACCATCAAATGCTGAGTCTAGAAGGCTTTTAAGTTCAGAAAGGAACTTTTTAGTAGGGTCAGTGGGTAGTATTCTGTATGTCTGATTATCACTAAGTATATTTGAAGCTAACTCAATGTACTGTGATCTATTCATAACCACAATGTTACCCCCCTTATCTGCGGGTTTTATAATGAGCTCCTCATTATCCTGCAGTTCACAGAGGGCCCTCCGTTCACCTTTGGAGAGATTATTTTGTGGTCGAAGTTGTAGTGAGTCCATTGGGATCTTATTGATCATTTTACAAGAGGATTCAACGAACATATCTATGTTCTTGAAATCTCTTATCTTAGGGGTAAACTTGCTTCTAGGGCACAAATCAGTATACAGTACGTTTATGGTATCATCATTATCTTCCAAAAGGGACACTAGATCCTGCAGACATTGGTATTCCCTCATACTAAAGCCTAAATCTTTGTCTCTCTTCTCATTGTTATTGTAAAAGAATTTGTGGAGGGCCAGATTTCTTCCAAATAGATGAATATCTTTCACCCATTCAAATTTGTTGAATGGGGGTACAGGGACAAAAGATAAGCCCCTCATAAGGATCTTTGTTTGTAAGTCTGTCAGTGTCTTCCCAGAAAGATTAATGACTTTGGTGTCATTTGTTAATGGCGTTTCCATATCCTGCCCCTGAATCTTGTCTGTCTGAACTGGGGCTGTGACTCCCCCTCCTGCGGGTGTAGCCCTAAAAAAGTTACCCCTTTCTTGAGGATCCCTTTGGCTTGTACATTGCTACCCGGTGTTGGAGATATATTCATACCCTCATTCTCAGTATCTGAGGTGTCATAGTCTGATGTAGGACATTGGTCCGAGTCAACCTGTGTGTTTTTCCTAAACTTCCTATAGACTTTGTCAGTTTTATAGTCTTGATTATCCCTTAAAAATTTACGATGTTTACGGTTTTTAATCACGTCTTGATATTTATTAAGATTTTGTTGAAGTTTTCGCTCATGAGTCTCAAAATTAGGATCATCTTTATGATTCTGTATGGCCTCTAATGCACCTTTGACTTTCTCATTAACAACTAGCAGTCTTTGATTCTCGAATCTACAAATTATGTCCATAAAGGTACGGGAGCATGGATTAGCTGCTTCCTCCCATTCTTCTAGGAGGGTAACATCCTCCATCTGATTATTTGGCATAACCTGTGTAACGGACCGTTTCGCTCACAAGGGGATAAAAACCGTTTAGGCGATAATCCCCTTCCAGATAGACCAGCAGCTACTGCAATCACCAATCTCCCGAACAAGAAATACACGAACTCTGGAAGCAGCCGAACAGGAAAAGCAATACGAACAGCTTACACTCCTGGTAGTCAGCACACAATCCAATTCCCCCAATAACGAGACGACACTTCGTTTTGAGGGTTAAGCAGAATCTCCAGATTTATTCACACAACCTCCTTTTAAGACATTCTCCCATGCAAGGGAGGGATCCACAACAATTAGTACCCCAGCCAATAATGTACCAGTTACCTCCCACACATCTCCTCCCCTTAGTGTGACACATAATCCCATTAGTACAGACACAAATTCCCTGGGTTACTGGATGTACCCCTAAACATAGGGTTACCCCTTTAAATGTTACATCCCCTGGTAGCCCTGATCTGGGTGAGACACATATCCAAAAATCACCCAGATCGGACCAGGGGTTCAGGAATTATAAAGGGTTAAAGTTTTGACCGACTGCATGGCAAAAGTATCCAAAAATAGTTCCATGTATTTTGGCCCTGCAGTCGGTCACTGAAAAGGGAATGAAACACACGAATTGCCTGGGTTACAGAGCTTGGTGAGGATTCGTATGAATCCCCCTGTTCGTGTGATCCTTTCTAGTTTCTGCACGAATTGCTGGAAGTATGGAGGTCTCAGCGGTGTTTGCCTAGTCGAGTGTCCGATTTTAGTTCCAGACACTCGACGGCAAAACACCGCTGTTCGGGAGTTTAAGATGGCCGCCGCCACGTGTTCGTTTCCCGAATGGCGGCCACCCAGAGGACAAAGAACACATTACATAGATTGCCAATTACCCGTTTGCAACATTGTTGCAAACGGTAATTGGAGGCACACTTACTCCAGGGTGGTCTGGTTGTTCAGTAGTTTCACTCAATATAATGAATGGAGTGATTCTACCGAACAATCAGGGGAATGCTGCATATACATAACACTTTTTACCAAACACATAATATTAAATACAGCCTGAATGCAATTTGCTACACAGTCTTAAAGGGCATTATTCCTAACGGTCATAATATGTCCACGGATGGCCCTTAAAGGGCCAGTAGCAGCAATATAAAATACCACATGCCCAAATATTGCATTGAAAAGTATGAATTCACAAAGGGGCCATAGTCAGATGGCAGGAGGCTGGCAACCAGGCTTCTCCAGTGCATAGTGGCGAGGTTGGTTCCGCCACACTTCTCCCCTTTACCAATCAGACTAACAGGGTATCTGACCTCCTGCCGGTCAGTGCCCTTGTTAGTCCAGCAGCCCACCCACAAAACACAATCAGTAATACAGCCCACCCACAATAACTGGCTACTACACCTGGGTAGAGGAGAACTTTGTCCGTGTCCAGGTGCCTCACCATGGCTGTGTGGGTGACTGGTAAGCGTACTGGGTGGGTTGCTGAGTGGGCAGAGACCAGCGGTGCTCTGTCCTGGTGCCTCACTACCACGGGAGTAGTCTGGTTGGAGCCTGGTTGCTGGAGGGGGAGACAGACTGTCTCCCCTTTGCCTAAACAGTCCTGCTGCTGGGGGACAGGACCGACTGTCCCTACCCCCGGTGGTGCATGTGCAGCGACCACTGTCCCATCTGCACTGTTGTGGAGATTACTGTCTCCCCTTGGTGGGCTAAGCTGCCGCTGGGGAGAGGGTGTAACAAGCTCCTCTCCCATACATACTTTCAGCCGCTGGGGAGAGGGGATAACAAGCTCCTCTCCCTGACACTCTCTCTGCTGTTGAAGGGGGAGACCGACTGTCTCCCCTTTCAATATGTTTTCCTGCTGCTGGGGAGCGAGACCGACTGTCTCCGCTTCCTGCAGGCAGGGCCGGTGCAAGGATTTTTGCCGCCCTAGGCAAAAGAAAGATTTGCCGCCCCCCCAGCCCCCCGGAACATCACAATGCCCCACCCATATGAACTAATGCCAGTGCTGCACACAGTGTGTGTTTACATTAAAAAGCCTGCAGGGACAAACTATAGACACCAGAACAACTTTATTAAGCTGCAGTGGTTCTGGGGACTATAGTGTCCATTTAATGTGAGGTAAATTAGAGATTAGTGTCACTAATAATATACTAGATTGCCTACTTACAATCAGATGAGGATGGTGATGGGCTCTGGCTGCAGTCTGGCTCCACTGGTCTGGTGTAGAACAGGATCTCTGGAGGCTGTTTGTAACTGTGGTCACAAAATTCAATGTTCTGGGAGAACGGGAAGCAGCTCCATTTTTGGGGGCCTCTTACATAGCTCAAGGTCTGGGCCCCAGGGCCTGACGGTGAGTATGCCCATAAAGCCCACCCATAAGGCCACCTACATGTTCCACCCATGAACTCACAGGGAGTAGAGTGTGTAGGGGATGTGTTATGTGTTACTGTAGAGGATCTAATGTGTGTGCTTACGGAATGTAGTGTATAGGGATACCAGTTTGTGTAGGTGATGCAGTGTTGTTTGTGTAAGGGATAGAAAGCAGTGAGTGTTTGTGTATAAGAGATGTATTGTGTGTTTCTTGTTGTGTGTAAGGGATGCATTGTGTGAATCTGTGTTTGTATGCATAAGGGATGCAAAGTGTGTTTCTGTGTATGTAAGGGATGCAGTGTGTGTGTCTGTAAGGGGTGTGTTGAGTGTGTGTAAGATGCATTGTGTTTCTGTGTGTGTGTAAGAAAAACAGTGTGTGTTTGCATGTGTGTGTAAGGGATGCATTGTGTGTGTTCTGTGTATATGTGCAAAGGATGCATTGTCTTTATGTGTAAGGGTTGCATTGTGTGTTTCTCTGTAAGGGAAACATGTTGTGTTTCTGTGTGTATAGGGATGCATAGTGTGTGTGTGTGTGTGCGTGTGGTGTGAAAGAGCTCCCTGTCTCCCTGTCCTATAGAGCTCTCCCTTCCATTTCTTAGAGATCTCCCCTGCCCCTTAGTGGTCTCTCCTCTCCCC